>CM076577.1:817674364-818291700 GCA_034641835.2 Pinus albicaulis
AGAAACACAGTTTCGTAGCGCTTTTCGTAGTGTAGTCATTTTACCCATTTTCCTTCAAAATTTAGCTTCCTTTCCTTTAGGGTTACTTTTATATTCACTTCACATAGCTTCATTATAAATTTCAAGTCAAAATACATGGTCTTCCCTCCAAAATTTTATAAGAAAAGGGTGAAAAGTTTCTACATCAGTTTCGTAGCGCATTTCACACTTTTTGCACTATGTGCACTACGAAACTGTTGTGTAAGAAGTTTTAACCATATTTTCTTCAAAATTTGAAACAAAAATATGCCACAACTTTAGAAAATCACTTTCCTCATCAAAAACATCAGCTAAATGAACTAAAAACATAACCTTCATAAAATTTAATCCTCATTTTCCATTTTGATTTTGCTTTGAATTTGTCATTTCGTACCTCTGCTCTTTAGTTCATCTTGAGAATATTTTAATTGTAGCTCCAAATCCTCCACTTGGCCTCTTATATTTTTATTACTGGCTCTCAAATGGGTTTTTATCACTCTAACAAATTTTTCTTCTTTAATGGCTGGAACTGTCCATGTAAAAAATTGTTGTGCACTGCTTGGGATCTCTGACCTAGCAACCGTTTGACCTTCCCAAATAGCCTTCATCCTCTTGAATTCTCTCTTTTCAATGCTGTGCTTTCTGGCCCTATTTCTCACCATTTCCATATCTTGTTTTGCTAGCTTCAAACTTTCTTCCAGTAGTTGAAACTTTGTCATGTGTTCCTTTCCCTTCATTATCTTGTTGGCTGCATGCTCCACTATAGGTGATGAGAGATCAACCACCTCTTCAGGGAATTGTTTTGCTTCAATGTTACTTGGATATCTTTACTACCTTCTTGGAGTTTCTTTTCGTGCTTGGTTAAAGGTTTCCTAGCTTGGAAAACAAAGGTTACATTCTCACCTTCAAATTCCAAGTTCTTTGCTGATTTCATTTTTCTCTGTTTGGGTTCATCCACTTCAATGAAATCTGCCTGCACAATGGGTGATTCTTCTATATCAATTTCATGAATTATATAATCAAATTTTCCTTTCATCATTGGGTTTTCCTCTGTCACTGAAACAACTTCTTTTCCCTTTTGATGTTGCTGCTTGGCTTCTTGTCTTTCTCTGGATCTCCTGCTTACTGGTCACTTGTTTTTGCTTTGTTTCTTTGACCCTTTATACTCTCTGTTTTGCAAGTGATATGGTTTCTGCAAAAAGCACTGACGATTTCTCAATTATATCTTCAACCTGTTTCATTGGTTTTAACTTTACAAACCTCTTTTCTTTAGTAACCACTGGTTGACTGGATTCTGCTACTGGTGGTGAAGGATTCCCCTTAATCTTAGGGTTTCTAGTTGGGGTTAGGGCTTCCATTTAAAATCCACTCATAAATAAAAATGAAGACCAATCTCTATTTATTTTCTGAAGCTCATTCAAAACTAGTAACTTTATCAAACCATGATGAAACAGAGATGTTTCACAGCCATCATATTTAGCTTGGACTTTGTCAGCCATTTTGGCAAGGCTTATATGCAAGTAAAATGGTAAATATAATGATATCATACCTATGAAATGCAACAACAGTTTGAAATGATAACTATAAACTTTATGGTACCTACCTTCACATGTGAAATATCTTTGAATGTTGAATAGCAACTTTTCATAGTTATCCTTGATACAGCTTATGGGTATTGCATAGTTCAAGTCCATGTCTACATTTTCAGGTTTCATAAATTCCTTGCATGGCTCCATGTTGAACCTAAAATCTTTAAACCAAAATTCCTGTCCCCTTGGTATCTCTATCATAGCAGCTGTGATCTCAGGTGTAACTGGCATATTTATCATTCCAACTTTGGTAGTGGTTCCACTGAAATGTAAAGTAAAATCTTTGGACACTTGAGTGTGGCAACCCTGCAGCTTTTCACAAAATTTGAGACAACCAGCTTTTCTAAAAGCCTCCATTACCATTTGATCCTCCATAACAGCATTTTCATTCTCAGGCTTGTATCTTAGACAATGTCCCCCTCTATGGACCTTCTTCTCCTCTGCCATGTTTCTTGTAAAGAAAACTTGTTAGCTTCTCTAAAACCTGTAAAACAACCTCTCTTTATTTGATGAACAACCTCGCTTGATTTGATGAACAGCCTCGCTTGATAATGGTGAGAGTTTTCTTTGAATAGAACAACCACAAACTTATCCTTATTGCTTCAAATCTTGGACAACATATGTGAAGGTAAATGAAATAGAGATGACTCAATTATGCAAAAAATTCGAATTAGAGATGTCACCTCATGACCAAATGATGTTTGATTGATATATTATCATGACTATGATGACTATAGGATAGGTTAGTACATTGAATCTGGTAACTAACTGACTCACCATACCCCTATCATATCATTCCCCAACTGAAACTGATAGATCTTGACTTATTTGACACGATAGCTAAGAAATTGCACTTTCATAGTGCTCACAATGTAATTTTCACACTTTTTACTATGAAAGTAGCAGCACTTTCGTAGCCTAAAACTCCCTTTTTGAGCTAACGGTGCTACGAAACTATGGATTTGTGGCTAATTGCAGAAAATTAGCCCAAAACTTACTTAGATGAACCTTGAATGAAAAATGTGAACTTTTTGACTATGGAATGGACTATAAAGACTTTATTTGAATTCTGATGATGAACACTAAACCTCTAAAACTATGACATACCCTTAACCATGCTAAAATGACTTTCAAAACTATTTAGACCATGATCAAAACAAATTTGACATACCATGCTTTGATTTTTTTTTTTGGATGATAACAGTGGCTCCACTTGGGATAGTGTGCCCCTGTGGTACACTAAGAACCAGTAGTTCCAGTGTTGCTATCCATTTTCTTGACAAAAATAGTAAAAAATTTGAAATGTCCAAGCTTCCTCCTCAAGCTCTAATGGCCTTCACCTTGGGCTCCAGCTTGCTGATTTTTCTTGTCATTATCAGCAGAAAAAATTATAAAATGGAATATATACAATGACATGAACAATCCATCAGATTTTAGGAATAATAATGCTTCAAAAACCTACCATTGACAGGTCCTCCAGCATATGGTTTTCCATCTATCTCCTGTAGTATGTAAGTATTGTTTCCATGAAAAGAAGCTATCTTGAAATGACCTTTCCATAAGTTCTCAAACTTTCCATGTTTGCCTTTCTCTTCAATTATGGCCTCCCATTTCAGAACTTCATCTTGAATTTGAAAAATCTCTTCCTTGATCTTCTTATCAAATGTCCTCTTGATTCTGTTTTGTGATTGATAATTTCTGTCATAAACTTCATTCCTTTTATCTTGTAGAGCTGTCAGCTGATTAATTCTCCTCTAGATTGCATTTGGTTCCTCTTCCAGCCCTTGAATGAGCTTCATAACAGGTACCCCTAGTGATGTAGGAAAAATAGCCTCAGCGCCATATACCAATTCATATGGTGAAGTTCCGATTGACCTCTTTGTGAATATCCTGTCAGCCCATAAGGCATACTTCAGCTTCAAATGCCGAGCCTTCTTATTCTCTTGCAACACCTTTTTAATGATCCTTACAAAGCTCTTGCTAGAAGATTCAACATGGTCATTTCCTTGCAGATAGTATGTAGTAGAATGCCCGAGAGTAATATGATATCGATGACAGAAATTGATCAGCTTCTTAGACTTGAATGCCTATGCATTATCAGTTATAGTCTTCATGGGGAAACTAAACCTAGACAAGATATTATTTTCTACGAAAGAAATAATCACAAAATCATTTGCTTGCCTAGTTGGGATTGCTTCAATCCATTTGGTTAAGTAATCAATCACCGTAAGAATCCAACGATGTTGACCTGAAGATGATGGATGAATCTCCTCGGTAAAATCTAGTCCTCACTACTAGAATGTCGCTTCTACATAAATAGGCATCAAAGGTAAGGGTACAAGTTTCTTCTTACCCTCGAAAATCTGGCATTCATGGTAGGAAACAACCCTCTTGTATACATCCTTAAACATTTTTGGCTAATAAAACCTTGGTCTCAAAATTTTGTTCATTGTTGCCTTCCAATAATGGTGACCTCCAAAATTCCCTTTGTGAAACTCCTCAATCACTTTATCAGACTCCTCCTCCAGTAAGCAATTCAGCAAAATTCACTAGTATCCTTCCAAAATAGGTTTCTGTCAAATATAAAGTATCTCAAATATTTCAGCTTAACAAACCTTGCTTTGGAATTTTTTAAATCAGCAGGTGCTTTATGGTGTTGTAGGACAAAAATGACTTCCTTGTACCAATATGAGGTGATATATTTTTCTTCAATAAGAAATAGTTCCTCCTCATCATCTAAAATTTATGATATTTCTGTAATCCAATTTATATCAAGACAGTCAAATTTTGACTGTGCCATCAGCTTTGCCAAGCCTTTCCCTTTGACCAATTTTGTTGGTTTAATCTCTATATCACATTATAGCAACTTGGAAATCCATTTCCCCCTCTTACCATCAGGGTCGGCTTGAGTGAGGATGTATTTCACAACAGTATTAGGAACAGACACCATAATATGAGAATGCATACTATAAATTCTAAAATATTTGATAGCCTTCACCAGAGCATAGGCTTGCTTTTATAAGATATTATACTTCAGCTCAGAATTGGATAATGTCCTACTAAAGAAAGAAATTGGCTGCTTAATACCTTGCTGTCCTTTTTGTAGCAGAACTCCGGCGATAGTATTCTCTGATGAAAAGGTAAAAACCAGAAATTCCTTTTGAGAAATCTGGACTGATCAATACCGGTGCTTGTGTGAGTGCTCTTTTGATCTCTTCAAATAATTTTATTTCCTCTACTGTCCACTTAATATCAACTCCCTTCTTTAGCATCCTTGTTATGTCCTTCACAATCTCAACAAAATTAGGAATAAATCGCCTTACAAAATTTACCTTTCCAAGAAAAGTTTGAATCTCCTTCCTATTTCTTGGAAACTCCACCTTCTGAATTGTATTGACCCTGCTTGTATCAATCTTAATCCCATCTTTCAAAATTATATGCCCAAGTAATTTACCTAAAGTTAAATAAAAAATACTTTTGGTGGGATTTAGAGAGATGCCAAACCTTCTACATTTCAGCAGAATTCTTTCCAAGTGTTTCAAGTGATCTTCTTCCTTCCTTGAGAAGACTGTTATGTCATCAAGATACACAACCACCATATTGTCCTCCTTAGAAAATGAAACTTCCATTGCCCTCTGAAAGGTAGCTCCTGCATTCATGAGACCAAATGGCACCTTGGCGTACATAAAAGTACCCCATGGTGTAGTAAAGGTTGTTTTTTCCTAATCATCAGGATGCACAAGGATCTGATTATAGCCTAAAAAACCATCAAGCATAGAAATTCTCTGAGAACCCACAATAGTTTGCAAAATTTGATCCATCTTTGGGAGAGGATAATTATCTTTCAGGGAAGCTTTATTCAAATTTCTGAAGTCAATCCATATTCTGTTTTCTCCACTCTTCCTCCTAACCGGAACCAAATTTTCAAGGAAATTTGAAAATCTGATTGGGACTATAATTTTAGCATCAAAGAGATTTTTAACTTCCTTCTCAATCAAAGGCATGAGAAGTGGGTTGATCCTCCTTAACTTCTTCTTGAAAGGTATTTCATTTTCTTTTATGGGAATATTATTTTGAATAATGGCGAGATCATATTCTTTCAAATTAGCATAGTTCCAAGAAAAGACATCTATGAATGTTTTCATCATTTCAACATAGTTAAACTTCATATGAGCTAAAAGAAATTTTGAAAGTTTAATCATTTTGGGCATAGCTATAGTACCAAGGTTACAACTTTCTACTTCTTCGTCATCAGCTTGTATCTTAGGGGATTTAAAAACATCATTCTAATCAAGAAGCTTTTCTAGAGGTATGAGTCCCTTTGGTATGGAATTATTCTTTAGTTGCAAAACTTCAGAACTCCCTTTAGATTCATCCAACATGTTTTGCTGATCTACTTGTACATTTTCAAACTCTTCTTTCAACTCAATAAAGTTTTTCACCTGTTTATCATCCTCAAAAACTTTCCAATGAGTAATATTATCAGGGATGGCTGGCCTATGGCAGAACTCAACTTCATAATTTTCTATGAAGTGCACAGGAATAATGAAAAGACTTACGGAGACAACAAGAGAGTCAGCAATGGAGTTTTGTTCTCTAGTTTTGACTATGAATGAATAAGCTTGAAAGTTTTCTAACATGTCCAAAAGAAAATTCATATATTCTTTCATCCTTGTGTCCTTTTTTTGATAAACACCCTCAATTTGCTTTATGATTAATTCTGAATCTCCAAAAACAGAAATGTTTTGAGCATTCATTATTTTCAACACTTCTAGACCCAAAATCAAGGATTCATATTTAGCCATGTTGTTTGTGCAATCAAAGTTCAATTTATAGGAAAAGAACTTACTCTCATCACTTGGATTTCTAATCTAGATCCTTGCTCCCGCTCCTTCTCTGCTTATTGATCCATCAAAATGCAATGACCACCAACCTTCTTCCTCTTTATTGCTGACTTTTTGACCTTCTGTTTTCTGATTTTCAGACTGCTGAATTTCAAAACTCTGATTTTCTGATTTCCTTTCTTCTTCCGCTTCATTATTCAATTCATTGAAATGAATAACAAAACCAATTTCAGTATCAAGAGCATAAATTGGAAAGTTTTGGGGTTTATCTTTGCTACTCACCATGTAGGCCATCCTTGTCTCTCGATACAATCTTCTTTGCTCCTCAAAGACTAGAATGGTAGCATAGGTAAGATCCATTTGCATTGTACCTTTAATTTTTTCTTCCCATGACCTTAACAACAACATACAAAACTTTGGTGGAATGTCTGCTACTACAATTTCCATGACTACAGTATTAGCAGGAACTTGCATCAGACCAACAACAACATCCTTGATTAAACCAATGCATTGAACTCTTTTTGAATCAAAAGAAAACAAATCCTTATATGGCCTAGTTATTTCTAACCCCATTCTTTCCATCATTAATTTGGGCATAAGATTGTGAGAGGCTCCTGAATCCAACATAGCATTGTGCAATGTCATGTCGTGAATTCCAAGGCTCACATAAAAAGGAGGGACTTCCTCATTCTATTCATTTTCTAGTCTTGGACCCAAATATATGGTCGGATGATATTCTAATACATTCAAGATATCAGCAGCTCCTCATTGTGAGTTTATCATTTTAAAAATCTTGCTTCTATATTCATCTACCTTGAGAATGTCACCAAAAGGGACTGATATTTTTATCTTAGAAATTTCATTCTCAAGATTGAAAACATAAACATATTTTTCAGCTTATTTGGTAGGAGGGATAGCTGGTGCATCTTTCTTACCTTCAACGACCTTAGGAGAAACTTTCTTTCCATCAAAAACCTTAGTTCCATCTTTCTTAGGTTGTGTTTTGTTTTCAATTATAGGCACATTCCTATTTCTGAGATTATATTGTTTTTGCATCTCAAAAATAGCATGTTGATACCCCTTTAGATAGTCTGAGATTTCTTCTTCATGATTTTTTTCATCTGATTGATCATGTTCTTCCTTAGTCAAGAAAATTCCTAACATTTCTTCATCAAAACAATGAATAGACTCCTCAATAACTTCAGGGTCATCTTCTTCATCAACCAAATTCTGCTGAAAAGGAGGTCTCACTGGAGGATTGGGCTGCTGATTTCTATTCTCCCTTTGTATTTGTTGATTCTGAGGTCTCCTGAACTAAGGTTTTCTAAATTGAGGTTCATGTTGTGCAGGAGGAGCAGAGGTATTCCCAAGGGCTAACCTATCCATCAATTTTTCCATTGTTTTCATCATTGAATCCAGTTTGTCTTTAGAAGTAGAGGATGAAGGTTTCTCTTCTTCTTTCAACTTAGCCTTACCCATTTTTGACTTTTTAGCTGCTATCAAATTAACCTCCACTTTCACAACATCATTTTTCATTTTAGCAAGTGTAGGGAATTCTCATTCTCTCAACAATATGGAAAACTCATAGTCAAAATCTTCAACATACCTCATTTGAGCTAAAGCTTCTGGTGGTTTCAAATGGGCAGGAATAGAATCTAACACTTTATTAAACCTTTTTGAAAAATTTTGGACATTTTCATCAACAAATCTCTTCAAAGTATTATACTCAGTGAGGGCTTGTACTGGGTTAGTTCTATTTCCCCATTTTCTTAGAAAAACATCTTCAAATTCATTCCAATCATGAATGCTTCTAGGAGTAAGAGCTTTATACAACTTCCTAACCTCACCAGTGAAACTCTTAGAAAAAAATCTCAATTTAACATCTTCATGATCAACCTCCTCCCTATCTATAAATTCATTAAATTGATCTACATGATCCTTTGTTGTAATGTCTTCATCATTTCCCTAGGTTTTAATTATAGCGGCATATTTACTAGGGAGGTCATGTAAGATAGCAGGAAGGACAAGAGGGGCATATCTAGTAGGTGCAGTAGTTGGATTTCTGGCCATGGTCAGAGGTACTGTGGTAATTTTAAGAAATAAAGAAACAATAGATGACAAACTGCTATGAGGAGGACTGCTTTGTCTTTGTAAGCCACTAACAATTGAGCTCTAGTTGGGAAGAGGTAAACCAACTTTACTTTTAAACAATAATTTGAAAGGATCAAACTCCTTAAATTTGTCTAAAGGCTCTCTTTCCAACATGAACTCTGAAGTGACAGCTTCCCAAGATTCCTCTTTGTCTTCTTGTGTTACTAGAGCCGAGGTGTCAATTCCTCTCTTATGTAAGTCTAAGATAACTTCAATTAGCTCCTTTTTATTTTTTGATCTAAAAAAACCTCATGAATTTTATCATCAACTCTTTTGTCTTCAGGACTTCTTGATATTTCAGAGGACAAGGATTTCGAATGAGATGGAGTACCTGATATTTCAGAAATTCCTTGACTGCCGCTTGAAATGGTGTTTGGATTGTCCATAATAGTAGGTGGATCTGGGTTAGGATTACTCATCATGTATCTCCTTCTTTAAGCCACCTTTGAAAATATAAAATTTAAATGGAGTCACCAAGGTAGATGCAGCCTTGAAAAGCTTTCTGAGCTCCTGCTACCTTCAGAAGTTTAGCTTCAAAATTTCAGGAAAGTATAATCTTCAGACTCTCGGCAGACACACCAAAATGTTATCAAAAAATAAGACCTGATAGGCTACCAATAAAGTTTATCTCATGCAACTATTTCAGACCAATATTTTGGCTGAGGCTTAACCTTCTCAACCTAAGAGGGCTCTCTCAAGGGTTTATGATTTTTGATAAATATGTAGATGGCTAACTCTATATGGGATAAAAGAAAATAAATGATTTAAACTGGTTGTAAATCACATTAGCAAGTGTACATTGGGCTTATGGAGTCATAATAGCTTTAGAAAAACCAAAATAATCTACCTAGCATGGAAGTCAAGGCATATTAGAGTTCAAGTCAAGGAATACACATGTAGAACAATGAAACACACAGTCAGTTTGTCTATGAAGGAAGTTAGAGCATCATTGATGAATTCTAAGTAACATAAGCAAACACCACTGCAATATAATATTGAAAGGATTCCATCAAAACAAGAACATATAATAACTCCTTATGATTCTCGAGTTGTTTGAGTAGAAACTCTGTATTAAGCTGAAAACAGTCATTGACAATAAACATAGTCTTTTTGATAACAAATGTCCAACCCTTTCTATTTCGACTCCTTGATATTTTATAGATCATTTAAATCATAAGATGATCTTATCCACAACTAGATACATCAAATTCCTATGCTTTGACGCCTATCCTAACCATAAAGCATGGTATTTATTACAAACACAGTTGTAAAACTAATATAGAGTCTTATTACAAATAGAATTATAACTCTTTTGATTCTACTCAAAAAAGATTTATCTAAACTTAATTACATAATTTTCCACCTCTCTTTCCATTAAGTTGAATCCTGATGATGAGTTCCAACCTATTATGACCATAATGTTGATGATGTTGATTTCCCGCAGATCAAGAAACTACTCCCCTATTTTTAGGCTTAGGATTCTTTTTGTTTGTTGAGATATTCTGACCACTTCTAACCCATAAATTCGAGGCTAATTGATGTCAGGAACATTATTAGAATATATCCCAAGTCATCCCTTCATGCCAGCTATGTAAAATCCACTTTGAACTTCTCAAAACATTGAAATCAAACCTGCGCTATGAAAGTAGCACAGTTTTGTAGCGATTTTTGTAGCGCAGTATTTTTAGCTATTTTCCTTCAAAATTTAGCTTTCTTTCCTTCAGGGTTACTTTGATATTCACTTGACATAGCTTCCTTAGAAATTTCAGGTCAAAATACATGGTCTTCCCTCCAAAATTTTATAAGAAAAGGGTGAAAAAGCTGCTACAGCAGTTTCGTAGCACATTTCACCTTTTTTGCACTATATGTGCTATGAAACTGCTGTGTAAGCATTTTTAACCAGATTTCCTTCAAAATTTGAAACAAAAATATGCCGCAAATTTAGAAAATCATTGGCCTCATCAAAACCATCTGCTATATGAACTAAAAACATAACCTTCATAAAATTTAATCCTCATTTTCCATTTTGAGTTTGCTTTGAATTTGTCATTTTGTACCTCTGCTCTTTAGTTCATCTTGAGACTATTTTAATTGTAGATCCAAATCCTCCACTTGGCCTCTTATATTTCTATTACTAGCTATCAAATCAGTGTTGATCACTCTAACAAATTTTTCTTCTTTAATGGCTGGAACTTTCCATGTGAAAAACCGTTGTGTACTGCTTGGGATCTCTGACCTAGAAACTGTTTGACCTTCCCAAATAGCCTTCATCCTCTTGAATTATCTCTTTTCAATGCTATGCTTTCAAGCCATCTTTCTCATAATTTCCATCTCTTGGTTTTCTAGCTTCAACCTTTCTTCCAAAAGTTTACACTTTGTCATGTGTTCCTTTCCCTTTGTTATCTTGCCGGCTACATGCTCCACTATAGGTGATGAGAGATCAATCACCTCTTCAGGGAATTTTTCTTCTTCAATAGTTACTTGGATATATTTACTGCCTTCTTGGAGTTTCTTTTCATGCTTGGTTAAAGGTTTCCTAGCTTGAAAAAAAAAGGTTGCATTCTCACCTTCAAATTCCAATTTCTTTGATGATTTCATTTTTCACTATTTGGGTTCATCCACTTCAATGAAATTTGCCTGCACAATGGGTGATTCTTCTATATCAATTGCATGAAGTATATAATCCAATTTTCCTTTCATCATTAGGCTTTCCTCTGTCACTGAAATATCTTCTTTTCCCTTTGATGTTGCTACTTGGCTTCTTGTCTTTCTCTGGATCTCCTACTTACTGGTCACTTGTTTTTGTTTTGTTTCTTTGACCCTTTCTACTCTATGTTTTTCAGGTGATGGGGTTTCTGCAACAAGAACTGATGCTTTCTAAATTCTATCCACAACTTGTTTTCTTGGTTTCAAATTTACAAACCTCTTTTCTTTAGTAACCACTGGCTTACTAGATTTTGCTACTGGTGGTGAAGGATTCCCCTTAATCTTAGGGTTTCTAGCTGGGGTTAGGGATTCCATTTCAAATCTACTCGTAAATAAAAAGGAAGACCAATCTCTATTTATTTTCTGAAGCTCATTCAAAATTAGTAACTTTATCAAACCATGATGAAACAAAGATGTTTCACAGCCTTCAGATTTAGCTTGGACTTTGTTAGCCATTTTGGCAAGGCTTCTATGCAAGTAAAATGGTAAATCTAATGATATCGTACCTGTGAAATGCAATAGTAGTTTGAAATGATAAGTTTAAACTTTATGGTACCTGCCTTCACATGTGAAATATCTTTGAATGTTGAATAACATCTTTGCATAGTTTTCCTTGATACAGCTTCTGGGTATTGCATTTTTCAGGTCCATGTCTACATATTCAGGTTTCATAAATTCCTTCCATGGTTCCATGTCAAACCTAAAAGCTTTAAACCAATATTCCTGTCCCCTTGGCATCTCTGTCATAGCAGCTATGATCTCAGGTGTAACTGGCATATTTATCATTCCAACTTTGGTAGTGGTCCCACTGAAATGTAAAGCAAACTCTTTGGACACCTGAGTGTGGGAACCCTACAACATTTCACAAAATTTGAGATAGCCAACTTTGCTAAAAGCCTCCATTACCATTTGATCCTCCATAACAACATTTTCATCCTCAGGCTCGTATCTTAGATAATGTCCCCCTCTATGGAAATTATTCTCCTCTGCCATGTTTCTTGTAAAGAAAACTTGTTAGCTTCTCTAAAACCTGTAAAAAATCCTATCTTGATTTGTTGAAAAACCTCGCTTGATTTCATGAACAACCTCGCTTGATAATGGTGAGAGTTATCTTTGAATAGAACAACCACAAACTTATCCTTACTGCTTCAGAGCTTGGACAACATATGTGAATGTAAATGAAACATAGATGACTCAAATAGGCAAAAAATTCAAATTAGAGATGTCACCTCATGACCAAATGATGTTTTATTGATATCCTATCATGATTATGATGACTGTAGGACAGGTAAGTACGTCGAATCTGGTAACTAACTGACTCACCATACCCTATCATATCATTCCCCAACTTAAACTAACAGATCTAGGCTTATTTGACATGATAGCTAAGAAATCGCACTTTCATAGCGCTCATAGTGTAATTTTCGCACTTTTCTCTACAAAAATAGCAGCGCTTTCGTAGCGCAAAACTCCCTTTTTGAACTAATGATGCTACGAAACTATGGACTTGTGGATAATTGCAGAAAATTAGCCCAAAATTTCTTAGATGACCCTTGAATGAAAAATGTGAACTTTTTGACTATGGAA
Organism: Pinus albicaulis; assembly: GCA_034641835.2. Taxonomy (NCBI): domain Eukaryota; kingdom Viridiplantae; phylum Streptophyta; class Pinopsida; order Pinales; family Pinaceae; genus Pinus; species Pinus albicaulis. The sequence goes on from CM076577.1 coordinate 817,687,260, forward strand.
TGGACCTATAAAGTCCTTATTTGAATTCTGATGATGGACACTAAAGCTCTAAAACTATGACATACCCTTAACCATTCTAAAATGACTTTCAAAAATATTTAGACCATGATCAAAAAAGAGTTGACATACCATGTTTTGATTTTTTTTTTTTTGGGTTATAACACCTTGTTTGGTAGAGAGGCAGGGGTTTGCAGGTATTTCTCGAAAATTTCCAAGATGTTGTCAAGTGCTATAGAGGCTTCTTTAATTTGGGCAGACTTTTTCCTCATTTCTTCTTGGACCCCTGCTAAGGGAGCGACCGTATGTCTTATCCTCATCATTTCTTCGTAAACTTGTGTCATGGTCATACCCATTATGTATAAATATCCTTGGATGGAGGCTTGTAGTCCATTAGCTTGAGTGAGTGCAATATGGAGTGTTTGGTTTTCAGCTTCTAGAGCCTTTTTCTCCTCTTCTACTTGAGTAGCCCTTTGCTCAGATATACAGAGCCTGTTTTGTAGTAATACGACCCGTCTGCTCATTTTGTTGACATTTTCTTTTGTGAAAGTTGCAAAAGAGATTTTGACAGATGCTATCATTATGGGGTTTGTCCTGGTGGACCCAAAACTGTATAAATTTGATGAATAATGATTAATTATCCACCGAGACAATCCTGGTCACATACTATTTGAACTTCATACACAACACATAATCTCTTCCACTCAACTCAACTCAGATCATCACACATGCGGAAATAAAATCAAGCGATAACACATCAAATCATCATACACATTAACACAGTATGTATGGGGAAAGCTTATAGCTGAAAACCCCATAGCTATTGTGTATATTATAATGGAGAAATCAAGTAACCAACTTAGTATAATACTCCTCACAAGTACTCAGTACTTTCTCATACAGTTACTCACAATCTAGCTCAGTTTTGAACAGGTTACTGGTTCAAAACTCACCGCTAATTTCCTTGCCTCTATTGTGTGTTTCAATGCTATGGGATGGCCTCTTTATATAGATAAACCACCAGCCTGAACTGCGCAATCCTCATGGGCTTACTCCTCCTATCTGTGTGTTGCAAATAGCAACAGTATAGTCACAACTGATAGCTAACTCCACCCTTTCATCTACTTCTTTCACTGGTCTCCACTGAACTGATCATACACTGTAGTGAACTGATGTGTTCTTGAGTTGAATAATGAGTTACTAATTAATGAATTAAATAATATTTAATTCAATCCACTCATAACTAATTGATTAGCTAGTTAAACTAATCTCAACCAGTTCAACTAAAATAAACAGAACACAACTCCACTAGCTGTCCCATTAACTCCACCAAACTTCTGCCACTGAAGTCCAATTGAAGTCAACCATGCATGATGCCATCAAACCCTTGGGAACCACGTGATTCCTCTGTCAGATGCATGAGCCACTTCCAAGGCTCGAACTGAAGTGCTCCAAGAGAGTAAACTGCTGTTTATAGTCTAAATATTATTAAGGGTAAATAATATTTGACTTCCCTGTTTTAAGGAGAGGCAGTCTAAAAATAGACTTCGACCTCTTTGACCTCAAAAATAGAGTCTCATCTATTTTTACCAACATGACACATACTTCAAGAATCTCAAACTGGAATCCCCGAACCATGCTCCATATGTCTAAAAATAGACATAGTCTAAAAATAGATTTTACGCCAGAATTTGCCTGCGGGCCCACTTAGTGAAGGCGACTTCATTTCACTAAGCTCCATCATCTTGCTGCATTTTCAACACTCCCTCTCAGCAAGATATGGATTATCTGCAACCCCTATCCTGCCTCTGTGGAATTCGAACTTGCTCCCGGTGAGCGCCTTCGTCAGGATGTCGGCATCCTGATCCTCCGTGGGAACATATGAAAGCATCATGATTCTCCGCTGAACACAATCTCTGATATGATGATACCAATCCATGAAGCCATGCCGCCTCAACTAATCCTCTTGTCTGTACCATGAACCATATCCCGATGTGCCTCTAATATAGCGCAATACATGCTTGCCCGCCTTCCAAAAGAGCTTGGTAGGCTTAACCATAGCTTGCGAAAGCTGGTTAACTGCATAGCATATATCGGGTCGTGTATTGACCAGATACATAAGAGACCCCACCAACTGTCGATAGACAGTGGCATCCACTACCTCCGCTGAAGTAGCATCCTCCTTCCTCCAACCACCAGGAAGAGGAGTGTCAACAGGCTTGCAGCCTTGCATGTTGAACCTCTCCAGAATCTCTCGGGCATACTTGCCCTGAGAAACAAACAGTCCTCTGATGCGCTGCCAAATCTCCAATCCCAGGAAATAATGAAGGATGCCCAAGTCCTTCATCTCAAACTCTCGTGCAAGATCCTCCTTGCATGAAAGTATCAACTGCTCATCGCCAGTCAAAATCAGATCATCTACATACAGTACAATGATCAACAGCTTCCCCTCCACCAAAATCTGGTACAGGTTTGGATCCGCCTCACTCTTGGAGAATCCAAGCCCGGTGAAGTAGCTATCTATCCGAGTGTACCAAGCACGAGGTGCTTGCTTCAGCCTGTACAGTGCTCTCTTGAGTCGGCACACATGCGACTCACTGCTAAAGATCTCAAAACCTTCAGGCTGCTCTATGTACACCTCTTCCTCAATAACTCCATTGAGGAACGCAGTCTTCACATCCATCTGATGAATGTTCCACCCCATCTGCGCTGAGAGAGCAAGGATCGTCCGTATGGAAGAGTACCTTGCGACAGGTGCAAAGGTCTCCTCATAGTCAATCCCCTCGATCTGTGAAAAGCCACGGGCAACAAATCTCGCCTTGTACTTCTCCACACTCCCGTCAGCTGCCTGCTTCACTTTGTAGATCCATCGCGAACCCACCACTGATTTCCCCACCGGTCTTGGGACAATCTCCCATGCATTGTTCCTGACGATCGAATCATATTCTTCGATCATGGCATCAACCCATGCGGGTTCCTCCACAGCTTCCTCAAAAGAGGATGGCTCTGTCACAACACATTGACTCACAAGAGCCATGTATCCAGTGTACTGATCCGGTGACTTTCTCTGTCTGCGCTGTGCTGTAGGTGGTCCTACAACCTTCTCTACATCCTGAGCCAGTCGCTCAGCTTCTGTAGTGCGCATGTGCCCTTTGATGGTTGGTGCTACCTGGGTGGTTTCTTCCACCTCCTGAACCTCCTCTTATGGCTGATCCACATCCGGAAGCTCCTCCTTAGGAAATAACAGCTCCTCATCTACATGCAAGTGTAGCTCCCTCTCAAGCGAACACTGCATGGCTTTCTCCTCCTAAAATTTTATATCCCGTCACACAACAGTCTTGCGACTGTCTGACAAGTACACCCGGTAGTTGTGAGGTGTATCAGTGTACCCCACAATATTCCAACCTAATCATTTGGATCCAGCTTCCTTCTCGCATCCTTCGTCACATGCATGTAGACAGGAGAACCAAAAATCTGCAAATGGGAAATATCAGGCCTCTTGCCAGAATAAGCCTCCTCCGGTGTACTCATGCCAAGAACCTTGTGAGGACAATGATTCTGCACATACACTGCTGTATTGCATGCCTCAACCCACAAGTGAAGGGGTAGGCCCTGATCATGCAAAATCTCCTGTGCAGCACCCATGATCGTTATGTTCTTCCGCTCAGCCACCGCGTTCTACTGTGGGTTATGGGGTGCGATGAGCTCTCTCCGAATCCCTTCTATGTTGTAGAACTCTTTGAATTCAGCCAAGATGAATTCACCACCGTTATCACTCCTTAGAGCAATCACCTTCTTCCCCAACTCCTTCTCGACGAGTGCTTTAAACTCACAGAACTTCGCGAATGTATCGCTCTTCTTCTGCATGAAGAAGATCCAGCACTTTCGAGAGAAATCATCAACAAAGATCACATAATACCTGTGCTTTGTTTTCGAAGCAACTGAGAAAGGACCACACACGTCTGTGTGAACTCTCTCAAGGATCGTCATGGCATGACTATCCTTCTCGTGAAAGGTGGCTTTCACATACTTCCCTAAAGTACACCCCTTGCACTGATCTGACTGCACAAGGGTGCCCTTAGGAAGCCCAGTAGAAATCTGCTGCAGAATCTTCAAAGCTCCATGGTGAAGGTGGCCCAATCTCCTGTACCACAGTTCACCCTCATCATCCCGGCTCACCACTTCTCCCGCCTTGCATGCCATAGCTGCGCAGCCATCTACCTGCAACTGATAAAGGTTCTTGGTCTGAACCCCTATCTTCCGGGTCTCTCCAGTAGTCTTACTGCGCAGGAAGGCTTTTCCTTCGCTGAAGACCACATCATACCCCTTATCCTCCAACATCGCTACTGAAATCAGGTTCTTCTTCAATCCAGGTACATGCATGACATCCTTTAAGACAAAGGGTTTACCGGACTCCCTCTGAAAGGATACGGTACCGATACCAGTCGCACTGTATCTACCGTCATCGCCCATCTCGATGTGCATACCCAAATCCTTGTCCTCCAGATCTGAGAACAACTCCCGATCTCCTGTCATATGAAATGACGCACCGCTGTCCAAGAACCACACCGATCCCAGCATACTTGAAACTAAGCATGCAATCAGTGAAACTTTGACAACCACCCCCACACTTCCCAGCTCATCTCTGCATTGAGTGAACTTCGTGAGGTATTTGGCGATACTGTCGCCCTTCTCCATCTTGATGTTCATGAGCTTATCTTTGAGCGCCAGCTTCCTTTGGTCACTCTTACTCTGGAATAGATCCGTCAAAGCTTTCCACATTAAATATGGAGTAGCCTTTCCATGCAGGCTGGATACAATATGATTCTTGACGCCCTCCAACAGGATCCTTCGACACTTCGCCATCTTCTTTTGCCATGCATCGACTTCAGCAGGATCAGTGGGCTTTTGGACATCTGTATCTACGAACTCCTTGAGACCATTATCTTCTAATACTGCTTCCATGCGATCCTTCCATGCAACATAATTCGAACTGCCTTCAAGAGCATATTCGAGTCGCAAACCGTTGAAAGACATTTTCAACACTAGCACCAAGAAAACAAAACTGCTGCAAAATTTCGAATTCCACCTCAAAGCTCAACCGCTCTAGATCTGTGAGAACAAATTATTTCTAGCACAGAGATCGACTGCAAGGGGCGTTTACCAAACCTTTCACTTTCCGAAGAAATATGAATCCGGAGGCTACCTGGCCCGCATGCAGACTCTGTCTACAGAAATAAGTTTGTAATCACTGTGATGATCAATCTGAACTTCAATAGCTCCGATACCATGTAGAAATTTGCTGAATAATAAATAATTATCCACCGAGACTATCCTGGTCACATACTATTTGAACTTCATACACAACACATAATCTCTTCCACTCAACTCAACTTAGATCATCACACATGCGGAAATAAAATCAAGCGATAACACATCAAATCATCATACACATTAACACAGTATGTATGGAGAAAGCTTATATCTAAAAACCCCACATCTATTGTGTATATTATAATGGAGAAATCAAGTAACCAACTCAGTAAAATACTCCTCACAAGTACTCAGTACTTTCTCATACAGTTACTCACAATCTAGCTCAGTTTTGAACAGGTTACTGGTTCAAAACTCACCGCCAATTTCCTTGCCTCTATTGCGTGTTTCAATGCTATGGGATGGCCTCTTTATATAGATAAACCACTAGCCTGAACTGCGCAATCCTCATGGGCTTACTCCACCTATCTGTGTGTTGCAAATAGCAACAGTATAGTCACAACTGATAGCTAACTCCACCCTTTCATCTACCTCTTTCATTGGTCTCCACTGAACTGATCATGCACTGTAGTGAACTGATGTGTTCTTGAGTTGAATAATGAGTTACTAATTAATGAATTAAATAATATTTAATTCACTCCACTCATAACTAATTGATTAGCTAGTTAAACTAATCTCAATCAGTTCAACTAAAATAAGCAGAACACAACTCCACTAGCTGTCTCATTAACTCCTCCAAACTTCTGCCACTGAAGTCCAACTGAAGTCAACCATGCATGATGCCATAAAACCCTTGGGAACCACGTGATTCCTCTGTCAGATGCATGAGCCACTTCTGTAGCTCGAACTGAAGTGCTCCAAGAGAGTAAACTGCTGTTTAGAGTCCAAATATTATTAAGGGTAAATAATATTTGACTTCCCTATTTTTAGGATAGGGAGTCTAAAAATAGACTTCGACCTATAGGTCCAAAAATAGAGGTCCATCTATTTTTACCAACATGACACATACTTCAAGAATCTCAAACTGGAATCCTCGAACCATGCTCCATATGTCTAAAAATAGACATAGTCTAAAAATAGATTTTGCGCCAAAATTTGCCTGCGGACCCACTTGGTGAAGGCGACTTCATTTCACTAAGCTCCATAATCTTGCTGCATTTTCAACAAAAACTATGTCCTTCTTAGTAGCTACTCCCAGAGGCTCGATCGGGTTTCGGACGAGAAATTTTCTTCTTTCCTGCCTATTCTTGTGAGTGTACTGATTGTAAGATAATCTTGTTAGATCGAGTACATCATATTATTGTTCCTATGAGATATCAATTTCCGAAAATGGGATTTTTCCTCTTGTCATGGGAGTTGGTGGGGGTATGTCAATAGATGGCACATCTGCTCACTTCCCGGTTTGTAAGGGTTGTGACCCTCTCCCCTCTGCCTCCTTGTGTTGTAAAACCAGCTCCAAAAATAGAAGAAAAGAGATATCAATGCCTTAGAAATAAGCCACTTCGAGGCGGCAACCTCCAATATGTTACATGAATGAACAATTCTTGGATGATACAAATTACAAAACCTCCTTTCTATATATATGAGTCCATGGGGCCACAATGTAATCCTAGTGGGGCCACCATGTAATCCTAGCTGACCTAAAAATAATAATTTAAGGGCACAATAATAACAATACGGGAGTTACAGGGGTACAATAATAATAATAAGGGGGTTACACTAACAACAATAAGGGACTATACTAGTAATACAGGGACTTAATATGCCCCTCTCCTTCAAACAAGTGTTGTCCTCAATGCTTGATTATTTCTTGATGCTTCTATATAAAATTCTCATCCTCCCATGTGGAATATTCTAAAAGAAAGTTCTTCCACTTGCTGAGATAATCTAAAATTGATTGTACTTGTCGAGTTCTTGTTTCTGTGACTGCTTCAGAACTTCTTTCGATGTGATGTTGATCTTCCTGTTGTTTCATTAGATTCTGCACCAAAGTTAGGTTATCCTTTGAGAGTTGGAGAACTTGTTGTTGATGCTTGATGTGATCTTCCACTAATTTATCATCCATATTAGCTATTATTTCATCCTTCAAACCATCCAACTTAGCCTCCATTTTTTCTTTTAAACTATCTATGTCATCTTTGGTTGCTCTTCGTAAGATCGAAATTTGTTGCACTTGGTACTATAATTTTGATATCTCATACTGTAACTCTTCCTCTTCATGCGTCATAGTATAGCCTTCTGAAGGCTTAATGGGTGTTTAATTCTTTTTAGGGGGTATTTTAGAACCCAATACTAATATCTATTCTTCAATATGCTTTGGAATAGCTTCAAACTAATTTATTTTTTCAAACGAGACTTATGTAATTCGAAAAAATACATACATTTTTCTTGCTTTTGAGGAGCTTGATATTGAAAATGAATTATCTCTATGATTTCAGATCTTCAATATATGAAATTTGGCCCTAAAGTAGCCTTCCAAATCCTCTTTCAAATGCCATGGGTCTGACCTAATTTGGACCCTCCAAGACAAAGTTATGTCCAATCTCCCACAATGACCTAATTATGGACTTGTTCAGTAGAGAGAAATTGTACGACTTGCCACGTGTCACAGTTTCCTCTTTCGGCTCTAAAATTGATAGATAGGAAACTAAAGTCCGTGTAATTGTGGCCATTTTTCACATAATTTCAATTCGATTCTCAGAGAGAGAGTTATTAATATTTTCCCATGATCACCTCTTTGAGGTGAAATTCGAGAGCCTAGAAAATCTCTAACTTCCATAGACCATATCTCCGAAAATATTGCGAACCAAGCTCTAAAATATTTTGAAGATGTGCCTCAGGATTTTAGCTTCATTCTCTAATCATTTCAGCTTCTGAACCCTCATAGAAACAAGGTTATAGCGAAAATTTTGTGATGACCTATTTAGGTTAAATTCAGGAGCCTGCAAAAATACCTAACTTTCAGAGATCATATCTCCGAAAATATTGTGAACCAAGCTCTAACATTTTTCACCAATGTTCCTCAAGATTTCAGCTTCGCACTCTAAAATTGTTAGCTTCTGAACCTTCGTAGAAAACAAGTTATAGCAAAAATTTCACGATGACCTATTTGGTGCAGCAAAACCCTAGAATGCAAAGCTCTAATACCAAATGTTGTGAAACCAGCTCTAGAAATAGAAGAAAAGAGATATCAACGCCTTAGAAATAAGGCAGTTCGAGGGGGAAACCTCCAATACATTACATGAATGAACAATTCTTGGATGATACAAATTACAAAACCTTATTTCTATATATAGGAGCCCATGGGGCCACAATGTAATCCTAGTGGGGCCACAATGTAATCCTAGCCGACCTAACAATAATAATTTAAGGGCACAATAATAACAATATGGGGGTTATGGGGGTACAATAATAACAATAAGGGGGTTACACTAACAACAATAAGGGACTATACTAGTAATACAGGGACTTAACACCTTGGATGCCTCTTATCATTATTTTTGAGCCTCTTCTTCCTACTGTTTCTTTTCTTCTTTTTCTCTATCTTGTTCTTCCTTCAGTCTGTTTTCTGCTTCCTTTCTATGTTGTTCTTCCTCTTCTTTCTTTCTGCGAGCCTCCTCTTCTCACTTTTTTCTTTGTTCTTCCTTCTATTGCTTCTTCTCTTAATATTCTACTTGTTGCCTTTGTCTATCTTCTTCCTACTATTGTGCTAGAGCATCTTGGGTTTTCATAAGTTATTCTGCTCTTTAATTTTTCTTGGCGTTCTTCCATGTCTTGGCCTCTTTGTCTTCTGCTCCTTTTGGGTCCTTAGGAGGTCCATCGCCCGTGGTGTTTTTGGGCCTTTTGGACCAAGAGTTCGATGCTCCTCCCATTTGTGTTTTCTATTTCATGGCATCTGATCATTCCTGTAGGGTGTGACCATATTGAGACAAACCTCCTTGGTCCCCATCCAGGTGAAATTCCTCTTCTAGGGATACCTCCTTGAGTGCATTGTACCAGTTCTTAACTTCTTCTTCTATGGCGCACACTGTGTGCCAATAAGTCCAATTAAACTTAGCCCACTTGCATTATGTAGGGAAGAACCTCTCATGGTAATAGGATTGAAAAGATAAGTTTACGAAATGGAAACCCTTTAGGTGTTCATCTTCCACTTCGACTTCCTTGAAGCCTTTGACTGTGTAGGCACCAATGGTGAGTGGGAGGGTAAGCCATGGTTTCTTATTACCTTTACTTAGTGTCTTGGTAAAACCACCCGTAATTTGGTAACCCACTTCTTATAGCAACAACTTATCAGTATTAAAATTGGGAAATTCATGGGGTGCCTTGAACAATCCAAAAACTCTGATGAAATTTCCTTATCGTATGTGGAACCAGTGTGCTATGTTAATGACCATCTCCATGGCTATTATGGGAATGCAAGATGGATCTTCATTGACGATATTATGGTATAGCATGAGGATAAACTTATTTGAGATTAAACCAATGTCTTGATTATGTTTAGTACCCCAGGAAATATTTAGATCCTTATGGATCAGTGCACTGGTTGCTGCATTCCAGTTATGTGCCCAATCATCAAATTGACGTGGTGAGCATATTGCATCTAGGAGGTAGGAAGCCATGTATAACTCTTATGATAATTCTTCCTTCAAGACTTGCGCTACTGATATATTGACCCTTAGAGATGGGATTAATAGATGTGCCCAATTGAAGCGAGTGTCATGGGTGGTGACTACATACATGAGGGGAATACATGCCCCACTAAAGGTAGTGGCGTCCATCCTGCCATACATCCGGCACATCATGGCTTTGATGAGACTGTATACTTTCCTCATACCCTCGGTCTTATATTCTTGATCTTTCTTTCCTTTGAAAATTTTCAGGTCTTCCCACCAGCCCTTCAGGGTGTCTTGTACTATCACATCATGTGTTGCGATCCATCGGGCGTTGAAGGATTCCTCTTTACTCGGGAGCGAATATTATACTTCAACATCCCCTCCAGTCAATTTGGTGAAATATTTCCTTGCGTGTTTACCCAATGCTTTGATTCCACTTTTTGGAGGATCCATTTGATCATTTCTGCATGTGGGAAGATTGGCGGGTGGGTAGCCACATAATGTAGTTTGGACCTCCTTACTTGTATGTATGTGTGCCAGTCTACGAGGTTTTTCAAGAATTCCTTATTTGTGAACTCTTGGTAGATTCCATACCAAGACATCTTTGCACCATTTTTGAAGACACAGGAAGTGTCCCCATAGATGGGAGTTGGGGGCAGGGGCGTGTCACCCTCTAATGGATCTATTTCTAGGCTATTGTACCTTCTTCAAACTGTCATGGGCACCATGTCACTTGAGGCCGAATAGATAGAAACACATTCGATCTCAACTTTGATATTTCCTGGCATATTTCGAAAACAGTCCCATGATAAGATAGATGGCATTGAAGAAAAATAGAAGAAACACCTGACTTGCACTAACTGGGGCCTTAGCAGAGCAGGATGGATCGCACCAAAGGGTCCTAGGTTGGTGTGACCTGCATCAGTCGAAAAGGACTTATACAGGAAGGGATGTGACCTGGTGACCTAGTCACAGGGTCATAAGGTCATAAGGTCGCATCCATGTGAACAATCAAGACTTTGCGACTTGGGACCCAACGACCAGGTCGCAAGGCCAGGAGGTCGCGAGGTCGTGAGGTTGCATTAAGGTTTTTCAGGGCGAAAAATAGCGATGCATAACCTACGAGGTAATTTGGGGAAAAATCCAAGTGTAGGAAGCAAATCAAGGTTGAAATGGCCATAAGAAGTCCAGGGAAGGGTGTCCAAAGTGGTAAGATGAAAAAATAGGGGTCAGAACTGACCTGGGCATGATGGGATGAGTAGGGGATAAAAGGAGCCCTAGTAAGAACAAGTGTGAGGGAAAATTTTGTAGATGAGGGGAATCTAAGATAATAAATAGCCTATGCTAGGGGCACAGAGGGTCACAACCAATAAAAACAAGAATTACAGGAGGCTTCAATGACTTACCTGGGAAAATCGCACTCTAATTGGCTTGCTAGACGCTTTGTTTACTCTGTCACACAGTTCGAATGGGACCTATGTGACCCTTATATTTATAAAGATGTCACACGTGTGGGAATAATGGTTTTCTCAAGGTCACAAATGGAATTAGTTGCACATGGTTGTGACCTTGCGACCTGGAGGTCGCTGGGTCGCAAGGTCCCATACTCGCAAAAGTGAGATTGAGATGGAACTTATCATTAGGGGAGTTTTGAGGTCGAAAATGGGCCTCCTAAGAAAAATGTACAACCAAAATAAAATTTATAAGAACCAATAGGATTCAAGATGATGATGTTAACCATGGGGGATGTATCACAATTTTTTAAGTAAAAGGGTAAAAATATTAAAAAATAATAAAATAATAAAACTACTTTTTCAACTTGTATTTTCAACTTATCTCTCAAAGTTTTTAGTTGAATTTTTAGCAAGAGTACTCATTGGATGCAAAATTTAATTCCTTTTCCAAGGAGTACCCATGTTGCATATTTTTTATGGACCCCGCTACACAAAAAATGAAAAATACATGAAAAAATGTGATTGCAATCACGTTTTTAATATATTTTTCATTTTTCTTGTAGTAGGATCCATCATAATTATGCAACATGGGTAATCCTTGGATGAGGAATTAAATTTTTCATCCAGTGAGTACTCCCACTCAAAATTTGAGTAAAAACTTTGGGAGATAAGTTGAAAATATGAGTTGAAAAAGTAGGTTTTTCTTTTTTCCCTCTAAAATTTGATGATGTAATCAAATCTTACTTTATTATTTCCACTATTATTTTATAATTTCCTTAGGAGGCCCATTTTGGACCTCAAAATTCCCCTAATGAGACCTGACAACCTTGGCTAGGTTGCAAGGTCGCTAAGTCGCAAACTGTTGAAGATTGAGGAAAGTGCGACTTTGTAACTTTGCAACTTTACTTTGGTAAAAAATTGAAGTCATATTTTGGTTGGAGGTTACCTTTCCAAGGTGGGATTTTGATGATGCCCATGGATTATTCTAGGAAGAATACCATCCTCATAAAAAGTAACTGGGGCTCTGAAATTTAAAATTGATGCCAAATTTTGGAGAGTGTTGTAGCGGCTACAACAATTGGAGATTCACTGGTAGAACCCAGAGTCTCTACTCATGCTTAATTTTGATGGGGGAGGGGGATTAGAAGGATCTTACTTCTAATTTCATGGGTCCCACTAGCCTCCTCTTTGGCCTTTGTGCATTCACTTCACCAGATTGCACTACGCGGAATGTTGTTCACCATGCCTTTTTTTCTTGCAAACCGGGCGAGAGGGGTTGGAGTACATCACGAGCTTCAAAGGATTAAGTATAGTTATTTAGTCTCGTGTGTTGCTTCGCTTCTAGCAAGCTTGATGGGCCTCGATATATTCAATGCCTAGGAGTCACGAAATTTTCTCTACTACCAGTGAGTCTGGTTAGTACCCCAGTGGAGTCATCACATTACCTCTCTGCACAGGAAGCCTTTCTTGATCCGTTACTCTTATTTCGTGTTCTAATAACACTTATTGTATGTGATCAGGTAAATTATTAGAATTTGCTCAGGGAACTTATTTGAATGTGGTGAATGCTGCCTGGGTGGATGAGGGATCCTGACTTATGTTACTTGCAACATAGGTTGCTCATGGTCTTTTATTTAGAGACTTTTTGGGTTTTCCCGAATAAAATTTTTCTATGAGAGGTTAACCCTTTTCCATTTTCACCTGGTAACCTATTCCACTGATAACTTTCAACAAAAATTTTCAATTGGATGCGCCAGAAGCTACTTTCACAAGGGTCCTGTGACTTAGTCGATTTCCTCCCACAAAGTTGTTATCACAACCATGCTTATGCTACTTCTGTTTCAAGGGTGATTCTTCACAAGCAGAGATTTAGGTAAAACTTTCCTATTGAGTAACTATTGGGTTGATCCTTTGAATTGAGGCATTGAGGGATGAAATTATGGGGCTTTTCTCAAGGCAAGCCATTTATTGGAAACAACCAAAACAAAAACAAAAACATGGGAAATGTGATAAAGCAAAGAAAACAAGAGTATGATATAGAGTATGGAGACGGCCTGGGGCCGTTAGGTGAAGTAGTATTTGAGGTCATGGTTGTTCACTGGGAGGACCTCAATCCCCCCTTCTAAAGTTTGGAGTCTATACCTGTACGGGTGGATCCTCTCCTTGATCTGGAACGGGCCTGTCCATAGGGCTTGGAACTTGGTGTGTTTTCCCCTGTCTCCGTGAGCCTGGTCCCATTTGAGGACAAGATCGCCAACTTTGAAGACATTGTTCCTAGTGGAATTTTTGTCAAACCATCGTTTTACTCAGATTTGGTGTATGGTGAATTTTTTCCTAGCTTTTAGTCTTTCTTCCTTTAGTTTTAGCAAGGTGTCTATGCGGGTTTGTAAGATCGGGCATGGGGTACCATGCGTTTCTTTGGATAACTGCAGGGCAGGAAGAGAATGATTAGGGGGAAGGATGTCTTCTTTCCCATAAACCAGGAAGAATGGATAAGTCCCTAGAGAGGTTTTAGGTGTGACCCTATTAGCCCAAAGGGTGTTGTTAAGGGTGTTGTGCTAGTTTTGATGTTGGCATAATAAGGTTTTCTTGATGATTCAAATTAGGTTCTTGTTGGTTGATTCAACTAACCCGTTCCCCTATGGGTAGTAGTTGGCAGAATTTTTCAACACAATACCATTTTCAAAATTGAATTCATATAGTTTAAATGATGAAAAATATGTAGCATAATCGAAGACAAGAGAGGTTGGAACGCTAAACCTAGTGATAATGTACTAAGTGATGAAAGTTATTACCTCTTGGTAATTGATCTGGTCTAATGGTCTCTCTTCAACCCACCTCATGAAATAATATCTAGGCCATAAGGACATATCAGTGTGATTGGAGGAGTGTGGTAGTATTTCCCCAATCACATCCAGGCCCCACTATTGGAATGGTTCCTCGACTGTGACATAATGTAATGGAATTGATGTTTGGGATTCTCTACTAGAAAAATTTTGGCACGAGGGAAATTTCTAAACATAGGCGTGAGCATCCTTAAACAATGTGGGCTAATAAAAACCTGCACGCATAACCTTGTGGGCTGTAGCATCTCCTATGTAGTGTCCTCTAGCCGGGCCATCATGTAGTTCCTTTAGGACTTGTTGGGCCTCAATGGGTTCTAAGCAACAGAAGAAGACACCAGTGATGTTTGCAGAATAGATTTCCTTGCAAAATTTGATAGAATGAAGCTTTTAGCCTTATTGCTCACTTTTTCTTGGCCATCAAGGTTGGTTCCATGACACAGTGGTTGAGATATTGTAGGAGATCTGTGTACCATGATGGGGAATTTTTCTAGAACACACCATCAATCTCGTACATCTCTATCTCATGTTACCAACACTATTCATCGATGTTCTGTGGTTCGGTGGCTTCAACATCCATTCAGCACAATCCCTGCCCTTTGGCCATGTGTGCAGGCTTGAATTCTAAGTCATACTCTTGAATTCATGCCATCCAGTTGCCTCATCTCTCACCCAGATCTTGCTACACAAACAGTGAGTCGACTGCTAGGTGAGTTACGAACACTGTAACATGGTTCTTCAAAATGTATGGCCTAAAATTATTAACTGCGTTATATATTGCATACGATTTCTTTTCGATGTATGGATAGTTCAAATAGGTGCCTTGCAACCATGCCATCATGAAAGGTATGGGTCGTTTGTCATTATTGACGTATTTCTAGGTAAGGACAACAACAAGTGATGAGTAAGAGGAAAAATTATACAAGATAAAGCATTTGCCGAAATCCGAGCTATATTGGGCATGTGCTTCTGTGATGGCTTTCTTAATGCTATAGAACGCTTCTTTCCCGGGTGGATTAAATTTAAAATTTCCATTCTTCTTAATCATAGTCTGGAGGGGTTTCACGATTTGCACAAAGTTCGATATAAATTTTCGGAGGAAGTTGATTTTCCCGAGAAACGACCACATGGACTTATTACTACTTGGGGGAGAAATTTTGGCGATGGATTTTGCACAGTCTAGATCCACCGCTATGCCATCTTGGGTTATAATGTGGCCTAACAAATTTACTTCTAAGAACTTAAAAATACTTTTCTTTGGGTTCAACAAAATTCTGTATTTTTTACAACTCTCAAAGATTTGTTTCAGGTGGTTCAGGTGGTCATGCCTACGTTTGGATAACACAGTGACATCATCAAGGTATACCACCATGATCTGTCCCATAAATCCCTAGAAAGTGATGCCCATGGCCCTTTGGAAGGTCACTCCAACATTTATTAGGTCGAAGTGCATGTGCCTGAATGTGAATGATCCCCATTTATTTCTGAATGTTGTATTTAAATGGTCCGTCTTGGCCAATAACACCTGGTTATATCCCGAGAAACCATATATCAATGCGAAAATTTCTGAGCCTGATACAGTTTTAATAATATAATCCATGGGGGGAACAGGGTAGTTTTCCTTATTGGAAGAGGGGTTCAAATTTTAGAAGTCTACACATAGGCAGATTTCACCAAAATTTTTGCAGATTGGGACAAAATTTGACACCCACATCAAATGTTGGACTTTGAAGATGATGTGGGCGTCCGGGAGCTTCTTAAGTTCTTTCTGGATCATTGGATCCAAGGTTAGATGCACTTTTCTTAGCTCCTGCTGAAATGGTTTGATGCCTTCCTTCATCAGTATCACATGTCATATAATCCTCATGTCGTATGTCTATAGCTTATCGTATGTCTAGGGAAAAATATCTCAGTACTTATTAAATAACTCAATAAAAGACTACCTCTCCAAGGGGATGCACTTGGTACTGATATTAATGAACTTCGAGTCCTTCTCTATTCTGAGGTCTACTTATTCATGCGATAGTGTGGAACTTTGCATCTTTGTATTGGGAGGCCCCCAGAAGCAATTTTGAAATTCGAATAATTTCTCGAGCGAGACGACCCCTTTGGGTATTGGGTTCCCCTTTTTTTCTCCCCTTTCCTTCTGTAAAGAAAATTTGTGCTCCTCCTCTTTGATGGCTACATCCATGAGTTTGTTTGTGTTTAACATAAAATCTAGCACCTGTTGATCACCATTGAAATGCGAAAATTAGTCACATCGTCCAAGACCATAGGTTTATAAACAATTTCAATAGAAAAACCATCCCTTAATGGGGTAAACCTAGCTGTATCATTTGCTAACGTATCCTCTAGTGCGTTGTGCATTATAAGTACCAATTTAATATTAAAATCACTGAAATCAGAAATCAAATGTCATACCTCTTATTGATACCCTTTCAAATCACATGATAGGTAATGTATAGTGTTGCTTACCTGCTGGGTGATGATTTCAAAGATGACAATTACCTTCAAGCAGCAAAATTTGAGATCGATTGCCTTCTTGAGGCCCAGGATCAGTGCTTCGTACTCGGTGTATTGTTGGGAACTTATTTTTTATGGGGATCTATCAAGATACAACCGGTGTTGGAAAAGTCATGAGTCTTAGAACCATCATAGTACAAGGTCCAGATTTTGTTCTCGGATGTCTCCAAGTTACACTAATAATACCATTGAGTATGAAGAACTAATCTTGTCAAGTACGAAGCACTAATCTTGTCAAGTATGAAGACAATAAAAAAAGGAAATCAGGAACTTGTTTTTCTGGGGATCTATTAGGATATAACTAGCGCTGACCCCATCATGAGTATTGGAACTATCATAATACCAGGTCTAGATTTTGTTCTCGGATGTCTCCAAGTTGCATGTGTTCACAGACAATGTGACCAGGGTGGAACTGCCGGGTGGACCTTCCGGTACGACACGATGAGAAGCAGTGCAAGGAATTAATTCCAACTGGGTGTCCAGGGAAACTGGGGATTGAGTGGCTTGGTAGCACCCGAAAGCAGCTTCTAAGAAACACATTCCTAGATATTCTTGCACAAATATGATGGGTTCATTGGTTTCCTCAAGATTAGTAACTGTATATTTCATGCAGGGCTCACTCTCGAATTGGATTTGGTTATTCCTACCTTTATACGGGAGCCACAAATGGGACTAGTTCGTGGCGAAATAAACTTGGAGTTTGCTTGAACAATCTTGACTCAGTAGTAGACTGTAGGCCTCATGAATGTCTATGATGACTATGGTGATGCACTGATGGACTCGGGAATCTGAGGAGATGCATATTAGGATGTTGTTCAGCTTTCCCACAGAAGGAACTTGAGACCTATTGAGTTGAAAGATCCTGGCATCAATTTTCTCGAGATGGATATTCAACTTTTTGCACACATTCAGGGGCATGAAATTGGTGGATGCATCAGAGTCAACGGGGAAGTTATGAATGTTGAAATTGAAAATCTAAAAATATATGAGGAACAGGGGCGTGTATCCCCATGAATTAGAATTTACAACATTGACAATGGATTGGAAGTTTACTGAGACCTGACAAGGTGTGGAGTTGTTGGTTCTTGATGCTGGGGTAGGCCTACTAGCCGAGGAAGGGTTAAGCAAACCCTTGAGAATCAAATCATGTTGGATATTCGGGCAAGTTCATAAAGTGATATATTGGTTCTCATTTTCTTCGTGTCCTCAATAATATTATACATAGGATATGGGTGCGAGGGTGTTTCCATGAGCATGATGGGTGAATTTGGTGATGGTCTAGACTTAGGGGTGCCTCGAGGAGTAGCGGAGCTAGATTTTTTAGAGGTCAGAGTTGAGGCCTAGTTTTCTTTGCTTGGGGGTAGGCTCTTCCTAAAAAATTCTTTCCTCTTCTCCTCGAACGTGTGATATGATACTGGGCCTTTACTACTTAGGCTATAGGTTCGAGGGGGGGCTTAGACTGGGACTTTTCAGCCATGTTAATCTCTATCACTGATTGAGGTCCTTCTACACAGATCACTTCGAAGGTGAGGACTGTTGATCCTAAGTTTTCAATGGGAGGGGAGACTTCCTTGTCATCCGGGTCAGCTTCCTCTTCAAGATCTCCTACTGTCTAGTCTTCTAGAAGTTGATTTACCACTGCAAACATACTATGGATCCATTGAGGGCAGGTCCTCTCAGAGTGGGAAGCTTGATGAAATGAGCAGAAGTTATGTTTTCCAATATCTTCTACATTGAATTTTGTGTTGGGATTGGGCAGAGGAAGATTTTGCATGTTGTTGTTCTTCTCGAAGAAATGATTTTGAGGTTTTCTACCTGAGGAAGGATCATTTCTTTTTCATTTAAAATTATAGACTTAGTTCGTTAAAATTTTTAGGTATTTGGCGATGTTTTTGCAATCGAAGGGGTCCTTAGCCTTGTCCTCGAAATTACTGGTTGAGGGTTGTGTATTTTTCCTGGAATAGTTTGGACCATCCCGGTTTTCATGATCTAGAGCCCCTTTTGAAAGCATATATTTCTCGATGGTGAGGGAAGTGGTGAAATTATCGGCTAGGGTGACTCTAGCTTCACATTTAACAAACACAACAATGTATGTAAGTATGGCCATTGTGTAATAGTTTATAGTGATAGAATCATCCAGGGCCATATTTTGGGGAAACTTGTTCAAGATGGTATTGAAACATTGGTTGAAATATTTGACATTTTCCTTCTTCTTGCACTTCAAGGTGCTTAATTATGTAAGGATCATAGAAGGGGTTTTCTCCTCAAAGATTTTATTAAGGAAGGTGTGGCGGAATTGTTCCCATGTTGAGATGGAAATGATAGGCAATGAGCGATACCAAGTAGCGGATTTTTTTTCTAAGGTGCATGGGAAGAGTTGGCACGCTACATCACAGTGTTGCACCCTCATCATTTGTAGGGTGAAGTTGAAGTTACTAATGTGGTATTCGACTAACATCCCATTCTCCGAATCAAACTTGGGAAGATGCTTCTATGGGTGTTGGGACATGTCGTGGAGAGGGCCTCAGACACCTAGAGGAGATTGTGTCATCCAAGCCAAGGGCTACACCCACCTTGCCCTATGGAAAGGCAGAATTATGACATGCTCAGTTTCGTCTTCAGACTCGCTCCTTGTGTCGGACCTAGAGGCTTCACCTTTTTGTTGAGAGTGCATGTCTTGGTTTTATTTAACTATGAGGTTTTCAAGATTCCTATAATTCCTCAACTTTGTGAAGCCACTGAAGTTGCTGTTGAAAATAAAAGGACGTCGATTTTGGTTTCGGTGGAGGTGATGAGCATGGTATGTGTTTTGACCGTTTCTTGAGCCTCTATTTCCTCGATCTCTTTCGGCCCCTCCCCTGGGTGGGTCATTTTCATGGGTGTTGTCATTTAAAGGTTGATTGGCATGGGGTCCAGTGTTTGGTTGGGGCCCAATGACTTCAGGTCCTCCTTCATCAACCCATGTAGGGATGTCGAGGCCTTCAGCTAAGAGTCGGTCGACTACGTCTGCGTAGTCTTCAAGCATCAAGCTTATGAGTTGAGACATAGAGTTGACTAGGACACCTTGGTGAGTGTGATGCGTTTTAGGTTTCACAGGTTGGACATGGAACTAGTGGCAGGGTGGTTTTGGATACCTCAAACAAGATCACGAGCAAGTGGACATAAAGCGCTCAGCTGGTCTGACTTGATTTCATAGAAGGGTGGGTCCTCCTTAGGGGGGGTGTTCTCGGGAAGCGGAGGAACAGTGTTATCAAACACAATCTCACCTCGCTCTAGGGGTTTTGGGGGGTTTGAAAATGGATGTTACTAGCTTTGTGGGAGCCTACCATCAGGCCCTCATTCAAGCGCCAATTCTCTTGACGGGGAAAATTGACTTGCCAATAGTAATGGGATGTCCCCAGTACTAAATCCCAAATATACTCCACACCATTTTTGATGTTAGTCATCAGTGTTTCTCACTATCTTTAAATGACTATAGGATGTTTTTAGCTTTCTGAAAACAATATTCCTTGAATATCTTGAGTTTCAAAAATTTCAATGCCTTCATTATCCTTATAAACCTATTTTCACTATTACTCATTTGGTCTTCTCAAAGTCACCCTGTTTCTCCTAAAAAACTCTTTATGGGATTATACCTCTCATTTTCATCCTCCTTCTCTACCTATAACCTCATTGCCCCATTTTTCCACTGTCAATTGAATCCATCCTCCCTCTAGGGTTTCTTGTTGCTAAATAATTCCAATGTCCCTTTGGGCATAATAACCTATAACAATACTCTATTTTCACTTAAAAATCCCCAAGTAAAATTTCAGTCAAAATCAGGTCAAAGGACCCTCCCACTAAGTCATTAGGGTTTTACATTGTTTAAGGTCATCCTTGGATGTTTCAGGCACTGATTTTCCTTTGCTATAATCTGGCTCAGATATAATATAATGTCAAGACATGTTTGTTCAAGAAGGACCTAAAATATCTAAAGAATATTACCTTATCAGTTTAGAACCTGCAAGCAAGAAAAATGGAAAAAGTTCAACACTTCTAGAGGAGTGTTGAGAGACTTATCAGCTGAAGGTACTAATGATGTAGACTTTTTACTCCTGAATGAAAAAAACTTACATCAAGGTAAATAGGAAACAATTGGTCCTGTAGATGACTAGGGTTAAGAACTGGTTATTCCATTTGAATGCCAAAGCAGTGATCACTTGTAGGAAAATGACATGGAGGAAGCATACAAGGCCAAACATGAAGAAATTTTATCAGAAAATATTGATGGAATATGGAAAAAGGTGAGGTGAATTGGACATAAATGAATGAGCTTGAAAGGGCTATAGACAACTTAGAAGACAACACTGATGATTTCTATAAAAGAGCTGCAGACACTTAGGGTTTTGAAGAAAGTGGCCAGAGGAGGTGGAAAATATCAGTTAAACTTAATGGTGGAAACAAGAGAAGAATTTGAAGATGCTGCTATGTGTAATCATCCTAAATTTGTCAAAGTGAAATTTTCATGCCTCATGGAGCAAAAGAGAAGTCAACTTCATGACTTTAGCAAACCTGCATGCAAAAAAGTGTAAAAGGGTTAGTGAGAAAAAGAAAAAGGACTTAACACATTATAAAGTGGGTTTTCAAAGTTAAATTAAATCCATAAGACTATAAAATCTAATTAGACACTTCAAATGAATCATTGTTTCCTTGCAAAGCATTAGATGTTTCAAGGAGAGAAGAATTTTTTAGTTTGCTGAGCAAATTTGGGAAATTTTTCTTGGCGCTGCGCGCTTGAAAATTCCCCCCCATACATTTTCTAAAGGTGCTATGTGCCTGGGAGGTAGCACTGCATGGTTGGAGGAGTGCTACACTGTTGCTCGAACAAACCCTATGAAGAAAACCTTGGCGTTGCGCACTCAAAACTGGTGTTGTGCACTCCGAACTGGCATTGCGTGCTTGAGATTGGCACTATGACCTCAGCATTGGCACTATGCACTTGGATAGAGAGGGTTTCTCCCTCTTATAATCACCCTTATCAAATCAAATTGATTCTAAATCTTTTCTCAAGTATTCTAAGACACCGATTAATCAGGATATCATGTTCATTGCTAAGAAATGCTCAAAAAATGAAAGTGCTTAGAAGTGGTTGCAACCTAGACGACTGAAAATTTCTCGTCTCTGCGATTCTGGAACCGTAAATGGTTCGTAAAATAGAGATCGTATGAAAAATTTATTAAGGTTTGAAAATGCCCAGTAAAATCCAAAAAAAAAGACCTTTAACTTAGTTTGAATTATGAAATTTTATAAAAATAAATATATGTTAGAAATTTGATTTTTCATATGTTTTATTAGCCAATTATTGGGTGCCATGTGGCCTACTCAGAGGATTCCATGTGGCCCTAGGCCAGAGGTGGATGGAAATAATTTTTTTTTATAGTCTGCAGGATTCGAAGTTTTTATAGTCTATAGGAATCGAACGCAGGCCTCCCGCCTGCCAGCACAGCGACCCGACCAGTCGGGCTATATGTTGTCTCTTAACTATCATGGCTCACGGAATATATTTATGTTTTAAATGTTTCAATGGTAGAAAAAGGGTTAAATGGCTAGCCCCTTAGGGCTAGCCTTGACCGATGTGACCTAGTGCTAGAAACCATGGCCTTAAAGGCCTTAAATCCCAGGAATTGCAAACGGTTTAAAAACCGCAACATGTGACAGCGCAAGTTCAAACAGTAAATGCAAAGGTAGCAGTTGGGTAAGCCCCAGTTAAGCCGACAATTCCAGTCGTCACGTGTGACCGCCCATAACTTAAAATTTACTGCCATCTCCTAACTGTCCGCCAAATTTAGCACAAGTTCCATTATTTGTGGTGGTAATCACTAAACAGGTGGAGTTAACTAGAGTTCCTCCACATTTAGTGGAGGTTTTCAAGGGATATTGGGAAAAATTCATTTTTTCCATAACTCCCTCATTATTGAACCAAATTGGGTGAAAAAATAGTCAATTTTGAGTATTCTAAACATTTTGAACAGTTTGGTATAGGGTTCAAAGTCATCATAGGTCATATTTAGTAGGTTTATATTTAGGGAAGATCAAGTTGGTATCATAGCTCAGGTTGAGCATTAGGAGAGTGAAACTCTTGCTGTATTGTTATTGTGCAAAGTTTGTTTAACTATTTGCAAGGTTTTTCATGCTTACTATGCTAAAGCTTAAGAGAGGAGAAGGTCAATTGGAAAGGACTTACAATAATCCTCATCCAAGGAGGACAAGAGTGCTAGTATCTCCACCTTCAATTTCACCTCCAAGAGAAGCAGAAGAATACATAAGCATGTCTTCAAGGGAAGAATAAATCCATGAAGAAGTTGATCCTAAAGAGGAAGAAAGGGTGTTTAGAAAAGCATTCCTTGATTTGATAGAAATGGTGAGAGTCCTTTATCAAGAAAGGAATGAAAGAATTGAAGGAGAAGGATACAAAATTCACAAGGAAGGAGAGGGATCATCAGGAGGCCATAATGATGAGGATAAATAGAAGAAGGGTAATGGAGGAAATGGAGACATTGGAAAGTCACCATCATCACCCTCATCTTCATCTTCATCTTCATCAACCTCCACATCATTCTCACAAATTCAATAACATGGGTAGAAGTCCTTTTCTTAAACTTGATGTTAAGTTTGAATTGGCAAAGTTTGATGGTGAAGTAAATGTAGAAAAGCTAGATAATTGGATTAGGCAATTAGAGTTCTACTTGAGAATTCAAAATTTTCATGATGACAAAACTAAAATTTAGCTAGCTTCATTGAGAATGGAAGGTGCAACTCTTGTTTGGTGGGAAGCTAAAACAAAGGAGGAGATAAAGAAATATGTTAAGATAATTTTATCATGGTCTGATTTCATTTATGTAATTAAACAAAAAATTTATCCATTAGGTCACACACAGAAATCCATAATGGATTAGCAAAATTTTAAACAATTGAAAGGACAAAATGTTCAAGTTTATACCCAAGAATTTAGAAGAAGAGCTCTTTTACTAGGAATTGATTTGCATAGCCAAGAAACTTTACTCAATTATATAGGAGGTTTAAATACTTACCTAAGACATACCATTCTCATGTTTAACCCTACAAGATTAGATGAGGTTTTTGTTCAAGCCACACATTTAGAGGCAAGGGGTAAACAAAATTTTGATGGGAATGAGGAAAGTGAGTTTAAAGGCAAAGGGAGGAAAAAGAGAAATGCAAATTCTAGGAAAGAGAAGGAAATTTTTTTCTACAAAAACTATTCCAAAACAATCCATGATTAGGACCATTGTTGGAAACTTCATCCAGAGTTGAAACCATAAAGTTTTAAAGCCAAAGACAAAGCCAAGGAGAAAGTCAAGATAGTTGCAATAGTTGAACAAGATCTAGGATCAGAATCAGGAGATGAAACTAAAGTCATATTTATGGCACTAAAGAACCTAAAGGGAAAATAGAATGAAACAAAACCCAGTTCTAGTATTTCTAACTGTCACATAGAAGCTCCAAGTGAAGAGAAGAGAATTGAACTGTTTCATGTGAGGGTCATTTCCAAACATACCAAGGTTGACACACTATTTGACAGTGGGTCGCAAGGGAACCTTATTTCTGAAGACTTAGTCAAGAAACTAAATCTTGAAACCATTCCACATCCTAAACCATATCCTATTGGTTGGATTTGTAAGGATGCAAATTTACAAGTTGCAAAGAAGTGCATGTTGCAATTTTCAATAACAGAACATTTTATTGACACGGTTGAATTAGATATTATTCCGCTTGATATTACAAGTGTGGTGTTGGTAAGTCCTTACTTGTATGACATGAAAGCTATCTTCCATCGCCATGAGAACAAGTACCATTTATTCAAGGATGGAAAGGAGTTTATTGTGAGAGCACATCGCAAAAAACTAAACTCTTCTTTAGTGAATCCAGGATAGATGAAAAGGCTTGTCAATGCAAGTCAAAATGTGACTTTATTGATGATTAAACAAAGAGAATTTTTATATAATCCTTTTCATGTAAACTTTTATGTAAATAATGAGTTGTTTTAGTCTGAAAGCAGGTTGTCTTTGAAAGAATATGACGAGAAGTTGCGACAATCGTCTTTGGTTTCAATCAGTGCAGAAAACAAAGTGTCAGTGAAAGGAGGTTCAAATATCCATGAGAGGTTAAAGCATCCAAGTAGAGAAGGAAATTTTTTTAGAAATGATCATTGATGGTTTCAGAATGGCAAAGTAATATGGTGAGGAAACTTGGTGAGGAATCGACACAAGTACAAGGCTAATTCAGAAAAATATCACCATAAGGATAGGATGCAAGGTGAAAATAATTTTCAGTTTCCTTTGAATTTACACCAATGTAGGAACAATATGTTTAATGCAAATTTCAATTGTTGTTGTACAAGTTTCGAAAATGTGCAGCATGACAAGGTCAAAGTCAACAAAAGTTGGTCAACAAATTCAAGGAAAAAATTGTTGTTTCATGAGAAGCTCCAATTAATGAAATTAGGGAAATTTTAGTGGATTAATATTGGAAGAGTGGAGATTCAGTTTCCTCATCTTCAGGTTTAGTAGTCTAGAGAGCTTTTGGGGTCTAAAAGCTTCCCGGTGGGGAGGTGTGTAATATCCTAAAAGGGAGAATGTAGTAATACTTAAACACAATATAAGAACTACAACAAGATAAAGAATACATCTTAATACAACATCAGAATTTACAGATAAGCTGAGCCATTTTATTATCTTGGAGAAGATTCAGTTACACCATGTACAAAATATGAGTAGATCTAGCCAAAAAGATGTTCCAGAGTCACCCAGAAAACATGCTACAATAGGTACAGCATAACTAGAGAGTCACTGAAGAAAATATTGCACTATCCCTTCAGTAGAATATGAACATATGGTTGCAGGATGAAAAGGAAAATGTAGATCTACTCAAATATGGAGCTCAGATGATGCCAAGATTCAATATCTAGCCAATGTGATGGATTCCCAAGATAAACCAAAAAATATTTTCCAATTCTACAACTTTGGAAAATCACCGCCCTAGGATTTGATCCTTGATCTGCTGGGAAATATAGATCTGAAGCTAGATCTATCAAATAGATGGCTGAAATATGTTGCAAGATCAGATATAATCTTGAAGGGTTGATCCCTTCTTTAGATCTATAAGCTGGAAGCTCTAGATCTAGCTTCTCAATCCTCCAAAAGATGATTACATCTGTTGCAACACAACTGCCAATAGAAACTGTGTTGTGAGGGAAAGAGAGGCCTTCTTCCTGCTGAAAAATGATGCAATAAACTCTAGGCTAATGGTAAGACTGATGGTAATGTGAGGGGATGATCCCTCATAGGATTACTAGCTGAAATGCTAGTAACTTCCTTCCTCCATTTTGATCTGCAAATTGGACAACGTAATTCCTGAAGGAACTACTGTTGCTAGGAGGTTAATAAATTTTGGCCTGATTCTAGATCTGAAATGAAGCTCTGGGAATGTTGATATATAAGCCCAAGGTGATAGTAATAAACCCTCACTAGTTGTCCAGCTGAAGTACTGAAGTCAACTTCCACCTTCCAAACTGATCTTCAGAAATCTGCAATTTCTGAATATGAATGTTCTGCAGAAAGTGGGAAAAGAGATGTGGCACTAATGCCTGATGTAGAATGAATTACAATACTCTTTCTAGAGCTACTCTAAGAAAGAGGTGGGATTCCAGACCAAGAACACCTTGTGCTAAACAACACTTGCAATCTCTGCTAAACAGCCTGAGAAAGCAATGGAATGTCACATGACAATTCCAGATCTGAAAATATATTTACATCAAGAATAACCAGCATGCCTTCATTCTTGCCTTCATCTTCTTTATATAATTTTTTAGCCTTCCCATGCCTTGGCCCTCATCTAGACTACGTTGTGCATGTGGACAAGATCCTCCAATTTTGACTACGCTGTTTGACCAAATCAACCATCATGTTTAGGTGCAATGTACAACCTCTCCATCATGTGTGCTTTTATTGCACAACATCCTCCATCACTTTATCATGAATTTTGCATGATCTTCTATTTGACATCTTCAAGATCTAAGTTGACTGTATCAACCTCCATGATCTTTCTCAATTAATGAGACACAGTCTCTAGTTCCATTCACATTAGTAGTTGCTCAACTACCTCATTATGTATATCTAGGATTAATTTACCCACATTCACACACAAAAAGTGGATATTTATTCATATTGAGGATTATGGGTCCCTCCACCCTTTTATTTACTTAATCATTAAGAAAGTTAAGAACTCTAATATTCCAAATATCAAGTGAAAATTTGGGAATATCACATTCCTCCCTTGCAAAATTTTTCTTATCCTCAAGCAACTCATAAAGTAGATTCAAAGCCATCTATTCCCCTCCAAATTACATCCACATAAGGAAGGCTTCCTCCATTTGCTGCAATGTGTTATGTATGTTTGGTTCCAAGGTTGTATTTCAAAAATGTATAGAATGAGTTCCAATTGCATGGTTAGATGTCCTCCTTCCACTATGAAGTACCAAGTGACAACCATATGATGTCCAACATCATCATTAATACATGATATACATGAAATAAAGTGTCTCTTTCCACAAAGGAAAAGCTCCATCTAACAATACATCTCTTCATCCCATGATTTATGAATTTGATTGAGCATTGATATTCTCTCCTCCTTAGCCTTGTTGGCCTTGTTGGATCCGAGTATCATTCCAGTGTTATGCAAAGAATAAGGAAATGAGCTATATGGGTAGACAAATATGTCAAACCATATTCTCCTAAGAGTAACCACCAGAGTAAGGCCCTTTGCTACCATCCTCCATCTCCTCCATGTAAGATGGACAAGCCAAACTCCCCCAAAATAAACCAAAGAAACAAGAGATCTTGCTACTTTCTCTCCTCCTCATGTGCATCATGGAGCAAAAAAATACTAATGGACATATGGAATGTCACATCATCCCAATACAAAGAAACATCATCAATGCACATCAGGAGAGCATCATGCCAAGATTTACTCAATACAAAGCACATAGACATAGGAGATGTCATGTGGTGGCCAATATCTCTCAAGGGAAACCAAGATGAACATGCCTTCTTTTGATACATTCTATCATTGATACCCAAGGCATGAATCAGAAAAATATGAGCTATTGGGTGGTAACCATACTCACCCAAGAGTAGCCAGCGCAACTATGCCTCCTTCTTCATTTCATAAGTGTTCTTCAAGGCATGGATCAACGAAATAGGAGCCTTTGGGTAGTGACAAAATTATCCCAAGGGAAACCAACTTAACAAAACTTGCTGGCCCATGTCATAAATCTGAAAGTGGTTATGCAACCCCTTGCTTATCATCCTCACCCACTAACCCCAATATGGATGATGAGTGATGTGCTGCATAATCATGGTATCCTCCCTTTTTAGAATACCATATTCCCAAAATTGATGAAGAAATTTTCACTTCATGAAATGTTGAAGTGCACCTCCAATGAGATCTCTTAATGATATTCTCTTTTCACCAAATGCCCTCCAAAACCAATGAAGTTTTGGATCTTCTACAGGTAGAAGTTTGTCTTTGAGCTGTGAGATGCTCATTGAGAAAGGGTCATCTAGAAAGGAGAAAAGGTTTCTCATCTCAAGATGTCTACCATTTATCATATTTACCTCCATTGCTTCATGGGTGAAGCTACCTTCAAAATGCTCCAAGAATGATGGGGCCTCTTCATTTTCACAACTATTAAGTGACAACACTATATATATGTAGGGTAATACATGTGCTATCTCAAAGCAAGGCAGAATACTGTTCTCGTAACCAGTCATTGTACATAGGATCATGCTCATCCCTTCTTCTGAAATTCTACACTTCAACTCAAAGGGTTGAATGTAATTCAACAATGATGAACTAGGATAGCTTTTCATCTCCTCCAATCGGGACAATAGTGCCTCCAACTTCTGGTAAGAGTGATGGATACTCTTCTCCAAGTGTACCAGCACTGGAATATTCCTCCTTTCCCTCATGCATCTCTTGAATCATGCATGTGACTCTATATGTCAAGAGCTCAAGACCATCTTGCAAATATGAAAGTGTCTCTTCTCCGGATGCAAGTACTTCTGCAGCTGGTGGTGAATGTAGTGACTTCTGTTCAATACTGACAAGATTAGCATCCTCCTCCTTAGGAAAAGTCACTTTGTGGCACATCCCTCATTTTCTCACATCAAATTCCTTCCTCAACTTGTGAAATAAATCTGAATATTTAGTCACCCTTGCATGCTCCATAAACCACCAATCATTGGCTTCACCTAAAAGATGAAGTGCTGCAATTTGAACAACCTCTCCTTCAGCTATAGGATGTAGCCTGAAAAATGCATCTAAATCTCTCCTCCAAGCCTTAACAGTGCTTGTGGAAGATCCATCAAATGTAGGAAAATAGAATCTATTATGCCTCTTTCTTCTATTGCTGCTATAGGATCCTCTTTCTTCTTTGATTTTGAAGAATTTTTGGAGAGTTATCTTCTCCTTGAATGCTCTAGAATGTGCTTTGTACTCCTCAAGATATAGACTGAGAGTCCGATGAGTCTCAGGTGTTCTTCTTACTTCATTTATACACCTCTCACCTTCTCCAAATAAAGTGGGCATAGTGGATCTATGAGGAGATCTATGATTCTCTGGTTTTCTTCTTTGCTGATAGGAAGTGATTGGACCTTCCTCATCACATCTTCTTCTTGGATATTCTTTCTGTCCTTCCTTCTTCATTGGATTGACCTCCTTGGAGAGATATTGTATAGATCTAAAGAAAGGAGTGGTAGTATTTTCATCTTCCATGATAGATCTCATCCATCTGCTTCTTATTTTGATGCAAAAGATGAAGTGTCCACAAGCTGAGCCAAAGATCATGCTCTAATACCACTATAATATCCCAAAAGGGAGAATGCAGTAATAATTAAACACAATATAAGAACTATAGCAATATAAACATAAATATTAAGACAACATCATAATTTACATAGAAGTTGAGCCATTTTATTATATTGGAGAAGATTCAGTTACACCATGTATAAAATATGAGTAGATATAGCCAAAAATATGGTCTAGAGTTACCCAGAAAACATGCTACAACATGTACAACATAACTGCAGAGTCACTGAAGCAAATAATAGGCTATCCCTTCAGCAGAATATGAACATATGGTTGCAGGTTGAAAAGGAAAATGGACATCTACTCAAATATGGAGCTCACATGATTCTAAGATTCAAGATCTGGCCAATGTGATGGATTCCCAAGATAACCCAGAAAGGATTTTCCAGATCTACAACTTTGGAAAATCACCTCCCTAGGATTTGATCCTTGATCTGCTTAGAAATAAATATCTAAAGCTAGATCTATGAAATAGTTGGCTGAAATATGTTGCAAGATCAAAATCAAGCTTGAACGGATGATCCCTTCTTCAGATCTACAAGCTGGAAGCTCTAGATCTATCTTCTCAATCATCCAAAAGATGATTACAGCTGCTGCAATGCAACTCCCAATAGAAACTATGTTGTGAGGGAAAGAGTGGCCTTCTACCTGCTAAAAAATGTTGCAATAAATTCTAGGATAATGGCAAGACTGATGGCAATGTGAGGGGATGATCCCTCATAGGATTACTAGCTGAAATGCTAGTAACTTCCTTCCTCCCTTTTGATCTGCAAATTGGACAGCGTAATTCTTGAACGAACTACTGCTGCTAGGAGGTCAATAACTTTTGGCCTAATGATAGATCTAAAATGAAGCTCTAGGAATGTTGATCTATAAGCCCAAGGTGATAGGAATAAAACCCTCACCAGTTCTCCAATTAAAGTACTAAAGAAAACTTCCACCTTCCAAACTGATCTTCATAAATCTGCAATTTTTGAATATGAATGTTCTGCAGAAAGTGGGAAAAGAGGTGTGGCACTAATGCGTGATGTAGAATGAAGTACAATACTATTTCTATATCTACTCTAAGAAAGATGTGGGATTCTTGACCATGAGCACCTTGTGCTAAACAACACTTGAAATCTCTGCTAAACGACCCGAGAAAGCAATGGAATGTCCCATGACAATTCCAGATCTAAAAAGATCTTTACATCAATAATAAATAGCATGCCTTCATCCTTACCTTCATCTTATTTATATAATGTTTGAGCCTTCCCATGCCTTGGCCTTCATCTAGAATTCACTGTGCATGTGGGCAAGGTCCTCCAAGTTTGACTACGATGTTTGACCAAATCAACCATCATGTATAGCTATAATGTAGACCCTCTCCATCATGTGTGCTTTTATTGCACAAAATCCTCCATCACTTTATCATGAATGTTCCATTATCTTTTGTTTGACATCTTCAAGATCTTAGTTGACTGTATCAACCTCCATGATCTTTCTCAATTAATGAGACACAGTCTCCATTTCCATTCACATTAGTAGTTGCTCAACTACCTCATTATGTCGATCTAGGCTTAATTTACCCACATTCACACACAAAAAGTGGATATTTATTCATATTGAGGATTATGGGTCCCTCCACCCTTTTATTTACTTAATTCATTAAGAAAGTTAAGAACTCTAATATTCCAAATATCAGGTGAAAATTTGGGAATATTACATGGTGTGATTAGGAGATCATGTCCATTTCTAAAAAATGCTCAAAAAATGAAAGTGCTCAGAAGTGGTTGCAACCAGAACGACTGGAAAGTTCTCATCGCTACGATTTTATCACCATAAATGGTTCACAAAATAGAGATCGTATGCAAAAGTTATTAAGGTTTGAAAATTCCTAGTAAACTCCAAAAAAAAGGACCTTTGACTCAATTTGAATTATGAAATTTTATAAAAAAATATATGTTAAAAATTTTATTTTTCATATGTTTTATTGGCCAATAATTGGGTGCCATGTGGCCTGCCCAGAGGCTGCCATGTGGCCCCAGGTCGGAGGTGTATTGTAATCAAAAGTTTTTATAGTTTGTAGGATTCGAAGTTTTTATAGTCTGTAGGATTCGAACGCAAGCTTCCCACCTAACAGAACAACAACCCAACAAATCGGGCTATACATTTTCTCTTAGCTATTGTGGCTAACATAATACATTTATTTTTTAAGTGTTTCAATTTCAGAAGAAGGGTTAAAGGGATAGCCCCGACCGATGTGACCCAGTGCTAGAAACCATGGCCTTAAAGGCCTTAACTCGTAGGAATTGCAAACGGTTTAAAAACCATGACATGTGATAGTGAAAATTCAAACAATAAATGCAGAGGTAGCAGTTGGTTAGGCCATAGTTAAGCTAGCGGTTCCGGCGGTCACATGTGACCACCCATAAATTAACATTACTTCCATATCCTAACTGTCCTCCAACTTTGGCGCAAGTTCCACTATTTGCAGTGGGAATCACTAAACAGGCGGAGTTCTAGATTTCCTCCACATTTAGAGGAGGTTTTCAAGGGATATTGGGAAAAAATTATCTTTTCCATAACTCCCTCATTATTGAACCAAATTGGTGCAAACATAGTCAATTTGAGTATTCTTGACATTATGAACAGTTTGGCATAAGTTTCAGGGCCATCAGAGGTCATCTTCAACAGGGTTAGCTTCGGGGAAGATCAAGGAGTCATCAAGGCCACCATGGTGTAGGCAATGTATTGGGCATCCTTTGTCTGTTTTATGAAAATGAATAGCATCTCTGGCTATTTCATACATTTTGAAGCTGATTTTACAGAGAACACAACCTATTGAGGCTTATTTTCACTTGTACTTACCATTTTTGAGAAATAAGTTATGAGGGACATGCCATTGGGAGCTCGAATAACAGATGTAGCCTAGGAGGAGTGAACTGCTTAATCAAATTTGCTGAGTAAAATGCTATGTGATGTTTCATTCTATGTTATTTACTACTTTACAATGATAAACAGTTAAAATACTTAATTAATCCTCACTTATAAATATGTTTAGCAAAGCTAAAACTATTTGTTTCACCTGCAAACTTCAGAGAACCTTATGCACACATTATAATTACTATTTGGATACTTAGCACAACAAAACTAATACATTCCATTTATATCATTGATAAGAGGTAAGTACATGCCATAACCCATATTCAAGCTATTTTGGTCATCATTTAATTGAATGGAAGTGAAACCCGAAGAGGAAACCTTAAGTCTTAGGATTGAAATCAATGTTTCATCCCTAATTCATCTTCCTTGAAGAAAATTAGTGATAGACAAGGGTAATTACACTGTTTGAAGGTTGTCATTCATCTAAGGCTGTAAAAACATCCATTCCCTTCATACACTGATTCCCTTCACTCTTAAAGCTATCGTTTCATTACTTTCCCTTCATCTCATTTCACATTAGCCCTAGGGTTTGATAAAAAAGAGTTTAACATGTCTGAGGAAGAAGACAGTGGTATGGAGGCACAAATTCTAGGGAAGGCCTTCATCATGAGCAAGAGAGAGAGAGTTTAACAGGTGGACTTGGATGACCAAGATGATCATGATGCCTCAAAGCTGATCATCAAAGAGAAGGATGCCATGATCAAAGAACTGTAGGACAACATGGCAAAAGCCCAATTTGTCATATCATTCTTAGAACAAGAAAACAAGCAACTAAAGGAAAAACAAGTTCTCATGGAGTTAGAGACGCTAAAGGGAAAAATAAAAGACATCAAGTGGAAGGAAATGATGGCACCTGATGACTCCGACCATTATGATACTCAAACCATCAAGTCAAGACCAAAAATAAGAGGTCTTAAGAGAGATTTAGAGCAGGAAAAAAATGAGGCAAAGAAACTTAGTTTTGTGGAAAATATTGCTAAGGAAGTTGAAGATGACAGAGAGGTATGGATAGAAATAGTTAACCTACACCTTGAGAAGCTCCTCCATAAGGCAAATAAAGACAATGAGATGCTCTGACACATGTCTAACAAGTACATCACTAGAAACAAGGTCTGTAACATCAAGCTTAGGCAGTTGAAGAACAAATTGAAAGAAACCCTAGACAAGAAAAAGGGGAAGTAAAAGTTCAATATCCTTGCTGATGTGTCTCTCCAAGCCTCTAAATATTAATTAGCAAGCGAAATTCCAATTTTGA
Organism: Pinus albicaulis; assembly: GCA_034641835.2. NCBI lineage: Eukaryota > Viridiplantae > Streptophyta > Pinopsida > Pinales > Pinaceae > Pinus > Pinus albicaulis. The sequence continues at coordinate 817,721,068 of CM076577.1, forward strand.
CACCTTATTGCACATTTTTTATTTTTAACAATTTGGCTTGCATAAAATTGGGCCAAACGCGCAGTGCCACTGGTGCTATGATCTTTTTTAGGGCACTCAAATGGAAAAAAAAACTCAACATATTCATGTTCCTCATGCCAAGAAAATTATCCTAAAAAAATTTCAGATAATTTGGAGCAAAAATCGTCCCTCAATAGGACCAAACACCACCAAACAATCACCTTTCTGCCCTCTTTTCAGCACTTGCACTGCACCCTTAGCAATCTTGGGAAAAGTGGGTTTTGACCAAGAAAATGGTCACCATTTTACTGTTGGGTATGTGTTATATTCTTTCCATGACTAAGCACGCGCGGGGGGGTAAGAGGGGGGGCGATAGCCCCCCTTGTCGGGGTCCGGGGTAGCGCCCCGGCGAAAATTTTTGGTCCTTAATTTCCAGTGGGTAGTTCGCGTCCATGGTTTTGTGCATGGTTTTGCACATGGTTTTGGGGTACGATGGTTTTTGGCCCCTGGTATTTTTGTAGATCCGGTCAAGGGAACTACGGTTATGTTCTAATCCGGGGTTTATGGATTGGGGTTTATGTATGCTTCGGCATGTATATATATGTGTTGTAACACTAAAAGGAATATAATGAAAAATCAAGCTGGTCGTCCCGATTTGGGATCCAAGGGAAAATCTCTGTGTTTATCTATTTTATGTTTTATGCTCTTGCTATTGTTTATTTTCTGTTATAATATTCATGTGTAGATAATTTATGTTCAGGGTTAAAACCTACATTTGGTATCAGAGATGTTTCGGCTTGAAGGGGACGCCTTTGCTGCTGAGGGTTTTTTTCTTGCGCCTGAGGTAGACCCTGTTCAGTGGGAGATCTGCAGGATCGATTCTTGCTGTGAAAGAAGATGGCGAGCGGCGGGAAGATAGAGATAGAGAAATTTAATGTTCAGAGTTTTGAGTTGTGGAAGCTCAAGATGAAGGATCTGCTGGTGGATAGAGATCAGTGGATCGCGGTAGATCCAGGTACTAAACCAACGACAATGTCAGATGAAGACTGGAAGAAACTGGATCGGAAGGCTAAGAGCACAATACGGTTGTGTGTCTCGGATTCAGTATTGTTGAATGTATCTGGGGAAGCTACGGCAAAGAATTTGTGGGAAAAACTTGGGACTTTGTACCAATCTAAGTCTCTGGTGAATAAGTTGTTCCCGCGGAAAAAGCTATATAACCTGAGGATGAAGGATGGAGACTCGGTGACAGAGCATCCGAACGCCTTCAATACTGTGGTAAGTCAGCTGTCGTCTGTTGATATTAAAATGTCAGATGAAGATAAGTGCATCAGTTTGTTGTGCTCTCTACCAGACTCGTGGGACAGTCTGGTTATTGCAATAGGTAGCAATACAACTACCTTGAATTTTGATGACATTGTCTCAGCCTTGCTGTCGGAGGAAATGAGACGGGGAAATATGGAGGGTCAGAATGGAGATGCCTTATCTGTACGAGGAAGGTCCCAGAACAGAAACAAGAATAAGGTTTCGAGTGGGAGATCTAAATCTAGAGGGAGATCTAAATCTCCTGGAAAGTTTGTAAAGGTGTGCTGGAAATGCGGAAAGGAAGGACACTACAAAAAGGAATGCAGATCTAAAGCTCCCGAGAAAGGAAAGGGATCTGATGAAGCTCCTTCTGCAGAGGCAAAAACCACCTCAGATGAAGGTGGGGATGTGTATTTGGCTTTTTCTTCAAATACACATGTAGATCATGAGTCATGGTTGATTGACTCAGGTGCATCCTTTCACTTCACTCCCCATAGGGAGTGGTTCTGCGAGTATGAGAAATATGATGGTGGTGATGTCTTCCTAGGGGATGATAGGAAGGAAAAAATCATCGGACGTGGAAAAGTCAAGCTGAAGCTGCAAGGTGGAAGGATTAGAACACTTCCTGGTGTTCTGCATATTCCTGCATTGGCCAGAAATTTGATTTATGTAAGCAAGATGGATGATGCAGGTGTAAAAACAGTGTTCGAGAAAGATGCCTGCAAGATGGTTCAGGGAGCACTGGTATTAATGTGGGGAGTTCGGACTGGAACTCTGTACAAGCTACAAGGCAGCACTGTTATTGATGGGTGTAATAGTTCTGTGGTTCCTAAAAGTGGGATGGAAAGCCTAGCTATCTCTGGAGAAAAGACCATGCTATGGCATCAAAGGCTTGGACATATTGGAGAGAAGGGCCTTCGGATACTGCATAGAGATGGTATGGTAGAAGGTATGTCTAATTGTTCTCTAGATTTCGATTTATGTGAACATTGTGTATATGGGAAGCATAATCGGGTGAGTTTTCCTTCTGGTGCTAAGAGGGCAAACAAGATATTAGAACTTGTGCACAGTGATGTGTTTGGGCCTGTGTCAGTTCCATCACTGGGAAAGTCTGTGCACTATGTTTCATTCATAGATGACTTCTCAAGAAATACATGGATATATTTCTTGAGGAAGAAATCTGAAGTCTTTGAAAAATTTAAAGAATTTAAGGCTCTAGTAGAAAACCAGATAGAGAAGAAGATAAAGGCGTTGAGGACAGATAATGGTGGGGAGTTCTGCAAGAAGGAATTTGAAGAGTTCTGTAAGAAGTGTGGTATAGCACGGCAGAAGACTACTCCATACACACCTCAGCAAAATGGAGTTGCAGAAAGAATGAATAGAACACTGATGGAAAAGGAAAGAATCATGCTCAGTGGTACCAGGTTAGGACAAGAATTCTGGGCAGAGGCAGTGGAGACTGCATGTTACTTAGTTAATAGATCACCTTCATCAGCGTTGGAGGATAAGACCCCACAGGAGGTATGGAATGGTAAGAAACCCTCTATTTCACATCTAAGGGTATTTGGATGTGATGCATATTTACATGTTCCAAAGGAGAAAAGGACCAAGTTGGATAATAAATCTGAAAGGTGCATCTTTATTGGGTATAAGGATGGTTTAAAGGGTTACAAGCTTTGGAACCCAGAAACAAGGAAGGTTGTGTACAGTCGAGATGTGGTGTTTAGAGAAGTGAAAGATGTTGTTAAACATGAAGTCCTACAAAAGGAACTTGAGAAGATAGAGTTTAAGCTAAAGGAGGATGAATCAGACTCTACAATAGAAGAAGACTCAGAAGATGAAGAGCCACAAACTCCAGCTTTGAGAAGATCAGTTCAGGAAAGAAGGCAAATAGAAAGGTATAGTCCATCTACTTTCTGTTCAGGTTTTGCCTTAACTATAACTGATGATGAACCCAGAACTGTCAGGGAGGCAGTAGATTCAGAGGATGGAAAACTATGGAAGGAGTCCATGGTTGATGAAATGGCATCCTTGCACAAAAACAATGCATGGGATTTGGTGGAGTTGCCAGCTCGAAGGAAGCCCACTGGGAGCAAATGGGTGTTTAAGAAGAAGATGAATGTAGAATGCAAGGTGGAGAAATACAAAGCTCGATTGGTGGCGAAAGGTTATTCCCAAGTGCCGGGAATTGATTTTGGTGATATTTTTTCTCCTATTGCCAAAGTTACTTCAATTAGATTACTTTTATCTGTTGCTGCTACATTTGATTTTGAGATAGAACAGATGGATGTGAAGACAACATTTCTTCATGGGGATCTAGAAGAGGAGATCTACATGAAGCAACCTGAAGGCTTTATGGTGAAGGTAAGAAAGAACTGGTATCCAGGTTGAAGAAGTCTTTGTATGGGTTAAAACAGTCACCAAGGATGTGGTATCAGAAATTTGATACCTATATACGGGGACTTGGCTTCACTAGAAGCAAGGAGGATCACTGTTTTTTTTTTAAATTAATTGGTGACCATGTTATTTATTTGGTCTTGTATGTGGATGATATGTTGTTGATTGGAAATGACAAAGAAATTATCCAAGATTTGAAGACCCAACTGTTCTCCAAATTCGACATGAAGGATCTGGGTGCTGAAAACTATATTTTGGGCATGGAAATTAAGAGAGATCGGGCAAAGAGGAAGCTCTGGTTAAACCAGAGGAAGTATGTCGAGAATATATTGCAGAGGTTCAATATGTAGAATAGTAAACCGGTGAATGTTCCTATTCCTATAGGTGTAAAGTTGTCTGCTGAACAGTGTCCCAAGATACAAGAAGAAGAGGAGGATATGTCCTGTGCTCCATATGCAAGTGCAGTGGGTAGCCTGATGTATGCAATGGTCTGTACTAGACCAGACATTGCACATGCAGTGGGAGTATTGAGCAGGTTTATGTCAAACCCAGGGAAGGAGCATTGGACAGTAGTGAAGCGAGTTTTCAGATATTTACGTGGCACTAGTGATTATGGCTTGTGCTACCAGGGAAGACCAGGATTGGAAAGAATGTTGGACATTTGTGGTTTTTTTGATGCAGACTGGGCTGGAGATCTGGACCAAAGAAGATCTACAAGTGGGTATGTGTTTAGCCTATTTGGAGGTGCAGTCAGTTGGATGAGTAAAAAACAATCTGTAGTGGCGCTTTCAACTACAAAGGCAGAATACATAGCATCCACTCATGCAAGCAAGGAAGCAGTTTGGTTGCAGAGATTGTGTTCAAGTATGGGGTTGGTACAGCAAGCTATAAGGATAGACTGTGATAGCCAAAGTGCAATTTTCTTGGCTAAGAACCCCGCTTATCATTCAAAGACAAAGCACATTGATGTTCAATATCACTTTGTTAGAGATATGGTTGAGGCTAAAAGGGTGTTGCTGGTAAAGGTGGACACTTTGAAGAATGTTGCAGATGCATTAACAAAGTCTGTGAGCACTCAGAATTTCTCTTGGTGTAGAGAAATAATGGGTGTTGAAGAATTGGGCCAATGACTAAGCTCTCTTGTGACCCCCTGTGGAAAGAAAACAACAAGTGGGAGAATGTTGGGTATGTGTTATATTCTTTCCACGACTAAGCACGCGCGGGGGGGCGATAGCCCCCCCTGTCGGGGTGCGGGGCAGCACCCCGGTGAAAATTTTTGGTCCTTAATTTCCGGTGGGTAGTCCGCGTCCATGGTTTTGCACATGGTTTTGGGGTATGATGGTTTTCGGCCCCTGGTATTTTTGTAGATCCGGTCAAGGGAACTACGGTTATGTTCTAATCCAGGGTTTATGGATTGGGGTTTATGTATGCTTCGACATGTATATATATGTGTGTTGTAACACTAAAAGGAATATAATGAAAAATCAAGCTGGTCGTCCCGATTTGGGATCCAGGGGAAAATCTCTGTGTTTATCTGTTTTATGTTTTATGCTCTCGCTATTGTTTATTTTCTGTTATAATATTCATGTGTAGATAATTTCTGTTCAGGGTTAAAACCTACATTTACAAACTGAAGGCAGATCTGGAAATCATATAGGACAAGCTTTCCAATGAGCTATCATGGGGCTCATTTGGATACCAGGAAGGCCTCCAAAACTTAGCTGCAAAACAGGAAATTATTCTAGTCTTGGTGCTACATGCTTGGCTTGGTGTTGTGCCCTTGCTAGGAGTTACTGCAAAAGATCTTTTGAAGCCTTAAAGTCAATTTTTTTCCAAAATTAGCTCAAATAGTTATGTTAGAGGTTATTTTTTCCGTAAATGTGTTTTAGATATTTTTCCTTGGGCCTTGCATGGTCTCAAAGGTCAAAGTGACTTAACTATGTAATAATGACTTCTAAAACCCTAGCTAGGGTTTACTTCCTCATTTTGCAGTTAAATATTGTATGTAAAGCTTCATATTTTTGTTGGTTGATTATTGAGATCAATATGATATAGATTTTGAGTTGTGAAGAAATTGGTTTTGGGGCTTTGTGACTGTCTTGGATATAGCACCAATGGAGCAAGCATATTCATAGGATTCATGAAATTGTTTAAATGGTGATGTTATTATTAGTTTACACTTGTCTTATTATGTTTTACATATTGTTTATCTTTTCTCTTATGACAGAGTAGAAAATTTAAATTAATATATGATGTTGAGAGGCACCTTAATTCTATCTACCTTATGTTGTTTATATGTTTTCCTCTGCTAGGTCTGATTGAAGAATTATTAATTGATCTTTGATTCCACTTAGCTTGTTCTCTTGAAAATGATTTAATGGAGCCAAGCCAAAGAAGTTTATGTTATGCCCTCTCCTTTGGTACAGCTTAAAACATTATTTTTAAGGCCTTTTCTTTGAAGTTTACTAATTAGGGTTTGGATGAAGAAGTTTATGGTTTGTCCTGTCCTTTAGTCCATCTTGAATAGTCACTTTGAAGATCTTTTATAGTTTGATTAAGGAATTTAGGAGCTCCCTGCTCTTTAATCATTACTAATGTGTTATCTTGAATGTTTTCTTTCTCTGAAAGTGAATAACTAGAGAATTTAGGAGTTCCCTTCTCTATAGGGGTTGTTGGATTGTTGTTTTAAAGTTTACTTGGTGAAGTATGGTCAAAGAAGTTTATGGTGCACCCTGTCCTTTGATTCTCTCTTAAACATAGTGATCTTAATGACCCCTCTTGTTATAGTAAATGTTAAAGGATTCTTAATTTCCCTTTAAATATACTAAATTCACAACTTAATGTTCATTTCACACCCACCCAAGCTATTAAGATCCTTTTGGCTTTGTTAACTTGCCTTATGAAACACCATTGCTATTTTTTTGTGCTTCTCAAGCCTTTCACAAACCTCATAGTCCAATGGTTTTAATTCCTCTTACTCTATCTGTTCTTCTTGACAAGCAACCTAACCAAACAAAACAAAACAAAAAAACCCTATCACTTTAACTAGCCTAAAATTAGCATCCTAAATCAATCAAGTTACATCTTTTATACAAGTATAGATAGAGCCCTCTCTGAGTCCAGGAAGGCTAGGTCCTAGGACTCCAATGTTGGTTTTATGTTACCCTTGTTCAATTTGGTCTTTCTAATCTGAAAAATTACAGGGACCTAACATAATGGCGACTCCACTGGGGACTCTAAGTAAGTAACAACTTAAATATTCCTTAAGAACTCACAAATCCCTTGTCAAACTTAGAAAAATCAAGTGTTAGCCAAGAATGGTATCTGGTTGATTCTCCATACTAACATAATGGTGACTCAAATGGGGACACTTATTGAAAAATCCTAGTGTTCTATAAAGAACCCAAAAAATCCAAAAAAATCTCAAGATTGGTGTTTGGTCAATTTAGTGTGTCCTAAATTGCTACATTAATTTGTCAATCTGGGATTCGTAAGCTGATGAAGTGTGGCGCACTATATGTGCAAGATAACCTATCTCTTACTTTTTGTCGTTTTTGGTTTTTTTTTATATATTTATCTTGGGGGTTTTTATCTTGGTTGGTTTCCTAATGTGAGATGGAAATTCTAAAATACAAGTATGGATATAAATGTTCAAGGCAATGATGTCCTTTATAATGATTTCCCAAAATTCAAACTTCAAAAGGGTTTTAAAACATGAAATGACAAAATTAATTCTTAAAAGAAAATGAAAATGTGCCACTATACTAATCAAACAAACAATGAACTATTGATCATGAAACTCATTACCCTTGCTGCTGTCTACATACAAAAGAAACTGTACTCAAAGAAATCCAAGAATTGCAAACAAAGTAAAGCTAAAATCAAATTACATCAACTCATATTCCGACCCCTCACCATTATTCTCGCTATGGCTTTCGGAGGTAATCATAAACAACTTGAGCAATCTAATATCTAATTTGCAGAAAAAAAATAAACTAATATCAAATTACACACTCATACTTCAATCCCTCACCATTAGTCTCGCTATGGATTTCGGAGGTAACTGATAATGACATGAGAAATTTAATATCTAACTTGCAGAAAAATAAACTAATATCAAACTACACATTCATACTTCAATCCCTCACCATTAGTCTCGCTATGGCTTTCGGAGGTAACTGATAACGACATGAGAAATTTAATATCTAATCTAACTAATAAAGCAAATGTACAAAACTGAAATAAATAAAACAGTGCTGGAATTAGAAGCTAAGAAAAGTAAATTAGTAGAAGGACAAGACTGATTCCATGTCATTATTCATTGTAAAACTATGTGCAAATGCCCGAGCTACCTATTGTAATCTGGAACAAAAAAACTGATCAGTTAATAGCAGTATAAAGCATGAAAGACTATGGACAGAGATAAAACATTAATACCATAAGAGATGTGATATGTACACGTGAATTACTATGGCATAATGAACGTAAGGAAATAAAGCATGAAACTATACAACAATAAACAAAACCTCGGCGTGTGTAGGGGCCCTCTGCACAATCCTTGGGCAACAACTATCAACCATGAATTATACTTATGAACAGAGTCTTCTCATATATTTAAAATGCAGTCATAACAAGGAAATAATGTCACGGCACAGTGGCTTCTTTTCAACAAAAATTACATTATAGCAGCTAACTACTATGCGTATGAGAACACATTATTTATAACAGAGGATGACATAACTAATTTCCTAAAATCTATGCTGATAAAAGACACGTGAACAACCACGTCCAGAAATTTGACATTATGGCTGCCGTGAAGATTAAATCTATGGAAGGTGGCTGTTGGATTCGGCTTATGGAGAAGTCCACAGGTGTTGATATGTCCCCTGAGAATTAGGAACGACCACGCAAGTCTTCACGTGGTAAAAAAAAACATAGTTCTGTCACCGCAGGACTCTTAGTTTGACCACCGCTTGACTACCTTTGACCACGGCCTTCTTTGGTGAATTCAACTGAGCCAGTAGGACTCGGTCCATGTCCATATCATTTCCAACTTGCCCATGTGGCTTTATTTGTCTAAAGACACCTGCAATATAGACTTTAACAAAATGGCTGCGGAAAGTTGACGCAGCTGCGGAAAGTGACAAGATTCCACAGCTAAATGAGCAAAAATCTAATTCAAACAACAGACATAAAACATAGTTAAAAACCACTTTAAATTCTCTTTTATGATTAATATGCAATGATGTTGATGACTTAGGACGTCTAGATAAATGGAAAAAGTCTAAAAAGGTGTATAGGAAAGATGCCAGTTTGGGACTCAACATACCCCCACTGTGAAGGTGTTGCATGTCCCCATGCAACCAAAATTTTGATCGTCCTCCTTCAATTCATATGCTCTGATACCTCTGCCAGTACATCCAGTTCTCTTCTACTCTTTCTTGGTGCTGCTAACATCCTCGGCTTCTTCATCAAGCATCTGAATTTGAGATTAATCAGTGCTCTACTTATCTTCTGGCATTTCTTCTTCAATTTCCTGTTCTTTTTGTGGCACAGTCCCAGATGTAGCATAGTGTTGTCATGAATGATCTTGTCCAATCTGTTTTGCTCCTTTAATGCTTCATTTTCATTTTTAATATGTCTATTTAAAACCTCCAACTCAAAGACTTCTTGTTTCAACGATTGGACTAGAGCTTCTTGTGCTGTATGAGGCTGAGTGGATGAAGTGCTGGGACCCGTGGCTGTTATTTATAAGGATTCTATGTAATCATACACCTCTTGCTGCTTTGGATCTATCTCGGGTGTTGTTTTCATTGGGTTTTACCCAAAATGCTATGGAGGAGAATTGACTTCAAAATCTGGCCGAAAAGGACTCATGTCAACATCTTGAGGACTAGTTTCAACAGTTGGCTGAGAATGAGGTGGACTATGGCCAGCTGGAGTTTTTTCAGGTGTTACTTCTCCCAAATCAATAAAATGGGGTCCTTTTGTCTGTGTTTTCCTCCACTTTCCTTTAAGCATGCTGCTTCTTCTTACATTCTATGTACTACTGTCTTTTTTCTTCTATTTTTCTTTTCCTTTCTTTTTGGTCATAGATGATTGTTCCTGAAGGTGAACTAGTCTTTGAGATAACACTTGATGGTCTTCTTCTGAGGAAGGGGCTTGATTCACAGCCTCAATGCTTCTTTTCTCTTTTGATTTTGTTGGCTTTTTACCCTCAGTCTTTTCCTTCCTCCTTTTAGATAGTCTTTCCTCTCTACTAGTTCTTTCAACTATGTTAGTAGGAGTGCTTTGAGTTTTATCATCTGTTTTCTTTCTTCTACTTATTTTTAATGTACTGCCTTCAGGGGTTTCTTGGGGTTCTTCAAAGAAATTTCTAACTAAAAACTTCTCCCAGGTGTCCTTTTTCTCCTTTAATTGTTTTTCTATCAAGATTTTCACGAGACCATGGTGATACAAATGTGGTTCTACGTCCCCTAGATGCTTCTGGATGGTTACAGACATCTTTTTCAAACTGTTTAGTAAAAAGTATGGCAGATTGAGGGACTGGTTGTCTAGGAAGTTCGTCAACAGTCGGGTATGATACATGTACATTGATCCAAAACGACCCTCACAGGTGATAAAATTTTGAATAACCAGCAGTAAAATGGCCCACTCCTCTTTTAAAGCATGAAAAAGAATTCCCTTTTTGAAAATGGTGACATCCATACCTGGGTTACGTAGGATCACTCTCCAGGCTTCCTCGCCAATGCTCTTATTCTTGAACCAGCGTTCACCTTCTTGAGGGAGTTCTGTAGCTGCTGCTATGGATGCCTTAGTCACTGTAAATTTGAGGTCCCCAATTTCTACCTCCAGACCATTGAAATACCTCGCAAAATTTTTTGTTACCTCCTTATTGTAGCCTTTAAAATTTTGAATAAACCGAAGCCATTTTGCCTTTTTCAATATGTTTTTGACTTGCGGGTATCCTTCCATAAATTTGGGTCCCTCTGGTTCTGTCCTCAACAACTGACCCATCCTTCCTTCTGTTCTTTAAAACTCGTCTACGTGAGGAGGGTTTAGCGGAGGTAAGACGACTGAGTTAGTGGAAATGAACAGGGTTTATTAAGGAGACCAGTGACTGTAAGAGGATATCAGAGAATAGGTACACGGAATGAAGTAGAACAGAGAACAAAATGGGGTGAAGGCTTATGTGAGCACGATCGAAATGCAGCCGTGAGATCAATAGAACAGTAGGGGGAGTAAAACACATCCGGCAATATTTAAAATTGGGTGACTACAGAGTAGATGCAAGCACGTTTATGCAACGGCTACAGATTTTATGCGGCTGAGAGAAGCTGTAGTCAAATCAACTATGTTCCATAATTATAGGTGGAGTATCAAAGTATAGCCGAACATGAGTGAAGACCGGAGGTTTGATTATGAGGCCATTTAAAAATGAATGCAAGGATTGTGGGGGAATCATATAGAGATCGTGGAATGGTTATGGGGTTATCAATGCAATCATTGCATATAATGGAGCTATGGTTTATAACTATGTAAAAATGTGCTTGAATGCCATTTGAAATAAATTTTTACTCATACCTTGGAATTCTTGCCATTTTTCATTAGTCTTCAATCAGTTGCTCCTCGTTGATGCTTTTGAATGCCTCATGTCTTCAAAATATGTCCTCATACCTGCATTTGATTTCATGACTGTTGAACTAACATCTGACTGTAAATTTTGAAAAACAGAGTGGTGGCTGCAGAAACTGCTTTTGGCTGCGGAAACTGGTGTCAGCTACGGAAACTGACACAGTAATTATTTGGGTGAATGGAGATGGATAAATGATAACTGACTGAATGAAAATGGTCATGAAAGAAAATTTTTATTAGTGAAATGAAATGAAATAGATGAAATGGTGTGAAATGAAATGAAGTGGAGTGGAATTAAGTGGAATGAAATGGAGTGGGTTGTCATAAAACTTGTGAAATGAGAGAGAGAGAGAGATTTTTTTTGGAAAATATAGGGTGTCAGGTGTTCCTGATTTTCACCCTACATTTTCTGTATAAAACTGCCAATCAGTGATTGGTTTTCAGGCTTATATATATATATATATATATATATATATATACTTATGAACATAAAAAAACAAAGGCTAGGCTGGTGGAGAAGAAGGATTCTTCTTCACCAGCCTTATTGCAGAATTATCTTGAAACATTTTGACAAATTCCTCTTTTCAGAGTGGCTTATGATAGATCTTTAATCTGTGGCCATTCACAGTAAGAGGAGTTTGAGATTCATCAATGGTCTTGATTCTTACCGCTCCATTACTAAAGATCTTGTCAATCTCATATGGCCCAAGCCAATGAGTCTGAAATTTTCCTTTAAAATATTTAAACTTGGAATCAAATAAAAATGCCCAATATCCTTCTTGAAACTTCTTCTCTTTGATGTATTTTTCATGCCATTTAGCTCTTTGATATTGAACTAAATTAGTTCTTAGAATTGCCTCTTGTCTGATCTCATCTAGCTCATTCAACTGCTCCATTCTATGCTTTTGGGCTTCTGATAGATCCATCCCCAACTGAACTGCCATCTTGAAGGTTTTGAATTGGAACTCAATGGGGAGTAGGACTTCTTTCCCATAAACAAGTTCATAGGGAGAATGTCCTGTTGTATTTCTCCATGTAGTTCTGTAGGCCCACAAGGCTTCAGGAAGCCTTTCTGCCCAATCTCTTCTGTGTAGATGAACAATTTTGGTGATGATGCTTTTGAGAACTTTGTTTGTAGACTCTACTTGACCATTTTCTTGTGGATGGTAAGGAGTAGATATTCTGTGCTTGATTTTGTATTCTTCCATCAGCTTCTCCACCAGGTTGGATGTGAATTGGCTTCCCTGATCTGTCACAATTTCTCTTGGAACACCAAAGCGAGTAAAAATATCCTCATAAAGAAAATTAACAACTAAATTTTCAGTAGCAGACACTAATGCTTTGGCTTCTACCCATTTAGTAACATAATCAGTACAAACCAATATATAATTCTTTTGCTTAGATGGTGGATTAATAGGTCCAATGAAATCTAAAGCTCATTTTTCAAAGGGTTCGATGAGTACCTGTGGTTGCAATGGAATTTCATTTAAAAGGGTAGGTTTCCCTACTCTTTGGCAGCTGTCACACCTTTTGACATATTGTTTTGTGTCTTTGAAGAGGGAAGGCCAATAATATCCTAAAGAGAGGATTTTATAGGCTGTCCTTTTGTCTACAAAGTGTTCGCTGCATGGTTCATCATGACATGCCTTGAGGATATCAGGCATTTCATCCTCCCTGACACATCTTCTGATCACAAGATATGGCCCTGTTTTAAAAAATTCATTAGAAATCCATGAATATTTTGAACTCTCCTGAATAATATTTCTTTTTTCACTTGGAAATAAATGTGGAGACAATTTCCCTGTAATCAAATAGTTAGCAATATCTACATACCAAGGAGTCTTAGTAGTTACTGCAAACAAGTATTCATCAGGAAACTTATCCTCTACAGGAGAATCTTCTTTAGTATTCTGAATCCTAGACAACAAATCAACTACTGTATTTGTTTTCCTGGTCTATCCAACACAGTAATATTGAATTCCTGCAAAATCAGGAGCCATTTTGTCACTATGCCATTAGTAGCAGGTTTGTTCATTAGATATCTAATTTCAGAATGATCAGTATGAATAAAAGTTTCATAGCATGTTATATAATGTCTAAACTTATTGATTGCATGAACAACAGCTAAAAACTCTTTTTCAATTACAGTATAGTTCAAATTAGTGGGAGTCAAATTTTTACTGGTATAGTAAATGGCATAAGGGACTAAATATTTTTGACCCAACACAGCTCCTAGAGCTGTATCTGAAGCATCTGTAGAAATATGGAAAGGGAGTTTCCAATTTGGTCCTCTCAAGATAGGTGGTTTAGATATTCTTGTTTTCAAAGTTTCAAAGGTTGATTGACAATCAAGATCCCATTTGAATTCACAGTCTTTTGTAAGAAGTTTGAAGAGTGGAGATGCTATTTTAGTGAATTTTTCTATAAATCTTCTATAGTATCCAGTAAATCCTAGAAAACTTCTAACATCTCTTTGACAATTTGGAATAGGCAACTTGGAGATGACTTCCACTTTTGATCTATCAACCTTAATCCCATCTCCTAAAATATGATGCCCCAAAACAATACCTTCAGTAAACATCATAAAAAATAATTCATGGCTTAATGAAAGGTTTGTTTCTTTACATATTATAAGGACTTTTTCCAAATTTTCTAATACCTCTTCAAATTAATTACCATAAACTGTAAAATCATCCATATAAACCTCTACACAATCATGGATTAGATCAGAAAACATTCCTAGTACTGCTCTTTGGAATGTTGCGGGTGCTTTACATAACCCAAAAGGAAGTACTCGGTAGGCAAAAGTCCCCCATGGATAGGTAAATTTGGTCTTATCTTGATCTTCAGGTGCTACCTGAATTTTATTATAGCCACTAAAACCATCCAAAAATGAAAAGTACTTTTTGCCTGCTAATGTATCTAATACCTGATCGATAAAGGGCAAAGGAAAGTGATCCTTCAAAGTTGCTTTGTTCAATTCCCTGTAATAAATGCATACCCTCCATTTACCATTCTTTTTAGGTACTATAACCAAAGGAGAAACCCATCGGCTATCTGAAATTGGATAAATGAAGTTTACATTGAGTAGTTTTTGAAGCTCTTCTTTCACTATCTCCCTAAGATTTGGATTCATCCTTCTTTGAGGTTGTCTGATTGGTCTACTGTTTTCCTCAATATAGATATGATGGATGTAAGTCTTAGGATCAATACCTTTCATGTCAGTATACTCCCATGCAAATGCAGTAGAATGTTTTTGCAAGATTTTGGTTAGTTCTTCTTGTTGTGACTTTTCCAAATTTTTGTTGATATTCAATGTTTTTCCTGGAAAAATCTCAATGGTAGAACTACCGAACTCTTCCATAGAGTAAAGAGACATTTGTCTTGATGATAAATATTCAATGTCAGATTCCAACCGAAATTGTGTGGGGTCATATTCTGAAGATATCTCAAAATTTTCTAATGTGTTCATAATTTGACTATCCTCACTGATTTCAGAAATGGTAAAGACATGTTGTATAATGTCCTCATCATCGACCCATTCATTGTCTCCTACTTCTGTGATTGCTTTTGCTGGAGGATACAAATTGAATTTATTTGTCGAATTACCATTAGAAATGTACATATCCCTAGATCTACAACTAATGAAAGCATCAGCTGTGGCTAGCCAAGGTCTTCCTAAGATAAGTGGGTGCCCTCCTAGATTACTCTTGGGAGTAAAAATCATAAAATCTACTGGATATTCCCAAGAATCTAAGGAGACTGAAATATCTTCTAATACACCATCTGGTTTAATAATTGATCGATCCGCAAGTTGCAGTAAAGTAGGTGTAAAAAGAAGGTTAGGAAGTTTTAGCTGGTCCATAGTCTGTCTACTCATAATGTTGATAGCAGCCCCTAAGTCAATCAATGTGTTTGGAATTTCTATCCCATTTATATGTGTCTTGACAATTGGACTACCTGGATCTACATACTTCTGCATGGTCATTTTTCCCATCATGATATCTGCAATTTTCCTACCAGGTGGATTCTTCTTGTATCTCTTAGTTTCCTTCCTGGTCTTTTGAGACTCAACTCCTTTATTGTTTTTGCTAGAATAGTAATCTCTCTAATGGCTTGTAGCAAGGGAATCTTGATACAAACATTCTTTAATTCATCTAGAAAATCATAGTTAGGCAACAAGATTTGTTTTTCCACCCTTTATCAATTTGTAATCTTTCAGGGAAAGGAGGTGTGGATGAAGATGCAGGTTGCTCAACTATAGGAGTTGTGGGGGTTAACTTTTCTTTCTCTTTTTGAATGTTTGAGTTTTGAAGAGATGCTTCCTCAGAACCCTTATTGACTTTAAGAGATTCCTCCTTAGAGGTATCTTGCTCTTGGACATCTATAGAAGGTTTTTCTAAAACTCTACCAGACCTGAGTTGTACATCATTGAGAGGAACAATCATATAAGTAGGAAATTGTTGTCCTTCTATCATGTAAGTATTCTGAGGATTTTTATTGTTAGGATTTGGCAATGGCTGAGCTGGAAGTTGATTTGTCTTTTGTTGAAATGGAAGCATGAGTTGAGAATTTGGATTTTGTTGAGAAGGTTGTTTTTGTGGAAATGGCAATGAAAGTTATAGATTTTGGTTTGGAAGTTGTGGAGTTTGTTGATTTTGAAAAGATGGAGGATATTGATAAAATTGAGCAAGTCTCCCATAAGGATTTTTCATACCTTGTACCCATGACTGATATGAATTTTGAGGTTGGGGCCAAGGTTGTTGCCAAGGATTCCAATTTGGTGGGGATTGAAAATTCATAGGGTTGTTAAACCCTTGAGTTTGTTGTCCTTGTCAAGGTCTTCTTGCAACAAAATAGAGAGACTCTACTGAATTTGGATCTTCTTGAAAGACAGCTTTGAGTCCAAGAATTGAAGCACAATCCTTGGTCTCATGATTTTCTGAGCAAATCATACATGTTTCTACAACTTTTGCATCCAAGGGACATTCCCTTAAAGCATGTTTCTTCCTACATTTCGAACAAAAGATGGCTAGAGCATCCGTTTCTTCTTTATACTTGTTTTGAATTTTAAGGGTGTCTAGTTGTTCACTAAGGCTCCCTAAAATATCAGTTTTGAATTCATCAAGCATATTTCCAATATCTGCCCTACTTACAGATCCAGTTGCAGATTTTTTTCCCTGATAAGAGAAGGATCTATAGGCCCTTTTCCCGTTTTAGATTTTCCCCTTGAGAGATGGACACATAGTTCTGTTATGTCACGAAGTGGAAGTTGAGAAATGTCTCCTTTTCCCATCGTGTTTAAAATATCTATCCATTCATCTCTGATGGATTTTAATAGAAGGGCTTTGAAAGTTTCCTCATATAAGTTGCTCATCTTTGCTCTTTTTAAGTTGTATTGAAATATTTCAAGTAAATCCTCCAAATTTTCATCTTCTTTTTGCACCATTTTGAATACCTCATCCTTGTGATTGGTGGGCATGCAATAGTCCAAATATCTATCCAAAAATGTTTGTTTCATATCATTCCAAGTCCTAATATATTGGGTGACTAATCCCATGAACCATTTCAAAGCGGCTCCCTTCAATGTTGAAGGAAACATTTTGAGTTTTTGAGAGTCTTCCATATAGTCATAGGTTCAGCACACAACTTCAAACTCAAACAGAAATGTTTCAGGATCCTCACTTCGCAATCCATAAAAGTTGGGGAGGACAGATGGTGAGATTTTTTTCATCGTTGTATGAGTTTCCTCATCAACTATGGGGAATCCAAACGAGTTGTCTCCTTCCCTATTACCTCCACCATTGTTGCCTCCATTATTTCCTCCTCCTCTACCTCTACCTCTACCTCCAAATCCATCTACTACTTCCTCTGCCATGATAGTTTCCTCAGAGTCCTCAAAGTCCTATGGTTCTTCTATCAAGGGAGGATGAAAGGGAGTTTCTTCCTTTCCTTCTTCAGGTGATTCTACTTCTTTAATTACAATGTACTCTCCTATAGAAGTAAAGAAAGGGTCTTTTTCTAAATGAGATTTGGTAGATGGTGTAGGAGAATCCTATAGTTCAGCTGCTCCTTGAATTCCAGGAATCTTAAGGCTAGGGGTATATGGTGGTGAATCTTGTCTATGTCTTGAAGAAGATGGAGTTGTGAAAATCGAACTCTTGGCTCTAGCTATAAACCTTCCCCTAGAATCTCTTGCTCTATGCATGTCATTTTTTTATTTTTAAGTTGGGGTAATAATTCTCTTTCTGATCTTCCAGGTCACACTAAGTGCAATAAGAGAGCATACTTAGGAAATTATTGAACCAATAACTCTCTTTTCTGATCCTCCAGATCACACTAGGTGCAAGAGGAGAGCATACTTCAAGAAGTTATCAATTTTTCCCTTCTTGCTCAAAGAAGTGAAGGCGGCTCAATACTTAAGAGTGCGAGCTGTTGGTACACAGAGTAAAGAGCGCGAGGGATGGGAAACATAGTGTAATTGGATACCTAGTTACACTTCCCCGGCAACGACACCAAAATTTTTGGTCAATTTAGTGTGTCCTAAATTGCTACATTAATTTGTCAATCCGGGATTCGTAAGCTGATGAAGTGTGGCGCACTATATGTGCAAGATAACTTATCTCTTAATTTTTGTCGTTTTTGGTTTTTTTTTATATATTTATCTTTGGGGTTTTTATCTTGGTTGGTTTCCTAATGTGAGATGGCAATTCTAAAAGACAAGTATGGATATAAATGTTCAAGGCAATGATGTCCTTTATAATGATTTCCAAAACTTCAAACTTCAAAAGGGTTTTAAAACATGAAATGACAAAATTAATTCTTAAAAGAAAATGAAAATGTGCCACTATACTAATCAAACAAACAATGAACTATTGGTCATGAAAATCATTACCCTTGCTGCTGTCTACATACAAAAGAAACAATACTCAAAGAAATCCAAGAATTGCAAACAAAGTAAAGCTAAAATAAAATTACATCAACTCATATTCTGACCCCTCACCATTAGTATTTCTATGGCTTTCGGAGGTAATCATAAACAACTTGAGCAATCTAATATCTAATTTGCAGAAAAAAATAAACTAATATCAAATTACACACTCATACTTCAATCCCTCACCATTAGTCTCACTATGGCTTTCGGAGGTAACTGATAATGACATAAGCAATTTAATATCTAACTTGCAGAAAAATAAACTAATATCAAACTACACACTCATACTTCAATCCCTCACCATTAGTCTCGCTATGGCTTTCGGAGGTAACTGATAACGACATGAGCAATTTAATATCTAATCTAACTAATAAAGAAAATGTACAAAACTGAAATAAATAAAACAGTGCTGGAATTAGAAGCTAAGAAAAATAAATTAGCAGAAGGACAAGACTGATTCCATGTCATTAGTAATTGTAAAACTATGTGCAAATGCTCGGGCTGCCTATTGTAATCTGGAACAAAAACACTGATCAGTTAACAACAGTATAAAGCATGAAAGACTATGGACAGAGATAAAATGTTAATACCATAAAAGATGTGATATGTACACATGAATTACTATGGCATAATGAATGTAAGGAAATAAAGCATGAAACTATACAGCAATAAACAACACCTCAGCGTGTGCAGGGGCCCTCTGCACAATCCTCGGGCAAAAACTATCAACCACGAATTATACTTATGAACAGAGTCTTCTCATATATTTAAAATGAAGTCATAACAAGGAAATAATGTCACGGCACAGTGGCTTTTTTTCAACAATAATTACATTATAGTAGCTAACTACTATGCGTATGAGAACGCATTATTTATAACAGAGGATGACATAATTAATTTCCTAAAATATACGCTAATAAGAGACACGTGAACAACCACGTCCAGAAACTTAGAATTATGGCTGCCGTGAAGATTAAATCTATGGAAGGTGGCTGTTGGATTCGGCTTATGGAGCAGTCCACAGGTGTTGATATGTCCCCTGAGAATTAGGAACGGCCACGCAAGTCTTCACGTGGTAAAAAAAAACAGAGTTTTGTCACTATAGGACTCTTAGGTTGACCACTGCTTGACTGCCTTTGACCACGACCTTCTTTGGTGAATTCGACTGAGCCAGTAGGACTCGGTCCATGTCCATATCATTTCCAACTTGTCCATGTGGCTTGATTTGCCTGAAGACACCTACAATATAGAATTTAACAAAATGGTTGCGGAAAGTTGACGCAGCTGCGGAAAGTGACAAGATTCCGCAGCTAAATGAGCAAGAATCTAATTCAAACAGCAGACACAAAACATAGTTAAAAACCACTTTAAATGCTCTTTTATGATTAATATGCAATGATGTTGATGACTTAGGAGGTCCAGATAAATGGAAAAAGTCTAGAAAGGTGTATAGGAAAGATGCCAGTTTGGGACTCAACAATTGGTATCCAATTGCTGATGGTGGACAACAACCTACCTTAAAAAGTTGAAATATTCCACCTTGCGACTCCAAAACTCTCAATAGACCTAAAGACTCCACTGGTAGAAGAATCTAGATTGGTTATAAAGATGCAGTAGCCCTTTCCTCTAACTAATTGACAAAGATGAATCCAAGGATACAACACAGGTATGCACCAATGAACAGAGATCACACTCTTGGATTCCCCCAAAAAATTCCTCAATTAAATTGGGACACAAACCTGCCTATGTTTCATGATGAAAATTTTGATGACCCCTTGTTACATCTCATCAAATTTCATATACATACATGGAGGTTAGAATTTGAATGGCATGAGGATTGCCTCATAAAAATTTTCATGGGGACATTAGAAGGGAAAGCAAGGGAATGGTATGAAGGCCTGGACCCTCATAGTTTGTATTCTTTAAGAGATTTCCATAAGGTGTTCTATGAAAATTATAAGGAAAATTTTCCATCTTTATCATTAGCTGAAAATTGTTGTGATCAGTCTGAAGATCTCATACAATACCTTGTAAATATTGATGAAGACTTGGGATATATTAGAGGAAATTCATGCATTTCATACTCAAGTTAACTATCATGACAACCAAAAGGAGTTGTTTGAGGATGAAATCAATCAGGAAATAAAGGAAGATCCAAAAGATCTATCTAAAGGGACAAGTGAAAATTCATCATCTCTTTTGTGTAGGGCTCAAGAAGACATCTAGCCTTATGATCTTTCACAAGAGAAATAAAACCACTATGTTTCAATCCTAGGAAAAGAAGAAGCTATTGGCCATAAAAACATTCCTTTTAATTCCAAATACTATAGATCAGAAAATATACTTATAGGTCAACATATGGCAAAGCAACCTGCTGATCTAGTGTGCATATTGGATAACTTTCCTTCTATGAATAAGATACCCAATTATGATCAATATGAGGATTTTTATGTTCTCTAGACTTAAGCTAACACTACAGAAATATCAGTAACTAGTTTGCGCAACAAAGATAGTCATTTTCAGTAGCTCAAATATAGTGATAAGCAAGTACAAATTGGCTAAGAGGGTGAAGACAAAAGTACAGAAATTTTGGAAAAAAGGGAAGGATATTTACCTCTTTGTTGTGATTCATTTCAGTTCATCAAAGACAACCTTAATACAATCAGAAAATAGCAACCTTTGGGTATTGTTATTAAGAAAAAAGAAGACATTTAACCTCATTATCAGTCTTCACAAGAAAAAGAAAAAGAAATGTTGTCCAATACAAAGAAAACAAGGACTGCCTCCTCCTTGATCCGAGGAAGAGATCAGTCAGATTCTGAACATGCAGCCAACCTCTAAAATTTTATATAAAGAGATTATTGCTATCTATTCTACTTCTGATTTATGTATTGTAGCCTTGCCTCATGAAAAAACAAGAGAAAATATTGATACTAGGGTTGTTTTTCCTTCTCAAGAAGACTTATTGCCAAAGAGTGCTCCTCCTCATCAAAATGATGCCTTTCAGACAAAACTCAACCCACTCAATTAGAGCATAACAAGTTTTCTATAGGAAAATATTGCAATATATTATGAGGATGACAAGAAAAATGATCATGAAGAGGGGGAATAGATTCTCTCTCAAAATAATCCCAAGCTTAACAAGTTGGAGCAAGGAATGGTCCTGGATACATCTGATTATTCAAATTCTCAGAGCCAGGTATGATTTCAAGATCCCCTTGCTATTTTCTTAGAGGCATCTAAAGAAGGAACATGCTATGCTAGGAATGGTTTTTTGCAGAGTGTAAAGAAGGTCTTGAACATTGTTGTATAAAAGAAAGTGAGATGTGAGTGGCCTTTTTGTCTTTTCAACATACCCAAAAGGCTAAATGAAAGTCAATCATGCAGTCACTTACTTGATTAGCTGTATTGGAAAAGAGATTTCACCTAATGTAGATATCATATACAAGTTAGATTAGGATAGATAGGTATGTAAAAAAGATCAGTACTGTGAGCATCTTTCTAGTTTTTAGTTTCAGATTGTTTGGACAAAAAGAAATAAAAAGTACAAAAAGGTGAAAAGAAGGTAGACAAAAGAAAAGGTAAAGCCCGATACCAAAAAAAAATGTTTCTAAAAGTGTGCAAGTCCAAATGCCACTACTTTTGAAGAGGAAGTCTTGTTCATTCATACAACCTAATCATGACTGAACAAGTTTTAAATTTCTATTGATAAATTAATAAATGAAGATTTGCCAAACTATTTAAACTTGGCTTATCAGTAGAGTAGACGGAAAAGATATTTGGTTCCCAAATCTCAAATTTGAACCAAGGAGAAAGGAGAGGGATGAATGAAAAATTCCAAATTGTAGCCCTCAGTTAATTTTAATTTTGCAAAATAAATCTGTGTGCAGCTTGTCCAAAATTCCACAGCTCATGACAAACCGAATTGCTTAACCTTGATTTGATCATGTTTTAAATTTTATGTTGATAGAGTAGAGAATGAAAATCTATCAAATTGTTTAACCTTGATAGATAAGTAAATTAGGTGGAGAATAAAAGAGCTCATCAATCTAATCTGAGTCTTTGGATGATATAAGGGAAGAAGTAGATAGTTTGTGCTTTCAAAATAAAAATAATGATGTCGAGGGTTTTCCAATACAAGTGCACCCAAATGAAGAGAAAATGTTAGGGAAGGTATGATTGGTAGGTATGGTTGGTGCTAAAGCAATCATGTTTTTTTTTTCAGATTTTGAGAATCACAGCTTCAAGGAACAACAACAAGATTAGCATTGCAAAATGAAGGAAATCAACAAGCATATGAGGCATCTCATCTGCAAAATTAGAGATCTGAGGTTCTTGACACCTCCTAAAGGAGTTTCCCTCCCCAATAGGACTATAGTAACTTGTCATCAGTATTTTTCACTATATTTAGATGACTATAGGATGTTTGTAGCTTTCTGAAAACAATATTCCTTAAATATCTTGAGTTTCATAAATCTCACTGCCTTCATTATCCTTATAATCCTATTTTCACTATCACTCATTTCGTCTTCTCAAATTCACCCTGTTGCTCCTAAAAACTCCTTGTGGGATTATAAATCTCATTTTCATCCTCCTTCTCTGCCTATAACCTCATTTCCACATTTTTCCCCTGTCAATAGACTCCATCCTCCCTCTAGGGTTTCTTGTTTCTAAATCATTCCCATGTCCCTTTGGCCAAAATAACCTATAACAATATTCTGTTTTCACTTGAAAATCCTGGGGTCAAATTTCAGTCAAAATTAGGTCAAAGGACCCTCCCAATAAGTCATTAGGGTTTTACATTATTTAAGGTGATCCTTTGATGTTTCAAACACTACTTTTCCATTTCTGGAATTTTGCTTAGATATAATAGAATGTCAAGACATGTTTGTTCAAGAAGGATTTAAAATATCCAAAGAATATTACCTTATCATTTCAGAACGTGCAAGAAAGGAAAATGGAAAAATTTTAGCACTTCTGTAGAAGTGTTGAAAGATTTATCAGCTGAAGTTACTGATGATGTAGACTGTCTACTCCTAAATGAAAAAAAATTACAGCAAGGGAAAGAGGAAACACTTGGTCTTGTAGATGACTAGGGTTATGAACTGGTTAGTCCATTTGAATGCCAAAGTAGTGATCACTTGGAGGAAAATGACATGGAGGAAGCATACAAGGCCAAACATGAAGAAATTTTATCAGAAAAGATTGATGGAATATGGAAAAAGGTGAGGTGAACTGGACATAGATGAATGAACTTGAAAGGGCTATAGAGAACTTAGAAAACAACACTGATGATTGCTATTAAAGAGCTATAGACACCTAGGGATTTGAAGAAAGTGGCTAGAGGAGGTGGAAAATATTAGTTAAACTTAATGGTGGAAACAAGAGAAGATTTTGAAGTTGTTGCTATGTGTAATCATCCTAAAGTTGTCAAAGTGAACTTGTCATGCCACATGGAGCAAATGAAAAGTCAACTTCATGACTTTAGCAAACTTGCATGCAAAAAAGTGTAAAAGGGTTAGTGAGAAAAGAAAAAGGATTTAACACATTACAAAGTGGGTTTTCAAAGTTAAATTAAATCCATAAACGTATAAAAGCTCATTAGACACTTCAAATGAATCATTGTTGCCTTGCAAAGCATTAGAAGTTTAAAGGAGAGAAAAAATTGTGAGTTTGCTGAGAAAATTTGGGTAAATTGTCTTGGTGCTACATGCTTGGCTTGGTGCTATGTGCCTAGGAGTTGGTGCTGCACCCTTGAAAATTCCACCCCATACATTTTTTGAAGGTGCTGTGCGCATGGGAGGTTGCGCTGCACACTTCAAGGAGCACTGCGCTCTTGCCCGAACAGACCCTGTGATGAAAAACTTGGCACTGCGTGCTCAGAACTAGTGTTGTGTGCTTGAGATTGGCACTGCGCCCTCAGCATTGGCGTTGTTTTCTTAGACAGAGATGGTTTCTCCCTCTTCTAATCACCCAAATCAAATCAAATTGCTTCCAAATATTTTCTCAAGTATTCTAAGACACCAATAAGAGGTAAGTACATGCCATAACACATGTTCAAGCTATTTTGGTCATCATTTATTTGAATGGAAGTGAAACCCTACGAACAAACCCTAATTCTTAAGATTGAAATCAATGTTTCGTCCCTACTTCATCTTCCTTGAAGAAAATTAGTGATTGATAGGGGTAATTACACTGTTTGATGGTTGTCATTCATATAAGATTGTCACAACATCCATTCCCTTTATACACTCATTCCCCTCACTTGTAAAGATGCCTTTTCATTACCTTCCCTTCATCTCATTTCACATCAGCTGTAGGGTTTCGTAAAATAGAGTTTAACATATATGAGGAAGAAGATAGTGGTATTGAGGCAAAAATTCCAAGGAAGACCTTCATCATGAGCAAGAGAGACAGAGTTTAACAGGTGGATTTGGATGACCAATATGATCATGAGGCCTCAAAGATTATCATCAAAGAGAATGATGCCATGATCAAAGAACTACATGACAACATGCCAAAATCCCAATTTGTCATATCATTCTTAGAACAAGAAAATAAGCAGCTAAAGTAAAAGCAAGTTTCCATGGAGTTAGAGCCACTAAGGCAGAAATACAAGACATCAATGGTAAGGAAATGATGGCAACTGATGACTCTGACCATTATGTTACTCAAACCATCAAGTCAAGGCCAAAAAGAAAAGGTCTTAAGAGAGCTTTAGAGAAGGAAAAACATGAGGCAAAGAAACTTAGTTTTGAGGAAAATATTGCTAAGGAAGTTGAAGATGATAAAGAGGTAGGGATATACATAGTTAACGTACACCTTGAGAATCTCCTCCATAATACAAACAAAGACAATGAGATGCTCAGACACATGTCTAACAAGTACATCACTAGAAACAAGGTCTGCAACATCAAGCTCACGTAGTTGAAGGACAAATTGAAGGAAACGATAGCCAAGAAAAATGAGAAGGAAAAGTTAAATATCCTTGCTGATGTGTCCCTCCAAGCCTCTAAATATTAGTTAGCAAGCTAAATTCCAGTTTTGGCACCTTTTTGCACATTTTTTATTTTTGACAGTTTGGATTGTAGAAAATTGGGCCAATTGCACAGCGCCACTAGTGCTGCGCTCTTTTTTGGGGCACTAAAATGGGAAAAATCAAAATATTCATATTCCTCGTTCCAAGGAAATCATCCACAAAACATTTTAGGCCATTTGGAGCAAAACTGGTCACTCAAAAGGGCCAAAATCCACCAAAAAATAACCTTTCTTCCCTCTTTTCAGCACTGGCACAGTGCCCTTAGAAGTATTGGTAAAAGTGGCTTTTGACAAAGAAAATGGTCATTATTTTGAAAACTAAAGTCTGATCTGGAAACTATATAGGACAGGCTTTCCAATGAGCTATCATGGAGCTCATTTGGACACCGGGAAGGCCTCCAAAACTCAGCTACAAAACAAGAATTTTTTTTCAGTTTTGGCACTACGCGCTTAGCTAGGCGCCGCGCCCCTGTACCTTGGAGCTGCGCCCTTGCTAGGAGTTATTAAAAAATATCTTTTGAAGCCTTAAAGTCATATTTTTTCAAAAATGATCTCAAATAGTTATGTTAGAGGTTATTTTTTCCATAAATGTGTTTTAGATATTTTGCCTTTGGCCTTGCATGGTCTCAAAGGTCAAAGTGACTTAACTATGTAATAAATGACTTCTAAAACCATATCTAGGGTTTAATTCCTCATTTTACAGCTAAATACTGCATGTAATGATCCATAATTTTATTGGTTGATTGTTGAGCTCAATATGATATAGATTTTGAGTTGTGAAGAAATTGGTTTTGGAGCTTTTTGATTGTCTCGGATTGAGCACCAATGGAGCAAGCATATTCATAGGATTCATGAACTTGTTTAAATAGTGATTTTGTTCTAATTTTACCTTGTATTATTATGTTTTCTATATTTTTCATATTTTCCCTTATGATAGAGTAGAAAATTTATATTCAGATATGCTGTTGAGAGGCACCTTAATTCTATCTACCTTCTGTTGTTTATATGTTTTTCTCTGCCAGGTATGATTGAAGAATTCTTAATTGCTCTTTGATTCCACTTAGCTTTTTGTCTTGAAAATGATTTAATGGGGCCAAGCCATAGAAGTTTATGGTATTCCCTGTCCTTTCGTGCAGCTTAAAACATTGTTTTTAAGGCCTTTTCGTTGAAGTTTACTAATTAGGGTTTGGTTGAAGAAGTTTATGGTTTTCCCTATCCTTTAGTCCAGGGAAAATTTTAGGGGCGAATTTTAGCCCAAAGGCGAATTTTAAGGGATTTTAAATTTTAATAGGGTGAATTTTTTATATAAAAGTCATTTTCTATATTTTAATAAAGTTAGCCCAATAATTATTTTAAAAATAATTAATTATTAAATATTAGCCAACCAAAAAAAACGCATAAAACTAAAAAAATGAAATTCGCCTCCCATTTTTTTTAGTTGGAGCAGATTTCCATGGCATTCGCCTGGAATTACAGGGTCAAAAGGAGGGGTTAGAATGATTCGCCAAATTTTCATTGGTTCGCCGGAAGGCTGGGGCTTTGTGTACAATCTCGCCGATTTTCTTGCTGGCTGAGCGAGGGACTTGACCGACCCTCTTACAGAGTCTCAATATTTACATATTAATGAACAAGTATATGGCCTGAATCCCCAAGCTTCAGCGACCATCTAATGTCTCCAATCCCTTCACGTTGTAAGGGAGTATGCCAAAGTGGTGAACAATTTCCTAATTCAACATGCAATAGGTAAAATGTACTCCATTGAAGTTCAGATTGCTGCATGAATTCTAACAGCCTTGTGATATAGCGATATTTTTGTTAGATATTTGAAGAAATGTCACTGACAATTCCATGACTTATTTCAGGAAATTGATTGGTGCTAGGTATTATTTGAATGGACTGGAGGTTGAGAAAGGGGAAACGTTGAAAACAGTGAGTTTGGGGGTTAACAGAGAATATAGATCTGCAAGAGATAGTGCAGGGCATGGAAGCCATACTACTTCTATCGCAGCTGGAATATATGTGAGGAATATGAATTATAGTGGTTTAGGAGCTGGAGGTGCCCGGGGGGGAGCTCCACTGGCTCGAATTGCAGTATACAAAACATGATGGGAATGTGGATGTTATGATTCAGACATATTGGCAGCATTTGATCATACCATCAAAGATGGAGTGGATATCTTATCTCTTTCATTAGGTCCTGATCTTCCTGAAAGTGACTACTTCAGTGACGCGATCTCAGTGGGCTCATTCCATGCGACACGAAATGGAATTACTGTTGTTTGCTCAGTCGGGAATGATGGGGGTTCTACTTCTGCAATAAATCTGGCTCCTTGGCTTATTACAGTGGCTACTAGCTCTACAGACAGGGACTTTATTTCTTTCATCAAATTAAGATGGAATAATTCTACCTACCATGTAAGCTCTAATTCTTCTCATGATCAACCATTACCCAAGAGAACCATGGTTATAACTTCAGGGAACAATATCTCCTTATAAATTAACAACGATTACCAATTTCATGTTAACCCAAAGGTAATAATGCCAACAATTATCCTTCATGATTCAGTTTTCTGATTTGTACTCTTATATAGCATCCTCATCATCTTGCACAAGTAAGTTACATTCCAAGATATTTAAATTTCTTCTGGTAATAGTGTATTATTGTTCTCCATTTCTTCAACTGGATTTCGTAGGAGACACATTGTCCTCTAGTGTTTGCATTCACTCTCAATTCTTCAGTTATGACAATTCCATATTTCTGGACTTCGTCTTATTGTGGTTCCATGGGTGGAATTATTCCCCC
Organism: Pinus albicaulis; assembly: GCA_034641835.2. NCBI lineage: Eukaryota > Viridiplantae > Streptophyta > Pinopsida > Pinales > Pinaceae > Pinus > Pinus albicaulis. Next base: position 817,749,180 of record CM076577.1, read on the forward strand.
ATGTACGCGAGTCCAATGAGCCTCCTGCCTGACAATTTCATTCCTGTAAATCTTTGTAAAGGAAAAACTTCACATTTTTTTTCTAGATTTGTCACCATTACACAATTTATTTCATATGGGAAGGTAAGTGAGTCCCTCCATAATATAATATCGTATATTTTCAAAAGAAATTACTCAAAAATGTGATAAAAAATTTAACCCACACGAGAAGAAGTGGCTAACAGTAATCTGTAATTGTCAGGGTGAGAGTCTGAATATAGCAAAGATGAATTCGCCTGAAGAGATATTGTCTGCGGCAAATGCACATGCAAAATACTTCACTCCTTACCAATTGAGTTATTTCAAGATAGAATCAGGCATATTGAAGGCAGTGATTATTTAGTACCAGATCATTGTGTCTACTATGATTGATGGATGAGTTGTAACCCTCTAACTTTTCGTGGTGGATTGTGTAGCTTCTGTCTAAACAGCTCTTTAGATCCTTCTAAAGTGGCAAGAAAGATAATGGTTTTCCTGCATCCTGAAGACTCTTTTGAGTCAAGGATATAGAAAAGCCAAATAGTCCAAGCAGCTGGGGGATTGGGGATAATTCTCAGCGATGAGATGGGCCAAAATCTTGCCAATCCTTTCATGATCCCTGGTGCGATTGTGGACAACAAAGTGGGTGCTAAACTTCTTGCCTATATCAACGCTACCAGGTGCATCGTCTGAGCAATATGACTACAAGCACAATCGATCAATCATTAAAAGCTATAAATAATTATGTTTTTCTATGATAGCCTATAATGACTTCACCCACATTTCATTTTTGAAGTGCAGTGAAATCAAAAGCTTGAAGAATTTTCCACAGTTTAAAAAGGGTAATAAGAAATAAATCTACCTTGGTAGGAGCAGTGCTTATCAGTAATGAGGAATTAGAAGAGCTACATCTCTTCTAATTTTGCAAATAACAGTATCAGTCAAGATAAACCCTTTTAATGGAATAAGCAAGCTTACCTATTAAGTCTTATCCCTGCATCATATAAGCCCATTGAAAACGTAGGCTGCTCTTTTCATGTCACTTTGATTAAAGGATCCAGACAGAGTTGCTTTTTTATTGTTTCTTACACATTTGGTTTGCTTAGATTGACCAAATGAAGAGGTTTCTAATGTCTCAACAATCCGAAACTGTGTCAGGTTTCCTCAAGCCTATATCTTTCCTGCAGAAACAGTCTTCGGACTCAGACCAGCACCTCAAGTTTTAGCATTCTCCTCAAAAGGTCCAAACACACTAACACTGGACATCTTGAAGGCATGGAAAGTTGGATCTCTTGACCTCAATGCTTCAATTATCAGAAATTTCATTTGTAACCATTTGATGTTTTTCTGTTGCTTTTCTTCTTGGATAGCCTGACATAACAACTCCAGGGTTGAATATGCTAGCTGCATGGTTACCAGTAAAGAAAGGCATGCATTTCAACCTTGCTTCAGGTAATTCCATGGCTTGTCCACATGTGTCAAGTGTAGCTGCACACCCATCTTGGACTCCATCAGCTATTAAGTCTGCGCTCATGACCACAGGTAAAGTAGCCTGTACATTTTCTATCTGAAAGCAAAATCTTAAAGGTTATAAAATCTTTGAGACATGAAATATGTGGTTTTGTGCTGCAGCTAATGTGCTGGATAAAAATAAGAAAATCATTACTGCTAATCCACGAGGAAGGATTGCAAACCCATTTGGCTTTGGAGCGGGACTTTTAAACCCTATGAAAGTAGAAAATCTGGGACTTTTCTATGATGCTGGCCCTAAAGATTATATCAAATTTCTCTGTGGGATTGGCTATGATAATTCATCTCTTAGGCGAGTCACAGGAGATCATAGTGTATGCACAAAGTTCCGCACAACAGCTTCCAATCTCAATTATCCTTCCATATCAATTTCAAAATTCAATGGAAACAACTCGGTCGTCCGAACAGTGACAAATGTAGGAAACAAAAATTGTACCTATATAGTGAGGGTTTCTCCACCAAGAGGAATAAGTGTCCAGGTTGTTCCAAGTGTTCTGAAATTTAACTTCTATGGCCAAAATATTTCTTTCACAGTGCAGTTCAAAAGGGTCATCCAAACTCGGGGATACGTATTTGGATCACTGTCTTGGGTAAATGGAAGACAAAGAGTAAGAATCCCTTTGGTGGTGGGTTGTTTCGCCTCTTAGGACTTGTATGGGATTCACTTTAATGTGAGTTGAATTTATCCTAGAGTAACATGGAATACTGAGGGAATTGATTAGTTATTTCTAAGGAAGGAAAGATGCACAGTTCTGGTTATTTTTTTGTGACAATAAGTGTTTGCAGAATATAGCTTCTCATGGATCTTTGAAGAAAAATTTGGAATTGCAAGATAGAAAGCTACGGACAGTCTTCTGTAGAGACAATGAAAATGAGGATCTCTATATAGTTTGGAGAATCTCATTTGAAATATGCTTGTCAAGATTTCTTTCACAGTGCAGTTCAAAAGGGTCATCCAAACTCGGGGATACATATTTGGATCACTGTCTTGGGTAAATGGAAGAAAAGAGTAAGAATCCCCTTGGTGGTGGGCTATTTCACCTCTTAGGACTTGTATGGGATTCACTTTAACATGAGTTGAATCTATCCTAGAGTAACATGGAATACTGAGGGAATTGATTAGTTATTTCTAAGGAAGGAAAGATGCACAGTTCTGGTTATTTTTTTGTGACAATAAGTGTTTACAGAATATAAATTCTCATGGATCTCCGAAGAACAATTTGGAATTGCAAGATAGAAATCTATAGACAGTCTTCTGTAAAGACAATGAAAATGAGGATCTCTGTATAGTTTGGAGAATCTCATTTGAAATATGCTTGTCAAAATTTATTTCACAGTGCAGTTCAAAAGGGTCATCCAAACTCAGGGATACGTATTTGGATCACTATCTTTGGTAAATGGAAGACAAAGAGTAAGAATCCCTTTGGTGGTGGGTTTTTTCGCCTCTTAGGACTTGTATGGGATTCATTTAAAGTGAGTTGAATCTATCCTAGAGTAACATGGAATACTGAGGGAATTGATTAGTTATTTCTAAGGAAGGAAAGATGCATAGTTCTGGTTATTTTTTGTGACAATAAGTGTTTGCAGAATATAACTTCTCATGGATCTCCGAAGAATAATTTGGAATTGCAAGATAGAAAGCTACGGATAGTCTTCTGTAGAGACAATGAAAATGAGGATCTCTGTATAGTTTGGAGAATCTCATTTGAAATATGCTTGTCAAAATATTTGATGAAGCAGGAAAGAATGGCTTTGAACTTTATGGAGAATGCTTTTTCCTGGAAACCATCCTTGCAACAATTGCAAACAGACAGCATATCTTATATGATAAATGGTGAGATAAGCAGCGAAGTATTGGCTTGGTTTAGTTGGACAGAAATTGAGAAAATTGAAAGGAGATTAGACGTGATTTCTTTCAAAGCACTGCACAACTTCTCCAAGGCAAAACTATTAATCCAGATTCTTTACTATTGTATTGTTTTTCAATTTGGTGTTGCCAATTTTCAATACAAAAGCATATGGTTCTTACGTCTGTAAGCCCAATTTCTCCTAAGGCAGGAATATACTTCAACTTTTGTATTACTTTTGGTCAATATTCATGTTAAGCTCTTACCAATTTTTTTTAAATTAGTGGAATTGGTAATTGGTGGTTAATTATAACTACTTTTACTATGACTTCTAAGTGATATGCCCTGCATATAACACACAGCCATAACTTTGTAATGAAGGATTTGAACATAAAACCTTGTATTCACATTTAATTTTTTTATGAACTTTCCAAGTGAAGTCATAGGGACCCGGGAGCTGTCTGCAAATAACATATTGTTGCATATTGTTTGTGAAGGATCATTCCTTTTCTTGGGTTTTACAACATTATTTAATACTATTTAAGATGTTATCAGATGGAGATAAATTTACTAATTGGTATCGACCATTGGAGCACTTTTTTGAGAAAAAATAATTCAATTCAATTTTTTTCCCAATCAAGCATCCACTCTCTATTTTGTATGTTAGGGAAAGATTATTTTTTTTCCCTTATATAATCAATCATCCACTTTTTAGCTTGTACTTCAAGGTAAGATATTTTTTTATATTGATATAATATGTCACAATATCACTTTTTGAATCTAGATGGAAAATAACAATTATTCTTTCTAATTAATAAATTAGAATGACAATTCAGTTTAATTTTTATAATAGGTTGTCAATTATGTAACATAATAGTTTGGATGGCAGTTTTTGTTGAAATCTGGTAAATTTTTTTTTTAAATCAGGTAGTTGGAATGTTTTACAGTGAAAATGGATTCAACACCATCAAAAACCCCTAGAACACTCAAAATACTAAAATTTAACCATTGTAACCCATATTTTCAAAAATCTTTGCCACCTTACCAATCTTATTCTATTTTACAATATCAAAAACCTCCTATAATTAATAAATTTAAAAATTGTTTTAGAAAAATCAGCTAAATTTCTGTGTAAGTTCAACTAAATTTCTGTGTTTCTTGGATGGTCTGTGCGCCATTGATTTTTGCCTCTTTACCACCAAATAAGAGAGGGAGCATTTATCAAGTTGTTTGTCGCATGCAACCAAAAAAGAGGGGCAGAGGATGCATGACAGAGCTGACAATTGAACAGAATGCCCCAACCTCCTCCAGTTGGAAGGGAAGGCAGGCCGGAGTGGAGACCTCAAAATGTAAGGGAATCTTTGGGACCAATGCCATTCAAGCTAGTAGGAACTCGGTCTGCAATAAGACTAGTAGAGGAATGTGCTACAATTGGTTTAAGAATTTTTTTATTTTTAGAAGTCTTCCGAGACAGAACTATAGGACATATTGAGGAAGTGCCAACCTGACAGATGGAGCTAGGCAGACTGCCAAGTTAGATCCTGACTAACAAGCGCCTTGATAGCTGTCAAATTCACAGTAACAAGATGTAAGATATAGATTTCAATATTCAAGTAAGGTGTGCATAAATGTTGGAATAATTCCTTCTTGAAATTTATTCTTGGATGGCCTTATCCCTAGCGGCGAAAGGCTTCCATTTATAGTTGTTACACTTATGGTGGAGAAAATGGTAACCAATGGATGGATTTTGAAGTTTACTCTGAAACTTGTCCAAGGTTTCTTGGATGGGAACAGGTGGGTGTTTTATTTGGCATGTAATGGAAATATATAAATTTTGTTTGGTGAAAATGGTAACTGGTGCCTAAATGTTGGAATCTATTTTGAAACATATTGAAGGTTTTTTTGGATGGGAGAAGTTGATTTTTTTTATTTGGGATGGAGATCTATAAATTGCGTTTGGTGGCAGCATAGTTGTTGGGAACAGGCAGGTTGGAAATTGATTGTGAGTAAAAGTCGGGCAGAAAATTTACAAAAGTTATACTAGACCTGGATTGAGCTATTTAGTGTAACTGCTTCTCTAATTAAGATTTTATCTCTGGTTGAAAGTGTTTATCTCCATAGAATGAAAATGGATTTATGAAAGAGCATGGATTTATGAAAGGGCATATATTTGTATATCAGTAAGACTAAAAAATCAGTTTCTAATTGTAGTGATAAATTGTGTTTGGTGGCAGCATAGTTGTTGGGAGCAGGTTAACAGTTGTTTGTGACTAAAAGATGTGCTGGAAAGTCCGTAAAATCCTACTAGACCTGGATTGACCTGCTTCAGTGGAACTTATTTTCTAATTAAGAGTTTATCTCTGGTTGAAAACTCTTATCAATAGAGAGTGATGATGTGTTTCTATGTAGGTGGTTGAAAACACTTATCGATAGAGAGTTATGATGTGTTTCCATGTAGGGGGTATGTGTTGATGAGAGGCATATCTATGTATATCAGTAAGACTGAATAATCCATTTCTAATGGTAGTGATGAATCTAGTATGTATATGCCAATATGATTTGGAAATCATTTGAAATTGTAAGCATGGATCACTATGAAGATATTTTGGAGCTTTTAATGAAATTTTATCAAGCATTATGTGAATAGTCAGTTGCATATGTACAATGTACTGCAAATGGACAAGTCTTGCAGACTAAGTTGCTTAACTTTATTACTATTTTCATACCGCATCTTTCAACATTGAACATGCATATCCCTTCTTACACATTCTAGTTGTTGGAATGTTGAATTATTTTATGCAGATTTGATTTTAATATCTGCTATTGAATGATTATTCTATGGATGATATGGTTTTTTGCAGTTAAGGAGAGTTGTTTTATTCATTTATGGATTTCGGTGCTTATTTATTTAGCATTCTTGCATTCTGTGCTTTTGTGTTATTCTCTGGCTTTGTGTTCAGTGCTTTTTCTTCTCTGCCTCTGCTCGTTCACATTTCCACCTTATAATGCGCTTCTCTTTGAAGCTGTTCTAGTTTAGAACACTTTTTCCTTGGAATTCTAGTTCACTTCATTTGTTTGCTTTCTCTTGCAGGATGTATTTACTCTCTCCTTGCTTGTTTTATATGGCTCTACTATTACTATACATATGTATATTATTCAATTTGAAATCAAAATTGCTCTACTTGTTACCGCTACTTTTCTAACTAACAAAACATTCATTTGTTTTTTTGTAGTTATGGAGAGAAGTTGTTTTGCACATTTATGGATTTTGGTGTTTTTGTGCTTAGCGCTCTTGCATTCTGTGCATGTGTTATTGTCTGGCTTTGTGTTCAGTGCTTTTTCTTTTAGTATACTCTTCCCTTCAATAAATGCTTCTCTGCCTCTGCTCATTCACATTTCCATCTTATAATGGCTTCTCTTGGAAGTTGTTCTAGTTCACTCCACTTGTTTGGTTTCTTTTGCAAAATGTATTTGTTCTCTTTCATTGCCTTTTTTATATGGCTCTACTATTATTATAGATATAAATATTGTTCAATTTAAAACAAGATTGCAAAATAGTGGAAAACTTATCAAATACATATATAACCAAAACGATCCCTTGAATATAAGAGACAAAATGTCTAAAGGCTACTTGCTAGCACTACTTCTCTATCTAGCAGTCAAAGGACCATTTTAAATTCTTGCAATCAAAACCCACCTGCAGGTTAATTACCTGCAATCAGAACCCACCTACAAGTTAATTACTTGAGAAACAATTGCAACAATCGCCCTCACGAAATGTGACATCATCTTGCCCAAGGCATACACATTAGTCCACTTTGCAGCAATTCATAAAAGGTTGGTGAAGACCTTGAATAGTCTGCATACCCCATCAAGGAAGAAGTTATCTTCAATGCAATCAAATTATCTTTCTTGTCTTAATGGTAAGAAAATATGGATAAACATGTTCCTAGAGTCGTTACTGGAAAGTCAATAACCATATCATTTAATTTCTTCTGGGTGCACAGTAAAGGCATCTTTTTTGTCATCGGTAGGTGCCACTACTAATTGGACTATTGCCCGTGATAAAATTGAATTTGTTTTTGTTGCATTCGTGTATTATGGTGATTTCTATATAAGTAAAATATAATCAATAAATACACTTCACCCCTATCCCATGCCCTGTGTATCTATTATTTTCAAATTTTTCCATTGTTGAAATGTTTGCTAGTGCCTTTCACTGTAGAGGCTTTTGCAAGAACAACCGACCTTATCCAAAACTCAAAGTGAATAGAGATATAACTTGGGCTCCTTTTTTAGCTTCCTCCTCTCTGTTTTAACTCTTAATACATTCCATTTTACATTCTTTATTTGAAGTCTCAATTTTGTTTGGCCAAGTTCTCCGATTTTTTTTTAGAATTGTTTGAATCGCATCATATTGCCCAAGGAACTTCTGGTCGTATTAAAAGGTTCTAAACTATGGATGCTACTCAATGTTCGATGTATTAGAAGGTTCTAAGCTACTTTTTGTACTCAAATAAATACTAGGCTAGGTTATTGAATTTTTGGTTTTGGGTTTCTTCTTGCGAGGTAGCTTTTCTTTTAGCAACAACATTCAAGGTAGGAACAACATTCAACGTTACCTTGTTAAATTTCCATTAAAAATTTACAACTACTTAGATGAATCTCTAATAATTGAAACTAGTTAACTTTCACCAAGATACAATGCCTTTTAGCAACTTATAAGTAGTGGAATAAAAGACACAGAGATAAAAACACATCACACAATTGACACACTTTTCTCTGGAAACCCAACAGGGAAAACCTGCTTGCTTGATGTGGCTATTTTATCGATTGTACTTGGAGCAATTGAATCTATTACAAAGCAATATGTCTCTCTTGAGAAAGCATTATGCTTCTCACACAAATCTCAGCTAATCATTAGAGAACCTTTGAGGTCTAAAATGGGCCTCCTAAGAAAAATTTACAATCAAAATAAACTTTAAAATAACCAATAGGATTCAAGATGATGATGTCAACCATGGGGGCTAAAAAAATAAAAAGATTAAAAAGTAATAAAATAATAAAACTACATTTTCAACTTATCTCCCAAGTTTTTACTCAAATTTCGAGCAGAGTATTCTTTGGATGCAAAATTTAATTCCTCATCCAAGGAGTACTCATGTTCCATACTTTCGATGGACCCTGCTACACGAAAAATGAGAAATACATGAAAAAAAATGATTGAAACTCTAGTGCTAGCCTTATTGATTGATCTGTGCTCTAGCCTAATTGATCAACTTGGTGCTGGTCTTTATACTGATCTCTACTTTGATACCATGTTAAATTTCCATGAAAACTCTGCGAATACTTAGATGAATAACTGATTGTTGAAAATGTAGCAAGAAAGGTCTTCAGTTGCATGCATTAACGAGGGTGAAAACTGTTTCAGTCATAATTGACTTCATCACATCCATGAACAACTTGCCAGTAATTGATATCTAGCCAGATTTTTCATGCCTATAGAACAAGATGGTTCTTTGGGTTATATTTTATTTGGACTTAGAAGTTATAACTACCAGATTTGAAAAGATGCATATACAGAAAATGTATCTCTCCTTGTACAAATTTAAAACAAGACATCATTTGTACAAAAATACTAGGAGAGAATTGGCAAGTTATAGAGTGGACCTCCTCTCCAATCAATGGAGCTATCGGGTAAATACAGGGTGCCACTGCTACTACTTGTGGGATTCTGCTACAAACAGATTCATGGCATGGCATGGGCATGACATGGGGAATTCCAAATGGAGTTTTTCTAATGGTTCTCTTCATGTTGATGGTTATAATTTTAACAGATTCAGCAAGGTGGATGCAACTAGCACATATTCCTTTCAATATCCATATTTTGAAGGCACGAGAAGGAATAATATATTGAATAAGTGAGAAGTAGTTCACCTTATTATAGTTACCATGCTAGGTCTTCCTTTAAGATATTCCCAGCATCAAATCATTTCCATAAATATGGTTGTGTAAGAGTCGTGATGGTGTTGTAATGTAAATTATGTTTCCATAGTTGAACATTTGAAGTATTTTGCGATATTGTTATTGTACCATGGCACCTGGATCAGATCCAATGTTTATCAACACTTTTTTAATAGCATGTTTTCTTTTCTTCCTATTGTTGTTCATTTATCCTGAAACTCCTCTCCAACCTCAATATTAGTGCTAGTAGTAGCATGAGCAACAACACTATGCTTAGCAGAACTAGAAGAACGCGTTTTCCAAACTGCACGAGAACTACTTCCCTCACGAGTCACCATGTTCCATGCTTGGTCTTGGTGGTTCTCTTCCTTTTACTCTTGGTTCAACTACCATATCTTCATTGGAACCAACACCCCGAACTCCACTAGACAACAATTCACCATTTTGTAGTAGTGATTCGCCATTTGTATTGGTGATTCACCATGATTTTACAAGATAATATAATCTCATGAGAAATTCTCCAAAAAATTATATATACATATTATATTATTAATAAAATCGCCTTCCATTTTTCCTATGTATAACGGGGATTCGCCCATTTATTATATATATAAATTTAGGGGGGTTCTTAAAATTTTCCCTACTTTAGTCCATCTTGAATAGTCACTTTGAAGGTATTTGATAGTTTTATTAAGGAATTTAGGAGTTCCCTACTCTCTAGGGTTTGCTGGATTGTTGTTTTAAAATTTACTTGGTGAAGTCTGGTCAAATAATTTTATGGTGCACCATGTCCTTTCTTTCTCTCTTAAACATAGTGATCTTAAAGACCTATATTGTTATAGTATATGTTAAAGGATTCTTAATTTCCCTTTAAACCTACTAAATTCACAACTTAATGTTCATTTCACGCCCACCTAAGCTATTAAGATCCATTTGACTTTGTTAACTTTCCCTATGAAACACCATTGATCTATTATTGTACTTCTCAAGCCTCTCACAGACCCCATAGCCTAATGGTTTGAATTCCTCTTACTCTATCTGTTCTTCTCGACAAGCAACCCAACCAAGCAAAACAAAACAAAAAACCCTATCACTTTAACTAGCCTAAAATCAACATCCTAAATCAATCAAGTTACATCTTTTATAAAAAAATAGAGAGAGCCCTCTCTGAGTCTAGGAAGGCTAGTTCCTAGGACTCCAAAGTTGGTTTGATGTTACCCTTGTTCAATTTGGTCTTTCCAATATGAAAAATTACAGGGACCGAACATGTGATATGGATCCCATCTAGTATGCGGGCTCGGTTTCCATTGAACTGGTGAGATATGTGCCCTTCCTCAGATGGAGATCAGTTTCATGATTAGGAGAATGTACAGCTGCTAAAAGAAACAAAGTGAGTTCTTGACGGATTATCCTGCAAATAATACACTACAAATAGAAAAGAGAGTTTAAAGCATGCAACCAAAAAGAAAAATTGTTAGCAAAAATTCATTAGGGTCATACTCATATAGAGGATCACTTGAACATAAGAGAAATGGTTCCATATGATCAAATGACCTGCAGTTACCTAAGCATATTTCAGAAGAGATGTAGGTGCATATTAAAAAATAGGTTGTTAACAGTTTCCTATGTTAAACCAACATGCATCATCCATATATTAGAAGAACTTAAACATATAAAAAATATATGAACAAAAAAATGGACCAATAAGTTACAAATAGTATCAGACATGTAAAAGAATAATATTCATAGTGCCAATACAAAAAATCTCCCGTTAGATCCAATAGTGGACTCCAAAAAATTCATTTGTATTCATTCCCGAACATACATTTAATGTTGTACAATAATATATCTCTCTCCTTTTGGAGTATGAAAAAAGGTCCTTAAAATCTCTTCTAAGGGAGTACATATAGAACCAAAAATGATCCTTAGGCTACCCTATCCCTTTGCCTCTGTGACTTTTGGGTTGGCCTGTGACTTGGGAGAAACTGTGACTTGTGACTTGAGCAAGATTGTGACATGCGACTTGACTACTTTTGCGACCTGTGACTTGACTAATTTTGCGACCTGTGGCTTGAATTCTTCTACCACCTGTGGCCAATTATTTTTATGGGAGTAGATTTGTGATGGAGAGAATTTGGGTTTCCACCTTTTTTTTCTCCTTGAGATAGATCTACAAGGCTTGATAATCAGTGGCTATTGGGGTGAGCTAAGGCATGTCTTAAAGTAGCTTGTGTAAACACTCAAGTGCATTAGAGGATCAGTGTGTGCTTATTTGTCTTGATTTGTTTGGACAGTGAGGTTAGCTTGGTGTAGATCCTAATCGATGTGACAACATACTGTATGATATTCTCCTTGGTAGCCAGGAGATCCTTTAACTAGGCTGCTTGTCTGATTGGATCTATAAAAGACTGAATATCCTATAGTACTTCCTCTCACACCTTTTGTTGGGTGAAGGTGCCTATGGAAGGTATGTGATTCACTTCCGCCATCGAGTCGATACCGCCGATGAGATGCTCATATGTGGTCATTATCTTGTCAACATCCTTTATGAGTTTTTCCCTGGACTGTAGCTTCATCCGCATCTATGCTTTCTAATTTATGTTGTGGATCCAATCCTTCTTTGGTATAGTGGTAGAGGCACACAGGTATTTCTCGGACCATTCCAGGATGTTCTCAAGTGTTGTAGAGGCCTCTTTAATTTGGGCAAAATTTTTCCTCATTTTTGCTTGGACCTCTGCTAAGGTAGCGACTGTATGTCTTATCCTCCTCATTTCTTTGTAAAATTGTGTCATCGTCATACCCAAGATATCTAACTCTCCTTGAATGGCAGCTTGTAGTCTGTCAACTTGAGTGAGTTGAAGCTAGAGCGTTTGGTTTTCAGATTCTAGGGCCTTTTTCTCCTCTTCTTCTTGAGAATCCCTTTGCTTAGATATACGAAGCCTCTTTTGCAGTAATAAAATCTCTCTACTCGTTCTACTGACATTCTCTTTTGTGGCACCTAAAAAATTGGTTCCGATAGATGCTATCATTATGGGGTTTGTCCTAGTGTCTAGGAATATGTCCCTCTTAGTAGTTACTCCTAGATTCTCAACAGGGTTTCGGGCGAGACATTTTCTTCTTTCCTTCTTGATCTTGTGAGTGTACTAATTGTAAGATAATATTGTTAGATCTAGTACATCACCTTCTTGTTCCTCTGTGATACCGAGTTCTGAAAGTGGTAGGTTTCCTCCTATCATGGGAGTTGCTGGGGGTATGTCAATAGATGGCAAGTATGCCCGCTTCCTGGTTTGTAAGGGTTGTGATCCACTCCCCTATGCCTCCTTAGATGCCTCTTCTCATTGGTTCTCAACCTCTTCTTCCTGCTATTGCTTTTTTTATTTTTCTCTATCATGTTCCTTCTTCAGCCTATTTTCAGCTTCCTTTCTCTATTGTTCTTCCTCTCCTTCCTTTCTGTGAGCCTCCTTTGCTTGCTTCTTTCTTTGTTCTTCCTTATGTTGCTTCTTCTCCTACTCTTCTTCTTATTACCTTTGTCTCTCTTCTTGTTGTTGTTGCACAAGATCATCATGGGTTTTGTTAAGTTCTTCTTCTCTCTGCTTTTTCTTGGTGTTTTTCTCTGTCTTGGATTCTTTGTCTTCTCCTCCTTGTGGGTCCTTAGGAGGTCCATCGCCCATGGTGTTTTTAGGCCTTTTGGATTGAGATGTTGATGCTCCCTTTGGTGTTTTATGTTTCATGGCATATGCTCATTCCTGTAGTGTCTGATCATCCCAAGCCTTTCCTTCTTGGTCCCCATCTAGGTCAACATCCACTTCTGGGGCTGCCTCCCTGAGCGCATTGTACCAGTTCTTAACTTCCTCTTCTATGGAACACTCTGTGTGCTGATAATTCCAGTTAAACTTAGCCTACTTGTAGTGTGAGGGGATGATCCTCTCAGGGTCATAGGAGTGGAAAGATAATTTTATGAAGTGGAAGCCCTTTAGGTGTTCGACTTCTGCTTCCACTTCCTTGAATTCTTTGACATTGTAGGCACCAATTGTAAGTGGGAGCATAGGCCATGGTTTCTTATTACCTTTACTCAGTCTCTTGGAGAAACTGCCGTCATTTAGTAGCAGAATTCTTGTAGCAGAAAATTATCAGTAATGATCTTGGGAAATGCATGGGGTGCCTTAAACGATCCAAAATTTTTGATGAAAGTGCCTTCTCGGATGGGGAACCAGTGTGCTACCTTAATGACTGTCTCCATTGCTCTTCTTGACATGCAAGGTGGATCTTCATTAAAGAGATGATGGTGTAGTGAGGGGATAAACTTATTAGAGATTACATCAATGTCTTGCTTATATTTAGTATCCCATAAAATATTTAGATACGTATGGATCGGTCCACTCGTTTTTGCATTCCAGTTATGTGCCTAATCAACAAATTGACATCGTGAGCATACTGCATCTAGGAGGTAGGAAGCCATGTAGAACTCTGATGCTAATTCTTCCTCCAACACCTATGCTGCTGATATATTAACCCTTAGAGCTGATATTAATATATGCGCCCAATTTAAGTGAGTGTCATGGGTGGTGATTGCATACATGAAGGGAACTCATGCCCCACTAAAGGTAGCGGCATCCATCCTGCCATGCATCCGACACATCATGGTTGTAACGAGCTTGTATACTTTCCTCAGACCATCGCTCTTATATTACTAATAATTGTTTCCTTTAAAATTTTCCAGGTCTTCCCAGCCGCCCTTCAAGGTGTTTTATACCGACACATTATGTGTTGCAATCAACCAGGATTTTAAGGATTCCTATTTACTCGACAGTGAATATTATACTTCAACATCCCCTCTGGTCAAGTCGGCGAAAGCTTTCCCTGTGTGGTCTTAGATTACCCAGTTATTTGAATCCACTTTTTGGAGGATCCATTTGGTCATTTATGCGCACGATAAGATTGGTGAGTGGGCAACCAAAAAATCTAGTCTGGAACTCTTTAACTATATGTATACGTGTTGATCTGTGAGGTATTTTGGGAATTCCTACTTTGCACATCTTTGCACCTTTTCCGACGACACAGGCGATGTCCCCATAGATGGGAGTCGGGGGTGGGGGCATGAAACCCTCTGATGGATCTATTTCTGGGCTCTTGTGCATTCATCAAACTACCAAGGGCCCCATGTCTCTTGAGGATGAAGATATAGAAATGCACTTGAGCTCAACTTTGATATTGCCTAGCATATTCAAAAAACAATTCCATGATAAGATGAACATCGTGGAAGAAAAATAGAAGAAAAACTTGACTTGCACTAACTAGGGCCTTGGCCGAGTAGGATGGGTTGCACTAAAGGGTCCTAGGTCACTGCAACTTGCATTGGTCAAAAAGGTCTTAGGCTGGAAGGGATGCAACCTCGTGACCTAGTCGTAGGGTCGCAAGGTCACAAGGTCGTGTTAGTGTGAACAATCAATACTTTAAAACTCTATGACTTTGCGACTTGGAAACCCAGAGACCAGGTCATGAGGTTATGAGGTCGCATTAGGTTTTTTCAGGGAAACAAATAGGCCGACGCGACCTACGAGGGAATTTGGGGAAAAATCCAAGCGTAGGAAGGAAATCAAGGTTGAAAGGGTCATATGAAGTCCCAATAAACGTGTCCAAAGTGGTAGGATGAAAAAGTAGGGGTTAGAATTGGCCTCGGCATGATGGGATGAGTAGGGGATAAAAGGAGCCCTAGCAGAAGTAAGTGTGAGGGGAAATTTTGCAACTAAGGGGAATATAAGACAATAAATAGCCCAGGCTAGGGGTATGTAGGGTCATGATCAATAAAAATAGGAATTGTAGGAGGTTTTGGAGACTTAATTGGAAAAATTTCACTCTGATTGGCTTGTCAGATGATTTTTATACTCCACCACGCAGGTCAAATGTGACCTACGCAACCCTTTTATTTATAAAGAGGTCACACGTGTGGAAATTAATGGTGGTCGCAAGGTCGCAAAGGGGATTAGTTGCGCATTTTTGCGACCTTGTGACCTTGCGACCTAGCTACCTGGAGGTCGCTGGGTCGCAAGGTCGCATAGCCACAAAGGTCAGATTTTGATGAAGTTTTTAACCTAGTGACTCGATGACCTTGGCCAAGTCGCAAGATCGCTAAGTCACAAACTGTTGAAGATTTAGGAAAGTGTGACTTTGCGACTTCATGATTTTACTTAGGAAAAAACTTGAAGTCATGTTTTGGTTTGGGGTTACCTATCAAAGGCGGGTTTTTGATGATGCCCATGGCTGATGCTGGGAAAAAGCCCGTCCTCATCAAAAGTAATTGGGGCTTTGAAATTTCAAACTAATTCCAAATTTCGGAGGGTGTTGTAGTGGCTATAACACTTCTTTAGATGCAAATTATTAAATTTATTTTAATTATACTATCAAGAAAGCCTCTAAAAAAGGAAAATGACATCTTTTCTACCCCTTCTACTACAATATTTGATTATGGATCCATTATCTCTTTAGAGTGACACATTCCCTGTCCAATGTCTTCAGGTACCTTAAACAAAGATGTACAATGTTATATATGCATTAGGCTCTCAAAGTTCATTGCCATATTCTTCAACCAAATTCCACCCAAAGGATCACTTCCTTTTTCACAATGCTCTAGGTCATATATTGTATGTTACAGTGGCACTTTAGAGTCAATGCAAGGCTCTTGAAAGGAAATATCTCCTTCTGAAGTTATACTACTAGATGTACCTATGAAAATATCTTGAAACTACTTGAAAGTATACCTCATAAATTCTGAGGTATATTTTCATTTTTGGAGCTGTAACCCATTAGGATACATTAGAGGATGGATAAATTTTAAACATTTTTAAACTTCTATATTGAATTTTACAAAGATCCTAGTGCCCTTAATTTTTCTCCTATTTAGGAACTTGAATTGGTGCTTAAGTTAGCTTTGGAACATATGTATTCTACAAAATATTCATATTGATGTTATCACTGAGGAACATACTAAGGTATTCAAGTAATAGATTTTATTATATTTGGAATGAAATTGAATTTCAAAGCTATAGTTTTGCCTATGATTCAGACAAGGAATCCCTCGGAGTATCCTAAAATGTCTCTGTCCATATCTCTTAACAGATATATTTTCTCGTTGATGCCAATAAATCTTCCTCAAGATGATAAGGATTTGTACTTCGAGGCATTAATAAAAAAGTACTGCATTATCATGACATAGATACCAAGACTCTGATTGTCATCCTCAATATTCTCCAGCATTGATATATAAAATTAGTTAGTCATGCAGTGTTATTATTCAGTTTACTGGTCCTAAGTATGTTCATACATATATCACCATGCAGACATTCCAACAACAATATAACGATCAATGCCAATTCTTTCTTATAGATAAAATATATACAAACATAATCCTAAGCACATAGAAGGGATGTTGTACTTCAATTATTTTGCTACCATCATCATGTACAACTTTTCAGGTTGCATTGTGGACAAATTAAGGCCCGAAGATATGATCAACATATCACATGGATCTTATCATAATTAGTATGAAAATCATACTAAGAGTATACTCCAAGTCAGCTTCATTGTCACTAGATCTATCAATGATTACAAAGATGAATTTAGCAACACATATAAAATTGTTTAGAATATCTTCAATAAGGTTAAGACTTCACTGGAACAAATATAGATATCCTCCATAGGATTCTCAAGCTATTCCAGATTTCTAATGAATAGAGATGCTTACACAGTGCTTGTCACTGAGTTTAGAATGTTATATAGGCCAGCTTGTAGGAAAATGTTGTAACTGATGTATGTATATGACAAGGGCTATCACTGTCACTTTTACACCTTGAATTTACATAAAGTGACCTGCTAGATATTAGACTTCCATATTTCAAGCTTCAAGGAAAGCTTCAAGGCTAAAAATTCTAAAAAAGGTAATAAATTGTTGACTTTGGTAGACGCTTTAGGCTTAGTCAAGAACTGATATCAGGCTTCCCTTTAAATGGAGATGCATAAGAATGCATAGGAAGACAAGGTCACCGATGTAATGAAGAGCCGAGGTTCTAATCAAATTCAATCTCCTCTTATTTCCTGGACCTTTCGATATTCCTGTACCACTTTAGTCACAGAAAAATTGTAGATAATTTTTTGGATTGGTTCCATAAGAGGGCCACAAGAATGAAGGTTTTAAAAACAACATCCGAGTCTGACCTTTCATTGACATGAGGTGTCTTGAAGCTAGGACAGTTTTACCAAAATATTTCTTTATTTTGGGATGAAGATTGTAGAATATGGTGAATCTTGGAGCTCGTCCTATCAGAGATAAATGACCTTATAAAATTCAAATGGATCTTCAAAAAATTGGACTTGATAGATATAAGGCTTGGGATTTCAATGCCCTCCATACATCAAAAGTTTTGTTGAAGAATAATTGTAGCGATACTTCTGAAGTCAGTCAATCTTCCACAATACTGATAATAAATTTTGGGTTGAATTCTTTAGATGCAAATTATTAAATTTATTTCAATTATACTATCAATAAATCCTCTAAAAATGGAACACAACATATTTTTCTACCCCTTCAACTACAATATTTGAGGATGGATCCATTATCTCTTTAGAGTGATAGATTCCCTATCCAATTTCATCAGGCACCGTAAACAAAGATGTATAGCCTTATATATGCACGATCATTTCAAGCTTTATTTCCATATTCTTCAACCAACTTCCACCCAAAGGATCACTTCCTTTTTTAGAATGCTCTAGGTCATATATTTTATGTTATAATGGCACTTTAGAGTCAATGCAAGGATCTTGAATGGAAATATATCCTTATGAATTTATACTACTAATTGTACCTATGAAAAAATATAAAAAGTACTTGAAATTATACCTCGTAAATTCTGAAACATACCTGGATGAGGCTTCATGAATGAATACTATGGGTGTCTTCTATGCTAATGATTTGAAGTGGATTTCTTGAAAGGTACTCTCCACAGACTCTATAGAGCATGAGAGATATAATTAGTTCAAATTTCCTAATCAAGGTTGGTTTAAATGCATCTAATTGGGTCTCTTGCATGGAGGCTTACATTGAAGCTCAACAAAACGAGTGATGGGAAGAGTATGCAACATTGAATGTGTGGAAATTTGATCCCAATACATTTGATATTCATTTTATTGATGCCTAAAATGTCAAAGACGCAAATAATGTATCATATTGTTGAAAAGTAAGTTGTATGATATAGTTGTAATGTATCATATAGTTGTAAAGTGAATAATGTATCCTGCTACTAGAAGTTGCTACTGAATTTCCTTAATCGAGAAAAGTAACATGTTATGCCACATATTCTTCTTTTCTTTCAATGTGACTCCTCACGTGCTTTGCTGCTTCTAAATAAGTGTATGCAATTGTAGAGTAGAATTTCTTTGCATGGAATCTTGTCTTTGAAGCCAATACATCAGGCCTCAAAATTTTCTAAACAACTTGTTGTTGTAAAGCATTCTCTTGTTTTAAATCATCCTAGGCTTCATCATTGTTGCCTGTTGCAGAAAATGATCATTCTTTTTAAATTCTGGAGTTATAACCTTTCTACTTAGATACCTTATGACCTTGTCATTCTTAATCCTCACATTTATGTGTAAATATAGAGTGCCAAACATATACTTCATGAGATCTATTAATATGGAATATATTTCTGTAGAAACAAGAGCCTTCCTATAAGAATTTCACCATATATGTAACTTAGGCTTCAAATGTCAATGAGCGGAGTATTATTCAAGAAGAATGAACCACATAAATCAGGGGCTCTATACTTGCAAAGAAGTGTGAATCCTATATTTTTTTTTTCTCTCAGACATGAACATATCTATTGAGATATGTTACAAGGGGTTTTGTTTCATTGATTGCATATAAAGAGGAAAAAGTTGGTATTCAAACCAATCCTGCCTCCAATGTTTGTGATGATTTCATCTTGAGCTTTTTGTGATCTCACTTATAACACTTTTCCTTAACTCATGTCTTCCCATAAATTTTGTGTAGTAGAACATGACCAATTTAATCAGTCGGCCAAGAGCACCAAACGAATGAGCGATTTCCACGTTCAACACCAAGCGATCACTAGCATCTATGAGAACTTTCACACCATCGACAACACCCATAAATTATTCTAATTCCATGATATATTTTTGCAATCATAGGATTTTTAGTGGATTCCATCTCTTTCAGTTTGTCATCAAATTCATCAGCCTCAGCTAGCTGGTTATTATCCAACCACTAGATTGTATGCTCAATTGCATATCCAATTCTTTGTTTTTAGGACGAATCCAACTTGGCCACAACTTTCTTAGCCTTGATTATGTTCCTCATGTTTTAGGCATAGTTATCTAACAATTTTTTGGATTCTACATTCAACTTCAGCTCCTCATCCATGACACTTGTGGTGAATTCCTAACATCTATAAAGTCCTAGGGCTATGGAATATGTTTGACACATGAAAAAAAATTGTCTAGCTCGATGCTTGACATATGACACTTGAAATATTGGGTTCTCTTGTTGGTACAAATCTCTAGTAATCAGTTTTTCGTTAGTGAGCTCGATATTCTGAGGCCCTTCAACTCGATCGATGTTTGCACATGATGACGCATCATGTCATTATGTTAGGGATATATATATAAATGGGTATAAAAATGTTAATGAAAAAACGAATGACTACAATATCTAGTGAAAGTAGGGGTTTTTTAAATTGGAAAAATGTATTGGGTTAGTATTGGTAGGGGGTTAAATAAAGTGAATTTTAGAGGTATTTTCCAATATTTATTCAAATTAAGGGTATTTTTTAGTATTCCACGAGCACATGTGCTAAGCCATAGGTTAATTGAGTGATGCCCCTATGTGGCGACCTTACATAATGGGAAGAGACTTCAAGGTAAAAAAAAAAAAATTACAGTCTTAAATAATTTTTGGAATAAATATCATCTTTATAAGAGTGGAAAAAATGGGTCACAAATATGTTGGGTTATGACTTTGAAATCATCTACAAAAAATAGAAGAAAAATGTTGTTGCAAATCACTCTCAAGAAAGGATGAGGATGTGGAATAATTTCTTTGTGCCATTTCTATTATCAAACTAGATAGGATAACCAAATGAAGGGGTGAATGAAAGAATGATGAATAATTATGGACACTCATTCAAAAGTTGCAGCAAGATCCCAATACATCTAATACATTTAGCTCGAAAAATGATTCATTATGGTACCGATATCGCTTATATTTCTGTAATAATTCCAAAATTAAACAAAAAAAATATTTCAGAATTGCACGCCTCTCCCTTAAGAGAGCACTCAGGATTTTTAAAAACTTACGAAAGAGTCAATAAGGATTTTTTTTTTGGATGGCCTTAAATATGATATTCAAAAGTTTTTGGCGGAATGTTTGTTTTTCCAACAAAATAAAGTTGAGACAAATAAGATGCCAGGTTTGATACAAACTTTATCTATTCCAAGTCAATGTTGGAAGGAGGTTTCAATGGATTTTATCACAATTTTACCCAAGTCCAAAGGAAAAAATGTCATCATGGTGATAGTTGATAGACTTACCAAGTATGCACATTTTTGTGCATTCTCTCATCGATTTAAAACCATCACAATTACTATTGTATTTATGGAAACAATTCAAAGGCTACATGGAAACCCAAATGTTATTGTAGGCAACAAAGATCTCATTTTTACTATAAATTTCTCGACGCAATTATTTTCTTGTCTTGGTACTCAATTAGCTCATAGCTCATATTATCATCCTCAATATGACGAGAAAGCTAAGATAGTGAATAAATGTTTCGAATGATATATTCATTGCTTTGTATATGATAAAAACACAATGGGTTAAATGGTTACCTATGGTTGAATGGTGATATAAAAATTCCTTCCATACTGCAACAAAAATGACCTTATTTATGGTACTTTATGGATATCATCCACCTTCCATCACATCATATTTAAGAGAAAATTGTAAGGTTCAAGCAGTGGAAGATCACATTGAGCATCAATCAAATTTTCTCCAACTCTTAAAGGATAACCTCACTTTGGCACAAAATCGAATGAAAAAACAGACAAATCAAATCACACCGAAAGAAGTTTTGATGTAGGTGACTCGGTATTTTCATGTCTACAACAACAGAAACAAATGTCCCTCAAGAAATCTAAGAAGGATAATAAATTATCACCAAAGTACTATGGTCCTTACAAGGTGCTATAAAATATTGGTACTATGGAATATAAATTGGAGCTTCCTTCATCTTTTGCAGTGCACCAAGTTTTCCGTGTTTCATGCTTAAAGAAGGTTATAGGTGACAAACTTCCGGTTCAAACAATATTGCCAAAACTTGACAAGGAAGGAAAAATAATTGTGGAACCTAAAGATGTCATGGAAACAAGAACTTGATAGCTATGAAATAGATCAATTTCAGAGTATCTCATCAAGTGGAATAACTTACCCACAGAAGATTTGACATGGGAGGATGATAACTTTATACAAAAGAATAAAAAACTACTCAAGCGTTGAGGACAACACTCTTTTGAAGGAGAGGTGTGTGTTAGGTCCCTATAATACTAGTGTATCCACTTATTTTTATTGTTATTGTAGCCCCCTTATTGTTATTGTTATGCCCATATAGTCCCCATATTGTTATTATTGTGCCCCATAGAATCCCAATATTGTTATTGTTTTTCCCTTATATTATTATTGTTATGCTGACTCTGATTATATTGTGACCCCTTATAATCCTATATATAGAAAGGAGGTTTTTGTTGGACATTGGATAAACCAATGCTCCCTGTGTGTTTCGTGACATGGAATAACCACCTCTCGTTGATCCTTATCTCTTGTGATGTGATTGTTGACTAATACCCATGGGTTTTGGTTTAACAACAATCGTGATTCCCAAAAAGTGGTATCAAGGAATAGGTCATGAGTTAGATACACACCAGACTCTTGTTGGGGGGATATTGTTCGAGATTGGATAAAACAACGCTCCCTGTGTGTTTTCTGACATGGAATAACCACCTCTCGTGGATCCTTATCTCTGGCGATGCGATTTGAATAATACTTACGAGTTTTATTCTAATGAATATTGTGATTCCCAATAGTTTTTTCATTTGAATCATCCAAGAATTGTTCATTTATGTAATGTAAAGGAGGTTTCCTCCTCGAAGAGGATATTTTTAAAGTTGTTGATCTATTATTTATATCGTTTTGTGAACTGGTTTCATGATGCTTGTTGTGTCATTTTTTATGATGTTGATTCCTTTTATTATGTGACATTTAAATTATCAAGAATGTGAATAAATAACCAAGTTAAAATAATCATGGAATTAATGCAATGTTGCCCGAGGAACTTTAAGTTAATATGAAACAACAATGGAAGTTAATAGTTCTGTAATTAATTATTCTTTTACAAAGATTACTCTATGAAATCATTGTTGGGTATGTTTTATAATCTTTCCATGACTAAGCACGCGTGCGGGGGTAAGAGGGGCGGCAATAGCCACCCCTTTACGCTGGGCGCAACGAGGGGGCGGTAGCCCCCCCTGTCAGGGTTTGGGGACGCGCCCCGGTGAAAATTTTTGGTCCTTAATTTCTTATGGGTAGTCCGCGTCCATGGTTTTGCACATGGTATTGGGGCACAATGGTTTTTGGCCCCTAGTATTTTTGTAGATCCGGTCAAGGGAACTACGGTTATGTTCAAATCCAGGGTTTATGGATTGGGGTTTATGTATGCTTCGGCATGTATATATATGTGTTGTAACACTAAAAGGAATATAATGAAAAATCAAGCTGGTCATCCCGATTTGGGATCTAGGGGAAAATATCTGTGTTTATCTATTTTATGTTTTATGCTCTCGCTATTATTTATCTTCTGTTATAAGATTCGTGAGTAGATAATTTATGTTCAGGGTTAAAACCTACATTTGGTATCAGAGAAGTTTTGGCTTCAAGGGGATGCCTTTGTTTCTGAGGGTTTTTGGCTCGGGCCTGTGGTAGACCTTGTTCAGTGGGAGATCTGCGGGATCGATTCTTGCAGTGAAAGAAGATGGCGAGCAGCGGGAAGATAGAGATCGAGAAATTTAATGGTTAGAGTTTTGAGTTATGGAAGCTCAAGATGGAGGATCTACTGGTGGATAAAGATCAGTGGATTGCGGTAGATCCAGATACTAAACCAACGGCAATGTCAGATGAAGACTGGAAGAAACTGGATCGGAAGGCTAAGAGCACAATACGGTTGTGTGTCTCAGATTCAGTATTGTTGAATATATCTGGGGAAGCTACGGCGAAGACCTTGTGGGACAAGCTAGGGACTTTGTACCAATCTAAGTCTCTGGTGAATAAGTTGTTCCTGTGGAAAACGTTGTATAACCTGAGGATGAAGGATGGAGACTCGGTGACAGATCATTTGAATGCCTTCAATACTATGGTAAGTCAGTTGTCATCTGTTGATATTAAAATCTTAGATGAAGATAAGTGCATAAGTTTGTTGTGTTCTCTACTAGATTCGTGGGACAGTCTGGTTATTTCAATAGGTAGAAATACAACTACCTTGAATTTTGTCTTAGCCTTGCTGTCGGAGGAAATGAGACGGAGAAATATGGAGGGTCAGAATGGAGATTCCTTATCTATATGAGGAAGGTCCCAAAACAGAAACAAGAATAAGGTTTCGAGTGGGAGATCTAAATCTAGAGGGAGATATAAATCTGCTGGAAAGTTTGTAAAGGTGTGTTGGGAATGTGGAAAGGAAGGGCACTACAAAAAGGACTGCAGATCTAAAGCTCCTGAGAAAGGAAAGGGATCTGATGATGCTCCTTCTGCAGAGGCAAAAACCACCTCGGATGAAGGTGGGGATGTGTATTTGGCTTCTTCTTCAAAGACACATGTAGATCATGAGTCATGGTTGATTGATTCAGGTGCATCCTTTCACTTCACTCCCCATAGGGAGTGGTTTTGCGAGTATGAGAAATATGATGGTGATGTCTTCCTAGGGGATGATAGGAAGGCCAAAATCGTCGGACGTGGAAAGGTCAAGCTGAAGCTACAAGGTGGAAGGATTAGAACACTTCCTGGTGTTCTGCATATTCTTGCGTTGGGCAGAAATCTGATTTCTATAAGCAAGATGGATGATGTAGGTGTAAAAACAGTGTTCGAGAAAGATGCCTGCAAGATGGTTCGAGGTGCACTGGTATTAATGTGGGGAGTTCGGACTGGAAATCTATACAAGCTACAAGGTAGCACTGTTATTAATGGGTGTAATAGTTCTGTGGTTCCTGAAAGTGGGACGAAAAACCTAGTTGTCTCTGGAGAAAAGACCATGCTATGACATCAAAGGCTTGGACATATTGGAGAGAAGGGCCTTCAGATACTGCATAGAAATGGTATGGTAGAAGGTATGTCTAATTTTTCTCTGGATTTCAATTTCTATGAACATTGTGTATATGGGAAACAGAATCGGGTGAGTTTTCCTTCTAGTGCTAAGAGGGCAAACAAGATATTAGAACTTGTGCACAGTGATGTGTTTGGGCTTGTGTCAGTTCCATCACTGGGAAAGTCGGTGTACTATGTTTCATTCATAGATGACTTCTCAAGGAATACATGGATATATTTCTTGAGGAAGAAATCTGAAGTCTTTGACAAATTTAAATAATTTA
Source organism: Pinus albicaulis (assembly GCA_034641835.2). Lineage (NCBI taxonomy): Eukaryota > Viridiplantae > Streptophyta > Pinopsida > Pinales > Pinaceae > Pinus > Pinus albicaulis. The sequence continues at coordinate 817,774,235 of CM076577.1, forward strand.
AGGCTCTGGTGGAAAACCAGATAGAGAAGAAGATAAAGGAATTGAGGACAGATAATGGTGGGGAGTTCTGTAAGAAGGAATTTTAAGAGTTCTGTAAGAAGTGTGGTATAGCACGACAGAATACTACTCCATACGCACCTGAGAAAAATGGAGTTGCAGAAAGAATGAATGGAACACTGATGGAAAAGGCAAGAAGCATGCTCAGTGGTACCAAGTTAGGACAAGAATTCTGGGCAGAGGCAATGGAGACTGCATGTTACTTAGTTAACAGATCGCCGTCATCAGCGTTGGAGGATAAGACCCCACATGAGGTATGGACTGGTAAGAAAACCTGTTTTTCACATCTAAGGGTATTTGAATGTGATGCATATGTACATGTTCCAAAGGAGAAAAGGACCAAGTTGGATAATAAATCTGAAAGGTGCATATTTATTGGGTATAAGGATGGTTTAAAGGGTTACAAGCTTTGGAACCCAGAAACAAGGAAGGTTGTGTACACCCGAGATGTGGTGTTTAGAGAAGTGAAAGATGTTGTTAAACATGAAGTCCTACCTAAGGAACCTAAGATGATAGAGTTTGAGCTAAAGGAGGATGAATCAGACTCTACAACAGAAGAAGACTTAGAAGATGAAGAGCCACAAACTCCAGCTTTGAGAAGATCAATTCGGGAAAGAAGGCAACCAGAAAGGTATAGTCCATTTTCTTTCTATTCAGGTTTTTCCTTAACTATAACTGATGATGAACCCATAAATTTCAGGGAGGCAGTAGATTTATAGGATGGAAAACTTTGGAAGGAGGCCATGGTTGATGAAATGGCATCCTTTCACAAAAACGATGCATGGGATCTGGTGGAGTTGCCGGCTGGAAGGAATCCCATTGGGAGAAAATGGGTGTTTAAGAAGAAGATGAATGTAGAAGGCAAGGTGGATAAATAGAAAGCTCGGTTGGTAGCGAAAGGTTATTCCCAGGTGTCGGGAATTGATTTTGGTGATATTTTTCTCCTGTTTCCAAAGTTACTTCTATTAGATTACTTTTATCTGTTGCCGCTACATTTGATTTTGAGATAGAACAGATGGATGTGAAGACAACATTTATTCATGGGGATCTAGAAGAGGAGATCTACATGAAGCAACCTGAAGGCTTTATGGTGAAGGGTAAGAAAGAACTGGTATGCAAGTTGAAGAAGTCTTTGTATGGGTTAAAACAGTCACCAAGGATGTGGTATCAGAAATTTGATACCTATATACGGGGACTTGGCTTCACCAGAAGCAAGGAGGATCACTGTGTTTATTTTAAATTAATTGGTGACCGTGTTATTTATTTGGTCTTGTATGTGGATGATATTTTGTTGATTGGAAATGACAAAGAAATTATTTAAGATTTGAAGACCCAACTGTTCTCCAAATTCGACATGAAGGATCTGGGTGCTACAAATTATATTTTGGGCATGGAAATTAAGAGAGATCGGGCAAAGAGGAAGCTCTGGTTAAACCAGAGGAAGTATGTTGAGACTATATTGCAGAGGTTCAATATGTACGATAGTAAACCGGTGAATGTTCCTATTCCTGTAGGTGTAAAGCTATCTGCTGAACAATTCCCAAGACACAAGAAGAAAAGGAGTATATGTTCTGTGTTCCATATGCAAGTGCAGTGGGTAGCCTGATGTATGCAATGGTTTGTACTAGACCAGACATTTCACATGCAGTGGGATTATTGAGCAGATTTATGTCAAACCCAGGGAAGGACCATTGGACAACAGTGAAGCGGGTTTTCAGATATTTACATGGCACTAGTGATTATGGCTTGTGCTACCAGGGAAGACCAGGATTGGAAAGAATGTTGGACATTCATGGTTTTGTTGATGCAGACTGGGTTGGAGATCTGGACCAAAGAAGATCTACAAGTGGGTATGTGTTTAGCCTATTTGGAGGCGTAGTCAGTTGGATGAGTAAAAGACAGTCTGTAGTGGCTCTTTCAACTACAGAGGCAGAATACATAGCAGCCACTCATGCAAGCAAGGAAGCAATTTGGTTGTAGAGATTGTGTTCAAGTATGGGGTTGGTACAGCAAGCTATAAGGATAGACTATGATAGCCAAAGTGCAATTTTCTTGGCTAAGAACCCTGCTTATCATTCAAAGACAAAGCACATTGATGTTCAATATCAATTTGTTAGAGATATGGTTGAGGCTAAAAGGGTGTTGTTGGTAAAGGTGGACACTTTGAAGAATGTTGCAGATGCATTGAAAAAGTCTGTGAGCACTCAGAAGTTCTCTTGGTATAGAGAAACAATGGGTGTTGAAGGATTGGGCCAATGACTAAGCTCTCCTGTGGAAAGAAAACAAGAAGTGGGAGAATGTTGGGTATGTGTTATATTATTTCCACGATTAAGAACGCACGGTGGGGTAAGAGGGGGGGCGATAGCCCCCCCTTTGCATTGGGCGCAACGATGGGGTCATAGGGGGGGCAGCAGCCCCCCCTGTCGGGGTCCGGGGCTGCGCCCCGGTGAAAATTTTTGGTCCTTAATTTCTGGTGGGTAGTTCGCATCCATGTTTTTGCACATGGTATTGGGGCACGATGGTTTTCGGCCCCTGGTATTTTTTTAAATCCGGTCAAGGGAAATACGATTATATTCTTATCCAGGGTTTATGGATTGGGGTTTATGTATGCTTCGGCATGTATATATATGTGTTGTAACACTAAAAGAAATATAATGAAAAATCAAGATGGTCCTCCCGATTTGGGATCCAGGGGAAAATCTCTGTGTTTATCTATTTTTTGTTTTATGCTCTCGCTATTGTTTATCTTCTGTTATAAGATTCGTGAGTAGATAATTTATGTTCAGGGTTAAAACCTCCAATCATTATGGTTTATCTAATGGTAATTAAAGGAATATGGAAAGTAAATTAGAAATTGACACAGTGGTAAATGTTGAAAAAATTCCCTAAATCCATACTTTTCCTGCGATGCTACCAGGGGATGTTACAAGTTGTATCAGAGAATTTTTTTTGCAACATTATTGCTTTTTGGGAATCATTACATAGAGAAGAAGTAGAGGTATGATGCTAATGTTCATGATCTTAGGTATGATTCTAACTAAATTTTCAGTAGGCTACAATTGACATGAGATGCATGATGCATGATTAATGGTCACACGAAAGGAAAATGTTTCTTTAAAATTTGTGCTCATGATATTTGAATATGGATGCGGATAAAAGACAATAAAACCATTGTTTCAGCTATGAATAATTATGAGAACTCACTAGTTCTCATGAGGATTAATTACTAACTATTGCATGCATACTATTACAATAAATGTTATGGTGCATAAAAATAAATAAAAATAAAAATTACTAAAGACACAATGCACTTATTATAAAGAATGAATGCATGTATGGTTTATGTGATAACTAAAGAATAAAGAAGTTGGGGTTGAACCTAAAGAGGACAATATAATCTTAAGAAAAAAAAACATTTAATGAACCTCTTTAGATGCTAAAAATGAAAAATTAGTTAAGTGGAATTCATATAGTGAACTTAAATTCAATTAACAACTCATAATATTATAATGTTGGGTTTTTTTTTATTTATGTAGAAATGTAGACAAAATTTTGCATTCCATGTGTTTTTTAATACAAAAATGGTAAATGAGATCCAAATTTTTGTTGTTTTAAAGAATAAAATCCTTGGGAGTTTTGGATGTGATTCAACTCACCATCAGGGGGTATTCACCCCTTAAATTTCCATGTAACACCCACATTGATTCCAAAAAACTGCTTTTCAGACTTGGATCCATAATCTAGTCGATTTTTCCAATTTGACTATACCCTATAGGGATTGTTGGTTGTGTTGTTTTGCGAAAATTTTACCATTGATGATACTATTGTGATTCATCCTATTTTTTAAATTCTAGTTTTACTGTATCTCTAATCATTTGAACATAGTTATGGAAATTTATCTCATGTCTGCAAACTATTTATTAAAATGTCTTAATGGCTGTAGATTTCATCCTTGCTAACTATTAGTTAGAATGCCTCATTGGTTGTAGATTACATGCTTGCAAATTTTTTGTTAAAAATCCTCAATTTTTATAGAATGCATGTTTTCAAACTATTTGATAAAATTCCTCAGTAGTTGTAAATTGCATGATTTCAAATTGTTTTCCAAAAATTCCCCAATGGTTGTATCTTACATGTCTGCAAGTTAATTGTAAGGGAAACACAATTCACGTTTTGTGTCTTCATGTTAAATGGGACTATTATTTATCTATATTATTGATGGTTGGTAAAGTGGTACCTCACAAAAATTATAAAATTTATGGTATGTAAGACATTTTTTTTTTTAGTTGCATGATTGCTATTATGTGGAAATTTGGAATGTATACCACTTGTATGACATGTGATGATTTTTTGTCAATGTACTTTTACAAATTGTGGGGCTTATTTTGAGGGTCAAGTATGGATGGATGATGTACATAAATGTTCATTTTATTTAATGATGATTTTCAAATGGATAGATAAGTAAAATAAAATGGATTTTTAGACATTGACAATTTTAAGACATTGAATTATTATTTGATTGAATCTCTATGGAAGCCATGGTGAGATTAACGATGTAATATTTTATTTTATTATTGAGTTAATGAATATATTATTTGGTATACTTAGGAAATAACTCTAGAGTTTTAGAAGACATCCTTCTCGCTTATGGAAAGCTATTGGTGGTTAAGTCCAAGATGGACCTTCCCTAAAAGTATCCCAAAAATCCCTAGGAGAAAATTAACATAATGGGAGAGAAATATTATGTTAATCACTTAGTTGGAGAGACATGCTAAGTGGGGTGGAATAAGGCACAATAGGAGAGAAATTCATGCTTTAAAGAAAAAGAAAAGAATATTTTTCGAGAAAAACTAAAAAAAAATACCTAGGTATAAGGTTGGTAGACATTGCTAAAAAATATCTAGGAAGAAACCACCAAGGAATAAATGAGGTTTTTGATTCTAGTGGAAACTAGATCTTAGCTCTGTGGGGAGATATTGGAGATAGTTCATAGTTGGGTGGAATATGCTCGGTTCTTGAATAATTCTGAGGCATTAACTACAATTAGATGAAATTATGCCTAAGTTTTTCTTATAATTTCGAAATTGTCTAAAGATTTTGGATGTTAAAATAAACCATAAGTTTCATGTCTCTAAGTTTTTTTATGTGTTATAGTTCTCTATGCATGATATATTAATTTATCTAAGAAACAATTTTGTTGAAATAGGTTTTTTTTGTATGTTTTTATAAGAAAATGAGAATGTTAGAAATGAATTATGTATATGCATGCATAGAGGAAATAATTTGTTAATGTATATACTTATGATCTAATTTATGATGGAAATAGTTTGACCAAAGGAAAATGAATAGAGATAAATGTCATGAGTTTGAATTTGATTGAAATTACTTTGGGAGAGAAAGACAATAATTTGCAAACAACACGAGTGGGAAAGAAATATTGGTGTAACCCCTAAATAACATAAAACATCCACTTGATATTGTTTTATCATTTTGTTGATTAGAGGAATAGTGATCTCTGAGTATTTGTGGAAGTATTATGATTAAAGTATTATTTGAAATTCCATATTTAATTTATAATAACAAATATTTCATTTGATTAACATTATTGATTATACTTATTAAACATAAAAATCATTCATTCTGAAGGAAAATGATTCCACTTTTTATTATTTAGATGTATATAATATGTGTGGAATAAGATACCATAAAAACCGTCGTAAAATGAGTGTTTTTGAATAATTAAATATTATTAATTCTTATATGGATATTACAAGAAGAATATTATTCTAATTCTTAATTACAAGAATAATACATGAATTAATTCTCAATTCTTACATTGAAAATAATTTATATTCTTCTATATAGATAAATTATATAAATTATATTTCCAAGTTGGTATATTTTATGCATTTTAGAAATAATGAGTAATAGTTTTAGAAAATCTATGGATAAGCCATATTTTTTTCATAAGGAAAAGAAAATCTACCTTGAAAAAACATGAGAGATTTATGGATGATTTATTGAGTGATCATAGAATTTATAAAAATATGATTTATGGATAATTTATGGACAATTGATTGACTGATATTAGGATTTAGGAAAAATATTATTTATGGGCTGATTTATAGGTGATTTATGAAATGATTTTAGGATTTAGAAAAGTTCTTGATTTTTCTTAATTCTATTTATTGTAAACCTATGGAAAATGTGGGAACTAATGAAAGAATACATGTAGAATCAATCCAAGAGAGAGGAGCGAGGGATTCCAAGCATGCATTAAAAGATAAGTAACTATTCTCTTTGAAAGTTATTTTGTTTGCATATGGTGCATGAATAAATAAGAATACAATTTATTTGCTTCCAAAATTTTCATATGATAAAGATTCGAGACTATTTTCTTGGGAAAACATCCATGGACTTTTGTGCATATATGAATAAGTTTTTTTTTTTTCATTTGGATCTTAAAATATTTCATGAGCATTGAATTCTTAAAAGATTTTCATGGCTAAATAATTGTCTGAATTTCATGAGTTATTGGAAAATAGGGTCCAAATATGTCTTTGTATCTCCCACACCATGATAGATGTGTAAAAATCAAAAGAGGTTTCTGTAAATGAGACCATTCTTGCCAATGGTATCTTTAATATTTGAAAAATTCATTTTCAACATCTCGAAAATCGTGTCCAAATTTTATGACTAAAAAAAGATATTATTTAATATTTAAATCAACAAACATACGCTGAAAATATCCATTCGAATATTCCAAACAATGAAACCTATGTAAAAAATGAGAGAGGTTTTTTTAATAATCTATTCCCAACAAAATTCCTCTTTTTTTTTTCAAAAAATTGTTTCCATATGTTCAGAAACCGTGTCCAAAGTTGATGACTAAAAAAAGAAAAATAGATTAAACCAAAGTGTTGCAATTTTATTTTTCATCGCGATAAGAATAGTTTTTCATGTATATATAGAGAAAAATATTGTGTTGATGTTCTAGAAAATAAATAAATTAATCTCATGAACAAACTAATAACTATTAAATTTGATATTTCTTATAAATAAATAAGTGATTCGCATGCACAAAAATAGAACAATTATGTTAGTAATTCTTTAAAAGGAATTAAGTTATTTCATTTAAAATATTACCAAGGATGTTCTTATTATGCAGAAGCATTAAATTTTTGAAGAGAAATATTGTGCTCTTAAAGAGAATATTTGCTTATGTGCATAGGAATAATATCTAGTATATATTTGATCTACTATAAATTAATATGTGAGTAACTTTTTTGAGAAAGAGTTCACATAAAACTTTTGCGTAAAATACCATTGGTTGTGGTATTTGAGAATGATTTGTTATTCATGATATTTCTTGAGGAAATCGTACAAATTTGTCTCATGTGTGAAATGATAGGAAAACCATTGGTTGTGATATTTGAGAATGATTTGTTATTCATGATATTTCTTGAGGAAATAGTACAAATTTGTCTCATGTGTGAAATGATAGGAAAATATTTTATATTGCATGCATAATAGCTTGTGAATTAGCTACATTTTTGAAAAATAATAATTAGTGTGTTAGAATCATTAAAAAATAAATATATATATTTGTATTCAAAGAAGTATTTGTTTCATTAGAACTCTTCAAAAAAAGAAGAAGAGAAAAACATATCTAATCACATGCTTTATTGTGTTAGTATTATTTTAGAAGATTCTTTAGAGAAGCATATACACTTGCATGCATGGAAAAGTATGGTTTTGGAATTATATTTCTGGAGAAAAGGAAGGGGCAATCACATAAGATGGATTGTGCTAGCCTTCTTTTGGGAAAAATAATATGTATTTGCACACCTAAAGGGTTTAGTTATGGTATTAGCTTTATTTTCAGAGAACATTTTGTATAGTTATTGGGCTAGATATTTTGGTAAGAAAAAAATGTCTTTTTGTGTGTATGAAAAAATAAATGTTATGTTTGACCCCTTGGAAAAGAAATGTGTTTTTTCCATGCAATATTTGGTTAGTTTCCTTTGGAAAGAAATATATATTTCAAATGCAAGAAGAATAAGCTATCATGTTGTTTTATATTTGAGAGTGCAAGTATTTGCATGCATGAAATTATAACTATTATGTTAACTTTATTTGAAATAGAGCTTGCATGTTGTACATAATAGCTGTTGTGAATAGCTATCTTGTGGAAAATATGTCTTTGGAAAATAACATGCATTCATATACATAAGTATAAACTATATTTCGTTAATCCCTTTGGAAAAGAAAACATAATAGTACAGACAAAGAAAATTTCTTGTTTGGGAAGTTCTCGTGAAATATTGTTATGGATTTGCATGCACAAGAACAATATACCGTTGATAGTTATTTTCTTCTCACTAATGCATGTGAAATGATGTTAAAGTAAATATTTCATGAAGTTTTGTTTATGTTTTATGCATGCACATGAATAGATTGTGAAGTGTCATTAATAAATATTGATTATTGGTTAATAATATTTTATGTTTTATCTAATCATGATATCAAGTGTGTTGACGACAACAATGGAAGGAAATGATGGAAATTTGTGCAAAGGATAGTTCATGCTTAACCTTGTGGTCGATAAATATTTGTTGGTCCATGCAGATTGAGGAATTCCAACTACAGGATAATCTATGGATGGAAACATTGACCACGAAAACATAGATATTGAGGATTCATGGGTAAATTATATTGTGATGATTGTAATAGCTTATAACTAGTTATGTTCCAGTTAAGATGATTTTTCTATGCAATATTTTATGACAATGGTCAAGGGATACACTCCCTTATAACCATTGACTGAGGGGCGAACACCCTCATGAGCATTTAATAACAATATTAGAAGTTTGTTGGTTTTCACCCTATGAGGTTTCTAGGGTATATCGATGTCTAATAATATGATTGCATGCTGTACCATTTTTTATGATGTTGATTCATTGCATGACGTTATAAAAAAATGTGATCAATTAATTGATTTAAAATAATCATGAAAAAAAAATTAATAGTTGTCAAATTTATTATTCTTTTATAATGTTGACATATCTAATAATCATTTAAAAAAAATATAAAAAATAAATTAGAAATTTATACATTAAAAAAATCCCAACTCCATACTTTTTCTTGCAAGATTACCAGAAATATTATAATAAGTCACTACCAAACTAAAAAAGAAAAAGAAAAGTGAACTCAAATATCCACATCGTTCACAAAATCCTCCTATACGATTCCAATATATAAATTTAATTACTACCTACCATACTATAAATAGATAAAATTATCCATCTATCTACTTTTGTTAAGATAAAATTATTCAATACTTTATATTAAAAAGTATTAAATAATTTCTACATCCATGTATCTGCTTGGTTAATATCAAATTATTAATACTGTATATTAAAAAATATTAAACAATATGGAAACCAATATTGGTTAAAGTTATTTGAGATAGATTTGATATATGGTTATTGATTTATGGGCATTCGTTCATATTATTGGGGTTATCATTTTAAAATGGGTATTTTCCCATATAATCTTATGACAAGTGGTGAAATCTTATTTAGAATTAAAAAATTTTAGGGAGAGTGGAAAACATAACTCCCCACCATTTTAATAGTTAAAACAATGAAGGGATCACTTATTCCATAGAGAAAGGAGTTTTATATCTCAATTATTTTGAGAGGAACGCTCAAAACTAATATTGAAGAGATGTTACAATGTATTTTTTTCCTTTGCTATGTTAATATTTTGATTATTTTGTTAGTAAACATTTTAGCTAGGGTCAAATTACATTAAATTAAAATAAAATTTTAAAACTAAAATAAATAAAAAATTTAATAATAAAATTAAAATTTAAGTAAGATAGTGAATTTACTATTGGCTATTTTTTAATCCATGATTTGACAACTCATAGTTTCTTGAAATGTTATATCCTAATTGTACCAAGTGTTCAAACAGATTGATGATTTTTGGGATCCATGATTGACAACCCATGATTTCTTGAAATTTTATATTCCAATTGAACCAAATACTCAAAGAAATTAGATCTCTCTGGACACTTTGTAAACCAAGAGCTAAATTAGATTTAATCCAAATTATATAACAAGGAAGAAAATATTATATAAAAATTTAATGTCTAACTTTATTTCATATTTAAAAAAGAAATTATTATTATTATTATTTCCACATATAATAAAATTAAAACATAATATTTATAATTAATTCATATATTTATAAAAAAATAACTAAAATTATTAAATAAAAATATTACATAATACAATTATAATAATATTATAAATAATTATATAAAATAATTAGTTTTTAAATAATAAAATTACATATTTTAATTTTTTATTTTATAAACTGTACCTTAAAATTACTATTTTTTTAATTAATAATATTGGTTATTAAATCATTCCCAGCCAAATCTCTATCTTGATACGCTTAATATCTACACATCATCGTAACTATCAACTTAATTACTATAACCATATTATAAATAGAAATTTATCTAATTGAACTATAACCATATTATAAATAGAAATCTATCTAATTGAAATTTCGTTAAATAGAAATCTATCTAATTGAGATTTCATTAATTTATTGGCCATTTTCTTTTTCGAATTCCATATCAATTTATCTAATTATTTAATATTTATATTAAAAATATTAAATTATATGGAAATTCATTGCGCCCAGAGGGGGAAAATATATGTGGGAAAGAAATGAAGAGAGAGGGAGATATATATGTGGGAAAGAAATAGGATTATAAATCACCATCTACTACCCTATCTCCCTCCTCGAACTACATCTCTCTTTCCCTCCATCTGTCCACTCTCTCACATCCTCCCTCTTCCTTCCTCTCTCTCCATTTCTCTCCCACATATATATCTCTTTCTCTCTTCAAATAAGATTAGAAATAAAAATCTATATTGAAATCAACGGATCTAGTGCAAGTAATAAAATAATATTAGAAACCAACATCTACACTGATATCAATGCATGTTGTACAAGCAATCAAATAGGATTGTAAATCACCATCTACTTCCCTATCTCCCCCCTTGAACTACATCTCTCTTTCCCTCCATCTCTCCACTCTCTCACATCCTCCCTCTTCCTTCCTCTCTCTCCATTTCTTTCCCACATATATATCTCCCTCTCTCTTCATTTCTTTCCCACATAGAAAATTTTAAAATTAAAATGACCAAAGAAATATGAGACATATTTAGCATATATAAAATTATTATATTTATATTACCTGTATTTGCATATTATTGATAAAATTAATCATATTTTCGATAGATTTTCCTTGTCCGCACACGATTGAAACCAACCTAGATCCATCTTAACTCTAGATCTATCAAGCACCGAGAGGGATCAAATCTCTCGAGGTGTAAACCTTTCCTCAAATTTCACACTCAAAAAAAGAGGTTTGCACCTCTAGAGATTTGATCCCTCTCAGTGCTTGATAGATCTAGAGTTAAGATGGATCTAGGCTGGTTTTTAAGAAAAAATCAATCTGTAGAAGAGTTAGTAAAAGGAAATTCAAGTATGTTTTATTATTTTTAAGAGAAAATCAATTTCTAGAAGAGTTAGTAAAAGGAAATACATCCCTCGAGGGTTGTAATAATAAACAAAAATAACATCTACATTGATATCAATGCATGTTGTGCAAGCAATCAAATAGGACTATAAATCACCATCTACTTCCCTATATCCCCCCTTGAACTACATCTCTCTTTCCCTCCATCTCTCCACTCTCTCATATCCTCCCTCTTCCTTCCTCTCTCTCCATTTCTTTCCCACATATATATCTCCCTCTCTCTTCAAATAAGATTAGAAATCAACATCTATATTGAAATCAATGGATCTAGTGCAAGTAATAAAATAATATTAGAAACCAACATCTACACTGATATCAATGCATGTTGTGCAAGCAATCAAATAGGATTATAAATCACCATCTGCTTCCCTATCTCCCCCCTCGAACTACGTCTCTCTTTCCTTCCATCTCTCCACTCTCTCACATCCTCCCTCTTCCTTCCTCTCTCTCCATTTATTTCCCACATATATATCTCCCTCTCTCTTCATTTATTTCACACATAGAAAATTTTAAAATTAAAACGACTAGATAAATATCAGAAATATTTAGCATATATAAAATTATTATATTTATATTATCTGTATTTGCATACTATTGATAAAATTAATCATATTTTCAATAGATTTTCCTTGGCCGCACACGACTGAAACTAGCCTAGATCCATCTTAACTTTGGATCTATCAAGCACCGAGAGGGATCAAATCTCTCGAGGTGCAAACCTTTCCTCAAGTTTTGCACTCAAAAAAGTAGGTTTGCACCTCTAGAGATTTGATCTGTCTTGGTGCTTGATAGATCCAGAGTTAAGATGGATCTAGGTTGGTTTTTAAGAGAAAATGAATCTGTAGAAGAGTTAGTAAAAGGAAAGTCATGTGTGTTTTATTATTTTTAAGAGAAAATCAATTTCTAGAAGAGTTAGTAAAAGGAAAGACATCCCTCGAGGGTTGTACTAAGAAACAAAAATAACAACTCGAAGAGTTTCTATAGGCATACATGGATGTTTTCTAGGAGCCTAGAGGGTTAACACCTAAGAGAAAAGTGGAGCATGAGATCCATCTATTATGAGACTCCGCATTGCCAAACATTGGGTTGTACACGAAGTCTATTAAAGAAGTTACTAAGTGAGGTGAGGAAGTCTATTAAATAAGTAAGTGACCTGAAGAAACCACGAGAGCTACTAGAACACTGTGCGAATGAGTACATCACCATGTGGGTTACCTATCATCATTATGAAAAATGATGAAGAGATTTAAATTCCAGTGTTGAAAAATGCACCAAAAAATTTTCAATTTGATTTTTCTTGATCAAATTGAAAAAATTGAATTTATGTTTATTTTATATTTTAAGTTTTAAACTTTTTATAAATATCTTGTTAGCCATTAGTTTAAAGTGAAATGTTTTTCTTAATAATAATAATTTGTTTTAAAATGGTAAATAAAATTCCTATTGGTTGAGTTCTTATTGTTAAAAATACCTTGTTAATGCGAGATCACAACCTCAATTCTCCACTATTGAGCCTGCAACATACAAATTGTTCATATTTGTGAAAGTCCACCGCCACCACTTTATAAATGATCAAACAATTTATGAGATTCCCTATTTCGGTATAAATGATCTCTTTCATTGATTTAAATCCACATAAAATTTGGCATATTGTATTAAGGTTTAAAGAGAAAATGCTTTCTCAAAAATCAAATCCCCAAAAAAATATAAAATACTTTGATATTAACACAAATAGATACATGAATTCAAGAAAAGAAAATTGGGAATGATTTAAGGGAGTAGTAGTGTGAAAGATAGTAATTAATTAGATAATTAAATTTTAACTATTATTAATAATAATAACAAATAAATTTTAAGATAATGATAAAATAAGAATGGTTATTAATAATAACAATTTTTTTTTAAATAATGATGAAATAAGGAACAAATTAAAATATAAAATCCATTGTTTTTATTAAAAAATATTATTTTCATATAATATTTTAATATTGATCTATGCACTATGTCATGCAATCTTTTTATTTCATGTTTTTAGTTTTTTTATTTAACATATATATAGATCATCTAAAACTATTTTGTTATAATTTTTTGATTTATTTAAAAAAATAAATTTAAAGTGAATATAATTTTCAATAATAATTTTCAATATAATTTTCAATAATAATTTTCAATAATAATTTTCAATATATATTGATCTATGCACTATGTCATGCAATTCTCGGTGCTTGATAGATCTAGCCTAGATCCATCTTAACTCTAGATCTATCAAGCATTGAGAGGGATCAAATCTCTAGAGGTGCAAACCTCTTTTTTTCAGTGCAAAACTTGAGGAAAGGTTTGCACCTCGAGAGATTTGATACCTCTTGGTGCTTGATAGATCCAGAGTTAAGATGGATCTAGGCTGGTTTATGTCATGTGTGGCCAAGGAAAATCTATCAAAAATATGATTAATTTTATCAATAATATGAAAATACAGATAATATAAATATAATAATTTTATATATGCTAAATATGTCTGATATTTATCTGGTCGTTTTAATTTTAATTTTTTCTTCGTTACATCAGTTTTTTGAGATGATAAATATTTTTAATAACTTTAATGACGAAATAATTTTTTTGAATGCAAAGTGACAATGTAATAGTGTTGAATGATAGAAAATGAAAATAATAAGAATGTAGTCAATTACAATAGAGATGATAAATATTTTTAATAACTTTAATGACGAAATAATTTTTTTGAATGCAAAGTGACAATATAATAGTGTTGAATGATAGAAAATGAAAATAATAAGAATGTAGTCAATTACAATAGTCTTTATTCTGATCAATATCAAATGATTTTCTTTTACTATTCTAATTGTCACCTTGTTAGTTTTGTCATATTTTCATATCGATTATATGAAAAGGACAATTCAAATAATAAACCATTTAAATATGTAGCTTGAACTATTGTACTAAACATCATGCATTGTCTCTCTTTCTCTTCAATATTAATAGGTTGATTTACTATAACACAAATATTAATGTACATTGTTAATAATTTTGTGTGCTTACACTGAAATCAATGCACAATCTTAATCCAATCACTTTAAAAGTAATGTACCATCAATTTACATCCAGTTACATCCAATCAGAAATCAACGTCTACACTAAAATAAATGCACCTAATGCAAACAATCAAATAAGATTAGAAAACAACATCTACAATGAGATCGATGCATCTCATGCAGGTAATCAAATAAAATTGGAAATCAACATCTATATTGAAATCAATGGATCTAGTGCAAGTAATAAAATAATATTAGAAACCAACATCTACACTGATATCAATGCATGTTGTGCAAGCAATCAAATAGGATTATAAATCATCATCTACTTCCCTATCTCCCGCCTCAAACTACATCTTTCTTTCCCTCCATCTCTCCACTCTCTCACATCCTCCCTCTTCCTTCCTCTCTCTCAATTTCTTTCCCACATATATATCTCCCTCTCTCTTCACCCTCCAACAATGTTACTATATTTCTCCCTCTCTCCTTTTCTCCTCCATTCTCTCCATATCTCCATCTTTATCTCTTTATCTCACCCCCAAAACATATACACACTCTCTCCATATCTCCCTTGTCACTTCATATCTCTCTCCACTTCTCACTATCTATATATTCCTTCTTCTCTCCCTCTCCCCCCCTCCAAATCCATCTCTCCATCCTTCCATCTTCCCTTCTATTTGCCTCTCTCTCTCTCTCTCTTTGCCCTCCAATCCTCTTTCCCCCCCCAACACACTAAAATCCTCTTTGAAATCAGGTTCCCTCTCTCCCCCCTCCAACTTCATCTCTCTTTCCCTCCATCTCTCCTCCTCTACACTCAAATCAACATCTACACTGAAATAAATGCATCTAGTGCAAGCAATCAAATAAGTTTATAAAACACCATCTACTTCCCTATCTCACCAACTAAGAGGCACACATGCATATTGGAATAAGTGTCATGCTGAGCTATCTGACATGGTTCAACAAATTGGGAGTCCTACAATATTCTTTACATTAAGTGCGGCAGATATGCAATGGCCAGATTTACATAAATTAATGCTAGGTATATGTCCTATAGATCCAGGGGAAGCGAGGAAATGGAGACATCAAAATGTAATTGATAATCCTCATATTGTAGCACATTGTATGCACTTAAGACATACAATGTTTCGAGATGAAATTTTTTAACATTTTCATCAAGCTACAGATTATTGGTGTCGCAATGAGTGGCAACATCGTGGGTCTCCACATGTGCATGAAGACCCACATACACATACTCTCTCTATTTATCCCTTGTCACTCCCTCTCTCTCTCCACTTCTCACTCTCTCTATGTATTTCTTCTTCCCTCCCTCTCTCACCCTCCAACTCCATCTTTACATCCCTCCCTCTCTCCTCCTCTCTCTCTTCTTTCCTCTCTTTCCCTTCTTCTCCTACCTCCCTCTCTCTTCCCCCATCTCTTTCTCTCTCTCTCTCTCTCTCTCTCTCTCTCTCTCAACATCTACACTAAAATAAATGCATATAGTGCAATAAAAATAGGATTAGAAAACACGATCCACACTGAAATCAATTCATCGAGTGCAATAAAACATCTTCCCTCTCTCCCCCCCTCCAACTTCATCTCTCTTTCCCTCCATCTCTCCTCCTCTAAAATGAAATAAACATCTACATAGAAATCAATGCATATAGTGCAAGCAATCAAATGGGATTATAAATCACCATCTACTTCCCTATCTCCCCCCTTGAACTACATCTCTATTTCCCTCCATCTCTCCACTCTCTCACATCCTCCCTCTTCCTTCCTCTCTCTCCATTTCTTTCCCACATATATATCTCCCTCTCTCTTCACCCTCCAACTATGTTAATATATCCCTCCCTCTCTCCTTCTCTCCATATCTCCTTATTTATCTCTTTATCTCACCCGAAAACATATACACACTCTCTCCATATCTCCCTTGTCACTTCATCTCTCTCTCCACTTCTCACTCTCTATGTATTCCTTCTTCCCTCCCTCTCTCCCCCTCCAACTTCATCTCTCCATCCTTCCATATCTCCTTCTATCTCCCTCCCTCTCTCATCCTCTCTCTCTCTCTCTCTCTCTTTCTTTGCCCTCTAATTTTCTATCTTTCCTCATAACTCTCTTCCTCTCTCTCATGTCCTCTCTCTTGCCCTTCCTCTCCTACCTTCCTCTATATTTTCCTCTCTCTCTCTCTCTCTCTCTCTCTTTGCAATCCAATTATCTCTCTCTCTCTCTCTCTCTCTCTCTCTCTCTCTCTTCCTTCCAATCCTCTTTCCTCCCCCAACACACACACACACACACACTCTCTCTCTCTCTCTTGCTCTCAACATTTACACTAAAATAAATGCATATAGTGCAAGAAAAATAGGATTAGAAATCACCATCCACACTGAAATCAATGAATTGAGTGAAAGAAATCATCTTCCCTCTCTCCCCCTCCAACTCCATCTCTCTTTACCTCCCTCTCTCCACTCCCTCACATCCTCTCTCTCTTCCTTCCCCTCTATCCCTTTCTCTCCCACAGATATCTCTCTCTATATCTCCCTCTCTCTCTCCCTCTTCACCCTCCAACTACGTTACTATATCCCTCCCTCTCTCATTCTCCCCCCATTCCCTCCATCTCTCCTTATTTTTCTCTTTATCTCACCCCTAAACATACACATACTCCTCTATTTCTCCCTTGTCACTCCCTCTCTCTCTCCACTTCTTGCTCCCTATGTAAATGTATTACTCTGGATCCAGAGTTTGATATTATTTGTATTTACACTGAAATCAATGCATCTAGTGCAAGTAAGAAAGTAAGATTAGAAACCAACATCTACACTGATATTAATGCATCTAGTGCAAGCAATCAAATAGGATTAGAAATCACCATATCAAAAGTTTACATTACTCTGGATCTATCAAAATTTACATTAGAAATCACCATCCACACTGAAATTAATGCATCAAGTGCAAGAAATCATCTTTGCTATCTCCCCCCTCCAACTCCATCTCCATCTCTCTTTCCCTCCCTTTCCACTCTCTCTAATCCTCTCTCTCTTCCTTCCCCTCTATCCCTTTCTTTCCCACATCTATCTCTCTCTCTCTATCTCCCTCTCTCTCTCTCTCTTCACCCTCCAACTATGTTACTATATCCCCACCTCTCTCCTTCTCCCCCCATTCCCTCCATCTCTCCTTATTTTTCTCTTTATCTCACCCCAAAACATACACATACTCTCTCTATTTCTCTCTTGTCACTCCCTCTCTCCCTTCACTTCTCGCTCTCTCTATGTATTTCTTCTTCCCTCCCTCTCTCACCCTCCAACTCTATCTCTATATCTCTCGTTCTCTCCTCCTATCTCCCTCCCTCTCTCCGCCTCTCTCTTCCTTTCTCTCTTTCCCTTCCTCTCCTACCTCCCTCTCTCTTCCCCCATATCTCTTCTCTCTCACTCTCTCTCTTTTCCCTCCAATATAAAATGCAAGAGAAATAAAAAATATGGTATTTGGCCCACTGTGTTAAATTTATATATGTAGGGAGAGAAGTGATTTTTCATTAGGGTTGAAATTCGATTAATTAGATTAAATTTTAAATGTTAAATATTAAACATTATTTTTACGCTGTAAAGCGTTCTTATTTGAAAACAAATTTGCTAAATGAGTACGTGTACCATTATGTACCTTTTATTTGAATGTTAGACGATTCAAACCATCTCAGCTCTAGGATTAAATTTTGTTATTTTAATCAGTTATACAGCATAACGAATATCAGATTATCAGATGTCCGTGAGGGAACTCAGTGAGGGTTTAAAGGTAAAGGCCATATCTGCAGATCTGCATGTTCCACTTGTCTTGTGTATGGTGGCTTCCTCGGTAGCACATGCGTTAATGAAGTACTCATCTTCTGAGCAGAGCACAGCTTGCATTTTCGCAACTTCTTGGTTTCTAATGGCAGGAACTTCGTTCTCTGCTGCCTGGAGCATGGTCGAAGTTATTTGGTTTCCTTCTGACCTTACTTCCGCTGCGTGCTTGCCTTTCCCCACCTATGATTCTTCAGCTGAAAGGGTAGGGAAGAGAAGCTTCTACCTCTTCTACCTCATCTACCTCATACATTAAGGAAGAACTTCTGCCGTGGGAGGTGACATGCCTCATGGTTTAGGACTCGAAGGTAGGCTGCTAGGTCAAAATGTAGAGGGCAGGTCGTCAAGAAGATGAGTGCTTCAACAGTCTCTGGATTTGTATGTTCAACTGCAAGGTAAACTGCTGAGAGGCTGGCTCTTCCTTTAGGCAGATCTCGTTGGACTTACAAATTACTTGGATTGGGGAGGTTCCTTCTTACGCGAACTGGTTGGACTTCTGATCTTAGCCGCACCTAAAGAACAGGAATACATACTCTTGATTAGACATGGCGCACTCCTCACCTAGGGAATTGGAACTTAATTCAGGAGCCCTCAACCTCCGCCATACTCCGTCTTTGGCTCTCTCTTCGTTCTATGCTGCCTGCAGCATGGTGGGAGTTATCTGGATGAGGGGTGCCTACTCTCCCATTCATACCGACTAGGAGAACAAAAGATAAATAGAAGGGAAATAAGCATAAGGTCCAGGAACAGCTTTCACTCCCCACCGTTAGGCACAGGAAATATACTTACCACCGTCAGGCATAGTAGAAGCGATCTATTTACCTGGAAGGAGAAATATCACGAGCGATGATAGAACAATGATTTACTGTCGGGTAGGAACAATGGGTGAGGACCCGCCAGATTATTCACCTCCCAAAACCACCGAGTTCAGAGGACTCCATTCGCCATGCAGGCAAGATTGGCTGACCAGCAGGCCAAAGGGGACGCTACATACATGTGCAAGCATGTAAACAAACGAGCACTGGGTGGAATTCGACCCTCACCAAGCGAGAAAGAAAGGGTAGGCCCTTCTGTTGAAAGCGGACTGGGATTTCTCACTGGGTCATATTGGAGAAATCAATCTATTATCCATCTTCTAGATTCACCATCGAAACATGATCAATTTGAATAGGTTCGATTCATCGAGGTAAAATCTTTTAAACAATTTCGGCAGTATTAGGGTTTTTTGCGTTTACCTGTTCTTGAGTATGGGTTTTCTTCAGGGCAGATCTTTAGTGTTCCCGCAGGATGCATAAACAGATCTGGTGTCGGAAGCCAATGATTTTCTGTTCTATTTTCGTGGTCTCATTGCAGGTTGCATTAAGATACAAGGGGCAACTACAGGTCTCTTAATCTTCCCAGTTTTCTTCTTTCATAAGCCACGGTCAACTGAGTTGTATTTTCAATTTCACCAGCCCTCCCATATGCATTAGCTATAACATCTGTGTTTATTTCAAATAATATGGTCATGTACGAAAAATACAAGACAAAATCTAAAATCATTAATTGCATGGACAAACTCCCTGCAGGTTTTTTAGACTCTGCAGCGAAATTATAGGAAAGTGGATGCAGAGCTCAAATTATCTTTTGTGAAGATTCTTATATACAGTTGGAATTGCGGTTGGGGCACAAACACCTGGGCAGAAGCACTATGGGGTTATTATTTTAGGATGATTTTTGGAAGGTTTTTATCGTAGTAGTTTTAGTAGTTTTTTTTTGGTTTAAATTTTTAAATTCCAGCAGGATTTTAGTGAAAATAGAAGCTTGATGGATAATCTTGCACAATCATAGTGCTTTCGGATTTTTTTTAGGATGCTGAATCCATATCTAATAAAAAAACCAATTTAAATAAAAAAAATTAAGATTTTACCTTTTTTTAACCCAATTCCAATACTAAAACTCCAAAAAATCGCACTAAAAACAACTCCATTATTTTGTAGTAAATGGTTCCATCTCAACTCGCTGTTTGTTTTTGATGACTCAAAAGTCAAAGCAGATTGGATCAATGAGTGCTCGGCCTTCGCACCTCCACTACTATGCAATTACGCAGGATAAAGGATCCGATCACCTAAGAGATCACATTTACAAATAATCACATTTACCCATATTTGTAGGGCGGAATTCAGTGGCTGATGCGGTTTCAAATCAGGGACATCAACATCATTTGGGAGAAATTCACTTCAAAGTTTTCTTTCAGGTTTCTTCACAACACGAGCAAGATCCCGATATGTTGGTGATTTTCAGTTTTTAAATGGACTTACTATTTGTCTTTGGTCACAATAGATTGGATCAATGAATGCTCAACCTTATCACCTCCCACCACTCCTATGCGGATGCGCAGGATAAAAAATCTAAATACATGTTTTAAAGAGATCACATTTATCCATATTTGTATTTGTAGGGGGAAAAATTTAGTGGCAGGTGCGCTTTCAAATCAAGGACATCAACATCAAATGGGAGAAATTCATTTCAAAATTCTCTTTCAGGGTTCTCTTCGCAACATGATCAAGATCCCGACACGTTGATGGTTTTCAGTTTTTAAATTGTTGTTAAGCGGAGACTTTATATTTAGTTTTTGAGTTATTTTTAGTAAAACCATATGGTACATCTCCAAAAAGGAAATTTGGTCTCATATTTTTCATGTAGTTGGTTTTTTTTACTTTGGAAGTTTTGTTCTTTGCAGATTTTCTATGTTTTCAGTCCATGTAGTGACTATCACTACATTAGATTTATGTAAATAAATTTTTATTTTAATAGAAAATTCGTTAGTTTTTTTTTCCTGCAAAAAAATGTGTGTATTGTATTTCATTAGACAAATGTATATATGAATAGATTTATTATGACCTTTGGATACATATTCCATGGACTCTTATCACTGTTGGCATTCACTTGAGTCTTTTTGCTGCCGTAATCAAAATTTACATAACCCTAAAGGTTATGTTTTCAACAATATCAGTCTCATAACTATGTCCTTTCCTTTGGTTTCATATGCAAATTTGGTCCGATGTGCTTCTTTCAAGTGCATTTACTAGACGACAATACCTTTTGATATGAAACCCTGCAGATATCACATGTAAACACCCTGTTTCATTTAACCATTAAGGATAGCACTTTTGATATCCATCTGAGTGTACCTTCCATATCTGGGTGTACCTTCCACTTGAATTGATGATGCAGGCATGGGTGCTAGTGCCCTATTCCAGAGCTGGTATGCTAATACATACACTAGAGCATTTGAAAAGGTAAACTGGTCTTGCTTTCTACCTGTTGTTTGCATTTCGCAGAAGAGGATGACAGATATAATCAAAAGTTTTTTTGTTGGCTATTTTTGGTATGGGTTTTCCCACACCTTGTGCACTCTGGTCCCTTCTTTTTCTGGAGCAGTTATGCTTCATTGACATTGAAAATACTTTAGGAAACTTCCTAACAGGGACAATTTTCATTGACAGACATTCTTGTTATCGACCTTGTGGCTTGTAATACAAGTTCTGAAATTTTTTTACTAATATCCATGAGCTCAAAAAAATTTAGTGTAGAGAAAGTAGATGTCAGCAAGTTCAGAACATCCTCCTTTTTTGCTGTCCATTTTCTATTTCAGGTCAAATGACAAGTTTTGGATACCTGATTGGAAGTTGTTTATAAGCCTTTCAATATTCTCTAGACTACCGAAAGTGCTAATGATTTCAATGACGTTACCTACACCGCAAGCACATGAAGTTTCCTGGGGTGACCGAGATCTGAAAGGCACTTTCCTGAGTTGCATTCAAAGAGCAATCCAATTCTTCATGTACCTGTAAACTTTGTCCCTAAATCTTAACCTATGAAAATAACCAACCTGCAATCATTCCTGGTCTAGATACAAGAGTACAGACATGCTGGAAAAATGCCTTGACTTCTGCAAATGTTGGCTGTCTTGTGGAACGTAATCAGAAATTTGCAACTTTCTCAGAAACAACTTGAAAGTTGGCCTGCTCATGCATTTTGGTGATAACTTAAACCAATGGAAATTTCCCATCATCATGCTTAATATATCCTTCAGCAGTTTCCTCTCTGTTCATGTTCAGAATATGGTGGTAACTAGAAGTCAAAACTACTTATTGCTATTTAGAAAAGGCAATTTTATCCTTTTCCCTCCAATTATTCTTCATGTAGGAAATACTCTTTTTGTATTTGGCTGATTGTAATAACTCTTTATGCTAATATTTCCAGTTGTAAATCATCATAGGTACAAGGATTGTATTCTTTGAAGAGCTCATCAAAAGGAAAAGTATAGGTTAAGCCTTAAGGAACAAACTCGGCCTTTTTCCTGAACTGGCCTTCATCTAGAGAATCACCTACAACAGAAATAACATGCACAAGATATAGGCACACAACATACTTCATCGACAGGAAAATTCAAAATGAAAGAATTAAATATTAGCTCAAGCAAAATCTAACCTTCAATTTCTATTTAGATTCTCAAAAAATATATCAGAGAAGACCTAAAATCATAAGCATAATTATCAGGGCTGACCTCGTCACTTGGTTTATAATTCCAGGTGCTAGCTTCTCTTATGTGGATGAACACTAAATGTAATATTAGTGTTCTGCCCTTAGCTTCCTAAATCATCACATATGTTGGACTGAGGTCCACGGCTTGGCAAAGATTGAATCCAACCCTTTGCTGCCCAGAAATAAGAATGGTAAAAGCTGTCATAAATGCCTAAATTCCCACAATTGCATTCTCAGATAGACCATGTGAGGTAGGGCTCTCCATGGGCTAAGTAACTATATAATTAAAATTTACTAGGAGGTCAGTCACCCTTCTGTGGATGAAACATCATGTTCCTCCATGTATCATTATTTTTTTATATTTCCTGACAATGGCCTGTCCATAATATCTAATATGTATGAAGAAGTGTCATATCTTTGTGTATGAAACCTCCTCCTATTCATTGGTTTTCATTTTTTTTAATAATGATGGGAACCCATGTTTACAGCCCTGCACACTTGCAGTTCTTTAGATTCTCATAGAAATGATTTTCTGTGGGCTTGTAATGGGTTTCTTGGTTTAGATTTTTGGATATTCTTGTTGCTAACTATTAATGTGAGTGAATAAGCCAAGTCTGAAGCTCTTTTAGTAATGATTGATTTGAATTGGTCATGATAAAAAAAAATTGCCTTCCCCATTTGAGTTTATGTGTTTCCAATAGTTAAGAAAACCATTGATAAGCTCCTTCTACTTCATCAAATCATCTCTTAGACTTGTTTTTTTTAATATGACAGGAAAACTCAACTATAGAACAAATATGAATCCCCTCTTACAGTGTCAAAAGAAAATGTTAATTTTCAGCACAAAAATATTTTTATTTCTAGAGATGTGATTGATTGGTATTGGGTATGGTAAGAATAATGCTTCACATGGAAGTTTTGTGAGGATGCGTGAACATTTGAATCAATACGTGATACGAAGACTAATTGATTAATGAGATGGTTAGCCTTATTTGTGACGTCTGTAATTGCAAATGACTTCTTCACACTAGGGCACACTGCCCCAAATTCTGTTGCATGCATAGTGGTACAAAAACTGCGACCATGCTTTGTGGTAAACATTCTAATGATTTTTTCCATTTTTTATTTCAATTTAATTTTTCCTTTTCTCCAATTTTTTTCATCTTTAAAACAACAGAAAATATTTCCATTTTCAGGCCCTAGAAATAACCCAGAAAACTTCGAATAATTGATTAAACTTCCAGAATTGTCTCGCATTATGGTTTTTCTTCTATATTACTATTTCCTATGTTACTGGTTTACAACGTTTCCTTTACAACATATGGTGCAATTGCTAGTTACATTTACGTTAACATGTTTATTGTTACCTCGCAATGCATATAGTGTATTTTAATTTGGCCTATGGTATTTAGCTCAGGATTCACCTAAATAAAACCACTTTTTGAGTGTTCCTAAATATAAATAGGATTATGAAGTAAATATAAAAAGATATTTTATTTATTTACCATACCTATGCTTTATTTATATTATATTTATTTACCATACCTCTTTTATAAATATGGTATTTGGCCCATGGTATTCAACCCATGGTATTAAAGTGGTACATTTCTCTACACTCCGAAATATCAAAAGTTTACATTAATTAAATTTAATAATATTAATATTATAATATAATAATGTGAATATTAGAATTAATAATAATATTAATATTAATATTCGGGTTAATAATGTTTTTTTCGCATGGTATTAATAGTAATTTGGCCCGTGGTATTTAGCTCAGGATTCACCTAAATGAAACCACTTTTTGAGTGTTCCTAAATATAAATAGGATTATTGAGTAAATATAAAAAGAATTTCTATTTATTTACCATATCTATAGTTTATTTGTATTTTATTTATTTACCATACCTGTTTTATAATTATGGTATTTGGCCCATGGTATTCAGCCCATGGTATTAAAATGATAAATATATCAAAAGTTTACATTACTCACATGACATCTACACATCTATATACACTCCGACATATCAAAAGTTTACGTTACACACATTACATCTACACATCTCTATACACTTCGACATATCAAAAGTTTACATTACACACATTACATCTACACATCCCTATATACTTGGTTGTAGAGAGCCTCTCGGCCAACAATAATAAAACATACTTTTTAATCTATCAATTTTTTTGCTTGCTTGCATTACACACATTACATCTACACATCCCTATATACTTGGTTGTAGAGAACCTCTCGGCGCAACAATAATAAAACATACTTTTTAATCTATCAATTTTTTTTCTTGGTTGGCACTTACTAGTGAAATTTTTCGCTTTCTTTTGTGCACATTTATAGTGAATGATTTTCCAGCTCTTCCCATGAATATTACATCTCACATTTACTTGTAGGACCCCAAACATTAATCCCCATACATAAAGGGGGTAACACATCTAGTCCTACATCAAAAATAAAATCAACACTCATAGCAAATCTAATTTTGCAATATTTTGTTACCTTCAAATCTGGATCCTTATTTACCCATCTAACTGGATATGTGCTTGGATGATCATGAAATTTTAACCCTAACATCTTGACCAACTATGATGCAATGAGATTCGCTTGCCACCATCAGTCAAACATAACATCGATCTTTGTATTCTTAACCTATATATTTATATGGAAGAGCTTGGCCATTTCTTTATTTTCTTGTTGGTGAAGGCTACTAATGTACAAACAATCTTCTCATCCATGTTTGAGCTTCTTTCAACTTGGTTTCTAAGATTGGCCATGAAATTCTTCTTATTGTCATTCTTTTTGGTATCCGAATGCAACTTCCAACGCTTATCGTGAGGATGGTTGTTAATGTTAGAATGTATGTTGGGATATTTGCACTCATATCCCATGGATATTGTATTTTTATCTTTTTCATTCTACTTTTTATTGGCCTCCTTAGAAACATCTTAGTTCTCCTTCTGCTTTGATCCACCTCATTGCCATTTCTTCAAGCCTATGTTCTCTAGGTACTATGGTTGTACACAAGCCTCATCCATCTATATGGGCTTGAAAAACATCACTTAATTCTACACATGGATGAGTATACCCCAAAATACTTGAGGAGTACAAAAAATTTTGATGCTCTAAAACTTCAGAAAAAAACCTGAAATCATGCCCACATTTTCTGATGCTCTAAAAAATCTAATAAAACTTAAAATCATAGCCTCATTTAGTATTTGATATATACTACATATGCCATAGACATATTTTATGGAGACTTATATGCAAAAATAAGATTATAACCATAGTTTCTAAGTTCCAATATAAATTCAATTAGATATAAAAAAACATTTCCTTAGGAAAATGAAAAAAATATATCTCACTGAATCAAGATATATTATTTTTCAAATTATATATAAGCTATCTGCCCAACTATTATTTTGCAGTTTGACACAACTCTTAATGTTAATTAGACAAAAATGTTATTCCCATGATTAATGCTAAAAAAACAATACACAAACTTGTATTATTTTCAGAAAGACAAGCAACTTCAATTTCAAATTAATAAGTGTGAGTTTAAAAAAAAAAAAAACCCTCTTACCATTTGATAAAAGAGTCTTGATACGGTGACGTAAAAATATTAAAATAGAAAACATCAGCGGTGTAGCTTCTTGTTGAGAAGTTATTGTTCTCTTTATCCAATATTTTAGGATGAAGTACGGTTGTTTTGGTTGGTGGTCAGCGTGGTCGTAGTGCTGGGTGTCAGTGTGCAGATATTGCAAATGGAGATGCCTGAAAAATTATATTGATAGAAAATCCCCTGATACAATGATCTAAATATGACAATAGAAAACATTTGCGAAGTAGCTTGTAGTTGAGAAGTTATTGTGCATTGTATCTTATATTTTTCTTGGTCCTGATTAAGGGGATTGGAATATTTCAATAGAATCCAAGAGAGACAAACAGAAATCAATAACAACCAGTAACAATCATTAACAATCATTTATGTTTTTTTAGAATACTTGAACAAAAACTCGCAAGAAAATGTGCTTTTAATAAAGAATAGGTCTATAAGAAAAAAGGAAGTACCTGAGAAGGCTAAACTTTCCATAAGGATGAGAGTTGTGCGAAAAAAACCTGAAAATCTTGAACCTTCGTTGTTGATGAAGGCTGCGGAAATTTATTGTCTGAAGAGGGAACGGGGGCATTATAAAGACTATGAAAACATGTTAAAATATCGACAAAGTGCTGGTATTTATTATATCTTGGTTATGAAAATAGGACGTTGAAGACATAAATCCATTTTGTTTAATTCGACTATTAAAATTAAACCTGAAGTTTTACAAGAATCGAAAATCCAGATTATTGATATTTATTATATCTTGGTTATGAAAATAGGATGTTGAAGATATAAATCCATTTTGTTTAATTCGACTATTAAAACCAAACCTGAAGTTTCACTAAAATAGAAAATCCAGATTATTGACTTCGATCTATTTTTTTTAAAATAAATATATAAATGAAATTGTTGATGAGCGTGGATAGCTCTAATTTGTCTGAAGGACCTGTTTTCAATTTGGGTTTTGTAGGGAAGCCTTTGAGAAACATTTGATTTAGTTTTCAAGATATGTTTGCTTCCGTCAGTGAAGCGGAGGTCTGACGGTGGAGGGAGAAGGTTTTCATCCAATCCACCAAGGTTCAAATCTCAGTGGAAACATACGCCTGTTGTGTCTTGGCTAGAAGAGTAGGCGACCCCATAGTTGATGTCTCGGCTCTTGTTGAGGCATAAGTTAATTATCTGAAAAATAGAAACACATCACGTTACATTGTGCAAATTATACTCTTCAATCATGGAAGAAATTTTGGTTAAAACTGATCATATGTGATATTCGTATAAATATGTAAACGATTTTAATCCTTAAGGATTTATTTAAATACTCGATGGTGGGAATGAAAGGCTAGGATAATGATGGTATATATTTCTATTTTTTAATATTAATTTTTTTTTTGAATTTTACTATGTGTTTATTTACCATTATAAATATGGATTTAGTTTATGGGGCCTAAATTATATGGTAATAGGGTGCATTGTTAAGATACTTTTTATGTTAAAGTCCTAGATTAAAAGTTTCATAATCTAAGATGAATGCAACCTCTAAGTTATTAGCTTCTTAATCAAATACTTGTCATACTAGTCAATATATCTATATATATATATATATATATATATATATATATATAAACTTAAATATCCACATACTTCACAAAATTCTCCTATCCAATTCCAATATATAAAATTAATTACTATCTACCTTACTATAAATAGAAATCTATCTAAATAAAACAAGCATTCTACTATTTTTTTTCTCAAATTCCTATATTCCTAAATATACTTTTGTTAAGGCTTAGTCTAACTTATAGAAGAAATAGTCTTTTTCATGATTTTTTTATCGTTAATTTTAATCAAAATAGGGAAAATATTTTTAAATTGAGTTTAGGTAAATATTTTAAAATTGAGTTTAGGTTGTTTAATATGCAGAATTTGAGTGCCCCAAAGGTTTTTGTTAGGGTGTTGAATCCATCTATGCATCCAAAATTATTTTTTAAATAACAAAAAATCACATTCTCTGTTGAAATTGTTTCACTAGATTAGGGTAAAAAAGTCTATTTCATCTATAAGTTAGACTACACCCTTTTGTTAATATAAAACTACTTAATAATTTATATTAAGAAGTATTAAATAATTCCTATACACATGTACAATACTTTATATTAAAAATTATTAAATAATGACAGTCTATTTTATATAAAAGAAATTTTTGAGTTAATTTTCACCAAAATCCATCAAATATTTTTAAGAACTTGAGTTTGTAGTGTTTAATCTATAGAATTAAAGTTCTTATTCATTCAAAAATGCATTTTAAATAACAAAAAATAATTTTCTTTCTTGAAATTATTTTACTCGATTATGATGTTAGTTTATTTTGTCCATAAATTAGATTACTCCCTAAATAATTCTGAGATCAATGTATCTAATTTTTCTAATACCAAACGTATTTAATACTTTATATTAAATATATATAAATAAATATTGGCTAAATTTATTTGAGATAGATGATAAGGTTGGAGATTATGGACATTCATTCATATTATTGGGATTATCACTTTTAAAGGGTATTTTTCCTTGTAACCTTATGATAATGGGTCAAATTTTATTGGGGAATTGAACTGTGTAAGGAGACTGCAAAACCTAATTCTTTATTATTTTAATAGTCAAAACAATGGAGGGGATCACTTATTCTATAAAGAAGGGGGTTTTATACATCGATCATTTTTTTGAGAGGAACACTTAAAACTAATATTGAAGAGATGTTGCAATGTCTTGTCCTATCGTGTTATGTAAACATTTTGACTTGTGTCAAATTACATAAAAATAAAATAAAATTAATTAATTAATAATTAAATTAAAATAATATTGAAGAGATGTTGCAATTGTGGAAATTTATGAATCTTTACACTTTATGCAAAAATTATTACTGTTAATATGGTTATGCTCCTCCTATTTAGACAAGTTATTAACTAAATAAAACTCAAGTTAAAATTGAAGAAAAAAACTTAACAAATCTCCACCAATCCAGATCTAGAACATATTCATGCACGCATAGAAAAAAGTGACAGAGTTATTTCTGGACAAATAGTCCCTAGAAAAACCCAATGCGAGAAAACCGGTCTTCTTGCTATTGGAGGGTTTTATTATTAAGAATTTTCTGAATACAACAAGCATGGGTTCCATATCTGGAAATTCGAAAAGAGAAATAATAGATATACAACTCACTCACTTATCTAGGGCCAAAATAATGACCGATCCACACCCTCAAATGAGATTTATAGAACTAAGCCAAAAATAGGGCCTAGAAACCCTAGCACTCCCCCTGAAGCCTCTGTGTCAGCCTTTGAAGCCCCTATGACCCTCAGTGCTACTCTGGAAAGGGTTGTGTTACCCCAAACGGGGTGATGTAGTCCCTATGCTACCCCTTAGGGTCTCTGTGTAACCATGAGAGTTTCCTGCAGAAAATTACGTTGTCCTTGAGGGACTGCACAACACTTGCATAGCGCGGTTGCTGCCCTTCCTGCTGCTGCTCTCCTGCTTCTCTACGATGCCTCTCTGAGCTAATCTCTGCCTCTTTATGATTCTATACCCTGGGATCTGATCATCCCCTTGGCCTAAATTTCCCACTCTACAGCTAAAATACTTCTGAGAATTCTTAGCAAACCTGCCCTAGAATCTCAGCTTAGTTTTAGTGTTTTTCCTTGGCATGTCTTTACAAATGACCCCAAGCCATTCCTTTATACTTTTCTCGATGGGAAACCAACAACCATGATCAGATGTTGAATCAATGGCTAAGATTAAATGAAAGTTTGATCTCTGTGACTTAAGACAATTTCATCACATGTTTAATTAAATTCGCTTTAATTATTTAAGTTCCCTAAGTTTTAACTTATGAAATACATTAAAATAATTAATTAATTTAATATCTCTTAAACCAGATGAAATTTTCCAAATCAATTTCCCCAAATCAATTTCCAAATCAATTTCTGGGTCTTGTAGTTCAAGTTCAAGTGTCTAGAGCACAACTGATGCTACCCCAAATAAACTAAACAATGTCTTGTCCTATCGTGTTATGTAAAAATGTTATGTAAAACTAATATTGAAGAGATGTTGCAATGTCTTGTCCTATTGTGTTATCAAAGGCATACATACTCTACCCCCTATTGTTTTGAACCTGTGACCTCTTACGAGGAAACACATGCTCTTAACCATTAGGCCCACTCAAACATTATATATATATGGTCTATCACTTTATACTTATATATATATTCTTTCAATCTAGATTCACTTTTAACTTTAGATTTACCAAGTTCTTGAAGGAACCAAATTTTTTGAGGCAAAACTCTCTTTTAGAGTGAAAATATATATAATTCCTCTAAACACTTGTAGATCAAAACTTAAGATAGATCTAGGCTAATTTATATCATAAACAAGAATCTCTTCTATAGCAATTTATTGTCCAACTTTAATTGATAGTTTACATTATTATTATTATTAAATATTTCCACATATGATAAAATGAAAACACAATATCTATCAATAATCCATATATTTATAAAATTTAGCTAAAAATATTTTTTTTAAATTACATAACACAATGCTCAGTACCAAACTATTTAACAATATTATAAACAAAAATAATTAGTGGGCATTTCATACTTTAACTTATTAAATTGTACCTTAATTTTGATTTATTTATTTAATAATAATAATAGTTGTTAAACCCAGCCAAATATTTGTTTGGAAATGCTTAGTACTATCAACGTAATTACTATTACGGTACTATAAATAGAAATATATCTAATTGAAATTTCATTAATTCAATGGCCAATTATTTTTTTCCGAATTTACATGTTAATCTATCTATTTTCATTAATATCTAATTATTTAATATTTATATTAAATAATATTAAATAATATCATAATTAGTTTTATATAGTTATTTAAGTTAAATTTTAAATTAAATTAATCACTTATTTTTTAAGTATGGAAATGGTCATAAATGAATAATTTATTTAACATGCTTAAATCTCAAAAAAAGATTTCTAAAAAAATGATGTTTAAAAAAGTGATATCTAACTAAATGTTATTATCATCAAAAGTTTAAGCAAAAATTATCTTTTATTAAACATTCACTTTTAGGTGAGTCAAATTAATGGAGAAAAACACTTATACCCCAAACAAAAGGTTAAATACAATGCTATAAAATGATTTGATTATTTATATAATCAACAAACATAATTTCATATAACAATTTAATATCTCACTTTATTTATAAATTTAAAATTAAATTATTATTATTATGGTTAATGAAAATTGTCTCCACTTTAAATTTAGTTTTTTTTCAAATAAATAACAAAATGATAAGAAAAACATTTTTACATAATCCATTATAAAATTAAAAATAAAAACTTAAAATACTAAATAAAGAGATTACATGACATAGTACCTAAGACCAAACTATCTAATAGTATTCCAATAAATAAACTATTGAATGAAAATAATTATTTTTTAACAAAAAAATGAATTTTTACTTTAATTTGTTCCTTATTTCACCATTTTCTTAGAATTTAAAATAATTATTTTCTAACTAAAAAAATGGAATTTTTATTTTAATTTGTTCCTTATTTCACCATTTTCTTAAAATTTATTTTTTGTTATTATTAATAACTCTTAAAAATCACTGATAGTCAAATATCTATTTTGAAATTCTTAATATTTACACATTAACATAATTATGGACTTAATTACCATCTACAACCCTATTATCTAATTAAAATTTAATGTTAAAATTTCATTAAAGCATTTAAAAAATTTATTAAAGCATTCCCAGTTTCTTTTCTTAAATTCATGTATCTATTTTTGTTAATATCAAATTATTTAATATTTTTTTGGGGATTTGATCCTTGAGGAGGCATTTTCCCTTCCAACCTTGTTACAATGGACCAAATTTTATTAGGGATTCAAATTAATGAAAGAGATTAATATACAACAAACAAGGGATCTCATAAATTGATTTGAAAATTTATTTTACTAAGAATAAAAAATCATGCAAATGTGATGATGGTGGCTAACATTTGCAAAGACAAAAAATTTGTATGCTACAGGATTATTAGCAGAGAATTGACTTTGTGACCTCTTCATCTTCATCATATTGATCCTGAATATTTTTCCAAGTCAGTTGAATAATGTTCTACTAAAAAACAATCTCTTCTTCTGTAAACTCACCCTTATTGTTGTCCACCACAATCTCTTTATGTCTTGCACGAGAGAAATTTTTCACCCTGGCTATCTTCTTTTTAAAAATTGTCTCAGCTTGTATTGAGGAATTCCCTTCATCTATCAACTCAACTAATTTTTCCTTGGGCAACTCAATTCCTACAATAAGACAACCATTTTTAAATTCAAAAACATAAAACTTCTCATAAGTTTCGGTTACTTCCATCAACACTTCTCCCTTTTGTGTTGAGGTATTCTTCTATTGCTCCTTATGAGGCAATGATGCATCCTTCCTAATTTCAGTAGAAATTGATTTTTTTCCATTTTGAGTGATTTGAAAATTCGAGCCTTCATTCACAATCTTTATGGCAACTTCAGGTGGTCGTCCATTTTCTGCAAAACTCATTGTTACTTCATATGCTCCTCCTTTTACTTGTTGGTTCTCAAATGGTTATTTATCATAGAGTTTTAAAATATCCTCATTTTGTGTGACAACATGTAATGGGTATCCCTCTTTCTAACTCACACATAAAAATAGATTATTAGTTTTAAAATAGTGAGGCTCTTGGGACTCCATTCGTGTTTCTAGAATTGTTTGCAAATTTGGAATTATCTTGTAGTCCATGCGACCCTTATTTTGCCCAATCTCCTCAACCTCACTATCATCTACACTCCTTTGCATGAGATAGTTTAAGGACTATTCTTCCACCTCAATATCCTAGTTCCCATATACTACCAAGGCTATCACTGAGAAATGCTTGCAATGTTCTTTCTCTGCTCGTTTCTAGATTTCAGAATAAGTCCTCATGCCTTCTTCACTTACTTGGATATTCTTTCCATACCCTTGGTATTCATATACATAAAGTTCACCCACCTTAAAAACAAAATGCCAACTAAGAACCTTTTGTTTTTCTAGTACCATTCCTCCCATGAGACTTTCTCCACACCCACTAAGACATTTGATTTGTGTCTCATTAACCTTCATTTTTTTAGTCTCCCCTTGTTGCTCTGGACTTTGCACATAGTCCATGAGACTTTCATACAATATCTCATTACCCTCTTCTTTGAGGATCTCACTTCTCACTTGTTCACAAGTGTGAATTGCTCCAACCTTAATCTTAACTACATTGAACTCTTCCTCCCTTATTGAAGCATTCAATAGGTGATTCAAATCCTTCCCTAGCCTCTTAGGGATGTTCTTATTGAAAATCTTATGTCTAAGAAGCAACTTGAACCTCCTCCTCTGGTCCAATATTTGTCTCTATTATTCTCATTCTAGCATAATCTCCACAAATTTTAGCCTCTCTTTAAGCTCAACTATCTATTATCCATTTCCTCTTGGCTTAATTTATTCTGCATGTCATTCCTCTTGGCATCCTTTTCTCCTCTACAGTGGGTTTTTTTTTTAGCCCTGATTATCGCCATAAATAGCCATATTTTTTCTTCCCTTCTTGTGAGATATCACCTTCCAATTGTGAGCTATAGAAAATCCCCTACAAAAATTTGTCTCTATGACTTGTTACCTAGACACCTCACCTTCACCTAGATATTGGTGTCCCTTAGTTCTCTCCTTTGAAACCTCTTAGACACCTATTTCTCATGTTTAGCTTTTGCGACACCTTTCTCACGTATAGAGAACTCCCCTGGTTCTCTTCTCTTGAGGACCTTGTCTGTCACCTTCACTCTCTAACTATAAACAGGTCTTGTTATTCACTAGCCTCTCTTGTTGCAAGGGTTCTTTACCACTTCTATTGGGAACTTTGAAAATTATTTACAATTCTTTGCTGGATATAGTTACATCACCCACAACTATTTCTTCGTGTAATTATTAACCTTCCAAATTTTAAATAAAATAACATATCAGTCACCTACCAAGGTTTCTTCCCAATATATCCTCTAGCTCTTCAATTGGCTAGGGGGTTTCTTTTCTCCTTCTAGCTCTGCTCCTTGCTATAATTTATTCCTTTGTGTCGCTTCCTCTTGTCAGAAATTAGCTTAATTTTTTCTCTTAGCTTCATTCCTTTTAAAAATATAGCACCGGGTTCCTCCTCTTGGGAATTTTCCTTTTCCTGTATCTTGTCTTAAATGTCTTGTCCTTTCAACATTAAACTATCAGTATATACTAAATTAAAAAAAAAAAAATTATTACCTCTCCAGTCTAACGCTTTCTCCTACTTCCTGCAACATCTGCTGACTAAAATATGTAATTCTCGGATACCACAATGATAGCAAGCCCCTTTGGTGGCTTGCCTAATTTTCCCAAATTATTTTTCTCTAAACAAATATGATTTTCATTCCCATTTATTCACATTTATTTGAGTGGATTTTTCCCTTTTATTTTTCTTATGAGCTTCTCTCTATGGCTTCCACATGCTTATACCCTATGTGATTCCTTCTCTTTAAAATTTGTGACATGATTTCCATTATATTTAGATCCCTACCTCTATTAGCTCATCTTTCAGATTAAAATTACTCCCTTATGAAACCCAATAGAATTTATATATAAACCTCATGGGTCCTTCGTAACTCTAGCACTGTGGTGACGAATCTCTTTTTATAACTAGGACCCATTCTTGAACTTTAATACAGATCCCACATTTTAAATGTAGATATTAAGGGCCCTGTAGAGAAACAGGGGTCAATACTAACTTAAAAGTTAGAGGTTTCCATTCTTTCACTCTCCTATGAACAAAGAATCGACCCACATGCCCAATTACATGGACCCCAATGAGGTTGTGGTCGAAACTTCCAATATGCCTGCCAAAATATGTCAACAAACACAAGTCCATCGACTAATTTTTAACCCAACCTCATAAATCTGATTTGGGGTTGAGATTCATGGTTTTTCTCTTTCTGATCTTCAACCCTGCACTCGACTTCTCCAATTTTTACTATGCCAATAGTCGCACTAGTCCAAGTCTTGGAAATTTCTCGCCTTCTAGCTTCTCTCATATTGACAAAAATTCGAAGACCCAACTATACTTGGGACTTTTCTCATGTGCACGTGATCAAATAAACTTCAAAATGATTTCCTTAGTGTAGAGTCTCATAGATCAATAAAAGCACAAAGAAAAACTCAAAACATGAATTCGACCTTCTTCCACTCACTAATTCACCAAAGTTTGTTGTAGGCTTCATAAAATTGTACACAAGGATACTTGAGTTTCTATCACTTAGTAAAAGCTTCAGGATCTAATTATTCCCTTTGCTTCATAACCTGCGATCTAGTGGATACTTTCCAATAAATAATATCAATTCCAAGAGAAGTCAATGATATAATTACTTACACTCATAAACTTAGTGCCTGATGCAAAGGCATTGGCCTGCTAATGACATATTCTAGACTCTAATAGTCTCTTCCATCACAGGCTTATTCACTTATGAATGCCACTATCCTCTCTGAGTGATTATCCTCTCCTTGTAACACAGACACCCTTTCTTTTGATATGTTTTTTCTTATATTCAATTACATACATTTGGATAGGAATTTGGACACACAAAATCACACTGATTTTATTAAACAAAAATAAATTTTACAAAGGAAGTGCCAAGGCTTGCTTCTCACACTCTTCTTCTTCGTCCTGTGCTCTCTAGTACAAACTAATTTACATACATAACTCTAATAGTTAAACATATTCCAACTAACCAAAATTAAATAGACATTTGTCCATAATAGTTTGCTACCTATGCTGGACAAAACACACCCAAAGTTACCTAGGAAAACCCCCTTATATTAGGTAGTATATATAATTTAATATATTTATAATAAACTTAGTTTAAGTTAATGTTAGGTAACATAATTTTCCTTTGAAAAGTATTCCTAAGCTTTCAAAATTTACCCTTAGCAACAATTGGGGCCACTTATTGGTAGTCTCCTCTAAACCAAATGAGTATAGGCCAAATTAGGGCCTTGACCCAGAGATCATGCACATTGTTTTTGGAGATTTTTGTTTTGACCCATCAACAAGTCCACATGAAACCCCTATTCACCAATAATTTATTTTCATGCCAAGTGATCATTTCTCTAGATTGGCATATAACCTATGTAATTTTAATGTGCTCAAGGCATGTTGAATGTGCTCCAAATGTTCCACCTTGATTCAACTAAAGATGTGAATTTCATATAAATAGAAAAACATGAAAGAGTTTTTGAATGGTTATAGGATATCATACATCATTCTCATGATGTTTTTGGGTATGCCTAAAGGCATGCCAAACCACTAAAAATTGCCTTCTTCATTTTTTGTTTTTTATTTCATAAATTGGTTTTCTTAATTGGAACCTTGTGATAGAATCACTTGATATCAATATTACTAAAGAAATTGAAACCCTTAAGTTGTTCAAGAAGATCATCAATCTGGGGGATCAAGTATTTATTCTTGATAGTTATTTTGTTTAAGGCTCCATAATCAATACAGAGTTAGTATGTACCATCATTCTTATACACCAACATAATTAGGCTCCTGCAAGGCAAGGAGCTTGATTAAATCTGGACCTTTTAGATGGTAACATGAATTTGAAATTTTATTTCACCATTCCTTAGAAGAGAGAATCTATATATTGGGTCATTAGGTAAAGGGGCATCATGCTCAAGTAAATTTGATCTTCAACCTAGGAGTGTAAAATCTCCCACAAAAGTAAAGAAAATATATATCTATATGCTTCTACAAACTTTTCAACCTAATTCTAATATGTATATAGTCCTTGTACCAAGAATATGATGGTTGTAGAGGCCTTCTTTTAACTTTCTAACTAGACCATGAAGAGGAAAACAATTGCATTCTAAGATATTACCTTCTTGTTAGGGGAATTTTGAGGTAAAAAACAAGCCTCAAAACAAAATATATACCAAAAATATTAACTTTAAAAGAACCAATAGGATTCAAGATGATGATGTCATTGATATAGGTAAATACTTTTGGAGGGAAAATAATAAAAATACCTTTTTTTAATTTGATTTTTGGATTATATCCTTCTAGGTTTACTTAAATTTCAAGTTTAGATACCCATTTGATGTAGAATTCAGTTCCACATCCAAGGAGTACCCACTTGGCATACTTTTGAGTATATCTGGATAAATAAATAAATAAAAAATTAAAAGAGTGTGTTAATGTTTTTTATTTTTTTATTTTTTTTATTGTGGGTTTACTTAGAAGTATGCCAAGTGGGTACTCCTTGGATGTGGAGTTTAATTCCACTTCCAATGTGTGTCTACACTTGAAATTTGAGTAAAACTATATAGAGGTAAGCTAGAAATATAATAAAAATGTAGTTTCCTTTATTTTTATTTTAAAATTAATTTCTTATTTTATTATTTTCCTCGGGAGGCCCTTTCTAAACCTCAAAATTACCCTTATGTGGCATTTTTTTTCTAAGACCAATGAAATCGTAGTAGTTGGAACTACTTCTAGTGTCTTTTAGAGTGAATGCCTTAGATTAAAAATGACACCATGAATATGAGACTCATAAATAACATGACTTTTACACATATAAGTTTTTCTTAAAATAACATTAAAAAATTCAAGTGGCGCCACACCACAAAATAAATTATGTTTGAAGGGCTTGATGTTGTATGACAAGTGGCATTACTGGTTGATGTGAATATATTATACTTGAATAAACCAACTAATGGTGATGGTTGGGGGTGTGGAATTATCAATGAATTCAATCTCTTGATGAAATTTTTTAAGATAAAATTCTTGTAGCTCCTTCTCAATAATAAAATGTAGTAGGGTTCCATTCACCCACATTTATGAATGGAAGAAATGACCCCTCTCCTTTGGATCCCTTCGTTTCTCTGATTGGATATTTATGGTTAGGATGGTATCACTACATTCTACATCAATTATATCCTTTAATTTATCTTGATTTAAATTAGAATATGCGCCAAAGTCCCTTTACATTTTTTTTTAAGCTAAGCAAAAAATGACTATTATGAGAGACATTTATAAATGTTGTGGTAGGGGATTATTTTGGAAATCACACCATTTTCTATTTTCCTTCTTAAACTTCCCATTACCCTTATTTTCCTATAACGAGTGCCATTTTTTTTTTAATTTGGATATCCTTTCTTTGCCCTTTATTCTAAAAGATATGGTTTCCTTTTTCAAGATTCTATTGTGGCTGATTTGTGAACTTAAACTCTTTCATATTCCTCTGCTTAAATTTATTCTTAATTTTTACAAGATATTGATAAGAAATTCTTAGTGAGAATATTTCCAATAAATTCATATGTATTTCTATGCCTCTATATGCCACTACAATTCTTCAAAACCATATATTGATGAAAATATTTCATAGCTAGCTTTGAGTGTAAGGTATGGAAAATTTTTGCATACTAGGATCATTTAGTCTCTATCATATTGTAGGGTTGTCCATAAAATGTATTAGTATTCATATTTCCATATAGGATGTAATTACTCCTTAAAGGAATCAACAAAGGATTCTCAAGTGGGTCTTGATTTTCATATCATAGATTCATCCTCATAATTTCTCTCCCAGTAACCTTCCCACAAATATTTTACACAGAGAAGGGATTTTAGAAGCATGTTAATCCCTATATAAACCCCCTTTTTACCCTAACTTGCCTTATTTTTCCATAGGTAATGAGTTAATAAATTTATATTGTCATTTTTTAATGAAAACTAAGAACTTTCATTGTACCATTTCATTATAATTAAATCCTTTGTCTCTTATCTATATATTAAAGGAGACCTAGTTTTAGGATAATCTAATCTCATCATATGCATTATAGTTATTGTTGAATAAGGTTTGGACTATAATTATTGGTTTCTTATCATTTTTAAGGGGTTATGTTCATAAAATTTGGTATTAAGTATATGATCTTAGGGTTTTGTTGCTTCAAACAAGCCATCTCAATATTTTTTCTATAACTTGTTTTAGAGATGCTTTAAACCATGAATTTTTTAGTTGATCAAGAGGAAATCTCAAAGTACATGTCGTAAAATTTTATATTATAGTTCTTTATACTTTCAAAGATATAATCTGTGTAAGTTAT
The DNA here is from genome assembly GCA_034641835.2 of Pinus albicaulis. Lineage (NCBI taxonomy): Eukaryota > Viridiplantae > Streptophyta > Pinopsida > Pinales > Pinaceae > Pinus > Pinus albicaulis. The sequence continues at coordinate 817,814,170 of CM076577.1, forward strand.
CACTTGTGAATGGTCCTAAAATAAATTTCCAATGAGTGATGTTTTAATTTTTACTATAATTAATTTTTATGAATATCAAGACTGTAAAAATTTTATGATATTGAGAAAAATAATCAACGCGCATTTGGTAAAATATTTATATTTTGAGCTCATGATGGGAAGCTAAATTGTCATCTCCTTATTCTGGATTATTATGTAAATCATAAAATTCAATTTCAAATTTCCCTTAGGTCAAACCAACAAAAAGATTTACATTTTGGTTCAGTGTAATTTCAGAGATATACCCAATGTAGATTAAGGTTTGTGAATGGTCCTAAAATTAGTCTCATACATGAGTGATCATGGAATTTTCACTATAGCTATTTTTCTTTGGGAAATTTCAAATTATGATATTTTTAGAGACATGAGAAGACATAATCAAGTACATCATGGAAAATTTCTAGAATAAGTTTGAAGAATTGGAAATGTGGCATGTTATGTACAAGATTTCTCTTCAGAAGAGGTAAAAAATCAACAAGTTTTAGAAAATTTAACACAAAATTGAAGAAATAATTCATAATTATGATATGATGAACCATTATAATATACCTACTAAAAGTAGAATATGTAAAAAAAGTCTATGTATCATTAAATACGAGGATAATGAGAGAAGTTAAGGATGGAGATCACATATAAGTTGCTAAGATATTTATGGAGATATTCATGAAGATATTATGGAGATGGTTCTAAAGATGGTTGAAAAAATTAAATATATTGAAAATATTCTTATGAGCACCTCAATGATATAAAATAATGTCTTATTTACAATATTGATGCAAGTGAGGGTGTGATGTATCATTATTGTAATTAATATAATTTTATCTTTCATGGATATTATTCTTTGTATGCACAAGTTTATGTGTGTATAATGCTTGTTCATGGCTGCTTGTATACCAACGTTTGGTATTAGAAATACGGATTTAAATATTAGTATTTTTTGAAAATGACATCACTAGAAGCATCCATTAAATTAAACATATTTATCAAGGATCCAAGCACATGCCATGGGATAATACAACAAGACTACAAGTGTCCAATCATAATTTCATATAAAAGAAGAATATGGGGTTGAGAATAGGTGAATTTGAAACCAAAACATTTATTTTATTACATAGAAACAAAACCTCATAGCTCTTGAGCTATATTGATTCATCTGCAATGGACATCAAAAGAAATTTGTAATTCTATAATAACATTGAAATATGATTAAAGTGACTCTATTTACTGCTATTGTTGTACTTTTTGGTTCTATTACAGTGATGATGAATAAATGAATAAATATCTACAAAACAATATGGAAAATCATTGAGATTTTAGAAAAGAGAGACCTAGAAACCTATTTAGTGAAAGAAGAAGCATGGCTTTAATAGACATACAAAATTGGATGATTTTTTTGCATGATGTGAGTGTAGTAAACACTGTGAGTTTGAATCAAACTATGCAAGGGTTTTCCATTGCATGTTTAATCATGATGCTATGTGTGTGTGTGTGTGTGTGTGTCTATATATATATATATATATATATATATATAGAGAGAGAGAGAGAGAGAGAGAGAGAGAGTAGTGTCCCTTGTTGGTGAGATAGCTTTGATGACACTTAGAGATGGTGATTTTGATATAATGATATAATATTATGTATGACAGAATTATGTACATGCTTATATTATATGATCTGGTTTGGGTCACTTGGTTGTTGTTTGCTTATGATAATATCTATGGTTTCGTGCACAAGAATTTATTTTTGTTAAGAGCATATTAGCGATGTTTTCTCTTTTGGTATCCTATTTTGGACATAGTTGTATGACATGAATGGTGATTCAGAATTGAGACACAGATCCATGGATGATCATGGTTATGTGGAACATATGGTTAATTATGATTTATGGATGATACATGATTTGTATGATTATATGTGTGTAATATTATACTAAGCATGATGTGGAAGAGGACTTGGTCATTGCCAACAGGGATGCTCAAGTTATAAATGACTGCGGAAGTCATTTCTCCAAAACCAAAATGATCGTGGAAGTGATGCAAAATATTTGGTAAAATTTGAATAAGTTAATTATGAAATTCATTTAATTTATTTGATCAATGAGATTGTGATGTGTGCAGGTCTTGGAAGAAGACCTTACGAATGAACCATCAGATGGGTATGAGCTCACAATCAGTACCTTAAGGTGAAACACAAATTTTCAAAGTAGAGAAGATGAGAAGCCATGAAAATTAGGGCGCAGAGTCCTAAATCCATGAAATATAAATATGTGGAGTCTTGGATATATAATAAAAGGATTAGGGCACGAAGTCCTAAATCCATGAAATATAAATATGTGGAGTCTTCGATATATAATAAAAGGATTAGGGCACGAAGTCCTAAATCCATGAAATATAAATACATGGAGTCTTTAATCTATAATAAATTTTTTGGGGCTTGGAGTCCTGAATATTTAAAAATGTCAAGGTGTGGAATCTTGGATCTTTAGAATAGATTAGGGCCTGGAGTCCTCAATCTACTAAGGCATGGAGATGCATACAATAGGGGTGCGGAATCCCTATTATCTGGAAGAAAAAAACCACTCATGGGAAACTCATAGATGAATTTAATTAATAAAATCTCATTGCTAACAATTTTGGAGTGACTTTATAAAAATAGAAAGTCATGTATACCATTTCAAGTATGAATTTCCAAAAATAGTAAATCACCTCCAATCAATGGGTAAACAAGTATACTTGAAGGAATCACTTAACTTATGATTAATCAATCGTAATAGTTCAATATCGACTTAATCCTCAATATTATTAATATTATTACTATATTTTATGAGACTATGATATTATTATTAAAATGGAATTATATCTCCTTAATCACTTCACACCTCTCTCCTTGATTATTCTCATGGCTCTATGTAACTCTCTCTCTCTCTCTCTCTTTTAATAATACATTACACTCTCTTTTATGCACTCATCAAAGAATGGCATATTCCTCTTACACTCATTACAGACATGTCATAAAAGATTCCTCTCACACTTTCTTTAATGCATATGTTACACTCTCTTTAATTAAGTCATGCATACCTCTCCTTAATGGCATGAGTTACACTCATCTAAATGGAATACAAGGCGTGCATATTACTCTTCCATTATGACAAGAATTTTTTTCTCATCCTATATATGTGTCTCACGTATTCTCACTTGAGGGAGGGGGGGGGGTGTGTGCATGGTGATAGCAAGAGTTGGACAGATTTGAAAAAAAAAATATGAGAGGGAGGGACTTGGAGAGTAGCCAATTTCTTTCAAAATGAATTTGAAATCCCTAAACTAAATTACTAAGTAGTTATACATGGTGCAACTGACCATGAGTGGTATTTGGAGGAATTGAAAGTTATGTTCCTCAACTTTCCTTGGCTTTCTCTCTACTGCTATATTTTGGTACTGTTTGTGAGCTTTTACAGCTTGGGGGTTCCAGGGGGAGGAGTTCTCCCTAGATATGGTTGGGTGGAAAGCTGAATGGTTCAAATGAGTTGGTTAAGGGATCAAAGGTGGATCATACTGTCAATGATTGGAGCTGAATATCTCTTCAGGTATAATTTCCATTTTCCTAAAATTATAGTATAGCTTTAGCATAAAATAAAAAGTAGACATTTAAATTGTTGTAAGAATCTAATTTTGATTTAGGCTTATGTTATCTAGAATATTATTTATTAGTTAAAAATGAAGACTAGATCAATCTATATGTATGGATGTTTAGATCTTAATATTGGAGTTATTATTGGTGTAGTTTATGGTACTAATCTTGGTATTGTAGCATTTGAGAAAGGAAAGCCAAATATTGTTGAAGGTAATTGCTATAAATAAATTCGAAAGGACTTGGGTAAGTATTTCATGATTTATGGTTTTGTTTCAAGTAATTAGATGCATGCTTTAGAAATGGTTTTAGGATAGTTTGCAAAGTGTTTGACAAAATCCGTGAATGAGTAACGTTATCAATTTATTTATGCATGAATTAGTGCTAACTTGCAGCTTACATCAGAAGTAAGAAAATGGACATGTACGCAAAATATATCCAGAGGAATTACATAATCAACCCTTAAAAGAAAGCGCAAAAATAATGGCAACAAAAATATGGTTTGGAAGATCAAATGCTTGAAGTAAGTTGGAGATAAATTTCAGCTACGGCTTATGTTTCATATTCTTATCAATAATTCAATGTTTTTTTATTCAAGTTGTTGTAATAGTACTATCGGAATTTTGACAGAAAGCCTTAATGGTTGTAGCATTCAGGGCTACCATGTGTTTGTGAAATTGTTGCAATTGGTGCAAAAAAAGCTTGTCATATCATGTCAAATGAATTAACTTGTGGGTGGTAAAATGTTTCAAGAACTCATATAGTGGATTTAGAAATGTGTGAATTCAATGAGCATATCTTAGTAGCATAACTCTAGGTTTTTTTTTCTCTTGTAGAGATTTATTTGCAATTTTTCATTCCATATGTTTGAAAAAAGTCATAAATGAAACATTTAGGCTATATATTTTTGTTGTTTTCAAGAATCACATTCTTGGGAATTTTTAATTCAATTCAGCCCAACATCAGGGGGTATCCATGCCTATAGAACATGTAACCCCTAATTTCATTCCAAAAAAATAATTTTTAGAACCCAGATCACAAATCTGGGCGATTTTGCAGATTGCTGTTGTGAGTTATGTGTGCCTTTTTTTGAGTATTTAACGAAAGACTAAGATTATTTAGTCGCTATTTGAAGATGCCAACATTTAAGGTTTCAATTTCTGAATTTTATGAGATAACTATGTTGAAGAATAATCTTAAAGTAATTGTTTCCAAGTGTTTGACAAAATGCCTCAATGACTTTTAATTGCATGCTTGAAAAGTGTCTGTCATAAGGGCTTAATGAGTGTAGAGTGCATGTCTGCAAAGTGTTTGTCAAAAGTATTGAATGGCTGTAGCTTTTGTGGATATATATGGTTAGTGTAAAAGTCTTAGTTACTGTTAATTTTATGTTAAAATAAATTATAAATAAACTATTTAATGGGTGTAGCTTCCTATGTCTGCATGTTTTTGGTATGAATATGAAAATGAATTTAATAATTTGTTAAAGTATGAATAGAGAATAAGACATTTTTTTCTTGTATTATCTAAAGATTTCATAAAAAAGGGCTTGTTGTTGGAAACAATTTTATAGTGACCAATTATTTAGGATTTTGTGCAAATGAGTATTAGTGATTAATGTGACCTCTACTTCTCTATATTTTTTATGGTGGGTAAGGTGGGACCTTACATATGGTATCAGAGCGAGTTACAATGCTAGGGCCTAATGGGCCAACATGCTTACTTGTAGGTTGATGATGTATGAATGTTGATTTTGCATGAATGTTGAGTTGTTGTATATATTGACATGGAAACATATTGGTTGAATAGAGGGTATTATTATCATTAAGTCATTTAGAATCTCATGGAAAAAAAAAATTCTTATATTCCTTTATATTTTTGTTTAGAAATATTATGAGCAATATGTTAAAATGCTTAAAGACATGCTGGGAAAATATGTGCTTGAGAAACTTGGGGTTAAACCCAAGTATGTGAATGAATTGATTTTCAATGAACAAGTGAGATAGGTGGAGTGCATGGATGGTTTCATATATTTTTAATGCGTCATTTTCAATGTGATATGGGCTTAGCAACCTTCTTTACTAGCTGAAACCGTATCTACCAAGAATAATTTGTCTTAATTTGGACTATAGTATGATGACCTTGTCGTGTATGCTTTGAGAATGAGTAACAAGTGTAGGGTTGAAATTCAATTAACGTGATGATTGAGTTCATGATGATAATTTTGAATATTTTTGTACCTACACTAAAGGAAACTTAACTAAAAGGTACCTTGAAGGATGTCACCTTTAACTGTGAATGTAGATTCAAGAGTAATGTATGTGTGTGAATTATATGTGTTAAAATATGATTTGGGAATACATTCTTAATGAGTAAGAATGAAATTTCTCTGATTTTTTGACATGATTTTGTGTATTTTGGGTTGAGATTAGGCATCGAATAAATTTAAATTACTCAAATACTAGGTTGAGGTATTACCTTCCTAATAAACAAGAGGCTTAAATGACTGGTGCATGAAGGGTTGTGGAAGCCATTTTAAGGAACACTTGAAGGTTATGCTTTCCTTAAGCTAATGTATGGGTGTTGAATCCATACTTTCATATATCTATGAGAAAATGTATGGGTTTGGAATCCATACTAACATATATCTATGATCTAATGTATTGGTGTGGAAACCATACTAGCATATATCTATGCGAAAATGTATCGGCGTGGAATCCATACTAGTATATATCAATGAGATAAGTAATTAGGTAAGGTAATGGTGTGGAATCCATACTAAAATATATCTATGAGCTAAGTAATTCTTCTTGTTAGAATATTAATTTGATCGAATTTGGTATTCATGATTAAGGAGTGATTATGTGTAATTAAAGTTAAATGGATAGAGATTTGTAAGACAAATTTACTTGAGATTTAAATGCATTATTTTGTTTTTATTACAAATGAAGATACTAAGATTGGTATACTGAACACCATTAGGTGGTTTAGAATATTTGCAATAATTTATTTTGATATATGTAGTCAAGAGTGAACTAGATATCTATCCTCTACTATTGTAATCCTTTTGTATGTATTGAATTTTGGTGGAATTAGAATGACTTTCAAATTCTTGAAATGTAGAAAAAGATTATTGTGATAGGTTGATGAAATAACTTTTCTATTGGCTTAAGACAAATTAGGTCTAGGAAAGCCATAATAGTCTTTTTAATGATTTTATCAGTTGAATATTGGTTGCATTATATTTAACCAAATTAATTAGAGAAATTATGAGGATTGAACTCATGTATTTCTATAAACTATTGTTAGTTAGGCGATCATGTCAAAATTAAAATTTTTTATAAATTGTGAAGAGAATGACATGTTTAGAAGGTAAATGTTTTATGTGGTGAGAACTTGTTTTATTTGAAATTAAAGAAAAAAGAATGTGATTAATGAAAATCTTAGTTGAGTTCTTGTTTTACAAGAATATGTGCTCGTGATATTTTTGAGGGAGAAATTGAAGGAGAGTGAGATCACATTTTGATGAATTGGAATTCTTGCATGATTTAGAAGCCTAAGATGAGTGTATTGTAAGTGGAATGGAAGAGATTGTTGGATTTAGGAATTTTTTGTTGGGATGTATAGTTGTATGAGTATTTATTAGTCCTACAAAATGTTGTACTAATTTGAGAGGGTGGTAATTATCCTTAAAAAAAGGGTCTAACTTTAGGCTATAATTCCCTTGTGATAGTCTAAATTTTATTTAAATTTAACAAGATTCATCACATTTTGAGAAATGTATGGTTTTCATAGCTTCTTGTTGCGTATGTATTAATATTAAGGAATAAGACATGAAATCAAATGAATTGATTAATTATTGAATATAAATCATGACTCATTTCATAGTTGGAAAAGAAATTGACTTAAAGTTATAAAGGTTACCATATTTTCATAATTGTGAGATTTTGTTCTTGATTAAAAGCTGCTTTCAAAAATATATCATTAATCTACTTTCAAAATGAAGATCTTCTAACAGAGTCATTCATAATTGATTCTCAAGTTAGAGAAGTGAATAATAATGAAGATTATGAAAACTAAAGGAATGACCTATAATACATAAGTGGGTCAATGAGGACTGTATTTAACCTTAGGTTGTTAGTTTAAAAAAAAAAAAAATGTCGGTGCCTTGAACCTCAAATTGTATTTTTTCCTAAAGAGTAAACGTTTAGTAAAAACTATGATAGATCATAAATATTTCAATTGCAAGGATGTATTATGGAATAAAAAGAGGAAAATTGGATTGAGAAGACATAAATCAAGTGGGATGTAAGAGTGTGTTTTATATATAACATCATGTTTTGTTGCGTAAGAGTGGGTTTTATATATAACATCATGTTTTGTTGTGTAATTTCACTAACAATTGTATGTGGATTATTTTATGCTTATTGTGTGCCAATTTGATTGTGATATCGGATGAAGCATAATTGTTGTGTATACAACCAATGTGTGTTATATTTATAGCTTGGCAAGCTCAACAGACTACAGAACCAAGAAGATGACACATGTAGGATTCATATAGACTATGAGAAAGAAAAACATGTATAATATCAAATTATTATAGATAAATTAAGTAGATATCATATCAATTACATACAATAGTATTTCTATATGGTACTATAAATTGTATGGCTGGTTTGATATAGAAATCATTAATATTTTATATCAAAACATGTATAATATGGCATGGATATATTTTCTACTTGATTAAGAATGGTATGTTTAAGTATGAGGGGTTTCCACAGTGCATTATATTAGATATCATTTTTGGGATTCAACTGCGTTAAGTAAGTCGTTCATCTATGACAATTTTCATGAGAGGTAGTCATAATTGACTAATTTCTCATGATTTTTGAATAGTCCACTTAACACTCATTGCATCGGGTGATGCTCACAGGGGTGAAGAAGTGGAATTGAAACTAGTGAAATGAATCACATAGCATCAATCATCACTTCCAAGGCTTGCACCCAGTAACTAGGACTTCTTGAGAGGTCACCCATCGCAGAACTCCTCTGGCTCAAGCGCGGTTAAATATGAAGTTTTCCCCACAATCAAGCCCACTTAGCTTGCTACCCCATTTGCAAAACCTTAGCAAGTATTGTGCCTCATGAAACATTCAATAAGAGATCCCTTTACTCTTCGTATTTTAATTATAAGGGGTTTCCACAGTGCATTATATTAGATATCATTTTTGGGATTCAACTGGGTTAAGAAAGTCATTCATCTATGACCATTTTCGTGAGAGGTAGTCATAACTGACTAATTTCTCATGATTTTTGAATAATGCACTTAGAACTCATTGCATCGGGTCATGCTCACAGGGGTGAAGAAGTGGGATTGAAACTAGTGAAATGAATCACATAGCATCAATCATCACTTCCGAGGCTTGCACCCGGTAACCAGGACTTCCTGGGAGGTCACCCATCCCAGAAATCCTCTGGCTCAAGCGCACTTAACTATGAAGTTTTCCCCACAATCAAGCCCACTTAGCCTGCTACCTCATTTGCAAAACCTTAGCAAGTATTGTGCCTCATGAATCATTCAAGAAGAGACGCCTTAACTCTATGTATTTTAAGTATGAGGGATTTCCGCAGTGCATTATATTAGATATCATTTTTGGGATTCAACTACGTTAAGTAAGTCATTCATATATGACCATTTTCATGAGAGGTAGTCGTAATTGACTAATTTATCATGATTTTTGAATAATCCACTTAGCACTCATTGTATCGGGTGATGCTCACAGGGGTGAAAAAGTGGGATTGAAACTAGTGAAATGAATCACATAGCATTAATCATCACTTCTGGGGCTTTCACCCGGTAACCAAGACTTCCCGGGAGGTCACCCATCCCAGAACTCCTCTGGCTCAAGTGCGCTTAAATGTGAAGTTTTCCCCACAATCAAGCCCACTTAACTTGCTACCCCATTTTAAAAACATTAGCAAGTATTGTGCCTCATGAACCATTCAAGAAGAGATCCCTTTACTCTTTGTATTTTAAGTATGAGGGGTTTCCATAGTGCATTATATTAGATATCATTTTTGGGATTCAACCGCGTTAAGTAAGTCATTCATCTATGACCATTTTCATGAGAGGTAGTTGTAACTAACTAATTTCTCATGATTTTTGAATAATCCACTTACCTCTCTATGCATCGGGTGATGCTCACAGGGGTGAAGAAGTGGGATTGAAACTAGTGAAAAGAAGCACATAACATCAATCATCACTTCCAAGGCTTGCACCTGGTAAATAGGACTTCTCGGGAGGTCACCCATCCCAGAACTCCTCTGGCTCAAGTGCGCTTAACTGTTAATTTTTCCCCACAATCAAGCCCACTTAGCTTGCTACCCCATTTGCAAAACCTTAGCAAGTATTGTGCCTCATGAACCATTCAAGAAGAGATCCCTTTACTCTTTGTAATGGTATGTTTAGTTTTCATGGAGTTGCTTCCAATTTAGAAAACATTAAACTATGGATTGGCATGAATAAAAAAAATATATCAAATACATAGACATAAGGTTACAACTTATTGATAGGATAATCTAAAAGAACTAAGTATCTTATGACTGTAGGAAAAAAATTCGAGCCAAGTTTAGCCCAAGAGGGGGTGTATGTAGTGTCCCTTCTTGGTGAGATAGCTTTGATGCCACTTAGATATGGTGATTTTGAAATAATGATATAATATTATGTATGGCAGAATTATGTACATGCTTATATGCTATGACCTAGTTTGGGTCACTTGGTTGTTGTGTGCTTATGATAATATCTATGGTTGCGTGCACAAGAATTAATTTTGGTTAAGAGCATTAGTGATGTTTTCTCTTTTGGTATCCTATTTTGGACTTATTTGTATGACATGAATGGTGATTCGGAATTGAGACATAGATCCATGGATGATCATGGTTATGTGGAACATATGGTTAATTATGATTTATGGATGATACATGATTTGTATGATTATATGTGTGTAATCTCGTACTAAGCATGATGTGGCAGGGGACTTGGTCATTGCCAATAGGGATGATAAAGTTATAAATGACTGTGGAAGTCATTTATCCAAAACCAAAATGACTGAGGAAGTCATGCACAATATTTGGTAAAATTTGAATAAGTTAATTATGAAATTTATTTGACTTATTTGATCAATGAGATTGTGATGTGTGTAGGTCTTGGAAGAAGACCTTACTAATGAACCATCACATGGTTATGAGCTCACAATTAGTACCTTAAGGTGAAACGCAAAGTTTCAAAGTAGATTGGATGAGAGGCCATGAAAATTAGGGCGCGGAGTCCTAAATCCATGAAATATAAAGACGTGGAGTCTTAAATATATAATAAAAGGATTAGGGCATGGAGTCATAAATATATGAAATATAAAGACATGGAGTCTTGAATCTATAATGAAATTTTTTGGGCACATAGTCTTGAATATTTAAAAATATCAAGGTGTGGAAACTTGGATCTTTAGAGTAGATCAGGGCGCAGAGTCCTCAATCTACTAAGGCATGGAGATGCATACAATACGAGTGTAGAATCCCTATTATCTGGAAAAAAAATACCACTCATGGGAAACTCACAAATGAATTTCCTTAATAAAATCTCATTCCTAACAATTTTGGAGTGAGTTTATAAAAATAGAAAGTCATGTCTACCATTTCAAGTATGACTTTCCAAAAATAATAAATCGCCTCCAATCAATGGGTAAACAAGTATACTTGAAGGAAAATCACTTAACTTATAATTAATCAATTGTAATAGTTAAATCTTGAATTAATCCTCAATATTATTAATATTATTATTATATTTTATGAGACTGTGATATTATTATTAAAAGGGGATTATATCTCCTCAATCACTTCACACCTCTCTCCTTGTTGATTCTCATGGCTCTATATAACTCTCTCTCTCTCTCTCTCTCTCTCTCTATTTTAATAATACATTACACTCTCTTTTATGCACTCATCAAAGAATGGAATATTCCTCTTACACTCATTAAAGACATGTCATAAAATACTCCTCTTACACTCTCTTTAATGCATATGTTAGACTCTCTTTAATTAAGGCATGCATACCTCTCCTTAATGGCATGAGTTACACTCATCTAAATGGAATACAAGGCATGAATATTACTCCTCTTTTATGACAAAAATTTGTTGCTCCTCCTATATATGTGTCTCATGTATTCTCACTTGAGGGGGGGTGGGGGTGGTGGTGCATGGTGTTACCAAGAGTTGGAGAGATTTGAAAAAAAAAGTGTGAGAGGGAGGGACTTGGAGAGTAGCCAATTGCTTTTGAAATGAATTTGAAATCCCTAAACTAAATTACTAAGTAGTTATACATGGTGCAGCTGAACATGAGTGGTATTTGGAGGAATTGAAACTTATCTTCCTCAACTTGCATTGGATTTCTCTCTACTGCTATATTTTGGTACTGTTTGTGAGCTTTTACAGCTTGGGGGTTCCAGGGGGAGGAGTTCTCCCTAGATATGGTTGGGTGGAAAACCGGATGGTTCAAATGAGTTGGTTAAGGGATCAAAGGTGGATCATATTCTCAACGATTGAAGATGAATATCTCTTCAGGTATAATTTCCATTTTCCTAAAATTATAGTATAGCTTTCGCATAAAATAAAAAGTAGACATTCAAATTGTTGTAAGAATCTAATTTTGGTTTAGGCTTCTGTTACCTAGAATATTATTGATTATTTAAAAATGAAGACTAGATCAATCTATATGTATGGATGTTTACATCTCAATATTGGAGTTATTATTGGTGTAGTTTATGGTACTAATATTAGTATTGTAGCATTTGAGAAAGGAAAGCCAAATATTGTTGAAGGGAATTGCAATAAATAAATTCCAAAGGACTTGGGTAAGTATTTCATGATTTATGGTTTTATTTCAAGTAATTAGATGCATGCTTTAGAAATGGTTTTACGATAGTTTGCAAAGTGTTTGATAAAATTCGTGAATGAGTAATGTTATCAATTTATTTATGCTTCAATAAGTGCTAACTTGCAGCTTACATCAGAAGTAAGAAAATGGACATGTACCCAAAATATACTTGGATTAATTACATAATCAACCTTAAAAAGGAAATGCAAAAATAATGACAACTAAAATATGGTTTGGAAGATCAAATGCTTGAGGTAAGCTGGAGATAAATTTTAGTTATGGCTTATGTTTCATATTCTTATCAATAATTCAATGTTTTGTTATTCAAGTTGTTGTAATAGTACTATCAGAATTTTGACAGAAAGCCTTAATGGATGTAGCATTCAGGGCTACCATGTGTTTGTCAAATTGTAGCAATTGGTGCAAAAAAAGCTTGTCAAATCATGTCAAACGAATTAGCTTGTGGGCAGTAAAATGTTTCAAGAACTCATATGGTGGAATTAGAAATGTGTGATTTCAATGAGCATATCTTAGTAGCATAACTTTGGGTTCTTTTTCCTTATGTAGAGTTGTAGTTGTAATTTTTCATTCCATATGTTTGACAAAAGTCATAAATGAAACATTTAGGCTATAATTTTTTTTTGTTTTCAAGAATTTTATTCCTAGGAATTTTTAATTCGATTCAACCCAACATCATGGGGTACCCGTGCTTATTGGCCATGTAACCCCTTATTTCATTCCAAAAAAATACGTTCCAAAACTCAGATCAGAAATCTGGGTGATTTTTCATATTGCTACTATGAGTTATGTGTGCATGTTGTTGAGTTTTTGATGAAAGACTAAGATTACTTAGTCCTTGTTTTAAGATGCCAACATTTAAAGTTTCAATTTCTAAATTTTATGAGATAAATATGTTGAAGAATAATTTGAAATTCATTATTGCCAAGTGTTTGAAAAAATGCCTCAATGACTTTTAATTGCATGCTTGCAAAGTGTTTGTCATAAGGGCTCAATGAGTGTAGAGTGCATGTCTACAAAGTGTTTGTCAAAAGTCTTGAATTGTTGTAGCTTTTGTGCATATATATGGTTAGTGTAAAAGTCTTAGTTACTATTGTTTTTATGTTATTATAGATTATAAATAAATTATTTAATGGGTGTCCTATGTCTGCAAGTTTTTGGTATGAATGTGAAAATTAATTTAGTAATTTGTTGAAGTATGAATAGAGAATAATACATTTGTTTCTTGTATTATCTAAATCTTTCATAAAAAAGGGCTTGTTGTTGGAAACAATTTTTCAGTGACTAATTCTTTACAATTTTGTGCAAATGAGTATTAGTGATTAATGTGACCTCTACTTCTCTATATTTTTGATGGTGGGTAAGGTGGGACCTCACATATGGTATCAGAGCGAGTTACAATGCTAGGGCCTAATGGGCCAACATGCTTACTTGTAGGTTGATGATGTATGAATGTTGATTTTGCATGCAAGTTGTGTTGTTGTATATCTTGACATGGAAGCATATTGGTTGCATAGAGGGTATTATTATCATTATGTCATTTAGAAATTAATGAAAAAAAACAAAAAAAACAAAATCTTATATTCCTTTATATTTTCGTTAAGACATGTTATGAGCAATATGTTAAAATTCTTAAAGACATGCTGGGAAAAGGTCTTTTTGAGAAAGTTGGGGCTAAACCCAAGTATGTGAATCACTTGATTTTCAATCGATGAGTGAGATAGGTGGATTTCATGCATGGTTTCATATATTTTTAATGCATCATTTTCAATGTGATATGGGCTTAGTAGCCATCTTTACTAGCTAAAATCATATCTACCAAGAAGAATATTGGCTTAATCTGGACTATAGTATGATGACCTTGTTGTGTATTCTTTGGGAATGAGTAACAATTTTAAGGTTGAGATTCCATTAACGTGATGACTGAGTTCATCATGAGAATTTTGAATCTTTTTGTACCTACACTAAAGGAAACTTAACTAAAAGCTACTTGAAGGATGTCAATTTTAACTGTGAGTGTAGATTCAAGAGTAATGTATGTGTATTGACTAGATGTGCTAAAATATGATTTTGGAATACATTCTTAATGAGTAAAAATGAAATTTATATGATTTATTTGAAATGATTTTGTGTATTTTGGATTGACATTAGGTATCAAATAAATTTAATTTACTCAAATACTAGGTTGAGGTATGACCTTCCTAATAAACAATAGGCTTAAATTACTAGTGCATGAAGGGTTGTGGAAGCCATTTTAAGGAACACTTGAAGGTTATGTTTTCCTTAAGATAATGTATGGGTGTGGAATCCATGCTAGCATATATCTATGAGAAAATGCATGGGTGTGGAATCCATACTAAAATATATCTATGAGCTAAGTAATTCTTCTGGTTAGAATATTTTGATCGAATATGATATTCATGGTTAAGGAATGATTATGTGTAATTAAAGTTAAATGGATAGAGATTTGTAACACAAATTTACTTGAGCTATAAATCCATTATTTTGTTTTTATTACGAATGAAGATACTAAGATTGGTATATTGAACACCATTAGGAGGTTTAGAATGTTTGGAATAATTGATTTTGATATATTTAGTCAAGTGTGAACTAGATATCTATCCTCTAGTATTGTAATCCTTTTGTATGTGTTGAATTTTGGTGGAATTGAAATCACTTTCAAATTCTTGAAATGTATAAAAATATTATTGTGGTAAGTTGATGAAATAACTTTTCTATTGTCTTAAGACAAATTAGGTCTAGGAAATCCATAATAGTCTCTTTAATGATTTTATCAGTTGAATATTGGTTGCATTCTATTTAACCAAATTAATTAGAGAAATTATGAGGATTTAACTCATGTATTTCTCTAAACTATTGTTAGTTAGGCAATCACGTCAAAATTCAAATTGTTTATAAATTGTGAAGAGAATAACATGTTTAGAAGGTAAATGTTTTATGTGGTGAGAACTTGTTTTATTTGAAATTAAAGAAAAAATAATGTGATTAATGAAAAGCTTAGTTGATTTCTTGTTTTACAAGAATATGTGCTTGTGATAATTTTGAGGGAGAAATTGAAGGAGAGTGAGATAAGATTTTGATGAATTGGAATTCTTGCATGATTTAGAAGCCTAAGATGAGTGTATTGTATGTGGAATGGAAGAGATTGTTGGATTTAGGAATTTTTTGCTGGGATGTACAGTTGTATGAGTATTTATTAGTCCTACTAAATGTTGTAATAATTTGAGAGGGTGGTAATTATCCTTAAAAAAAAGGTCTAACTTTAGACTAGAATTCCCTTATGATAGTATAAATCTTATTTAAATGTAACAAGATTCATCACATTTTGAGAAATATATGGTTTTCATAGTTTGTTGTTGTGTATGTATTAATATTAAGGAATAAGACATGAAATCAAATGAATTTATTAATTACTGAATATAAATCATGACTGATTTCATAGTTGAAAAACAAATTGACTTAAAGTTATCAAGGTTACCATATTTTCATAATTGTGAGATTTGTTCTTGATTACAAGCCACTTTCAAAAATATATCATTAATATACTTTCAGAATGAAGATCTTCTAACAGAGTCATTCATAATTGATTCTCAAGTTAGAGTAGTGAATAATAATGAAGATTATGAAAAATAAAGGAATGATCTATAATACATAAGTGGGTGAATGAGGAATGTATTTAACCTTAGGTTGTTATTTAAAAAAAATAAAATATATTGGTGCCTTAAACGTCAAATTGTATTTTTGCCTAAAGAGTAAAAATTTAGTAAAAACTAAAGATAGATCCTAAATATTTTGATTGCAAGGATGTCTTATGGAATGAAAAGAGGAAAATTGGATTGAGAAGACATAAATCAAGTGGGATGTAAGAGTGTGTTTTATATATAACGTCATGTTTTGTTGCATAAGAGTGGGTTTTATATATAACATCATGTTTTTTTGCATTATTTCACTAACAATTGTATGTGGATTATTTTATGCTTATTGTATGCCAATTTGATTGTGATATGAGATGAACCTTAATTTTTGTGTATAAAACCAATGTGTGTTCTATTTATAGCTTGGCAAGCTCAACATACTACAGAAACAAGAAGATGACACATGTAGGATTCATATAGACTATGAAAAAGAAAAACATGGAGGGGTTGTTATTGGAAACAATTTTACAATGACTAATTCCTTAGGATTTTGTGAAAATGAGTATTAGTGATTAAGGTGACCTCTACTTCTCTATATTTTTTATGGTGGGTAATGTGGGACCTCACACAGAGAGAGAGAGAGAGAGGGAGAGAGGGTGAGAGAGAGAGAGAGAGAGAAGGTAGATTATAAATTGGAATATTGGTGATGTTTACAACCAAATTGTGGAATTGATTTAAAAAATGTATGTGGTTCATTTTTCGGTATCCTTTTCCCATGTAAAATAACATAATTTCTATCCAATTAAGTTGCATCCATTAAAAATGTGAGTGTTTTTAATCCCAATAGAATAGTCTTCACAATTGTTTTAATCATTGAAATTAAAAAGGTCAATGATTTAATTTTATAAATTGATAAAAATTGATTTTCAAATATTTAGTTGAGGAGGTGGTGAAAAATTTTCAGTGAGTTTGTTGTCGAAAGTAATACCACAATTAGAAAAGAGGGTGGAAGTGAATTAAAATAGAAGGAATTTTAAGAAAAGTGGCTTACATAAAAATTTGAAGGTACCATCATAAATATATGTATATTCATATCTATTTCATATTGAAAAATTGAGCCCAATTTTATATGCATGGGAGTGTGGCATGTAATATTTTAAGCATGTAATTCAAACATTTATGAGGTTATTGAAAGAAAATTCATATTGGATCATAGTGAAGTAAAATTAACTTTAAAGCATTGTAATTAGAAATAATTCAAAGATTATAAATGATAAGTATTGGTAAAGTTCTCAAATTAAAATTGTGATGTGTTAAATGGAATAATTTAAATCAATAAAATCGAACGCTAAGTCAGGTTTTGGTCAAGTTTTTAGAATTTTTCATGAAATTTTAAGGGAAAAGTTAACGTTAAATGATGTGCTTGAAGTCTTGTAAAGGTTTCAATTTTCAAATGTTGTTGGAGTGGAGAGCTTTGGGAACATGATTGTTGGTACCCAAAACCCAAGTATAATTTTAATATTTTGGAAGTAGGGTGCATGATAGGTTGTACCTAATGTTATCACTCTATCTTTTTCCCAAGGATGATAATGGAGACTGAAGGAAGTAAGCTCAAACCAATCTTTAGGTTTGGTAGCTAGCCCTACCAAAACAAAGAGGGCTCTCTCAATGTCACTTTTATAGTCAATGAGGTTAATGTAGATGTAATGATATTAGGATATATATAATTTTAGTGAATTAGGGTTTTTTTTTTTAAATTTTTGGTGGACAGGAATGACAGTCAAGGAACTAGGTTTAGGTTTTAGGTCTGATTTCAAAGGTCTAGCTACAATGATGAAGATGAGGCTAGCTAGGTATACTTAAGAACATACTTAAATTGTCATTGTGTATAGGGTTTTAAAATAGAGAGAGAAAGAGAGAGTCAAAATGAGCATGTTACATGAATTCATTCGTCAGAAGACGTAAGACACATTCATGAAAATCTTATGAAACAGAGCATAAAAAGAAAGAATTATGTTCATAGACTCATAAGATGATCATGTAGAAGCATAAATGTTATGTAAAGAAAGCATAAACATTAAAATTGATGGTAATTACTAAGAAAAAATAATTCTAATAAACATACCACTCGAGTCCCAAAATTATAGCTCTAGCATGTCTTTGAATTCACTGAAAGAATTGTACATAAGCTCCACACTGCAAAGAACAACTATCCAACCTCTAAGATGACTTTAGTTGGATTAAATATAGAAAATGTAAGATATTACACCTCATTGGGTCAAAACCTGATCCGAAATACACCATAAATGCACCCTATGAGTCATTACCTATAATTTAGGGAAGTTTGTAACAATCCCCCCAAATTTAGCTAATAAATTGGAGTGTTTGTCTCCTTGAGTAATTACATGATTCCTCAACAATGAGGGACAAAAAAAAGTCTCTTATCCAAAATAAACCTCATAGGATAGCTGCCAACTTGATATTTGGACCAATTTGGCTTGACACCTTTCTAGAAGGAATCTGAGACAGAAGTGTCACGTGAGTTAGAGAAGCGTCGTGCCACTTTACCAGAAGACTCACACTATATTGACAATGGTTTTGGGTGCCTTTAAGCCATCCATATGAAAAAATGAATATTGGGATAGGTAGCCCTTAGTGGCCTCTATCCATCCTAACCTTGAAGCTGAGAAAATACTTCCTGGAAGGCCTTCAAAAATCTATTTTCCCAGCCTTACTTCAGAAGCGTCGTGCACACGCAAAAAAAATGGAAGAAGCATGAAAAGGAGGTTGTTTTTTGAGTTTTTCTCCAAAACTAGGGGGTGTCATCATAACCTTAGACCACATCTACAACTTTCATGGCAAGATAAATCTAACCATATAAAAAATTCCTCATTTAGAGACTTTGAGGAAAAGCAACGCGCCACTGAGCGATGCTTTTTCAAAGGTTAATTTTATATATTTTGTCAAAAATCACAAAAAATAATCAAATTGCCCAAAACATGCTGAATTTTGTTTCATGCCATCCTTGAATGATAAAATAAACTTCTAGGGATTCCTCAGCTATAAAATCTAATTTATCTTTCTCCTTTAGCTTAATTAGGGTTTATTTAAGATTTTTCCTCAAATTCTTCACCCCGACTTTGGCGATTTGGTTCCTAGTGAAATATTATCTTTCCATATGCCTATAGAGTTTATTATCCATTTATGCCTTCTTCAAAAGCTTCTCAAGATGAAAATTCACCCTATCAAGCCATAGCTCTTTTTTTTACTCAATTTCAGCAGCGATCAACTCATCAAAAGGTACCTGACCTATTGGAGGAGATGATTATTTTTCTTGTTCTTTTTACCTAGTTAATCCCCTTTTTCTTGGCCTCATTGCTTTGTTTCAGCCTCTATGTCTTCCAAATATTCAAAATATAACACTTATTTTCCTTTACCTTTGTTTGCCTCAAAATATGCCTTTGGTTTGCTTTGGAGCAGCGTTTTCACCTTCAATTGCATTTTTTCTTGCTGTAGAAAGGTAATCATGAAATTTTCCCTGTAGATTCTATCCTTTAACTCTGATATCTCTGCATCATTTCCCCTTATTATCTCATCAGTTGAATTTTCTTTCACGTGCTCTACCATGTCAATCTCCATAGGCGTTTGTTCCTCATACTGCTACAATGGTGACTCATCATCATGCATAGGTGGCTTATCCATGGTTTCTCTTTGCTCAATTGTAGTTTAAGGTGCAATTGAACCTTTAGTGGTCTCAGTAGAAAAAACCATCATCTTACCCTTCTCATAGGTTTAAGTGATTCAACCCTAGGCACCTTTGGAACCTCTACTTCTCTACTTGAAGAGCCAACCTCCTTTGGATGTGTTGATGCTAATGGTATGTTCTTAATGATGGGTGGACTGGTAGTAGGCACTAATGCAATTGTATTTATGAAAGTTTCCAAAGACATTGATTGCTGAGTGCTGATGAAAAACAATAAGCTTGACCAAACCATGGTGGAATAAATTAGTGTGATTATCTGTGCCTTTACTCTGTACCTTTTTGGTCATTTTTACCAAACTCCTCAACATATAATTAGGCAAATTGAGTGGTTTGGTGGTAGTGAAGTGGATCAATAGCCTTATGTGGTATTGGTACAATTTTTAGAATATCCCTTAACTTGTAAAATACTTCTTAATTAGCTTCATCAAAGGGGCATAATTATCAAGTAAATTCCTTAAATGAAATATGTGCTCAAGAGCATATTTTTAATGAGTGTTTAAGAACATTTTATAGTTCTCAATGTCCAAATCCATTCCTTTGAACCAAATTTCTCCATGGTTCTGGATACCTGTTGCTAAGGTGATAAAATCTGCTGATATGGTGAATTTAATATCTACTATGATAGCCTTATCTCTCCTGAAGCTTATAGAAAAAAGGCTTGTCAGTTTAGCATGACAACCTACCTCCTATATTCTCTAACAAAATCTCAAACAACCATTTTTTTCAGAACATCTCTTAACATAAGGAGACACATTAATCTCCTGCAAGTTGGATGGATCAAACCTAGAACTATGACCTTCCTTATGGATCCTCTTCTCACCCTCCATGATGTTTTTCAATAATGAAAACCCTAGCTTGATGTAGTGGATAAAGAAGGTGGAAAATTAGGAAAACAGGGGATTGTGGTAGAGTGGTTTTAGGGATAGAAATGAAATGGAAGAAAGTTATGGAAAAGTACCTAAAAATTTGGGGAGGTAGTGTGATTATTTTTCTAAAATATTCAAGTGAAATTTTTGGAAATGTGCATGAGAAAGGTGCCCAAAAGGTCAAAACAAAGAGTTTTCCTAGTTTCCCTGCGAAAACGTAGTGAAAACTAGGGTTTTAATGAAAATGGTGGCAAGGAGGGATATGAGTGATAGGTAGTATTTTTATGAGGCATATGAATGATGTATGAAGGTTTTTAGATGGTGAAACTAGGTTTTTTTTGAACTACAACAAGCCAAAGATGGAGGAAACCAAAAACGTAGTCAAGAAAACCTAAAGGAGACAATCCATCATCTACTGAAGAATTTGACTTGAATGAGGTATGAAGAGCATTCAATTAATCATTAGGGGGTATTATATCCTTGAGAAAAGATGATTTTACCCTTGGATATCTTTTTTGAAACTTGGAAGCAAAAGCGTAGCACACTTGCCAGAAGTGTAGCGCATAATGGCAGAAGCATAGTGGAGCATGCTAGAAGAGTAGCACAATGTAGTTTGGCACAATCTTGCTTGTTCTATTCAACCTTTAGATAGTCGTGGAGTGTTGTGATGATGAGAGAGGAGGTATATTGAAAATAAAATGATGAAATTAAATCCCAAGCTCCATTTCTTTTCTAACTCACAAATTTTCTTTTTTGTCCTTTAGTGAAGTCATAAATTTTTTTTGAAAATTTTCCTTTCTGAAGCAATTTTGATCAAGTAGCATACTTCTTCAGAAAATAAAATTTTCTTTTACTTTATTTCCTATCTTTTCTAACTCCCAATGAAGGTGATTTGTATGGTGAATATGACTTATTTTCCTTGTTTCATGACATGATTGGACATTATAATGGTGAAACAAAGTAAACCTAGAAAATGACCTAGATGGAGGCATGTTGACTGATCTATGACCCTAGGTGATGATGAATGAGATGACCTTGAATTTATATAACGACCATGAATGAGTGAAGGAAGTAGCATTCAGACCTAGAAAACATTCAGTGAACAAAATGTTATTTTAGAATTGGTTTGAAAACATGAAATGTTTACCAAGGACCACTACCAAGTAAACCTAAAATAGTGTATTTGATCACTCAACATTTAGACACTAACACTTCACACCTTAATTTCTTTTATTTGAAAAGTAACTGTGAATAATTAGCATAGTTAAAATGGACAAAGGATGAAAAAACCTAGAAAATGTTAATCATGAAATTGAACTACTACGACATGATCTTGATGATGTTTTGTAAGAAATAAATGGACTACAAAATTTAGAATATCAATATGAGGAATTTTGATGGTAATGATCATATAACATCAATATTCCAAATGAAGCAATAATTGTATCTAAACCAATTGATAACCTTACAAAAGGTAAATATGGCATCGATGTATTTAGAACAAGAAAAAAATGTATGTTATTAATTTCTTTGTGAATGGAAAAAGGATTCTATTATATTTTAGTCCATTTTTAAGGAAGAATTGATAGAAAAAATTGGGGATATTAAAGGCAATTAATTACTTAGTAAATTGGTAAATATTCAACAAAAAAAGAAAATTAAAAAACACATTCAACAATTCTTGATCCATAAATTGTTGTGGATATTAAACTGGATATCTCATCACAATAGATATGATAAAATTGTATTTAAAATATGAAATTCTACACTATAACAATTTTATTTCTTTTTATATTTCTATATTTGTAGATTAACATTAATAGTGTATACATGTGGATTAAAACTATGAAGAAAATAGAGAACAATGAAATCGAATCTCACAAGCACATTTGACACAATATATGACTTGGGAAACCATTCAAGAGAAAAACGAAACTGGAAGGTGAAAATGCTTGACTCTCTTTCTCTAAATAGAAAATGGTTTTGAGTAAAAAGAAGTATGGCATATGGCATGTGGGCTACTAAATTGCGCAAATCCTCTTTGTGTGATCTATCTCCTATCCCTATCTTCTAATTTTTTCTTAGCTATAGAATAAATACACTTGAAAGAATGGAACCCCTTCCCTTCTTAGTGTACTTTTTATAAAACATTTCGATAGCCTACTAGTGGCTAGGTTTGAATACTTCAACTCTTAACTAGAGTTAAGATAAATAATATTCTAGATTCTTCTTCATCATAATCATGTGGCTAGACCATTTTTCATGAATAATGGGGGTTTATTTTTCATCTTCTCGAATTATGGTGGTGAAAATAGGAAGACTAACTTCTGAGTGGCATGCATTTCACATAAAAACTCTGATTGATGTGATTCTTGTGCTATTGGAAAGGTCTCTACGTGTATAGTAGGAAAAAAAGTGTATTGTTCTAAAGAAAAAAGGACAATGATTTAATTTTATAAATTGATAAAAAATTATTTTCAAATATTTAGTTGAGGAGATGGAGAAAACATTGGAGTGAGTTTGTTGTGGAAACTAATACCAAAATTACAAAAGAGGGTGGAAGTGAATTAAAATAGAAAGAATTTTAAGAAAAATGACTTACATAAAAAGTTGAAAGTAACAACATAAATATATTTATATTCATATCTATTTCATATTGAAAAAGTGATGCCAATTTTATATGCATGGGAGTGTGGCATGTAATATGTTAAGTATGTAAGTCAAATATCTATGACGGTATTGAAAGAAAATTCATATTGGATCATAGTGAAGTAAAAGTCACTTTAAAGCATTGTAATTGAGAAATAATTCAAATATTGTAAATGATAAATATTGGTAAAGTTCTCAAATTAAAATTGTGAAGTGTCAAATGAAATCATTGAAATTAATAAAATCAAATGCTAAGTCAAGTTTTGGTCAAGTGTGTAGAATTTTTCACGATATGTTTATGGAAAAGTTAAAGTTAAAGAATGTGATTGAAAGCTTGTAAATGTTTCAATTTTCAAGTGTTGTTGGAGTGGAGAACTTTGGGTGTGTGCTCGGTGGTACCCAAAACCAAAGTATAATTGTTATTTTTTGGAAGTAGGGTGCATGATCAGTTGTACATGACACCTTACCTTGTTTTATTTGAAAAGTGAGTGTGAATAATAAAAATAGTGAAAATGGACAAAGGAGGAAAAAGTCTACAAAATGCTAATCATGAAATTGAACTACTACGGCATGATCTTGATGATATTTTTCAAGAAATAAATAGGCTATAGATGAAAAATAATTCCATAATGGGAAAATTTGCAAAATTTAGATCACAAGATAATGAATTTTATTATGAATTTGTTATTTTTACTACAAAATGCATCAACACATCAGAAGAAAAGTTGAAATCACTAGATTAATTTGATTGATGCTATTTTAAAAATTCAATATTGAAATGAAGTTTTTATGCAATCCTTCCAACAACAATTATTAGAATTATTAATTTTTTTTTTTAGGACTCAAAAGTGAAGTAAAATAATTATGACAAGGGAAAATAAAGTGATGAAATGTATGATACCAATGATTTGATTTATAATATCTAAAATTCTATTGATACTTGTTATTTGGTTAATATTAATAATGATGATATACATATGTTTTTCTCTTTTTCCGATGCTCCTAATAATGGTCTGAATGATATTTATAAAGACAAAACTTTTTGTAAAGAACGAGGTCTTTTTGAAAAGCATATAAAACTAATTAGTTCCAAAATTCTGAATAAAAGTGGTTTTGATGGAAATGGTTTATGCAAAAGTCGTCAAGGTATCCAGAAGCTCATAAAAATATGTGTAAGTCCAAAAAATGAAGACATTGGTTATGAAAGTAAAAAAATCAACGAAACTATCAATTTTATGAAAGAAGAAAATGTTGAGCCATCTCCAAGTAGCACCATAATTAATCAAGTGCAGAAGCATGAAATAGATTGTAATCAATATTGTGGAAAAAATGACATGTGAATGTGTTGGCAATATGATGCAGAGTGTTGTCCTTGATGGAAACCCACTTGATGAAGATGATGGAAACCTACATAATGAAGTTGTTCTTGATGCTTGATAAGTTTATTAATGATGTAAATCTGATGTTCTACAAGTAGTACAGAAGTTGTAGAAGAAAGAAATATTAGTATGTGCAAGAATAATGAAGAAAAAGGTGTGTTACAAGGCATACGCGGGTTTGTCAAGGAGAAGGTGTGTATGCACGTGGAAAAGTACGTGCCAAGTCACGTATGATCAATTGTGCTCTAAAAGTGTAAAACCAGGGGTTATTACCATGGTATTGACCCATTTTATTGAGCACTTGAATATCTAATTGATCTCGTCCAGGAATACCATTAGAAGTTGTGTGGTTTTGGCTCATGGTATTGAAAAAGGCTAAACCTATATAAAGAGAAGAAATTCATAGTGCAAGGGGTCGCATGAGTCTAGGTTTGAATGAATACCTCACTCTGAAGGATGTCTGAATGGAAAGGGTATCATTTTGATGATAGATATGAATCTATGATGCACCTATGAAGAAGATGATCAAGAGGGATCTCTAGATCTGAAATGTATATGTATTTTCTAGATCTATTTATGGAATGATTAGATCTGTGATCTAGTGAATCTGAGCTGAAGCAAAGAATGAAGATTTGAGCTGTTTATCTATTCTGGAGAGCTGCACTGCCCTAAAATGTTTGAAGATCTATATGCTAGTTTGCAGCATAGAAAGCGTGTATATATGCGGGTTAAATTCAGCGAAAACACGTATGAAATGTGAAACTAGTTCTGAAGTATGTGCAGATGTATACGTGGGTTGGTATTTGTGAAAGCGCGTATATACGCAGGATCAGTGAAGAAAAAGCGCGTATGTAATCTAGGGTTTACTGAAGTGTGTGGAAAGAAATGTCTGATCAGTTCTACTGTTTTACTGCTATCTGTCAATGATGATATGGGTTGTTCGAATATTGATTATGCTACTATAGAGCGATTTGTTGGTTTGATGAATGTTCCTTGAGCTCAATTGTGTGGGTCCAGTCTGAAAATATGATGAAAAGTGGCCTGCAAGTTGTGATTTATTGAAGCTATTGGATCCAGTATGAAAATTGATGAAACGTGGTCCATGGTGGTGCTAAAGGTTGAAGCCTTCAGTCAGGGGGTTGTAGCTCCCTTCCAGAAGAGGCTGGTAAACGAGAGCAGGGGGCTGTACCTCTCTTCCAGGAGAGGCTGGTAAACGAGAGCAGGGGGTTGTAGCTCCCTTCCAGGAGAGGTTGGCAAACGAGAGAAGGTTGTAGCCTTCTGCAGGTGGGTGCCTACGTGCTCGTATGAGTCTGTGCCAGTACATGGTTGTAAGATGTTTTCTCTATAATAAAATATTGAAGGCTGAGACAATGGCAATGGTGGTTTTCTCCCGACTTGGGTTTCCACCTAAAATCCTGGTGTTCATGTGTGTTGCTTATGTGTGATGGTTTATTCTGTTATTACTGCACATGCTTACTGTTAACTAAACATCTGATGAATGAATGATGCATAGACCTAAGTAAAGAAATAAATGCATAATAATATATTTGTGTATACACGAGTTTTATGAAGGATATTCGTGTGTATACGCTAGTTGGCTTCAGCAAAGTAGCGTATGGGTTTTAGTGAATGGAAAAGTAAAAAGTTTTGAGTAAGTCCTAAATATTGATTCACCCCCCCCTCTCAGTATTTTTCCCAACAATTGGTATCAGAGCAGGTTCTTCTACAGAAGCTTGATCACTTGAAGGAGATCTATCACAATGGGAAAGAAGCAAAAGAAGAAGGCTACTCAAGGAAAGGAGATATCTCAGAAAACATGTGCAACAAAAAATGAAGAAGATGAAACAGGTAGTGATTGTTGTTCTTGTGATATTCTTCTTTGTGTAAGCAATGGTGAAGATAGTGAAAATACTGCTATGGACCTAGAAGAAGTTATCAAAGATCAACAAAGAATATTTAATGAAAAGGAATCTGCCTACAAAGATTTGATCTCTAGACTGAAAAGGATGTACGATAATGTATCCAATCGAAGTAAAGGACTTGAAGCAGAAATCATCTCTCTAAAAGCAGATCTGGAAAAATCAAATAAGAAGAATGAAGAACTTGAAGCAGAAATCATCTCTCTCAAAGAAGATCTGGGAAAATCAAATAAGAAGAATGAAGAACTCATCTCCCTGAAAGCAGATCTCGAAGCATCAAATAAGAAGAGTGAAGAACTTTTACAAAATTTTGAAGCACAAGAAAATGGGTTGAAGGAAGAGATTTTAAAATTGAATGATCAAGTAGAAGAAGGAAGAAGGAAAGAAGAAAGCATGGCAGTGGTTGGAGGTTGAGGCAAAATAACATAGAAAATTGATGAAGAATGACTCTTGGGGTTAAGGACTGCTAAAGTTATGACTGAAACAATGCCAATAATAAATATCTCACTATTAAACAGTGTGTAGCCTTGAGGAAATCTAGTTCGCAAGAAAGTACAAGGTGGATAGTAATGAGCCTGAGAATGGAAGAACAAAGTGCTCATAATGTGGTCAAAGGAAATTGATAGTATTAGATCTGAATATTGTTCATGGTAACACAACAAGTTACGAAGAAGATCATTTTAGACACAATCATTTGATTCTGTCGAAAAGTACTCTGGGTTCTTTAAGGGATATTATTTTTCATGCAACAAGTATGGTCATAAAGTAGCTGGTTCCAATAGAAGAAAGTATAGTAAAACACATTATGATCCATATGCTTACTTTTAAATTAAGATATTATATTATATAGATAGGGACATATATAAAAGGAATGCGGGGATGAATGAGACAGAGGATGGACAATTTCCGGCACACAATTAGAAAGTTCAAGCGAAAAGAAATTTCAAGCAAAGATGGAAAAAGAAGGAAGACCGGTCAGAAATGTAGGGAATATTGACCCTACTGCAGTCATCCACTTCTAAAGCTTATTTCTCATAATGACTGCATGAATGATGTGAGATACATTATAGAGATTAGTAATGTATCATCACAGGGGGAGCAATGTATGGTGATTCTCATTATTCTGGTTATATTTATTCCTGACAAAGCATCTGATGTGAAGAAGACAGGTACAGGTGGTACAACTTCAGGGGGAGATGAAGGAATGTTAGGTTTTCAATGTTTCACTTTCCATACGAGGGTTCAGTGAACTAAATCCGTGTATACACACTAGTTACAGTGGAGACAGTCGCGTATGCACTTATGATAAGAAAATTTGTATGACAGTTGAAGATCATGAGTACAAGTTCAGGGGGAAGCATCAGTCTGACTATTAATGATTGTATCATTGGCACTGTATTTGTTTATTTCTCAGTTCTAAATGATGATGACATGATACATGGTTTATTATGATGAGATTATCGATGAGCCCTGATTGCTTTTTGCTAAAGAATTTTTTTTTTTTTTTCACACATGGATAAGATGGAAGTCTTGTGATTCAGAGATAAGGATAAATCATGAAGAGTTTGTTGCTAGTTGATACCTCTTTTAATTCTTACACATGTTACATCATGATCATGATAAATCTTGAAGATCTTGGTGATATCAGATCACATGAATGATTGCTTGACACGTATGGTTTATTGTAGAAGTTGTTCTGGTATGATAATTCCTCTTGGGAAGAATATGTTGATGCTACAAAAAGTTTGAAGGCTTGGTTACTAATGTGCTTATGCTACAACCATTGGATGACACTTGAAGACACAACTACTTTTTCCTATCTATCTACCCTCATATATTCCGGGGAAGCATTCAAATATCTTAGAAAGAAGCTGAAAACTGTCTCTGCCTCACAGAGGATCAGATCTGGTTGAAATGTAGAAAATGGAATTGGATACGCGGATTTCCTAAAACATAGTCGCGTATATACATGATTTCATACACAGAAAACCGCGTATGTGTGGTTGCTGACAATTTTTTCTGGGTCAACATTTCTTCAGCAACAAGTTGTGATGCTGTATGGTATCTGCGATATTTTGTGGATGGTATGCAGTGATGTTTTAGCTCTCATAGTTATTTCCTTGAAAGATGCCTTGATGATACGATGTGCTGAAAGTGTTTAGGATACCTGTTAAGGGGAGATGAAGGAGTAAACTGTTACACATTTTCAGGGGGAGCATTAGCCTTGCTGAGCATAATGCATTGTTGGCATTATGATGATTCTGAAATATGATATTTCTTGAGGTATTTTTGGTAGTGGTCATAAAAACTCATATTTGTAATTTAATGAAAAGGTCATGATGAGATCTATAATGTAAAATTGTAATATTCAGTTATGTAAGGACTTATTCAAATTTCTAAACCCACTTGGTTGGGTAGTTGAGTCAAAATGTGTAAACCCACTTGGTTGGGTAGTTGAGTCAAAATGTGTAAACCCTCTTGGTTGGGCACTTTAGTCACATATGGTTGGATCTTTGATGTAAGTATGAGTCATAGAGTCGTGTACTTCATTGAAAAATATGTTTGAACATTCAGCATGAACTCAGGGGGAGCATGGTAACTTCAGTGCACATCAGTTCTACAACACTCTTCTTTCTACATGAGGAGAAAATCCTTGTATTGGTTTTGATCCACCCATATACATATGATTTCAAAAGAGAGAGTGACATAGCATCAACAGATGAAATATCATTTATTATTCAATATATCTATACGGGTAATATACGTTATCAAGTCTGGAAGTAGCAAAATATGGTGAGATAATAAGTAGTACCCACTTGATGAAGATGATGGTAACCTACTTAATGAAGTTGTTCTTGATGCTTGATAATTTTATTAATGATGTAAATCTAATGTTCTACAAGTAGTACAAAAGTTGCAGAAGAAAGAAATATCAGTATGTGCAAGAATAATGATGAAAAAGGTGTGTTACAAGGCATACGCGGGTTTGTCAAGGCAAAGTAGCGTATGTACGCGGAAAAGTACGTACCAAGTTGCATATGCCTAATTGCGCTCTAAAGATATAAAACCAAGGGTTCTTACCATGGTATTGACCCATTGTATTGAGCACTTGAATATCTAATTGATCCCGTCTAGGAATACCATTAGAAGTTGTGTGGTTTTGGCTCATGGTATTGACAAAGGCTAAATCTATATAAGGAGAAGAAATTCATTGTGCAAAGTGTGTGCAAGATGTCTGGGTTTAATGAATACTTCTCTCTGAAGTATATCTGTATGGAATGGGTAACAGTTGAATGATAGATTTGAATTCATAATGCACCTATGAAGAAAATGATGAAGAGGGATCTCTAGATCTGAAATGTACTTGTATCTTCTAGATCTGTTTATGGAATGTTTAGATCTAAGATGAGGCGAACATGTATCTGAAGTGAAGGGTAAAATATGAACTGTATATCTGATCTGAAGAAGTATGTTGCCCTATAATCTTTGAAGATCTATACGCTTGTTTGCAGTAGAGAAAGCGCGTATATACGCTGGTTGAATTCAACGAAAGCGCGTATGGAATGTGAAACTAGTTCTGGAGTATGTGCAGATGTATACATGGGTTGGTATTTGTGAAAGTGCGTATATACGCAGGATCAGTGAAGAAAAAGCGCCTATGTAATCTAGGGTTTACTGAAGTGTGTGGAAAGAAATGTCTGATCAGTTCTGTTGTTTTAGTGCTATCTGTCAATGATGATCTGAGTTGTTCGAATATTGATTATGCTGCTATAGAGCAAGTTGTTGGTTTGATGAATGTTTCTTGAGCTCAATTGTTTGGGTCTAGTCTGAAAATATGACGAAAAGTGGCCTGCAAGTTGTGATCTATTGAAGCTATTGGATCCAGTATGAAAAATGATGAAACGTGGTCCATGGTGGTGCTGAAGGTTGAAGCCTTCAGTCAGGGGGTTGTAGCTCCCTTCCAGGAGAGGCTGGTAAACGAGAGCAGGGGGTTGTAGCTCCCTTCCAGGAGAGGCTGGTAAATGAGAGCAGGGGATTGTAGCTCCCTTCCAGGAGAGGCTGGTAAATGAGAGAAGGTTGTAGCCTTCTGCAGGTGGGTGCCTGCGTGCTGGTATGAGTCTGCAACAGTACATGGTTGTAAGATGTTTTCTCTATAATAAAATATTGAAGGTTGAGAAAACGACAGCGGTGGTTTTCTCCCGACTTGGGTTTCCACCTGAAATCCTGGTGTTCATGTGTGTTTCTTATGTGTGGTGGTTTATTCTGTTATTACTGCACACGCTTACTGTTAACTAAACATCTGGCGAATGAATGATGCATAGACCTAAGTAAAGAAATAAATGTATAATAAGATCTCTGTGTATACGCAAGTTTTATGAAGGATATCCACGTGTATACGCTAGTTGGTGTCAGCAAAGTAGCGTATGGGTTTTAGTGAATGGAAAAGTAAAATTTTTTGGGTAATTCCTAAATACTGATTCACCCCCCCCCCTCTCAGTATTTTTCCCAACAAGAATGCTAAGTGTTGGAATTTAAATCCTTGTAATATTTGTGATATTAAAAATCATGATCATCACAAGTGTTGGAATAAAGAAATATTTAAGCCTCACATTGTAACAACTCCACTTACCACAATTGTTTTATTTCTAATTATTTCATAATTACTAATTTGTCATCAAGTGCATTAATGTATTTTGTCACTCTTCAATGAACTATTTCATTGTATTTTCTGTTGTGAGAATTTCTTTCACACTTATGATTTCATGTATAGAATATTTTCTATAAATTTATGATTTTTTTTTTTCATTAACCAACTCATAATTCAGTGTTATTACTGACTACCCTTGAAGATAGTTCTTCACAGCCTTGTTCTACTATCACTGTAATTATAATTTCTAATGATTTCTTCCTTTATCATGTGATACTAAATTTATTATAATATAGTAACATCATACATTATTTTATACCTTAATCTATTCATGATATTCTAATATCACTTCCTCCATTCTTCCACTTCCACACTATTTAACACCCTTAAACCACTATATGGCACTCTTAATATTTGTAGGTTAACATTTATTCTACCACTATTTGATAAGTATAGATTTTATTTAACTAAAATAATATACCTAAACACACTCACAATATTTATTGATATGATTAATATATAATCAAATCTATAACAATATGTGACTTTATAACACGAAGTTGAGTTATTCATATTAAATAATTTTTCTTCTTATTTTAATGATGAAGTGACCCCTCGTAATCTTGTTAAGTTCTATCCATCACTTTGTGATTTTATTTATTTAAACACCCTATTAACCCAGGGTAACATATTAATCCACTAGTCTTAACGTAATACGGGGATATACATATTGAATTCACATGGTATAACATAGGAATACACCACTCCTACATTAATATAAAAATATGCATTAATCTATTTGGTGATTTGAAATTAAAATAAGTAGATCTCCAGGTCAGATGTTTTAATATGGTTGTAGTTTCGATATTTTCATATTTATTTTGGTACTTTGGTCATTAAGTTAATCACATGGCTTCATAGATTTTTCTATCCACTGCTGGCTTAGATCAATGTCATGTTGATGGTCCATATTTTTTCGTATCCCTACCATGGAATTTACGTATACCTAACCCTATCTTAACTTTTCATTTTTCATTTGGGCATTCGGTCATTCGGCTATGGTTTTTTTGGAAATCCTCGTTGTTGGTTTACCACGCATCCCATCAGTTTGTTAACGTTTCCTCTCAGTCCACGTTGGTGTTAGATTTTATAACACATTCAACCTCATGGTTTGATACTCTGCGTAACTTTTAGAGGCACACCTGCCCTTCAGGTAATATGCATATATTATTTTTAACAAGTTTCCATCATATGATAGCTATTCCTCTATAAATTTCATTTGTTAAATTATTGTTGGATTTATAATGTTCAATTTTCGTTTTTGCAGGGTTCCACTCCCTTCGAGGTTTCAACCTGTCTTCATTCAACACTTTTGAAGGTTATGAGGTAATTTCCTCTGCTGCAAGAAATATGTAAGAGTTATAGATCCTTAATGTAGTCCTAGTTTGGCTATTGCTTTTGAATTGATCTTATGATAATGAGTGAAATTTTGTTTTTTCAGCCTTATTACTATTTTAATTGCTTACCTCTCATTTCTCACACATTTAATCTGAAATTAGATGTTGGATGAAATCTCTTATTTCTCTCTAAGTATTTTTTTTAAGTCGTTACTACCATATGACCTCCTCATTGGTGTAAGGACGTAGCCGAGGGTTTATTCCGTCATATATTTCATTAGTTTCACAATATTTTGCAAGCTTACGCTGATAGTTAAACTCATTTTTCTCTGATAAGTTAATTTGGTACTTTCTCTAGAAATTCATTTTCGCTTATAATGAACTTATTGAGATTTTCTTATGGAATATAATTCTCTACATTTTATTTCCAATCTATTGTTATTCTTCGTGGTATCAAAATGGCTCTAATGAGTACGAGTTCTTTGGTATTTTTACCAGTGTATTTGTAAATATATTTGAGCTCCTAAACAATATGTGTTTACACATTGTATTTGAATTAATTTATGGGTTATTCATTGAATGAGAATTGTACTTATTCAACTTCAATTTTTTCCCAATTTGACTTGAGGAACCAGCGTTGAGTTTGGTTGTTTTAACATTCCATAGTATACATAATCGATTTCGATTTCTCTCCAAGATAGCTATTATAAAGAGTTATAATAGAATTAGAGACATTTTATTTCACTCTTCTCTGTCACTCTATTCATATTTTCCAATTTTCATAAATTTCTTATATCTCTGGAATGATCGATTTATCTGCAGTGAATTCAATTTTTGGATTTACTTAGAGACCCTCGTTCCCTCAGTAGAAATTTCAAGTTACTTTGTCTCTATAATATTCCTCATAACATAATTCTATTTATGAGGTTAACATTATCAATTACTTAGTAAGTTTTATATGAAATTTAACACTATGTGTTATAGATTAATGTTCTGTATGAAATTCTCATATTTACACTTATATGTCTAATTGAGAATAATATACTTTTTTTTAGAATTTTATTAATTTCCTCAAATTAATAAAATCGTAAATTATACATGAACAATTAATCAATTATTCCCAGATTCACATAGTTCTTCATATGCACTCTGTCAACGATATTAAAGGTAATCCACTTTCTATCTCGTTAGTTTAATTTCCTTTTTCTCCTGTATTTAATTAAATTCTTGTACTTTAGAACTTTAATTATGTTGATGTGCATGGTTTCTGCCACTTTTAACATATAATAGTAAGGCAATTTTCCCTATAATTACCTACCCTTGTTATAGATTTATATATTAATTGATTTTCCTAATTTGAAGATTATTTATACACGTAATAATTAATCTGTATACTTGTATGTGAAGGTACTCCATTTACTTCAATGCATAGTCTTACAGTTTAATTTCTAATACTGTAATTTTTGGGCAATTCAATATGTCATTCATTGACAATAGAATTTGGTTTTTTTCTATACAGGTTGGTCCATATCTCTTTGAAGGATTCATCCTCTTGAATTCTGAACTAGGTTCAATTTGATAATTTTGTTGTAACTATTTAGTTTGGACCATGGACTATGTCTATAATTTATGACAGAATTAAATAGTAATTTATATACAGAATAATATCATGAATTAAATTATTGCAGTATGATACAGTGTATTCATCCTCATAATTTTTTAGTGATATTTATTTAATGCATATGCTTTATGCTATCTGACTTTGGGACATTTTCTGAGCTAATGCAATAATTTATGTATATCGAAAATCTTATAATTATCTTACAATAGTAGATCTCACTTGGAGTTTACATATTCATGTTTACCAAGAGGAAGGAATTTTCCTCTTTATGTATAAAATTTCCTATTTAATGTTATTAGTGCACCACTGAGAAATACACTAATTTTAATTTCTTTCTCATGTATTTAGCTATGTTTTCTGTGTATACAGTATTAAAGTTTACAACCTAACCTCAGATTTAAACCTATTACTAGGGTTTAAACATTCTGAGAGTTAGTTTATTAAGTTCTAATTGTCTATGTAACTATACAGATCAACTATAATTTTTATAGTTGTTGTCTGTTAAATACATCGGACTGTCTAAATAAATTTTATACAAAATTTAATCATGCATAAAATTAACTTTCTTACACACTTGCATCTACTATAATTAAATCATATTCCAATACAAATAGATAATTTCAAACTTTATCTAACAATAAAATTCATAACTGAGAATTGAATTATTTTGTGCATACCAATTTTGGTAAGACTATTTACCGCCCAACCTGGATCTTTCTATCCACAGCTCCCCCCGCGTAGAGACCAATTCCTCCAAAGTGTACACAACCTATTCTCTACCCAGGAATGCCTTATTTAAGCTTGCTTTCCCTTCAATATGTTTCCATAACTGCGTCTAGTTAATTAGGATGTTGTTTTCCTTTTTTCCTAGGCCACAAAAGTACATTAAAACTAGTTTTTTCCTCTTTCTAGTTTTATTTCACTTCTTCTTAGTAACTTTCCACTTTACTCAGATATATTTTTTAGATTTTTATCTCCGATCTAATATTTTAAATTTAATTTATTTTCTCCAAATATTTTTGGAAAATCTGGGAAATTCTTTGGAATCTTATCCATCCTCATGGATTTGAAATCCTAGCCTCCATTTATACTCTAGTATTTTCACAATAATTCAAATTGCACATTTATTAAATTAAAAAAAATAAAATATCTCCACAATAATTTTTTTCCTTTAGGTCCACTCAACCTTTAGGATTGTTCAAATTTCTAATAAAAGCAGTCAAAATAGGGATATTACATACTCCCCCTCTAAAAAAAACCATTTTCCTAGGTGTTGCAATATATCAATTCACTTTGCAAACAGTGATGGATATCTTTCCTTCATTTCTTCTTCTCGCTCCCAAGTAGCTTCTTCAGGTGAAAATTTCCTCCACTGCACTTTCACCAAAGCTACCTTCCTATTATGGAGCTTGATTTCTTCCTGTGCCAGTATATGAAGGGGATCTCGAAGAAATTACCCTTATGGTTACACCTATATCACATTCCAATAAATTACACAAGTAGGATCATGTAAATATTTTTTCAATAAGGAAACATAAAAAAAATTTGTGAACCTTAATGTGACTAGGTAGAGCCAACTTATAAGCTACTGGCCCCACTCTTTCTAGAACTTCATGTTATCACTATTAAAATTTTCTAAACTTGGTCAGTTTATACTTTCTCCTAAGTCATGGTATTAGATAGAGTTTGAGTCATTTTTAGGTTTTATAGGGTCTAAGCCATAGGTTACAAGTCTCATTCCATCACCAAATAAATTTCATAAACCTTTCTTTACACTTTAGAAGTCTCATACCACATTTTGAAAACCATATTTTAAGTCTTTTAAAAAAACAAAATTGAATAAGCCACAAAACCATGTTTTCGTAGCGTGCTCAGTGTAAAACTATGCTTCTGTGCTACGAAAACGCTGGTATTTTTGTAGCATAAAATCCCGAAATCACATTACCAGTGCTACGAAATTAGGGATTCAAAAATTTTCAGTTTAGTTGTCACGTCCATCAATTTTGGTTAAATTTTCATGATTAGGTGTTAATCCACGAATCCTTCCTCACATA
This sequence comes from Pinus albicaulis, assembly GCA_034641835.2. NCBI lineage: Eukaryota > Viridiplantae > Streptophyta > Pinopsida > Pinales > Pinaceae > Pinus > Pinus albicaulis. Next base: position 817,850,735 of record CM076577.1, read on the forward strand.
TGTAACCATCCAAAGAAATTATGAAATCATTATGAGATTCGTTAGGGGTCATTTATCATTGGTCCTTTTCAAATTTGAAAAAGGGTTGGTTATCATCGATTTTGCCTCATGCAAAGAAAACACTGCATGCATATGTATTGTTTGAAAGAGAAGCTCATGATAAGAAACCAAAGCTTTCCTTAAGTTTTCAAGCAAGGAATAATTTCAATCAAGCGAGGCAGACCTTCAATCAAGTGAGGCAAAACCCAATTGATGTTATGTCAGTAGTTTTGATACTTGCTAATCAAGTGAGTTTGAAAATAATTGATGGCTAAAGTAGTGTTTCTAATCAAGCGAGGCTGAACCAAATTTTCAAGAAAGCCAATTCATCCAACAAGGAGGTCTATCACAAGTTTGCTGAAGACATAGGGTTTTCAGGAGGAATATGGCAGAAGGAAAAAGAAATCACTGATCTATTCACTGTCTGAGAACAAAACCTGAAGGTTTAGAAGCTCTCACAAGAGATAAATCTGTTGAAGAAGCCTTCAAGAAGGTAGGGTGCTCGAGGTTCTGCGAAAAGTTTCAAGGAGGGCATAATCAGGTTACCAAAGATTTTTCTATTAACTTCATGGGGTCAAACACAAAGGTTGGTTTTCTCAATTTATCAATTTCTCCTGAAGTTATATCAACAGTAATAGAAATTCCAAGGGGGGAAGATAGATGGTTCAATAATTTTAGGTTTGAAATGCAACCCTGCAAAATATTTTTGAAACCAGAGTTTATGTATATTGATTTGAACAAAGTTGTGCCAAGAAGTTATGTCAAGGATGCATTTTCCAATTTTCTCTACAACATCTAAAGGTACTTCACTTGCAAAGGGAGATATCGAAAGGTGTACACCTACCACTTTAAAATATTATTTCATTTCATAGGAATAATCTCTCTAGACTTTCCTTTATTTCTATTTCAAAGTCTAGCCAAAATGGTAGACAAAGTACAAATGAAAACTCAGGCATGTAGAACCTCATTATTTCATCATGGTCTAGTCAAGTTAATAATTTTGCATGAGCTTCAGAAAGTGAATAGATAATGGTTTGAATTTATCTTTTTGAGTGGAATAGGGGTTGAAAGGATAGGTGCTAGCCCTCAAGTCAAAGAAACATCTCCATCAAAGACTACTGAACCTATAGAAACAAAATCAAGCAGGTTTGTCAAGCTTAAGCTCAGGAAATAGGTTAAGGAACCAATGATAAACATGTCACTGAATATCCAAAGGACTCATCAATCTGCACATAAGAAGAGAACTCACGTCAAAGAGACAATTTAGGAATAGTCAACTAGTAAAATAGCTCAAAAGAAGTTGACTAGGAGTCAAAGGTCAAAGGAGAAGGGTAAGGCTGTGGTCATAGATAAAAACTTGGAATTAAGAGGTGACTTGAATGATATATTACAAGCTATTGACATTGAAGAGTCTCCCCTGGTTTAAGCAGATTTCATCAAACTTGATACAAGTACAAAATTAAAAAAATTAGATTTTGAGGATGAAGTGTTAGAGTTTGTCTTTAAGCCTAGAAAACCCTTGAATAGTTAATCTAAGAAATTGTAGCAACCAGACATGGAGATAGAACAAACTGGAGGTGAGGATGAAAATCTTTTTGAAGAACCCATAAATATATCATCTCCAATGCTTGAAGAAGACAAAAATAAAGTTTTTAATACTCAGAGAGAAAAGAGTAGTTATGAGGAGGTTAAAGACAAACTCAGACTTGCAAACATTTAAATTGATAAATTGAAGAAGAAAGTGAGAATGCATGTTGTAGAAAGGTCAAAATTTGAGAGGTTGAAAGGTCTATGGGAGCTAGAAAAGGTTTCAAACATTGAGTCAATCAACAGTGAGGATCAATTCTACACATGGACCGTCACTGCAATCAAGGAAGAAAAGTTCATAAGGATGGTTAATACCAAACTAAGAGCTAATAATAGAAGGCTTAAAAGGCAGGTTTAAGATCTTGAAATATAGCTAGCAAAGCTTGAAGATCAACCACAGCAAAAAATGAGTGTAAACAGTAAGTGACATCTCCTAACACATTTTTGGGGTTATGTGGAAAGATTTCATTTTTGAAAGTAGTTCAGAGTTGATTTTTGTTGATTATGAGAGCTTATATATAACTGGAAGGATGGCAGTAAAGGTTTGAAACTTAAAATTTTGGAAAAAGCTGTGAAAAGATAGACACAGCAGTTTCGTAGCACGCTACGAAACTGTTGTAGGATGCAATTTGAACAATTTTGCAAGGTTTCAAAGGGTGAAAAGGATTTTTTTTTAAACCTTGATGCTAATGAATAATATATAAACATCACAAGTGAAGATGCAGTGGAAAAAAATAGAAAAACGAAGGTTCCAAGTGAAGTTTTCAAAGGTAAAGTTCTGCGCTACGAAAACAACAGACAGTTTCGTAGCGCAGCAATATTAACAGTTTTGGCACTCCTTCAAAAGTTTGGTTTGGGCACAACTGGAAGGGCAAAGTCACATGAGTTTAATAAGACATTGCCACATGTTTTTTAGCACAATTTGGTCAGCAGATGGTTTGAAGAAACATAAATGAAGCACTATAGCTATTTTGCAGGGAGTATGTTCCTATATTTCAGGGCAGATAAGAAGCAAATCAATACAGTCTAATAGCAAGGAGATGGACATCATCAAGGTCAAAGTTTAGGAGGAGCAGTTGTCAGATACAAGATTTAATATTTAGATAAGGTTGTTATGTTATAATAAAGAGTTTTAATCCTAGTTGTATTAGGACTCTAGAACAGGCAGTTTAACTGTCAGATGTAATTAAAAGTTTGTTTTAGCAGTTGATAGGTGTCAAGCTAGCAAATTCAATTTTTTCTCAAGTGTTTGGAGAGAATCCAAGAATGTAATGATGACTCTATAAGAGAAAATAAGTCAAATTGCATAGGGTTGGAAATTTTCAATAATAAGCATACTGTTTTGTTGTAGCAGAGACTATGTTTTTATATTAATACAAAGATATTGGTTTCATCACTCAGGATTCAGAAAGGGTTATTGATGTTTGATATTCTCATGGTTTTCCTTTTTCAATTACTTGCGGTGGCATGAATGTATGTCACTTAGAATTCACTGAAGGTTCTCTAACTTCCTTCATATGTTCATGAACTGTGTTTATTTTCTGTCCTACTAGTATTTTAATGTATCTAAACCCTGATATTCCCTAACTTCTATATGAAGCTAATACTCATGTTTTTTGAAAACAAACTTGACTCCATAAGCCCAATAGATGTTTGTTGATTAGTAGTACAACCAATTATCCATTTTTATCCATTTTATTCATAGATTTAGCCATCTAATCCTTATTTTAAAATCATAAACCTATTGAGAGAGCCCTCTCAGGTTGAGGAGGCTAAGCCTCAACTAAAAGTCTGGTTTGAATTAGCTACTCAGATTCTTCTTGATCAGCAGCCTATCAGGGTCTGATTTTGAGATAACATTTTGGTGCGTATGCAGGGAGTCTAAAGATTATTCATTCCCAAAATCAAGAAGCTGAAATTATGAAGGTAGCAGGAGCACAAAAAGTTTTTCGAGGTTGCAATCTACCTTGGTGACTCCATACGTTTTTCAAAGTTTAAAGGTGGCTTCGAGAAGGAGATACACATGAAGAAATCCTGATCGCAATCCACCTACCGCTATGGACAATCCAAACACTATTTCAAAAAGTCAAATAATTTCAGAAATATCAGGTACTCCATCTCATTCGAAATCTTTGTCCTATGAAATATTAAGAAGTCTTGAAGATAAGAAAGTTGATGATAAGATTCATGAAGTGTTGTTTAGATCAGAAAGTGAAAAATAACTCATTGATATTATCTTATACTTGAAAAAAAGAGGAATTGACACTTCAGCCTTAGTGACACAAGAAAACAAGGAAGAGTTTTGGGAAGATGTTACCTTTGAAGATGATCAAAATGAAGGGTTTCCTCCTTTTTATGTAAGCATTAGTATTCATGATATGAATTTACAGAATTCTATGTTAGATTTAGGAGCTTCTCATAACCTCATGCCCAAGGTAATCATGGAGAGAATGGGATTGCAAATCAAAAGACTATATAAGGATTTTTTTTCTTTTGATTCTAAGAGGGTTCAATGCATTGGTCTAATCAAGGATGCTTTTGTTGGCTTAATGCAAATTCCAGCAAAGATATTTGTTATGGACGTTGTTAGTGCTCAAATCTACCTCAGGATGAAATGAAGTAAAACTCAAGGCTACATCAAACCACACTTAGCCTCGTAGCTAGCCCTACGAGGACAGGAAAGGGCTCTATCCGTCAATCTCGAGAAAATGAGTAATAGGATGCGAGATGACTTACAATAAGAACTGATTTTAGGCTAGTAAAGAGATAGGTATGTTTGATTTTTGGGTTTTTGGGTTTTCGCTGGAGAAATGGGAAAACAGATTTTGGGTCCGGGGATAAGGTCAGACCTTTGCAGATTTCAAGTTGGGGCGAGGTAGGTGAATGTCTTGATGCTTTTGATTGAATATATGGATAGATCAGACCGACGAGGAGCTGAAGAGGGCAAAGAAGAACTTGGATCCTCTCCAAACAGTCGAAAAACATATATAACTAACTGAATTCAAAGGCAGAGCACTGTAAACAATGGATTCAACCTCATCTACTCATTCAATTTAGTTCAGAAGCATATGAAAGGATGGCATACATTTAAACATGAAGAAACTTACAGTAAACAAAGAGGAAACACCATCAAGAATATAACACCACAAGGATCCCAACAAGTGTCGCAAAACCTCTGATCTTTCCTTAGCCAAAATATGAAAAATATGTACAATGATATCAAAAGTCTCCCAAGAGTCCAACCTATAGAATGTCTCAGAAATTACAATATATAGATCACTCTAACACCTTTCCCCACATCTAGGGGTCGAATTCCCTCTTCAGGGATCAGTTTCACCCAATTCTAATCATGGAACTACAATCTAGGCAGCTAACAACTTGCCTCTAAAAGAGTGGAAACTGATTCATTTACATGATTTTTACCCTTTTGAGAGTGAATCTTCTAGAATAGATAAAAATAAGCCAAAGTTACATGACAAACATAAATTTACATCATAAAAACCCAAAAATTCCATCCACAAGCAAAACTGGTCCATACTAGGCGAAAATCTGAGCTGGCAGTTGAAAATTCAGCAAAAATTTAAGTGGGTCGCATTACTTTCAGCCTGAATTTGAGGTACTTTCCGGCATCCAAATTGAGCTCATGATAGGTCGTTGGAAAGCCCTGGATGTTGACTATCCAACCCAAGTAGAATTTCCCAATTTGGAGCTCATTTGAGCCTCCAAAACGTCTTTCTCCCAGAAGTACTTCCTGCTGGTGCAAAAGGTGGCAGCAAGGTGGTTTTCATGGTGTTTTTGAGCTCTTTGACCATCCAGAATCTGATGAAATGCTTAGGTAATGTTTGAGGATGCATAATTAACCATGAAAAATCCAAAAATGCAAAAATTTCCTCCAGCAAGTGTCCCAAAAAAAAGTGAGCATATGAGTGCGAGACCCACTTAACTGAAAAACCTGTTTTTTGACCCAAAAATTTCAAAATGACAAAATTTTCTTCGAATTTGCTCAAATTCGGAGCGGAGGTCCTCCATCATGTATCTTGCCCAGTCAACGAAGCCTCGGCCAAAATCCGAATTGGATTAGGCCTTTTCCGCCGTCTTAGTGCTTCGCGCAACCTCCTTTTCAGAATCTTCATTCTCGCTTTGCAGACATGCATGCGAGCCCAATAATGGCCTTTCATGTGACGAAGCATGTCTTTGTCTCGATTGTCACCAAAAATTCTCTAGATGAATGCTCACATGCCAGCCAGTACGTTATCTCAGTCAATTTGGCGTTATGTCACCAGGGTCTCTTTTCGATTCCCCTTGTCCGGGTCTCACGGATTTAGCCGCATTTCATAAAATGTGAGCTCATCCTCAATGTTTGTTGCGCTGCTCCAAATAATTTATCACCCAGGCCTCTGCCATTCGAATCTTTCGGCTTTTCATTCTTGGCCTTTAACTGGGATGACTTCCCTCGAGTTTCGGCAGGAGAGCTCGCATCAACGCCATGATATTTGTGAAATACGTATTAAACCTCTGATGGAGCCCTCTCAGGGCATAGACTCTTACCATTTTTGTATCTGTACACGAGCTGAAGAAGAAAGCCAAAGGGACCCTTCCACATCATGTGGAGATAATACTCGCTCTGCTGATGAAGTCGGCAAGACCCCTTCCACCTCACGTGGAGATAATACTCGCCGTGTCGCTGCAAATAAGGCCCTGTGGCCTCGCTGATATGTCAGAACCAAAGGAGCGCTGATATGCTCAACCTCAGGAATGTCCGGCTGATGTGAAGGCTCTCCCGCATCATGAACTGTCTCGGGAGGCGGCTGTGGCACTGTGAAAAAGTCACGAGAAATGAAATCCTCCCAAGTGATGCCCTGCTCTGCCAACTGATGTAACACTATGATCTTGATCAAAGCGTAATGGTATATACTCCTGTACTGCTGCGTTGGGCTCGTCTTCTTTTGCACAAAAATCACCATCCTCTCTATGTTGCGATATATGAAGTACGGAATATTCATCATACGTACCCTTGTGAAGTGCATCAACAAACGAATATGGTACGCAAAGAGACGGGCATATCTGCCCTCACAACTAAAATACTGAATGATGAGTTTCATCAGTGGTGCAAACTCATCCCTCAAGAATCTGAATGGAAAAACTCTGCCCAAGTACCTCATATATCCAGTTTTAATGTATGGCTCATAGTGGAATTTCTCTAAATGCTGACGTTTGTTCCATTCCTCGCCCATGTTTGGTATGCCAGTGGCTTGAGCAATAGTCAAGGGTGACAAAATGAAATCAACCCCGGAAAGATTTACCCGGCCATCCTGTAAATGTAGAACAAACAAATGAGCCAGTTCACGATGAAGCCGAGTTTGTGAAATCATTTCACAAAACCGAAAACATGACAAATACCGAAAAAAATCCATTGCTAATGGACATGCCTGCAACCGAGCCAAAGAAGTAGGCTCCTCTTTGCGATGATCACCACCTTTGACAACTCTGTGAGACCCCCATGGCACATTACCTTCAGTCGTGGAATCACTGCCTGACTCTTGCTCATACACTGACTCTGTCTCTGACATGGCTTTGAACAAAATATTGGCAATATGTATACTGATATAAATGCAGTGAAAACACAGTTATAATGTATGTTTGTTACACAGTAATTTGTCACCGTCCTTACCATTCCCCGTCCCGCACAATGGAGGACCCATTATGTGACCTGTGAACACTGTCATGCCTTGAAAACAGCATCAATGCATCCCTCTGAGAGTACTAGGCTTCATTTCCCCTTGGGACATCGCCTGAGAAACTCATGAAAAACGTCTTTTGCATTGGCGCAGTGTCTGAGTTCCCGGTTCTCTCGCCAATCAGGGAAATCCTGTAAAGAGGTCGCGCCACTTGGCGCCCTGTCATAGAGCAGCAATCACGCCACCCATTTTAGGGACTGTTTTTAAATATGGATGGCGGAAGTTGAGTTCAAACAAACTCACAACCATTGCCTATCTTGAGTTGGGAGGTTTGGCTGCGGGAGTTCTATGGAAGGGAAGTGGTTTTGCCACCTTCTATGGAACCTTCCTTGTTGATAGGGCCAATCCCATAATAATAGGGATCCAAACTCCCTCCTTCCCCATCTATAAAAGCTTGCTCAGATCCATGGCAAGCTAGTCTTGAAGTGCTGAAGCTTTGCATCTCCCTATTCCCAAGTGCCTTTGTGCTGTAAAGAATCCCTTCTTTCCCTTAAAGCCCATTCAAGCGAGGAGACCATTGTTACGAGACTCTGGAGAGGTTTCCCTTTCCTTGGCGAGCTTTGCGAGACGTGGACGACCGGAGACCCGTTCGAAGGAAGCTGCGACGTCAGAACTTGGTTGTAACTTCTATTCGTTTATTACTTAATAGATGACTATGATTGTGGTTCCACTCCGTTTTCCCATCATGTTAATGCGAGTTATATCTTTTCTGACCGATGTTTAGTTGCGTATGTTGGTTCCTATGCTTGTATCTGTTCGTTTCTTCTATGTGCAGGTGTTCATCCGCAGAGATTGTGGAAGGATTGTGATCTGCCAGGGCTGAAGGACGGGGACACTTCTTCTTCAGATCATAGCGTTGGAATCCAGGTAGGCTTCTATCCCAAGTCTTTCATTCGTAATTAGGAGCTTGCGTCATAGCATTGTTTGTTTGTTGCTAGACCCCTGATGGGCTAGTAGGGATCGCCTCTGTCCGCAGAGGGGATTTACCTCCTCAACAAATTGGCGACTCCACTGGGGATCGTCCGGTTTTCCTTGTCTCGTTTATGTCGGTTCGCCTTGATCGTTTTCCTTGCTTGATGAACCTTCTGGGTTGGATTCTTTCATTATTTTAGCTTCTTGGTTTTCTTAGCTTGTATTGGTCTGCTTTCAGAGTAGCTTGTTTTTTTAATTTTTATTGAAGAACTCGACTGGCGTGGTTTTTAACCCGACAGTCGCGCCACTTGGCGCTTGTTGCCTTTGTCTGTCTCGCGCCAATTGGCCTCTGGCGCCAGTTTCAAGTCCACAGTCGCGCCACCCCTGTGACTTTTTTAAGTTTCTTCATTTTTTAGCTTTCTGGACTTGACCAGTACTTTTCTTCTTGATTTCCTGATTGTCTGAGTGTGTTGGAGTCTTGTTTGGCTGGAATTCACCGCTATCCTTTGGTTGTTTGCCTCTATCTACCGATTTCACGATTTGAGCCCTAGGGCATCTAGTGGCTTAGTGTATCGAGCCCTCCTTGGGAGTTTTGGTGTCTTGATTGTCCTGTCAACTTGTTGATTGGTTCTCCACGCTCTCTTAACAGTCTTTGATTGTTTTGCTACGTCTTTTGAGTGATTGTTCATTCCTTCATTCGGAATTCGTTTGCCTTTGCTTTGGGCCTAGATCACACGGTCCATCGGAAATTTTCGAGTCTTTCTTTGCTTTGAGGTACTTTGGGTCGATTTAGAGATTTGGTTGCTTGCTTTGTTGAGTGAATGTTGTTTGTTTCGCTCTCTTGGATATCATTTCTCAAATTGTTCCTTTTGTTTTCAGTGCACATTAGCCATTAAACATTGAAAATTAAAAAAAAAAAAAAAAATCTCTCTTGCTTTTGTTAATTAGTGCAAATTGTGATCTTTTTCCATATCGCTAGTGATTAGTGTTGAATGAAAAGTGTGCAATTGCATTAGTTGCATTAGAGACATTGTTGTTTGTATTCCGTTCATTTCGTTTGCATAAAAGCTCTCAACTCTTATTTAACTAGTTTTCATCGAACGAAATGTTGCACCGTGGCATATAGCTTGCATTTAGGAGTCTTTCGAGACACTACATACGATAGGGCCTGGAAATTGAAACTTAATTGAAGATCAACTGTAAAATTTATTCAATTAACCTAAGGCAACATTGGAACTTAACGAAACATACTTAGAAGGTCTAGGCTAGAGATGTGTTCCGGCGTCGTTAAACCTAGCAGCTGTCGTTCGCCTGTTGGCTTTAGACAGCGCTAGTACGGACTTGCGCTCCCCGTACCGTCGCGTATATAAAGGGAGACCCCTCTAGGTTTTCAATCCTTTATCCACAGGAAGCCGAGTCTGCCGCCCTATACCCGTGATACACCGAACACAGCATTCGGGGAGACTACCTGCACGTACGGAAAGTCCTTGGTCGATTTCTGTTTCATTTTTGAAACCAAGGTGTATATTGCAGTTCACGGATATTTGGTACACCCTTTGTGCCTAGTTTTTCCTGAGCAGTCATTTGGTCTTTTCCGACTCCCTAAACTTGAAAAGACCGTCAAGCGCTTGTCCTTTCACGCTTGTATCAACTCTGAAAGAGATAGAGTCATCTTTTTATCGTTTCTCGACTCTTAAAACATGAAACGGTAGAATTTCTTATTTTCCAATGTGGTAAAATCAATCTCCCACGATTACACACCCGTTTAGACGTTGCCTGTGACTGTTTGATCGTGTGTCTTAACTCGTTTTCAGCCCGTGTGTGTGTTTGCTCTCTTCTTCTAGTCTTTTGCCACGGTGGCGGAACCTTCGGTTTCGTCTACTGGTAGTCCTTACACGGACGATTCTTCAGAGGCTTCTCAGCCTTGTGTTGAACCACAGCAGCCTGTTGTTTCCGAGTTCCCTGACGGGGGACCGGTCCTCGCCGAGAAACCCTTTGGAGAACAAGTTGAGTTCAACTGGCCCTTTTCGGACCCTGTGTCTGAATTGAGATTAGGAGCTGATTTCCTTTCTCTTACATCGGGTTCACCGTTTGTTGCTGCTGTTTTTCCTCCTAGTCCTCGCCGTCTTCTGCGTGATTTAACGACAGGATCAACCATGAGTGATTCTGGTGAGGAAATTCCGGGGTCTGATGACTATCAGCGCATCCCTCGTAGATTGTTTGAGGGAGACGATACTGAGCTGGCTACCACATCGTCAGCTGGTCCTTCTTTACCGCAGGGATACAGATCTCTGGGTCAGATTATCTCAGCTGCTGCCTCTATGGGAATATCATCTCCTGCTTCGAGGCCAGCTGCCACTACACCCCGGGTGTCTCCTTCGACGCCCGTCACTTCTGTTCCCGTGCGACCCACTGTTTGTGTGGCTGCCTCTTCTGCTGTTGTCTCAGCATCTGCTACTAGATCTGGGCCAACTCCTGAAGACATTTATCTAGCTACCGCTATACCGGAGAATATCTCTCCGGAGGAGTATCGGTTGTTTTTACAGCAGCCGAACGCCGGGGCTGGACAAATCCCCCAAGATCCTTACCGATCTTTCTTTTCGCACTATGCACAAGACGGCACTCCCGTGTATGGTTTTCCGGGTCAGCTTGACGAGCATGGGGACATTTTGCGTCTTCCTGCTCCTGAGGCTTATCTGTATGCTCAAGGTTTACCGTACAACCAGGCTCAGAACCTGCAGGCACAGCCTTTTCAAGGCCAACCTGCAGGCCAACCTGGCTACCAGTACGACCCGCAGGGACAGCCCAATCAAGGCTACTCTGCGGGCCAGCAAGGGCCATTCTATAATCCGCAAGGACCATATTATAACCCTGCTGGTCAACCTGCTTAGCCTCAGCCGGGGTATCAACAGGGACCGGCCTATGGTCCTGGGGGGCAAATCCAGCCTTCTTTACCAATGCAACCGCAGTATCCTGTTGTCTCTAACGTTGCATATCAGCCAGGACCACTCTATGGTTCTGCTTCAGGTCAAACTGGTTTTCAGCAAGCACCTGGTTCTGTTCCACCACCAGGCTAACCGGGTCATCCGGTACAACCTGGTGTCCCGCCTCCAGGCCAACCGGCTTATTCGGTGCAACCTGGGGCTCACTTACAACCAGGTCAACCTGCGCGACCAGCGCCGCCTGTTTATCCAGGCCAACCTGTTCATTCAGGGCCGCCCCCTCACTCGGGTCAACATGTTCATTCAGAGCAGCCCTCTCATTCCGTTCACTCTGCTCAACAGCCTGTTCATTCAATGCCGCAGCCAAATCAACAGCTGCGCCCCACGTACCAGGCTCCGCAGGTTTCCACTTATCAGCAATCTACTCATCCTCAGAGTGGTTATTATCCTCATGGTCAGTCTCAACCTAACTATAACCACTCTGGAGGCTCTCAGTATCCTCCTCCTCCACCCGGTTCTACCTACGCTCAGCAGCCAAATCCAAACGCTGCTTATACAGGGCAGACGCCTAATCAGGGCCCGAATCCTGGTTATAAAGCCCCACACAATGGTTACCAGCAACCAAATCAGTCTGGTTATACGAACTATGCCCCCTACGGTCAGAATCCTACGGGACAGAACCCGTGGGGGCAGGGATATTCACAACCATCGTGGAACGCAGGTACCAGACCTTATCCTGGGACTGGCATGGTAGTTAACCCTCCATTGCCATTCCTAGCTACCTTGGATCTACCGGACGTTTCGAAGTTGACCAATGATCCGATTGCTCATAATCCATATTGGCCCCCGGTTCCAACCAAGATACCAGGTGACTGTCCCAAGTTTGAGGGCAAAGCTGGAGAAGACCCCCAGGCGCATGTGATGACATATCACCTCTGGTGTTCGTCTAACTCTTGGACCGACGATTCGATTCGTCTACGTCTTTTCCAGCGTACTTTAACAGGAGCTGCTGCTAAGTGGTACATAGAGCTATCCCGTGGTATTTTTCAGGATTTCAACTCGTTAGCCATGGCTTTCCTCACGCATTTCCAGTTACCAGTCCGGTATGAGACTGGGACGCACCTCCTGTCTTCCCTGAAGCAGGACTCGGCCACTCACATCTCGGATCACATCCATGAGTGGCGGCGCCGTCGTCGACTGATCAAGTTTCACATACCGGATCAGATTTTGACTCACTGGTTCACCACCTCCTTTGTGAATAAAATCGCTCAGGATATCGCGATGGGAGCGTGTGTGACGGAGGAACAAGCTATCGCACGTGCCCAGTACCTGGATCTTGTTTATTCGCAATCTAGCACGCTTTATGACATCCTGCCTGATGCTCCACGGCCCGGAGCCAAGAAGGCCCCGCCTACCCCTACGGTGGATGGTGTCATTGGTTCCGTTTCTCAAAATTCGAAGAAGTCTTCGAATGGGAAGCAGAAGGCTAATTCTTCCAACAACACCTCTGCTAATCCCGCCTCATCCGATTCTGGTAAAACCGCGGAGGTGAATGCCGTTCAGGCCAATCCTGCGGACAAATCCTCCAAGGGGAAGAAGAAGGGCAAAGGAAAATCAAAATCTGATGCCCCAAAACCGGAATCTAAAACTCGAACTGAGGATGGCTCCCAACGTAAGCCGAAATTCCCCTGCCTCATCTGTGAAGGTGACCATTACACTAAGGATTGTCCACGACGATCCGAAATCAGTCAACTTCTTAAAGTCTCAAAGGGAACTCCGGCTGTTTTAAAAGAGCCATTTCCATCTCAGCAGACCCAGATGGTCGAACAAGGTTCATCATCTGCACCGTTTGGGTCTCAGGTTTTCATGATGAAAACTAATGCACCTATCACTATCGCTACGAGATCAAAGGATTACAATAGTCAGCAGCAGGCACCCGGGAAGGCAGTTGCGGATGGACCGCCTCCCCCACCTGTTTCTGGTCCATTGGAAATCGAGAAGCCGACTCTCGAACCCGTTGTGAAGCCACCTCCCAAGGGTGTTCTTCGAAGATCCTCTTATAATCCAAATGCTCGTGCCGCTCAACATTATAGCATCGTTGAGGATCTGGCACAGGCGCCATGTGCCATGTCTGCACTTGAGGTTCTTCAAAGTTGTCCTTCACAATGGAAGGCTTTACTGTCTGCCATCGGTGGTATCGATCCCGCCGACTCGAGCCTTCTCACCTTTGATCTGGAGAATTTTACTCCCCGGCTTCCACATCAAATTGCTTTGGTCATTCAAGTCGGGATTAATGGTCTCAACATTCATAGGGCCGTCGTAGATGAGGGTGCATCTACTTGCGTTATGTCCTCCGCCTGCTGGAAGGCCATTGGCTCTCCAGCCTTGTCGTCATCTCCCAATGCCCTCGAGGCATTTGATGGTCGGGAGTCTAAACCCCTGGGAGTTCTTGAGAGTCTTGCGATCACATTACAGGGAAAAAATGTCAACGTGGAAGTGGAAGTGGTTGATGCTAAACTCAAATACAATATACTTCTTGGCCGCAGCTGGACCCATGCCATGCTCTGCGTGCCGTCTACCGTCTTTCGATTCATTAATTTCCCCCATGAGGGCAAGATTGTCACGGTAGATCAGTTGTCATTTTTCACCTCTAGCTCTGAGAACAACGTGCCATATGTGGATCAAATTCCGAATCCCCCAGACAGCATAGGACCTGGTCTTTTCAAAGACCCAGTCCTCATGGGTATTTTCCCCGCACCGCCACCGAATACCGCTCAAGTCAACATGTTGTCCAGGACTGATGACCCCTGGCTTATTCCTACACCTGAGCAGGTATATGAGTTTGGAGAATCCATGCCTTTAACGCCAGTAGAGATCAGCTACTGTGAGATCGTTGCCGCATCGGACCCTCCACCTCCTCAGCATGCTCCGATGAGCATGGCTCTTGACGTCTACTCACAATCCCCCTGGCTTGGTCAGGCTGATTCACCTGATCCTCTTAGAGAGACTTTTCCCTCATATGAGGCTATCATTGAAACTATGTCTCTTGAGGAGCTACCCTGGGGCGATGGACATCATCGTTCCTCGTTTATGCCTAGCTTGGGGGCAATGACTGACTGTCTGGAGCGCTATGCTACTCAGGTTCCTTCCCCTCCTCTTCAAACACCGATCTTGACGCACGAGGTCTTTTCGGAGGGTAATCTGAGTAACATTACTCAAACTATTCCTATCAACATCTCTGTTAAACCAGGGATTGTTGAGAACATTCATGTGGGTGTGACTTGTTCTCCCGAGGAGATTCAGGTCTATACGGAACTTTTCAAAGAATTCAGAGATGTTTTTGCATGGTCCTACGAGGAAATGCCGGGAATTGATCCTAGTATTGTCGTGCACGAGATTCCAACCTATCCAGGTGCGAAACTCGTGCGCCAACGCTTGCGTCCCATGCATCCTCGGAAAGCCGCCGCTATCAAGGCAGAGGTTGAAAAACTTCTGAACGCGGGGTTTATTTATCCTATCCCCCTTACGGAATGGGTGTCCAATATCGTCCCTGTCGATAAAAAGCAGGGTACCATTCGAGTCTGTGTGGATTATCGCGATATCAATCGCGCCTGTCCTAAGGATAATTATCCCACTCCGTTTATCGATCAAATTATTGACGATTGCGCCGGGAGTGAGATCTACTCCTTAATGGACGGTTTCTCAGGTTACAACCAGATTAACATTGCACCTGAGGATCAACATAAGACCACATTCATCTGTCCGTGGGGCACTTTTGCATACAAAAAACTCCCGTTCGGCTTAAAGAACGCTGGCGCCACATTTCAGCATGCGATGTCATACGCTTTTCATGATATTCGCCATATTGTCCAGCCTTATCTGGACGACTTGCCTACCCATTCGGGTAAGCGAGAGGATCATCCTGAGCATCTTCGCCAGATATTTCTTCGTTGCAGACGCTATAATATTAGGCTCAATCCTCATAAGTGCGTCTTCTACGTCGATTCTGGCCGTCTTTTAGGCTTTATAGTCTCGAAAGACGGAATTCGCCTCGACCCTCTGAAGGTTGAGGCCATTATAAATCTCCCGTCACCCTCCTCCCTGTATCAGTTGCAGAGTCTGCAAGGGAAAGCGAATTTTATTAGGCGCTTTATCCCGAATTACGCCGAGGTGGCCAAAGGATTCACTCGTTTGTTAAAGCAGAATGTTCCCTTTCATTGGGACGAAATCGCTCAAGAATCCTTTGAGAAGCTAAAGACATTGCTCGTCAATGCTCCGTTGCTTCGTCCTCCAGACTACCACCGCGACTTTACTTTGTATCTAGCCGCCGCATTAAGCACCATCGCCATGGTCTTGGTGCAGGATGACGAGAACGGTGACGAACATGTTGTTTATTACCTATCTCGGAACCTTCTCGACCCGGAAACGCGTTATGCACATGTTGAGAAGTTGGCCTTAGCAGCCGTACACGCCGTACAACGCTTTCGCCATTACATCCTATTGCGTACGATAACAGTGGTTTCAGACTGCAACCCTATGACGTATATTCTTTCCAGACAATTACTAGGGGGCAAGTAATCCAAATGGATCGTGATCCTGCAGGAGTTTGACTTGGAATTCACCACTGCCAAGTCAACTAAATCACTGGTCTTCGCGGATTTGATATGTTCTCTCCCTACAGACTCTATTCCTGAACACTCTGAAGATCATATACCGGACGAAATGATGTTTCTTATCGATACTCGTGATCCTTGGTACGGTGACATCATAGTGTATCTTCAGACCGCGACATTTCGGTCTGAGTTGGATAAAGCTGCACGCCGTCGAATTCGGCACCAGTCCCAACCCTACCGCATAGTAGGGGATACCTTATATCGTATTGGAGTAGATTCGGTGCTCCGACGATGCCTTACCTTGGACGAGGCTGAGAAAGTCTTGAATGACTACCATAGTGGCGCCTGTGGTGGACACATGTCCGGATATGCCACTGCCCAAAAGATTCTGAGGGCAGGTTATTTCTGGCCTTCTATATTCAAGGATTGTATCACTGCAGTCCGAAAATGCCATCCATGCCAGATTTTTCAGCGCAAGATGGCGCGCCGCCGTTGCCTTTGCATCCCGTTATTACCGTCGGCCCTTTCGCGAAATGGGGCATAGATTTTATGACGTGTAACCCTCACTCGGCCGGGGGGCATGCGTATATCATTGTCGCCGTCGACTACTTCACTAAGTGGGCCGAGGCGATGCCCACACTTGCTGCTGACGGAAGAACGGCTGCTTCATTTTTATTCAACCATGTTATTGCACGATTCGGGGTCCCTCAAGCTATCGTCACTGATCACGGTACTCATTTCCGTGATTACATGATGGCGGAGCTGACAGCTGCGTTGGGCCTGCGTCACGACAGCTCAATGCCATACTACCCTCAAGCGAACGGTCAGGTTGAAGCGGTGAACAAGGTTTTGGTCACTATGCTTCAACGAACAGTTGGGATTCATAAATCCAGTTGGCATCTCCAACTGTTCTCAGCTCTCTGGGCGTACCAAACATCTGCTAAAAGTGCAACCGGATTCACACCATTCCAACTGGTGTACGGTCTGGAAGCTACTTTGCCGGTTGAATGTGAAATTCCTTCGCTCAAATTAGCTGTGGAGCTCTTACCGGATACTTCTCCTGAGGAAGAGCGTCTTCTGTATCTCGAACGATTGGATGAAACCCGTCGTCTAGCTTCTTTGATCATCAAAGCACAAAAGAAGAGGGTCAAATCTCATTTTGATCAATCTGTTTCTCCCCGTTCTTTCATCGAAGGAGACCTAGTCCTCTTATACGATCATGCACATGACAAGCTTGGTGCCGGGAAGCTCCAGCCCATGTGGCACGGGCCTTATATAGTAAAACGTGTTTTAAAAAATGGGGCCTACGAGCTTATAGACTACGAAGGAGTTCCATTGGCGCAGCCCAGAAATGGGCTGTACCTTAAGAAGTACTACGCCTAAAATGATTTCTTGGTGTGGTGTGTGTACATAGGTGTGTGATTGTCATTTGTGTGCATGGTGTGGTGTGCTTTGTAAACATCTTTCTGCTGATCGGGTCTTCCTGGTTGTGCATATGTCTATTCATCCATTTGTTGGTTTCGCGGATGGTGCCTCCCGCAGTACCAGGAATCTGTCTTCCGCAGCCTGGGTAATCTACGATCCTGCTGGTGAGTTGATTGACCTGCAAGGTGTGTGTTTAGGACGTACCACGAACAATATCTCGGAATATAGCGCCGTGTTGGAATTATTAACTGAGGCAGTAAACCTTGGTATCAGTGAATTGCTCGTGTACCTAGATTCACAGCTTGTAGTGTTGCAGCTGAACGGGCACTATTCGGTAAGAAACCCATCCATTTTACGATTGTATTTGCGTATTCGATTACTGGAAAGGAATTTTGAATACATTACATATCATCATATACCCAGACATTTGAATACATTAACAGATGCAGTAGCAAATTTGGTGTTAGACAGGCATTTGCGCAATTTATAAATCATCATCACATGTAAAGAAGACTCATCCAGAAATAGATATGTATATATATATATCGAAATGTTTACATAAAGTGTGTCGCATAAAACTCAAAAAATATACATAATTGTCTTAATACATCCTAAGACACTCTGTCTCTCAAAAATAGGTGTGGCATAAATCCTAGAGACTAATCCGCATGGTGCTCATGATAGCACGTCACTGCACGCACTAGCCGCCTCAAGATTCGGTGGAGCCGGTTTGGAACTCCCACCGTATGGCGCTGGTACTCCATCGGTACGTCTGACAGTCGGGCATAGTCTGGGATCCCATGGACGATCCCCTCAAGGTTCTGGACCAGTACCTCCCCTCCGGTGCCTTCCCCCTGGATCTCAGGGGCGAGTTGTGTCCTCCGGGAGATAGGAGACATCCCGGCTGGTCTCTCAGGTCCTACATCTGCATGCATATATAATTGTGTTAAGACAAGTGTGTATTAACAAAAAAAACATATAAACATGAAATCAAAAATATGAGGTCTTACCCAGCTCCTCGTCCCAGTCATCTCCTTCTGGTAATGGGAGATCTGGGTCCCCGGTAAAGTCAGTTCCTGAATAGGGCCAATATTCCACAACGATCAGTTGGCGCCGTAGCCACCTAAAGAACTCTGGCTTCCAGGACATCTGTTGGCCACCTCCAGATCTGGGCATCAGTGCTGCCCAGCGAGCCATTCGCGGCTCTCGTGGTACCGGACTCGCCACATGGGCCTCTTGGCCCTGGAAGGTTGGTATGCGTTCCAGAATGAACGATACCAAGATGGAACCATACCCAAACTGTTTCAGTTTCCCCCGTTTGCACTTTGTGAGCTGCCTTTTCATATTGATGGTCACAGCTGTTGCCCAATCATACAGTCGGGGACCCATGCATTCTGAGGCTAACAGGAGTTGAGTCTTCGTGGCCTCGTGCGGAGCCTGCGACCCAGCAGCTCGCGTAATGGTGTGGAGAACTACTCTCAGTGCTAGATCAGGGATGGTGGAGATGTATACTTTCTTACTTCCTGATCCTGTTTGTGCCCCTCGGCACACCCGCGCCATTACCTCTTCCATCTTTTCCCCTGATGGTCTGCTCCCAGTCAGTACAGGGATTGGACCTCTGCGGGACAATCCAGTAATAAAATAAATGTCAGTGACCTCCAATTCCAACACCTGGTCTCGTATTCTGAATACTTGGTCGTTTTCATCCCAGAGGTTGATTAGATATTGGAGAAGCTCGGGCTGAGCTCGTAAACATGGCGTGAGGAAGAAATTTTTCAATCCTCAGTCTCTCAGAGCGTTCATGCAAGCCTGGATTTTCATGGCCTCTTCATCCTCGTCTCCGTGCTCTTGTTCCTTCCATTCAATTTCCATTTTGAGTGTTTATCTACATTCACATGGTCAAAAGCCCCTGATTAGATCTTTTGTAAGCTTCAAAATTCAAGAAATTTGGTATAAATGTCGGAATTTTAGGCGAAAATTTGGGTTCCGCCGTTGGCGCGACTGTTTTGCTAACAGTCGCGCCAGGTGGCGTGACTGTTTTGCTAACAGTCGCGCCAGGTGGCGCGGCCCCTTTAGTAAAAAGAGCTCAGTGGCGCGGGTCCGTGCCCGATACCCGCGCCACTGGGCCCGGCCCTAAAATTTCAAAAGTGCCCTTACAAAGCTGATTTATGAAGGGAAATCATTTAAAAATGTATGGAAAGAAAGAGAAAAGGAGCGCCTCTTACCTATCACAGACGAGACGCTGAATGGTTGCCTGGATTGATCGCAATCACCGTCGGAAGATTCTGCTCCAAATGGACCACTGTTGCTCTCCACAAGGTAAATAGTAAAAAGTAATTTCATTTTTTACCAATTAGACATATTTATAACTTTTCGACGTTAAATGAGCTCTAAAAGTTATTTTTGTCAAATATTTGCATGTATTATGTCGAAAATGGATTTTACGCTTGTTGGGTATGTGCAGCGGCAGGTTTTTGCGACTTAAAAGGTGGAAACGAGTTGTATTTTATACTTTTTCGGACTCGGTAAATACACGAAAAAGTCACTCTGGAGTCATCTTTCAGCTCTTTTCTGACTCTCTAAATATGAAAAGATCACCGAGGCCCTTGTCGTTTTGATCTCGTTAAAATGGACATGAATCGACATTCACCCAGTATAAGTTTAACCCTTTTTCGGGCTGGGCTGGATTGATTACGAAAAAGGAATACCCTAGCCTATCGCGACTAGGAGGTTTTCCTGGATATTGTTTTCTACCTTTTCGGATCTGGGGAACTATTTACGAAAAGGGACTTGTGGAGTTTTCTTTTCCGCTGTCTTTTCAAACTCTCTAAACATGAAAAGACGCCGAGTTCTTCCTTTGTCAGACTCGTTAAACCCCGATGACATTGGATTCCGTCGCAATGACGTTCTCCGAGTTTCTCCTTCCTAGGACTCGTTAAATGCACTAGGATGGATTCGCCCGAAGGGCGGACTTATATCACAAGCATATGCTATCCCCCTTCAAGCTTGTTATCAAAAATAATTGGGGTACTCGCCAGAAATGGTGGGGGAAAAAATGGAACCATCGTCGTTGTCGTCGGCAGTATGTCGCTCTTGAACATGGCACTTGTCTGCATTCGTGTCGGGTTGGGGACATCTCATCTCGTTGCTTCACTTTGCCTCCATGGGTTTGGGTAATCTCTTTTGACCTCTCATCTGTTCACTGCCTCGTCGCCATGACCTTCGATCCGTTGATGTCAAATACTGCCAAGTCCATTGTCGTGCCGTTCATGTGTTCAAGAGAAGTTGGCCTCTGCAAATATCAACCTTCCTCTGTTTCTCATATGTTCCTGATTCACAACAAAACATTATGTTCCTCTGTCTCGTGTCGATGATGTGGGAATAATTATGGCCCACCTTCGATCAAGGTCACTTCCTGTCGACTTCAACTCATTATCCGGGAAGTTGGTCTAGAGACTCCTGATGGTACCTTGGAGCCTGCATGCCTCAATGGCAGGTTCGTCGCATTCGACGTGAAGTTTACATCATTGACTTCCGATCGAATGATTCTGCGGGTGTTCGACGTCAACTCATTTGTTCACACGCCGTAGATTGTACCTGTAGTACCTTGGGGACCATTGTCATTATTGGTGGTTTCTCTCGCGTCTGTTAACAACTTTCATCATTGGCTGGTAATCAGACGATGTTCTTGCATGTTCGACATCAGCTCACACATTCGCATGCTAGAACTTGTACTTGCTTGGGTCGAGATGGAGCGCAAGACCCTGGATTGTGTCTGTTGTAATCCAGGCTGCGATTGTGGATTATTATCATTATGTACATGACTCACTGATTGGATGGCTGCGACCATACCCGAGTCTATTTGTTTGATCTTAGTTGGACGGCTGCGCCCATACCCTGGATCCGGATTATAGCATACTCTGTTCGGATGGCTGCGTCCATACCATAGATATACATCATGTACTTGAGATATCAGTTGTATCTTTCTGTGCAGGTTTTCCGACGGCGGGCCTTCAGTTGGACATGTTCTCGTAAAGCATTTCACCCCTCTCTCTCGGGCCTCATGCTTTAGGGGGCATCTGTTACACAGTAATTTGTCACCGTCCCTACCATTCCCCGTCCCGCACAATGGAGGACCCATTATGTGACCTGTGAACACCGTCATGCCTTGAAAACATCATCAATGCATCCCTCTGAGTATGAGCTTCATTTCCCCTTGAGACATCTCCTTGCAAAATCCATGAAAAACAGCTCTTTTTGCATTGGCGCGGGTAGACAGTTCAGTACTCGCGCCGCTCAGGGAAATCCTGTAAAGAGGTCGCGCCACTTGGCGCTCTGTCACAGAGCAGCAATCGCGCCACCCATTTTAGGGACTGTTTTTTATATATGGATGGCGGAAGTTGAGTTCAAACAAACTCACAACCACTGCCTATCTTGAGTTGGGAGGTTTGGCTACGAGAGTTCTATGGAAGGGAAGTAGTTTTGCCACCTCCTATGGAACCTTCCTTGTTGATAGGGCCAATCCCATAATAATAGGGATCCCAACTCCCTCCTTCCCCATCTATAAAAGCTTGCTCAGATCCATGGCAAGCTAGTCTTGAAGTGCCGAAGCTTTGCATCTCCCTATTCCCAAGTGCCTTTGTGCTGTAAAGAATCCCTTCTTTCCCTTAAGGCCCATTCAAGCGAGGAGACCATTGTTACGAGACTCCGGAGAGGTTTTCCCTTTCCTTGGCGAGCTTTGCGAGACGTGGACGACCGGAGACCCGTTCGAAGGAAGCTGCGACGTCAGAACTTGGTTGTAACTTCTATTCGTTTATCATTTTAATAGATGACTATGATTATGGTTCCACTCCTTTTTCCATCATGTTAATGCGAGTTATATCTTTTCTGACCGATGTTTAGTTACGTATGTTGGTTCCTATGCTTGTATCTGTTCGTTTCTTCTATGTGCAGGTGTTCATCCGCGGAGATCGTGGAAGGATTGTGATCTGCCAGGGCTGAAGGACGGGGACACTTCTTCTTCAGATCATAGCGTTGGAATCCAGGTAGGCTTCTATCCCAAGTCTTTCATTCGTAATTAGGAACTTGCGTCATAGCATTGTTTGTTTGTTGCTAGACCCCTGATGGGCTAGTAGGGATCGCCTCTGTCCGCAGAGGGGATTTACCTCCTCAACAATGTTTCAACACCCAATAAATATCACCCACTGTCAAAGTACCATAAGGAAACAAACAATGATAACAGCTCTGTTTTAGGTGGATTGAGATAAAAGCACAGTCTCTGTTTTAATTGCAAGTGAAATTTGACAAATGGTAGCATGCAGCCTTTAGAATACTGGATAAAATTTGTTAAAGGGAGCAATGAGTATAAGGCTATGTTTGTCAATGGGAAATGAACAATAAGTATAAGATTGTGTTTGTCAATGGGAAGTGAGACACAATATGACAATGATCACCATGAAACACAAGCCATGACAGTGGTAAAACAATAATGATGACAACGGTGGTATAACGAGTGTGAAGGCAGTGGGGCTTTGACAATACATGCAAAGGTAGATATATCAATCATATAAGGTGGGAAAATACTCATAAAACCATCCCTATGTATTTAAAAACCCCGAGGAACAAATCTGCCATGAATGTAGGGTTTCACTTTTCCATTCAAATGTTTAAAGTCTTCAAGATACCACAACCACTTTAAAATCTACTGAGCAATAGTTTAGAACTTGTTTGAAGGCAGCTGGAGATGATTTAAATCGAAACTGGGCGCCCAACGCAATTTTTCTGAACTCTGTTAGCAAGTGGGTCGCATGCGATCAAGTGGGTCGCTTTTTCCAAGTGGGTCGCATGCGTTATAATTTACACTGGAGAAAACGCCCAGGTGGGTCGCATTTGCCAAGTGGGTCGCTTTTGCCCAAGTGGGTCTCACGACCTCCAAACTCTGTCAACAATGCTCCAAAACTCGATTTCGGCCTCCAAACTCCAGATTTCGACTTGTATGCTATGGATCTTTGGAAATGAAACTTGTTTGCCCTTTTATACATGATGTAAATATCTTTCACAATCAGATTTGATCCCAATCTATTTGATAACCCATATTACAATGTTTTTGCATTTTCACATTTGGCTTTTTAATACAATCTCTCTTCTGACTTTTCTGAGTTTTGAATTGATGATTTTGTTGTCTTCTTGCAGGGGTATGGCTATTTAGCTTAGGAAAAGATCAGGGGTCTGCTTTGAAACTGCTTCTTTGTGAAATAAATACAATTTATTACAAAAATAATATTGAACAATTTCTAGCTCCAAAACAGAGTTTTGGACTAGAAATGTTTTTAAAATGCTAATGATAATAAAACATGAAATCAAAATTTGCGGAACCATCCTCATCCTGCAGGCTTTATGACTGGTATGCAAATGACTCTAAAACCCTAGACACTAGGACCAAAGACACTTATTAACATTTAATGACCATAAATGAAATGACAATGATTTTGAGTGATTTTGAGGAAAATTTTTTAAAATAGCACTGCAGGTGTAAGCATGAAGAAACATAAGACAACAGACCCCTTCGTCAGTCAATGGCATGCTCCTGGCGAAATGCAACGAAGTGGAACAAGCGAGACACCTAAGAATGAATATGCAAAAGACGAAATGATCACTGACGGAGGGCTGTAAGGACCGACTCTAACATTGGCTCCAATGGGGATGGTGGCACCATGGAGATGCCAAGAATAGCAGATCTCTGGGGGAGTCAGACAGTGCCTTTCATCCATTGGGCGATGGAGTCATTATTTCAACTGATAAAACAAAACTTTGGACATTTTTATTTGACTGCAGATTTGACTAAAGACTGACTGAAATTTGACCAAAACTGACATGACTTTAAAACTTAAAAGACTGATAAAACTGACTTGACAATTTCAAACCAACCAACCTCCATCTCCAGAATTATAGCCTTCGCTCCAGGCCCCAAACTGAAGATGAGAGATCGGTACACACTTGCAACGAAACAAAAGTAAAATGATATATACAATGATAATGAGATCAGCAGAAGATACTCAGAAGTAATATCGCTTCAGCAACCGACCATTGATCGGTCCTCCAGGACAATCATCTCCATTCATTTCTTTGAGAAGAAATGCATTTTGACCCCGATACGCTGCAATCTTAAAAGGACCCTTCCACAAATTTTCAAATTTGCCGTGCTTTCCCTTGTCTTCATTCCGAGCATCCCATTTCAAAACTACCTCATCCAATTGAAACTTATCCGCTTTTGCCTTTCTGTCGTAGATCTTCTTTATGCGCTCCTGCAACTTGAAAGTATTTTGAAATACCTCCTCTCGTGTCTGCTGTAAATGAATCATCTGATTAATCCTCCGCTGCATAGGATCTTCCTCACTCCCAGCCTCCTGAAGAAATTTGACCACCAGGACAGCAAGTGAAGTAGGAAAAACTGTATCTGTTCCATACACCAGCTTGAAAGGAGACATGCCAATAGACTTTTTCTGACTTACCCTATCAGCCCACAGTGCATTCACTAACTTCTTGTGCCATGCCTTTTTGTTGATTTCCAGCAATTTCTTAATAATATTCACCAAGGATTTATTTGAAGATTCCGCCAAGCCATTTCCTTGCGGATGGTAGGCGGTCGAATGCCCCAAACTGATATTGTACTTAAAGAAAAATTTAACCATCCTCTTAGACTTGAAGGCTGCTGCATTATCCGTGATTATTTTGCTAGGACACCCAAAACGTGACAGAATATTATTTTCAAGAAAAGAGATAATTACCGCATCCGTGGCCTGTCGAGTGGGAATCGCCTCAATCCATTTCGTGAAGTAGTCTGTAGCTGTAAATATCCATCTATGCTGTCCGGAAGATGCTGGGTGGATTTCCCCGATAAAATCCAATCCCCACTGCTGGAATGGTGCACTAACCTCAATTGGTTTTAGAGGCAAAGGCTGTAGCTTCTACTTCCCTTCGAAAATTTGACACTCATGACAATTTTTAACAGCCTTAAATACATCAGAAAACAAAGAAGGCCAATAATACCCTGCCCTTAGAATCTTATTCGCTGTGGTCTTCCAAAACAAATGACCTCCACAGTCACCTTTGTGAAAGTCCTTCAAAACTTTTTGAGCTTCCTCCTCTACCAAACAATTCAACAACATACCTCCAGGGTCTTTCCAATATAATGCAGAATTCAGAATGCAGAATTTAGCAGCTCTTAACTTCAATGTTCTACTCTTATTTCTAGGCATCCCGGGCGGTGGAGATAAATTCTGAAGCACGTATAAAATGTCAGCATACCAAGGGGAAGAAACAAAAATATCAGATACCTGGACTGACGTACTTTCCTCATCTTCATCGGACATGGCAGCGATCAAATTTATGTCTAGAGCATGCAGATTTGTTTCATCCATGAGCTTGGCGAGTCCTTGTCCTTTGATCAGCTTGGTTGGTTTAATTTCCACATCGTATTCTAACAACGCAGCGATCCACTTACCCCTTCTTTCCTCTGGATCTGCCTGTACCAAAACATCTTTAACTGCTGCGTTAGGAACGTATGCTATAATGTGGGAATGTAATATGTACACACGGAAATCTTTCAAGGCCTTAACAAGCGCAAGTGCTTGTTTCTCAATAATATTGTACTTCAATGCTCCATCCCTTATGATCCGGCTGAAAAAATCAATGGGCTTCTCAACTCCATCCCTTTTCTGCATCAAAACAGCTGCCAATGTGTGCTCAGAAGCAAAAGAAAATAAAATGAAGTCCTGTGTGTAATCCGGGCTGATTAAAATAGGGGCTGAGGAAAGAGCTATCTTTACCAAATTGAATGATTTCACTGCCTCTTCTGTCCACTTTACCTGACTATCCTTTTTCAGCATGTTCATGATTTCTCTAAGGTGTTCTGCAAGATTTGGAATAAAACGACGCAGAAAATTCATTTTACCATTGAATGACTGTATTTCTTTCTTGTTCCGGGGCTGTTCAATCTACTGTATGGCTTCAACACGTGCAGGGTCAACTCGAATGCCATCTTTCGATATGATGTGGCCAAGGAGCTTGCCTTCATCCATGGCAAAAAGGCTCTTTTTCGGATTCAGCGAAATGCCATATTTTCTGCACTTCTGGAAAACAATTTTCAAATGATATAAATGTTCCTCATTAGAGTTTGAAAACACAGTTAAATCATCAAGGTAAACAACCAAAAACACATCTTTCTCGTTGGCAAAAGCCATGTCCATTGCACGCTGAAAGGTAGCGCCTGCATTCTTTAAACCAAACGACATTTTTGCATAATGAAATGTTCCCCAAGGAGTGTTGAACGCAGTCTTGTCACGATCATCTTCCTACACTAAAATCTGATTATAACCTGAGTATCCGTCGAGTAGTGACATCCTTGATGCTCCAACTACTCGCTGCAATATATGGTCCATTTTTGGCAGTGGATAGTTGTCTTTTAATGACACCTTATTCAAATTTCTGAAGTCAATACATAAACGGATCTCACCTGTCTTCTTTCTCACGGGCACCAAATTTGATATCCAATCTGAAAATCGAATAGGCACAATGATTCCTGACTTATACAACCTATTTACCTCTTTTTCGATCAATGGTAGTAGCTTTGGATTGATTCTCCTCAACTTTTGACGAAAAGGCTTCTGATTTGGTTTGATGGGGATAGTATGCTGAATGATGTTGGTATCATATGTTTTTAGATCTGAATAATCCCACGCAAACACATCAGAAAATGAAGACAACAATTTCACATATTCTGCCTTTACCTTTGGTGACAATGACTTTGATAATTTTACCATCTTGGGATTCTTAGCTGTCCCAATATTTACCTCTTTGACACCTTTTTCTGTTGGCCTCAATGTCGGTTTGCGGGCTACATCATCTTGATCAAACAACTCTTCCAAAGGAATCAATCCCTTAGGAATGATGTTATCCTTAAGTTGCAACACTTCCATTTGGTTTATTTGTATGTCATCAATGCCATCATCATTTTCAGTATCTATGGAGGTGTCTTTGAACTTACCCTTATTTTGGAGAAAATCACTAATCTCCTCATCATCCTGAAAAACTTGCCAACATCGCTGATTGTCTGGAACGGTAGGGCGGTGTTTCACATGAATCTCGAATTTGTTGCTGGAATTCATCGGAATTTTAAGATTTCTTGCTGCCTTGGCCAGTCCATCAGCAACACCATTTTGTATGCGGGGCACACATGTCAAAGTATGATCAGAAAATAACTTCAGAATGTCTAAGACTGCATTACGGTAAGCCCTCATGCGAGGATGCTTAGCCTGAAACTCACCTTTAACTTGCTTTATCACTAATTCCGAATCACCGTATACTGCAATCCGTTTCGCTTTTAGCTTCTTAAGAATCTTAAGGCCAGCAATAAGAGCCTCGTATTCCACTTCATTATTAGAAGAGTCAAATGCCAGCTTGTAGGAACACACTCTCACATTGCTCGGGACCTTATCCGGAGCGGAAAACGGACTACGAATCCAAACACCAATTCCAGCACCGTCGCTGCCCACTGTGCCATCAAAATCCATGGTCCAAAGACCATCTTCATCGTCTTCTAAATGCTGAAATTGTACCGGCTCTATTTTTTCTGTTTGCTGCCCATTGTCTTCAGCTGATTGCTCCATAATAGCTTGTTTTTCTCTTCTTTCTTTTTGCAAAACTTCTCTAAAATTCTCAGTGATTTCTGGTATATCTTCTGCCTGAACTAATTGACTTTCTATATCATTAAAACTATCAGCAAGTAACACAAATGACTCTAAGTCGGTATGTACATAATTTACAGGATGATTGATTGGCTTCTCTTTGCTAGTTATCATGTATTTCATCTTCTGCTCTCGATATAACTTTCTCATTTGACCAAAGACTGGGATTGTAGCATAAGAGAAATCTAACTGAAGTGTACCTTTCAACTTTGCCCCCCAAGATCGCGAAAGGAGCATACCAAATCGTGGAGGAATGTCCGCCACCACCACGTCCATTAAGACATTCTTTGCTGGAATTTGATCTAAGCTTACAACCAAATCTTTGATGAGTCCTATACATCTCACACAACTGGAATCAAATGAATACAAATCATGATACTTTCTTGTAATATCTAGTCCCAACTTTTCCATGATTGCCTTTGGCATCAAATTGTGCGAAGCACCCGAATCGAACATAGCATTGTGCAAAACATATTCATGCAACCTCAAACTGATATAAAATGGAGGAACATCACTGTCAGGAGACTCACCATCTAATGCAGGCCCAAAAATTAATTCAGGCTGATCATCCTCAACATTAACTGTATCAAACATTGGATCAAAGTTCAGAATTTTGGAGACTTGCCCGCGATAGCTACTGTTCTTCATGATTTCTGTCAAAGGAATAGATATTTTTAATTTGGAAATCTCATTTTCCAAACTAAATGCTGAAACTTTCTCAACTTCTTTGACCGGAACTTCCTTCTTTTCATCCTTGTCTTTCACTATGTTTGACTGATTTACTTTTTCTGCTGATGATACTTTACTAGCTGTTGGATCAATTGTCTCTTTTCCTTTCTTCAGTGGTATCGTTGAATCCGTCTTTGGTGCTGAAGCTTCTTTTCGTTTCTGAATTGGATTTATGGGCACATCTCGGTTTCTCAATGAGTATTTCTTTTGTTGGGCAGACAAAGCATTCAAATATCCTCTTTGGTATTCATCTGACTCTTCCTCTAAATCTGCATCATTTGCTAGAATGAAATCTTCATCTTTCTGAACAACTGAACTTTCTCCGTATTCTTCATCCTCAGTGATATAGATAGGCAGATCATCGGGAGTGAAGAAATGATTTTTCTCACCTGATACATCATCATCATCGTCGGAATCATGACTCACAAAATTCTGCAAAAGAGGTGTCTTAATATGCTGTTGGGCTGCTGGCTCTGGTGGTCTTTGTTCACGCTGCTTTATTCTGAACTGTGGCTGCTGCTGGCTCTGGTGGTCTTTGTTCACGCTGCTTTATTCTGAACTGTGGCTGCTGCTGGCTCTGGTGGTCTTTGTTCACGCTGCTTTATTCTGAACTGTGGCTGCTGCTGGCCACGATAATTTGGATTCCGAATTTGCATTTCTAATTTGTCAAGATTCATTCTCTTAAACATTTTCTCCATCTCACGAATCAAGTGCTGTTCAGATGTAGATGTGGAAGGCTCTTCTTTTATCGTCACTCTTTTTTCTGCTTTCAACCGTGCTCTTTTATCGTTCAGATTTGCCTTAACACTAACAACGATCTTCTGCATATCTTCTAAAGTTGGCGGATCTCTATCACGAAGGGAATAAGCCATCTCCGGATCAAAGCCATCCGGGAATTTAAGGAGAGCAGATTTTTTAGACGGCCTCAAGTCATCTGGAATTGCATTATACACCGTATTGAATCTAATAATATAATCCTGAACAGCCTCACCAGGATTACGTTTGATGTTTGTATATTCTGAAGTAATTTGCAGCGGATCCTTTTTCATCTCCCATCGATCTAAAAACTGATCCTGAAGTTCTTGCAATGTGTTGATACTTCTGGCTTGTAGAGCTCTGAACCATTTACGAACTTCTCCTCCAAAAGTCTGAGCAAACAATCTCATTGAAACATTTTCTGCATCAACTTCATGCAGATCCAAGAAGTCTGTCATTCGAATGATGTGCTGCTGAGCGGATATACTCTGTGGTGTGCCATCAAATATGGGAATTTTGCTTTGGTAATCAGCAGGCATAGGATCTAAATTGGCTGGTAAAGCAAGAGGTGAAAATCTGGCTACTATGACTCTTGGCGGATTGATGATAATCTGCTGTCTAGGAGAAACAGGAGGACTAGGAGCAGTAGGTGTGTGAAGTATATGCGGTAGAGATGGAGGAGAAATTACTATGGATTGCTGATCAGAAAACTCAGGCTGAACCGGAATGGTAGGTATAAAGGGAGGCTCAGTAGGGATCCGTGAACTAGATTCAAATTCAGATGGTTCAAAAGTTTGTGGATCAGATTCAGTGAATTCAGGAGTGTTGGTATCCACAATGGAATTTTGCAACTGTCTATCCAAGTAATGTGAAACAAATCTATATTGCAAATCTTCGGTAAACAATGGATTCGGAACTAATCTTGACAACTCAGTTTCAGAAAAATTTACAAACAAGGATGCTTCAAATCGTGCATCAAAAGGAATTTCATCAACATATATAATTTTCACAGGACAGGATGCAGATCTAGATAGCACTCTGGAATTCCCAAAACTCACTTGACTTTCTCTTTCAGAACTTTCTTGACTTCCTTGCCTTCTAAGGATCCTAGGAATCATATTTGGATTTTCGAATACTGTTGGTGGATCAGGGTCAGGATTCGACCTAGTATTCCTTCTTGAAGCCAGTGTATTGATCTTCTCGGGATAAATTTCAAGGAACACAATCAATTATTTTCAGCCTTTCGACTTCTAGACTCAATCATCCAAAGGGTCTAGAATGAATAAGTATACTGGGGTGATTTACAAATCGAGTGCTGCACTCACAAGCTTACCGGAGATCGACTGAAGCAGCTTTTATCTACTACCGCTTATGCATAGAAAAAGCGTTTCGAAAGCTACCTGGCGTGACTTCAGACTCCGTCTAAGACTCATGGAACAAACACATCAACAAGAAAACCATCAAATTCCCCAGTATGGTCGCCACTATGTTAGCGCTCAAATCTACCTCAGGCTGAAATGAAGTAAAACTCAAGGCTACATCAAACCACGCTCAACCTCGTAGCTAGCCCTACGAGGACAGGAGAGGGCTCTCTCCGTCAATCTCGAGAAAATGAGCAATAGGATGCGAGATGACTTACAATAAGAACTGATTTTAGGCTAGTAAAGAGATAGGTATGTTTGATTTTTTGGTTTTTGGGGTTTCGCTGGAGAAATGGGAAAACAGATTTTGGGTCCGGGGATAAGGTCAGACCTTTGCAGATTTCGAGTTGGGGCGAGGTAGGTGAATGTCTTGATGCTTTTGATTGAATATATGGACAAATCAGACCGATGAGGAGCTGAAGAGGGCAAAGAAGAACTTGGATCCTCTCCAAACAGTCGAAAAACATATAGAACTAACTGAATTCAAAGGCAGAGCACTGTAAACAGTGGATTCAACCTCATCTACTCATTCAATTTAGTTCAGAAGCATATGAAAGGATGGCATACATTTAAACATGAAGAAACTTATAGTAAACAAAGAGGAAACACCATCAAGAACAGAACACCACAAGGATCCCAACAAGTGCCGCAAAACCTCTGATCTTTCCTTAGCCAAAATATGAAAAATATGTACAATGGTATCAAAAGTCTCCCAAGAGTCCAACCTGTAGAATGCCTCAGAAATTACAATATATAGATCACTCTAACACCTTTCCCCACCTCTAGGGGTCGAATTCCCTCTTCATGGATCAGTTTCAACCAATTCTAATCATGGAACTACAATCTAGGCAGCTAACAACTTGCCTCTAAAAGAGTGGGAACTGATCCATTTACATGATTTTTACCCTTTTGAGAGTGAATCTTCTAGAATAGATAAAAAAAAGCCAAAGTTACATGCCAAACATAAATTTACATCATAAAAACCCAAAAATTCCATCCACAAGCAAAACTGGTCCATACTAGGCGAAAATCTGAGCTGGCAGTTGAAAATTCAGCAAAAATTTAAGTGGGTCGCATTTGAGCCGAGTGGGTCGCATTTTTTCCAGCCTGAATTTGAGGTACTTCCCGGCATCCAAATTGAGTTCATGATAGCGCGTTGGAAAGCCCTAGATGTTGACTATCCAACCCAAGTGGAATTTCCCAATTTGGAGCTCATTTGACCCTCCAAAACTTCTTTCTCCCAGAAGTACTTCCTGCTGGTGTAAAAGGTGGCAGCAAGGTGGTTTTCATGGTGTTTTTGAGCTCTTTGACCATCCAGATTTTGATGAAATGCTTAGGTAATGTCTAAGGATGCATAATTAACCATGAAAAATCCAAAAATGCAAAAATTTCCTCCAGCAAGTGTCCCAAAAAAAAGTGAGCATATGAGGGTGAGACCCACTTAACTGAAAAACTTGTTTTTTGACCCAAAAATTTGAAAATGACAAAATTTTCTCCGAATTTGCCCAAATTCGGAGCGGAGGTCCTCCATCATGTATCCTGCCCAGTCAATGAAGCTTCGGCCAAAATCCGAAGTGGATTAGGCCTTTTCCGCCGTCTTAGTGCTTCGCGCAACCTCCTCTTCAGAATCTTCATTCTCGCTTTGCAAACATGCATGCGAGCCCAATAATGGCCTTTCATGTGACGAAGCATGTCTTTGTCTCGATTGGCCTTCGCCAAAAATTTCTCCAGATGAATGTTCACATGTGTGAGTACAGTATCTCGATCAGCTGGTGTCATGTCACCAGGTCTCTTTCGATTCCACTGTCGGTCCTCACGGATTCGACGCAGCTCATAATATGTGAGCTCATCCTCAAGCTGTTTGTTGCGCTGCTCCAAATAGTTTATCACCCACTGAGCCTTCTACAATTGATCTTTCAGCTTGTCATTCTCGGCCCTTTGCTCCTGGATGACTTCCCTCAGTTTCGAGCTAGGAGAGCTCGCATCAACATCAATGACTGTGAAATCTGTGTCCCGGCCTCTTGATGGGCCCTCATCATGCATGGGCCTCTTGCCCCTGTCCTGTATCTGTACCTGCGCTGAAGAAGAAGGCGAGACCCCTTCCACATCGTGTGGAGATAATACTCGCTCTGCTGATGAAGTCGGCAAGACCCATTCCACCTCACGTGGAGATAATACTCACCGTGTCGCTGCAAATAAGGCCTTGTGGCCTCGCTGATATGTCCGAACCAAAGGAGCGCTGATATGCTCAACCTCAGGAATGTCCGGCTGGTGTGAAGGCTCTCCCGCATCATGAACCATCTCGGGAGGCGCCTGTGGCACTGTGAAAAAGTCAAGAGAAATGAAATCCTCCCAAGTGATGACCTGCTCTGCCAACTGATGTAACACTATGATCTTGATCAAAGCGTAATGGTATATACTCCTGTACTGCTGCGCTGGGCTCGTCTTCTTTTGCACAAAAATCACCACCCTCTCTATGTTGCGATATATGAAGTACGGAATATTCATCATACGTACCCTTGTGAAGTGCATCAACAAACAAATATGGTACGCAAAGAGACGGGCATATCTACCCTCACAACTAAAATACTGAATGATGAGTTTCATCAGCGGTGCAAACTCATCCCTCAAGAATCTGAATGGAAAAAATCTGCCCAAGTACCTCATATATCCAGTTTTAATGTATGGCTCATAGTGGAATTTCTCTAAATGCTGACGTTTGTTCCATTCCTCGCCCATGTTTGGTATGCCAATGGCTTGAGCAATAGTCAAGGGTGACAAAATGAAATCAACCCCGGCAAGATTTACCCGGCCATCCCGTAAATGTAGAACAAACAAACGAGCCAATTCACGATGAAGCCGGGTTTGTGCAATCATCTCACAAAATCGGAAACATGACAAATACCGAAAACAATCCATTGCTAGTGGACATGCCTGCAACCGAGCCAAAGAAGTAGGCTCCTCTCTGCGATGATTACCACCTCTGACAAATATATGAGACCCCCGTGGCACATTACCTTCAGTCGTGGAATCACTGCCTGACCCTTACTCATACACTGACTCTGTCTCTGACATGGCTTTGAACAAAATATTGGCAATATGTATACTGATATAAATGCAGTGAAAACAGAGTTATAATGTATGTTTCAACACCCAACAAATATTCCCCACTTGTCAAAGCACCATAAGGAAACAAACAATGATAACAGCTCTGTTTTAGGTGGATTGAGATAGAAGCACAATCTCTGTTTTAATTGCAAGTGAAATTTGACAAATGGTAGCAGGCAGCCTTTAGAATATTGGATAAACTTTGTCAAAGGGAGCAATGAATCATAAGACTGTGTTTGTCAATGGGCAGTGAAAACAAAGTTATAAGTGTCAATGGGCAATGAGATACAATATGTCAATGATCATCATGAAACAAAAGGCACGACAGTGGTAAAACAATAATGATGACCACAGTGGTATAATGGGTGTGAAGACAGTGGGACTTTGTCAATACATGCAAAGGTAGATATATCAATGATATAAGGTGGGAAAGAAACTCATAAAACCATCCATATATATTTAAAAACCCTGAGGAACAAATCTGCCATGACTGTAGGGTTTTACTCTTCCATTCAAATATTTAAAGTCTTCAAGATATCACCAACACATTAAAATTTACTGAGCAATAGTTTAGAACCTGTTTGGATGCAGCTGGAGACAATTTAAAACGAAACTGGGCGCTGAACACAACTTTTCTGAACTCTGTTAGCAAGTGGGTCGCATGCAATCAAGTGGGTCGCTTTTGTCAAGTGGGTCGCATGCGTTATAATTTGCACTGGAGAAAACGCCCAGGTGGGTCGCTTTTGCCAAGTGGGTCGCATGCGTTATAATTTGCACTGGAGAAAACGCCCAGGTGGGTCGCTTTTGCCCAAGTGGGTCTCACGACCTCCAACCTCTGTCAACAATGCTCCAAAACTCGATTTCGGCCTCCAAACTCCAGATTTCGACTTCTATGCTGTGGATCTTTGGAAATGAAACTTGTTTGCCATTTTATACATGATGTAAATATCTTTCACAATCAGATTTGATCCAAATCTATTTGATAACCCACATTACAATGTTTTTGCATTTTCACATTTGGCTTTTTAATACAATATCTCTCTTTTGGCTTTTTTGAGTTTTGAATTGATGATTTTGTTGTCTCTTGCAGGGGTATGGCTCTTTAGCTTAGGAAAAGATCAGAGGTCTGCATTGAACCTTCTTCTTGGTGAAATGAATACAATTTATTACAAAAATAAAATTGAACAATTTCTAGTTCCAAAACAGAGTTTTGGACTAGAAATGTTTTCAAATGCTAATGATAATAAAAACATGAAATCAAAATTTGCGGAACCATCCTCATCCTGCGGGCTTTATGACATGTATGCAAATGACTCGAAAACCCTAGACTCTAGGACTAAGGACACTTATTGACATTTAATGACCATAAATGAAATGATGATGATTTTGAGTGATTTTTGGGAAATTTTTTAAATAGCCCAGCAGGTGTAAGCATGAGGAAACATAAGACAACAGACCCCTTCGTCAGTCAATGGCATGCTCCTAGCGAAATGCAACGAAGTGGAACAAGCGAGACACCTAAGAATGAATATGCAAAAAACGAAATGATCACTGACGGAGGGCTGTAAGGACCGACTCTAACAGACGTTGTTATAGCTGATATTCCACCAAAATTTGGTATGCTATTGTCAAGATCTTGGGCAGCAAAAATCAAAGGCACAATGCAGATGGACCTTTCCTATGCCACTATTCCTATTTTTGGTGAGCAAAGGAGGTCGTATCGGGAGACTAGAATGGCCTACATGGTAAGTAGCAAAGATAAACCTCAAAATTTTCCTATTTATGCCTTTGATACTGAACTTGGATCTGACATTCTTTTCAATGAATCAGCTAATAGTGTTGAGGAAGAAATAAGAGCAGAAAATCAGTGTTCAGAAAATCAGCACTCAGAAAATTAGCATGCAGAAAATCGAAAAGTAAATGATGAAGAGATGGAGGAATGGTGTTTATTGTACTTTGATGGATCAGTAGGAAAATAAGGGGCAGGAGTAGGGATTTGGATTACAAATCCAAATGATGATAGTAAGTTTTACTCTTACAAATTGAATTTTGATTGCACAAACAACATGGATGAATATGAATCTTTGATTTTGGGTCTAGATGTTTTGAAAAGGATGAAGGCTCGAAATATTTATGTTTTTGGAGATTATTAATTGGTTATTAGACAAGTTGAAGGTGTCTATCAAACGAAGGATGTAAGAATGAGGGCTTACAGAAATTTAGTTTTAGACTTGTTGGAAAACTTTCAGTCTTATTCCTTCATAGTCAAAACTAGAGATCAGAATTCTATTGCTGACTCCCTTGTTGTCTCTGCAAGTCTTTTAATAATTCCTATGAATTCAAATGAAAAATATGAGATTGAAGTTTGTCATAGGAAAGCTATACCGGACAATATCATAAATTGGCAATTTTTTGAAGATGATCAATAGGTAAAGAATTTTATTGAGCTGAAAGAATAATTTGAAAGTACACATGTAGATCAACAAAATATGCTTGTTGAGTCTAAAGAAAAGTTTGAAGTTTTGCAATTGAAGAATAATGAAATACCAAAAGGTCTTATTCCTCTTGAGAAACTTTTTGATCAAAATGATGTTTTTAAATCGCCAAAATTACAAGTTGATGGAGAGGAAGTGGAGAGTTGTAATCTTGGTACATTAGCTTTGCCTAAAATGATCAAAATATCAAAGCTCCTTTCAGCTGATATGAAATTTAAATATATTGAGATGATGAAGAATTTTATTGATGTTTTTTCTTGGAGTTATGCTGATTTAAAAAAGTATGATCCTTCAATTATTCAGCATACTATTCCTATCAAGGAAAATGAGAAGCCTTTGAAGCAAAAATTGAGGAGAATTAATCCTCTTCTCATGCCATTGACTGAAAAGGAGATTAAGAAACTATCTAATGCAAATATCATTGTTCCAATCAGATTTTCAAATTGGCTTGCAAACTTAGTTCTGGTAAGGAAGAAGAGTGGAGAAATTAGAATTTGTACTGACTTCAGAAATTTGAATAAGGCTTCACTAAAGGACAACTATCATCTTCCTAATATGGATTCAATTCTACAAAATATTGTTGGTTCACAAAGGATGTCTATGCTTGATGGTTTTTCAGGTTACAATCAAATTATTGTGCATCGAGATGATCAAGAAAAAATAGCCTTCACAACACCATGGGGTACGTTCATGTATGCTAAAATGCCTTTTGGTCGCACTAATGTGGGAGCCACTTTCCAAAGAGCAATGTACATTTCTTTTTCTAAAGCAAAGGATAATTCAATGGTTTTTTATCTTGATGATATCATAGTCTATTCAAAGAAAGAAGAAGATCATTTGAAACACCTAGAAAAAATTCTACTGAAATGTAGAAGGTTTGGTATCTCTCTTAATCCTACTAAAAGCATCTTTGCTTTAACATTAGGAAAATTACTTGGTCATCTTATTTTTGAAGAAGGAATTAGGATTGATCCTAATAGAGTTAATGCAATTCAAAAGGTAAATTTTCCAAGAAGTAGGAAAGAGATTCAATCTTTTCTTGGGAAAGTGAATTTTGGTAGGCGTTTCATTCCTAACTTTGTTGACATTGTCAAAGATATAACAAGGATGTTAAAGAAAGGATTTGACATTAAATGGACAAATGAAGCAAAGAAATATTTTGAAGAAAGTGTGCAACTTTAGTCAATGTGTCTATAACCAACATTATAGAATCATGTTGATATTTAGTTCTAGGCAATCTAGTAATAAACTCTATGGAAACTATTTCCCACTTCCATTCTAGAATAGTTAAAGGATTCAACAATCTTGCTGGATGTTGATGATCTAATTTTACCTGTTGCCTTCTAAACATCTAGCTAGGTAATCAGCCACATGTTTCTTCATACTAGGCTAAAAAATATTATTTCCTAATGCTGAAATCAATTTTTTAATAACCAGGATGCCCTACATAAGTTCGTTTATGGTACTCATCTAAAATTTCCTATTTTAATGAGCTCACATTTGGAATATACAATATGATTTTATAATAAATCATCCGTTTTTGGTTTTTAGTATATCCCAATATTTTAGCATTCTGCAATTTTTCTTGGATTTTTTCATAGATTGAATCTTGACTCACCACTTCTTGTATCAACCCTTCTATGTCAAATTTCGCACTACTTGCAGCACTATTCAAAATCTGATGACCATTCCTACTCAAAGCATCTGCAATATTATTTTCCTTTCCTTTAATATGTTTGATTTCCATATCAAACTCGCTAAGGAAAGATGACCATCTATCTTGTATAACATTTAAATCAAGTTTGGTGAAAATTTATTTCAAGCTTATGTGATCTATCATCAGGAAAAACTTATTTCCTAAGACATAATGTCTCCACATCTTCAAAGCATGTATTACAACAACTAACTCTAAGTCATATACAATGTAGTTTTGTTCATGTTTCTTTAATTTTCTTGATTCATAGGCTATGAATGAGTTTTCTTGTAATAATACCCCTCCTAGTACTTCTGCACATGCATCTATACACACTACAAATTATTTGTTAGGATCAGCAATCTTCAAAATAGGAGAAGTTGTTATTTTAATTTTTAACTATTCAAAACTATGTTTACATTTTTCTATCGACTCAAACTTCAGTCCCTTTTTCTGTCGATATGTAATAGGATATGCTAAGGCTGAAAATCCTTATACAAATCTCCTATAGTATCCAGCAATACCCATGAATGATGATAAGGCTGGAACTGTTGATCAGTGGTTGTCATTGATGTGAACCCAAGCAGCACCACGGGCTACCTCGATCTTGCATGGGAATGTTTACCTACCAAATTACTATATGCTGAGTCAAGGATATTTTTTATGGTTTCTAATTTTCGATATGTTTCTGTTGATATATGGAACACCACATAATTCTTCACAGTTTTAGAGATATTCATGTTTGCATTTAGTAACCCCAGTTAGTGGGCTAAAACCACATGGGTTTGTGGCATAACACTAATCATTGGTTGTGGTCATTAAAAATTCAATAACTAATAATTTTTGAGCTCCTTAAATTGCTTACATGTTCACTTTTTGAAGTCCCTTTCAACCTAAAAATTTATAAAAATTGTGATCATCATATCCTCCTCATGTAGGGATTTCGCTACTTGAAACATGTCATCATGGAATTTTCACTATAAGTTTTTATATGAAGGTTAATAAGCTGAAATTTTTATGAGGAAAATAAAAAATCATGAGGAAGCTCATGTAAAAATTTCAGATCATGGTGCACAATATTTTCAGAGATATGATCTGTGGACGTTAGGGTTTGTGCAAGCTCCTCAACTTCATATTAAAGAGGTGATCTTGGGAAAATCATCATAAATATCTCTCTGACTAACGGATTGGAATTGTGTAAAAGTGGCAGATAGTCCATGGATTTTAGTTATTTGTATATCAATATCGGAGCCAAATGAGGAAACAGTGACACATGGCACATTGTACAAGTTCGCTCTACTGAACCAGTCATTAATTAGGTCATTACGAGAGATTGGGAATAAATTTGTCTTGAAGAATCCAAATTCGGTCAGATTTGTGGCATTGGAAATAAGACTCACAGGACTACTACAACATATAAAATAACATATTGGGGACATGAAATAACATAGATACACCAGATTCAATATCGAGCTCCTAGAAGGTAAGAAAAAACTAGATCATGTGATATCAAGGGCTGCAAAGGAATAGAGTTTCTAGGGCAGTAGAGAAAAGAAAGGTGCAATAGAGGTAAGCTCAATTTAATCATATTCTTTATCTACATGTTCATCTCTTAATTGCATTAGGTTCTTTGTATTCTATTTTTTTTTTTAATTTAGCACTAACATATGCTCTGTAGGATGAGGTAAGTTTTGCTGTTATCATGTCATGGGTATTTCTTTGAAGGATTTTTGCAGGTATTATATATTCATCAAGATAAGACTCAATGTATGATCTAATGTTCTGAAGAGTGAGAAAGGGTAGCATGACAAGAGTAGCAATCAAGGTGCAGAACAGCAGCAAGAAGTTCGCCACCAAGGAAAATATTAATAAAATCCCCCAAATTTATATGTATAATAAATTGGCAAATCCCCAATGTATATTGAAAAATGTATAGGCTATTTTTTCATTAATATAATATCCATGTATAATTTTTTGGCGAATCTTTCACCAAATTATAAAATTTTCTTAAATATTGGCAAATTTTTCACTAGGTTATAAAGTATTGAAAATTATTGACTAATATTCTAAAAAATTAGAAAAAATTGTAAAATATTAGTGATTCCTTACCAATGCATAGAAACATATGTAATATTAAGAAAAATATTTATTTAAAAACTATGATATACAATTTTCCATGTTTTGGAAAATAAAAATCATGGGTAATGTTTCTCTAGGTTCTTGTTATACACTATTGAAAATCCTTTTTCATGTTTTTATTATGTTTTACCACAAATGTCTTATCACATCCCAAGGGGGCATTAATTATAAAGGCACCCCCAAAGGCATGTGATGTTGAACCAAATAAATTTGTTTTCTTAAACTTGGTCTTTACGCATCTAGATAACCCTGCCATATTCTATGTAATTCATATTCTATAGGCTTCACATGAAAATAAGGTCTATGAATAGCTATATCAAATCATGAATATTTACATAAAATTCTTTTGTTTTCTTATACATCACTTTTTTAAAAGGTAGATACTTCTCTAATTTCTCAAGTTCAAATAAACCAACAACTTTAAAATATGGTGTTTCATCATAATATGTAGGTTTTTCACCTAATTTTGGATCATAACTATTGTAGTCTTGTTGCAATTTATTCTATAGTTAACAACTCTAATAATGTTGACATGGTAAAAAATTATTTGAAATCACACAAAATAAAAAATGAGAATGAATGGAAGATGAATATGCATTGAAATTTAATTTCCTACACGATGAAAGAAAAGGTAATAACACAAACTCATTAAAAATCTACAATGGGTGAGTTAAAAAATCTAATACGAATATAAAAAATAGTTTATGCATGTTCATTACTTGGAATAATGTCGCCAAACAATGATCATCAAGGGGCTTTTCATTTCAAGAATAGTACTACACTAAATAATCTATTGTTCTCAACTAATTACATGTGATGTTTTTTTGTATTGGTATCAAAGTATAATTGCATTAGATGAATGTCCTTCTCATGATAATATGGCTTCTATGATGAACATATAGGATCCTAGTGCATAGGAAATTTTTTTCTTCACTTAACTAAGCAGAGCTCATTTTCCTCTCTCAACAAACAATAAATATTTTTAAAGAAAATATAAAATAAAATAGTAGATTCTAAAAGGTGAATATTCTTTTGTGACACCACAGCGTGAGAGGAAATAGAAATAAAATTAAAATAAAATATATACTTTGATAATCAAATATATAAAGAAAATAATAATAAATATGGAAAATATATTGAATTCCTAGATAAGAAGTGCAATCATATATTAATCCTAATACCATATTAGTCTCAAATGAACATGACAAAAAAAAAACAAAATTTTTACTCAACAAAGGTCTTTAACTTTAACTGAACCCCTTAAATAAATAAATAAGATGAACCCCTTAAATAAAATTTTCAAACTTGGAAAAATGATCCAAACACAACAAACAAATAAACCATTAAGAGTGACCAAGATATTAGAGCTACAAAAAAAAAAACTCATCTAATTGAAATGAACCCATTCTTACTTAGTAAAATCCTTGTTAAAGTAGTTATTTATCCTTTAATACAAGGAAATTACCTATGTCAAAATATATATCCTCACCTCATAAAATTATTGCTTCATTTTCTATCACATACAAGAAACAGATAAAGTAATAGTTAATTATCAAGACATCAATCTTAAAAAACATTGCTGCAAGGAAATATGGATTAAATGTTACAATAAAGAATAGAAAGTATACAAATGTTATTACCTCAAATGCAATGTCAAATTGGCATATATTATTAGTAATGTTGGTGTGATAAATAATTTAGAACCTGCACCAAAAATAGAGGAACAACAAATTTAATCAAATAAAAGGAATAACCTCATTTGTACTATTCCATTCAATTTTTCTTACACAACCTATGGAACATGTATACCAAAATAAGTGTCCTTTGGGACTTCATATATATTGGAATAGATAACATATTTTGGTATATCAATTTCCACTTCTCAATTTTGTCATCATTTGCTTCATTCTGAAGAAAATATTTTCCACGTGAACTATAATTTTGATCCTCCAAAATATCATGTTCCATATCAATTTTATTACAGAAGTTTGTTGTATTGTCTTCACCCCTTCTATCACAATATCATCGCCAAAGAGCTACTTCTCTTTCATATGGAAAATTGTTAATGTCATACTTTGTTACATATAATTTTAGGCATATATCCATATGTTTATCAAGTCTGTTCCTCAAATTTGACTTCAAATATGAGAATGCACTAAACATCCTCTCATCTTCTACTGATCAAAAAATCATGGTTTGACACAAATATTCTAATTTGAAATATTATGATATGTTTTCTTATAAGTATTATCTAGCATCTAAAATATTCCATAATCTTGTTATCACACCATATTCTATAGGATTCTCCAAAACATGAAATTGTTTCCACATTGTTTCAGCAAAGCACGTGGCTTGTTGAAATAGTTTTTATGAATCCAAAATAGCTTGAAGTTAAAAAGTAATAATTTAATATTTTAATCCATATTTTAATATTTTTTTGAAACCTTTAATTAGTTTATAAATATTTGTCTTTGTTGGCTTCTTAATAATTTATGCCAAAAACTTCTTCTAAGGTATATTTTATCCTTTATATTATTTAGGAATCATTTCCATTCCTTGGAACCCATTTTCTTATTTCATGGTTAGCTCCTTTTTGTTACCTTTATATTCTATTTTCATTACTAAGCCCACCTCATATTTTGTTAATTTTTTTTTCCTTGATGATGGGTGGAGTGTCCACTCGAAACATTGGACATTTCAAAT
This sequence comes from Pinus albicaulis, assembly GCA_034641835.2. Classification (NCBI taxonomy): domain Eukaryota; kingdom Viridiplantae; phylum Streptophyta; class Pinopsida; order Pinales; family Pinaceae; genus Pinus; species Pinus albicaulis. Next base: position 817,893,780 of record CM076577.1, read on the forward strand.
ATTGACACATAGTTTATTCCAAAAAAAAATCTCAACGATGGTTGAAAATGTTGATGATGAAGTAGCCTATGATAGAAAACCACGTGAAAAGGATAAAAATGATAGGATGTTTTTCAAGATGTTGATTAAGGGACAATCTGAGTTCCCACGAGACATCAAATGATCAATTAATATCAAGAATGCTGAAGGAAACTATCCAAATATGAAAATTAATCATGCCAATATATATTATTTGTAATGATGGGAGTAAGAATTCCTTTATGCATACTTTATATATTCATTTATTTATTTATGATTGAATGCATGTGTTAGCGCTCAAATCTACCTTAGGCTGAAATAAGGTAAAACTCAAGGCTACATCAAACCACGCTCAGCCTCGTAGCTAGCCCTACGAGGACATGAGAGGGCTCTCTCCAGGTCTATCTCGACAAAGGATCTTCAAAGGGGCTGAGATGAATTATAATGAACAATGAATACTGATTTTAGGCTAGTAAAGAGATAGGAAAGTTTGATTTTAATTTTTTGGGTTTTTGTTGGAGAAATGGGAAAAAACAATTTTTGGGTCTGGGGATAAGGCCAGATCTTTGCAGAATTCGAGTTGGGGCGAGGTAGGCAGTAGTCTTGATGATTTTGATCGAGTATATGGATATATCAGAATGAAAATGAGCTGAATAGGGCAAGGGAGAACATGGATCCTCTTCAAACAAGTGAAAACATGTAAAACTAAACAAATTCAAAGGCAGAGCACTGAAATCAATGGATTCAACCTCGTTTACTCATTCATTTAGTTTCAAAATCATACGAAGGGAATGGCATACATTAAACATGAAAGAACTTACAATAAACTGAGAGAAAACACCATCAAGAACTGAAAGCCACAAGAATCCCAACAGGTGCCGCAAAACCTCTGATCTTTCCTTAGCCAAAATATGAAAAATATGTACAATAGTGTGCCAAAATCTTCCCAAGAGTCCAACTTGTAGAATGTCTCAAAAATTACATCATATAGACCTCCTAACCCCTTCCCACACCTCTAGGGGTCGAATTCCTCCTTCTAGGAGCAGTTCCAACTAATTCTAAACAAAGAACTAGAATATAGGCATCTAAACAACTTGCCTCTAAAAGGGAGGAAACTGATTCTTACATCTGATTTTTACTTTTTTAGGAGTGAATCATCTAGAATAGGTAAAAGTGAGTCAAAGTTACATGCCAACCAAAAATTTACATCATGATAACTAAAAAATCTCATCCACAAGAAAAACTGGTTCAACTGGCCGAAATTCTGAGCTGGAAGGTGAAAATTTGACCAAAAATCCATATGCGTAGCGCCCCTGAGCCATACGCGTAGCGTGCCTTTCAGCCTGATTTTGGGGCACTTCCCAGCATCCCAATTGAGCTCATGATAGCTCGTTGGAAAGCCCTGGATGTTGGCTATCCAACCCAAGTAGAATTTCCCAATTTGGAGCTCATTTTCCCCTCCAAAAATTCATTCTCCCAGAAGTACTTCCTGCTGGTACAAAAGGTGGCAGCAAGGTGGTTTTTATGGTGTTTTTGGGCCTTTTGATCATCCATAACTTGATGAAATGCCTCAGAAATACTTGAGCATGCATAAATTACCATGAAAAACCCAAAAATATAAATTTTTCCTTCAGAAAGTGTCCCAAACAAAAGCGAGCACGTCGACGCGCTACTTGTATCGCTGAAAAATCTGTTTTTGGACCAAAATATTTCAAAATGAAAAAAATTTCTCCGAATTTGCTCAAATTCGGAGCAAAGACCCTCCATCATGTATCATGTCCAGCCAATGAAGCCTCGACCAAAATCCAGAGTGGATCAGACCTTTTCCTTGCTTTTCTGAGTGTTTGACTGATAATACTTTGTTGTCTCTTTGCAGGGATTTGGCATTTGACTTTGGAAAAGATCAGAGGCTTGCTCTAAAAATTCTTATGATGAAACAAATACAATTATTACAAAAAATGAAATTTGACAATTTCTAGTTCCAAAACAGAGTTTTGGACTAGAAATGTCTTCAAATGTTTTTGATAATAAAAACGTGAAATAGAAATCTTTTGAAACCAACCTCATGGCCTGCGGGCTTTTATGACATGTATGCAAAGGAATGAAAACCCTAGACTCTAGGACTAAAGACTCTTTTTAATGAAACTAATCATTTATGACAATGAATGCAATGACTATGAACTTCAGTGATTTTTGAGGAATTTTAATTAGCCCTGTAGGTACAAGCATGAGGAAACACAAGACAACCAGACCCCCTCGTCAGTCAATGGCATGCCCCTAGCAAAATGCAACAAAGTGGAACGAGCGAGACACCTAAGAATGATATGCAAAAATCGAACTGATCTCTGACGGAGGGCTGTAAGGACCGACTCTAACAGCATGTATGATAATGATACCTAGGTTTGATATGGTGAATGAAGAATATTTTGGTATGACAAGATTTGTATAATCCTTTTGATTCAACCATGAATTAGTATCTCATGATTGATTCACTTATAATGAGTGAATGGGTAACAAAATCATGTTATGAATTTGTATAATACATGATAGTGAATTCCAATAGAGGTAATGTGTGAGACAATATTGTTGATAGATATGGAAGGATATAGTACTACACAAATGTCCACTTGTCTGCCTGCTTATATTGCCATTGTAGACTATAACCTTCTAGAAAATAGTGAGGAGCACCTATAAAGGAGAGGATTCCTAAGGTAATATATATTAGAGAAAGGAATTTCCTTTAAGTATGTTCGTGGTACATATGGGGGGTGACGAGATGATGTGTTGAGGTATTGGTTAGACCTTCCAATTGATGTTGGTGGAATACATGATATAGAAATGTACGATTTTGAGACCAAGCGACAGGAATGGATTGAGTAGATGTGATCATGAGTATCAACACATCGGTTTATTGGAATAAATATTTAGTTTCATCTTGTAATGGTAGGTATGCCAAGTAACACATGTACATTCAAAAATAGTTCCATTTAATTGAGTATGATTAACAACTAAAATGATTGAATTATTATTTTGTTAATATTATTCTGAGAACACCTCATGGATGTTAGTAAATATTGAAAGAAAGGATTATAGGCATAGATAATCACTTTTTTTTGGTTGATTAAAAAATTTAGGTTGTAGGTGGAATGGTCTCAAATATGAAAATGAGTGTAATTCTATAAGAAATATTAGGTACTACGCTAAGAGCCAAACACCATGAGAAGGAATCTCATACTTCTGAAATTTATGAATTAGTGTATATATATATATATATATATATATATATATATATATATATATATATATATTGTAATTGTATGTGTATGATACATTATAGATGATGGCTATTGAAGATGGAAAGCCTTGAAGGAAGGTCATTGTTATGACAGAGGAACCTTGTTTTGCTATAACATGACATATATATATAAATTCATATTTGATTGAGAATATAGAGAAAAAAAAGAAAATTCTTATTAAATTATCTCATATATAAATAGATTTATATTGATAATATTTTTTTTGGATTAATTATATATATATATATATATATATATATATATATTATACTTTTATTTTATTTTTTATAATTATAAATAAGTGGATACTCTGAATCTCACCCAATGTATTTATTAAATTATATTATCAAAATTACAATCAAATAATTTACTCTAATATCAATTTTAAAATAAGAAGGAATCTCATACTTCTGAAATTTATGAATTAGTATATATATATATTGTAATTGTATGTGTATGATACATTATAGATGATGGCTATTGAAGATGGAAAGCCTTGAAGGAAGGTCATTGTTATGACATAGGAACCCTGTTTTGCTATAACATGACATATATATATAAATTCATATTTGATTGAGAATATAGAGAAAAAAAAGAAAATTCTTATTAAATTATCTCATATATAAATATATTTATATTGATAATATTTTTTTTGGATTAATTATATATATATATATATATATATATTAAACTTTTATTTTATTTTTTATAATTATAAATAAGTGGATACTCTGAATCTCACCCAATGTATTTATTAAATTATATTATCAAAACTACAATCAAATAATTTACTCTAATATCAATTTTAAAATAAGAAAAAAATATTTTAAAACATTGCATGGTTATACAAATTTCTAGAAAAAAAAAAAAAAAATACTTATCAATTTTAAAATAAGGAAAAAAATGTTTTAAAACATTTCATTGGTTATACAGGTTACTAGAAAAAAACAATATTAATTGAAAGGAAGGTACATTGATACACAATTTTCTTACCACATACCCTCATTAATTAAAGAATTTATCATGAGTCCAATTTCAGATTCTTAATGTTGCCCAAAAAAAATCATTTAAAATCGTCCACTTCCCGCTGATATAGCTATTGGAAATTCTTATATATATTGACTATATGATATAAGTCAATAGCGAGTTAATTTTGGTTCATTTGGGGTTTTTATTATATTTCAGTAAGGAAATATAAAGAAGCATGGCACCTCATTCCTTCCCTCCACCCATAGATGTCAAATCTCAAAGTTCGTCATAGCAAAATTGGTCAGGTTTTCTTAATACTGGATCTCCACATATTAAAAGTTCAGAGTGAAGAAATGAAGAAAATGTATTGCCTCGCTGGAGACCAACCCAAAAGCATAAGAAGCTTATGGAAGAATTATGCACAAAATGCATATGTACTAACCCTACTCCAGATGAGATCACAAATATTGTGAGTTTACTCAAACCCTACATATATGTGGAATAAAATAGTGTTTCTTATTGATTTCAAAACACTCACTACAGGAAGAGATGGAAAGGGAAAAAAAATTCCATGCAGGAGTCTTCTCAATATGAGAAGGAAATCACAGAGCGATCTTTGGGGCCACCCAACACCCCTTCAACCCCTAGTAAACTCTACATTGTTTGTTTATATTTTTCAATAAATTTAACTATTTTCCTAACAAATACTTATTTTACGGTGTTGTCTGTGTTCAGCCACAACCTGCAACATTACTTGCGAGACTTCAATGAATATAGCTACATTTTTATCTTGAGTAAGTATATTATCGATTCTCAATTTATATGATTTGGATATTAATAGGGAAGTATTTTGTTAAATGCACAAGAAAGCAATTGAAGTTGTTTTTAAATGGATTTAAGCATAACTCATTTCAAGTTTCAAAATGTTCTCGAAATTTTGATGGATATGCACAAAGTTAAACAGTTAACAATTAGCTATGTTCATATCTATCAGATTACCAAAATATTGAGAAAGCTACAATTAAAATGAAAAGCCAAGTGAAATAATTGGCTAGGCTATTTCTTCTTTATTAGATTTCCAACATATTCAAGAAATGAAATGATCCTTCAGTGTTAAAAGTTAAATCGAATATTTTCTTTTGTTACGTAACTTTCCTCTTCAACTGTTAGATATCACATTTACATCCAAATTCCTTCGCTTTTATTATTGATTTCAAACATATATGCACATGAATTTTTCCCAGTAGGAAACCAATTTTCAAAATTTTCAAATATGTTGTTCATATTCTAGTTTTCAAAGTTTTTAAATACGTTGTTCAAATTATAATTTAAGTTACATTTTATTTAATGAGCAGGGACTAGAAATTTCAACAGAATATGAAAAGAGGGGAGAATTGCTCGAATTGTTCCCTCTGCACCTAGATGGGAACCTAAGGCCACCAACGCTAAAAATAAAGGGAGGTGATGGATAAATCACTCTTCGTACTGTAGATATTTAGATACAGGGAAGGTGGTGAAGACTCGAATAGTTAAATCTGTCTCATATTTTCCTTAATCAGTGAATCTTTAGTATGCAGCTATTCAGAGATTATGTATTATCATAGATCTCTTGTGTAACTGGAAAACTTCGTTACTGAATTTATGCCTACGTTTGATTCTGTAATAACTTAGATCTCTTGTGTAACTGGACAACTTCATTACTGAGTTTATGCCTATGTTTGATCTTGCAGTAACTAGGAAGTTTTGTATGCAATATTGAAACATTTGTGAAGTAATTATTTTAAATTTAAGAATGTGTCTGTATGAATGATAAGAGTGTCATTGGATTTGGAAGGTTATTCCTTAAAATGCCATGCCTGTTAATGTAATAACCTATAAAAGTATTAGTAACAAAATTTTCTATGGTATTGGATGTTTTTTTATTGGAAGGACAATGTGGCATTCCCTCCCATGTTGGTTATCAAATTAGGTAGAAGTGGCCAAAACCTCAAATATGGTTAGTTTTTTGAAACTCAGTGTTATTTTGCGATTGTATTATTTTGTTCTTTTATAATATTAAGATTATGTGTTAAAAGTATTAGATATTTTCCTTACAAATTTTAGTGTAATTGGTTAAAATATTTTATTTTATTTTTGAAATTTTTTCAAATAACTTTATGTGTTGGATTGAGGTTATATTTTATTTGAATTAAAAGTAACCCATGTGTTAATTTTGAACCCATAATTTTTTTCGTTTTTGGATTTATTTATTTATGATAAAATCACTTTTTAGTTTTTGAGTAATTTTTTTGGAAGTGTAGAATCTAGACTTGTATGTATTTAAAGATACATTTCAAGAAATGGAAAATAGCTAGAATCGTATTTCATAATTTTCATTAAAAAAAAATACATATGTAGAATCATCATTTCCTTACTTTCTAAGGAAATGTTTTCATAATTTTCATTAAAAAAATAAAAAAATAAAAAAATTAGAGATCATTTACTTACTTCTCAAGAAAATGTTTTCATACTTAATTAAAAGAAACTAAGAATCAAGTAAAAAAAATTTAATAACACCACCTAGACTTATTCCAAATTTGTGAAGGTTGTAAATTGTGATCTCATTTTTAAACAACCCTTCATATCACTTTTAGCATTTCCTTTTACAAGTTTCATCTAAGTTAAAAGTAAAAAAGAAAAAACACAATGTATACCTGCAAATATTGAAGCCAATGCAGTTAAATTTTGAAGAGATTAGGGTGAAAAACAATGTGCTGAATTTGCCACACATTATAGTGTTGGAAAACTAGTCCAACTGATTTTTAATTTGAAGCATTGATACATAAAAATACTAAAATATTCTCACTAAGCTATAACTCACTTAGATAAATAAAACAACTATTTATACAAACATCATCTTCAAATTCACACAATCCATAATGTCAATTTCCCTATTATCTTTAAATATCTAGCTTAATGGGGAAATAAATTATTTATCCCTCCTAACAATATTTTAAAATAAAATGTATAACATAAAAAACATACCCACTTCTAAAGCTTCATCTAGGAATGTATAACATAAAAAGATACCCACTTCTGAAGCATCATCTAGGCTCTGTAAATCCATTTTAACTTTGGATCCACCAAACCTCAAAAGGGTTCAATTTTTTTCACTCCATGAAAATAGGTTTGCGTAGAAGCTATTTTATATCTCTCTTAGCTTGGTAGACTCCTAAGTTAAGATGGATCTAGGTTGGTTTAATTTTACCCTTTAAATATGTTATGTTCCACATGAATACCATTGGTAAATACCACGGGTTCTCATACCATGTGTCAATACCATGGGTAAATACCATGAAATTATCTTAATTTTAATTTTTTTTTAAGGAGATTTAATCTAGCAGATTTAGAGTTAAGATGTATATAAATTTTTTTAGTTCCCCCTATCCCTTAAAATAATGTGGGATAACCTCTAGACTTAATTTTTCTATAAAATAAATTTGGGGAGATTTGAAATATAAATTTACTTTTATTACCCTCTCCCTTAAAATAAGGTGGGCTAACCTCTATACGTAATTTTTTTATAAAATAAATTTGGGGCGATTTAAAATAATGAAATAGTATACTATGATAGAAAAAAATCACCCAATAAAACTTTAAAACGCTTTAATTTTGCCAATGGGCGAAAATTCGCCCCTAATATTTTATATGTTCACCACATGAGGTTTTCAAGTGGGAAGAAATGCATACAGTCATTGTAAAGTTATCATTGTACTGAGTCATTGTAAAAGAATCATTGTAAAATTTGTACAAGTGTCTATCTACCAAGAATTCAAGAAGAAGTGTTGGGAGGTCTAGGATCATCATTAGGTATTTGTTTCATAGTTGGGGTTATGGTCTAGTGTTTCTTCTTCTTCTACATCATTCTATATCATTGTAAAGTGGAAAATGTTCACTGGTACGGGAGTCCATTATTCCTCTATTATTCTATAGGGTGGTAGGCTAGTTCTAGGCTGGTGCATGAAGTCACCAACAGGTTGAAGACTACGAAAACATCATGGTGGTAGGGTGGTGGTAGGGTGAGTTGTAGATCATTCGGTGTTGGGGCATCCGTTCAGTTGAATACTAAAGAATCACGGGCATTGGAGCATCCATCCAGTAGGAGCTGGAGAATAATTATTTTCTATATTCTAGGAATTTGGAGATTTATTTTCAATTGGATTTGAAAATTAAAGAATTATTAGAAAATAAATTTGGTGGTTTTTGTCTTGGATGGGATTTCCACCTTAAAAATGTGTGCATTTGTGTTCCTTTTTTTTACTGCTATCATTGGAAAAAAACTCATAATAATTGAAGATTAACTAATGCTCTGAAATATTAATAATAATAGTAATTGAAAGGAATATTGATTCACACACCCCCACCCCCCCTCTAAGTATTTCCAAAAATTGGTATCAGAGCTTGTAGTAATTGAAAGGAATATTGATTCACCCCCCCCCCCCTCTCAGTATTTCCAAAAATTGGTATCAGAGCTTGGTTCCTTCAATAATAGTTTAACAGATGGAAGGAGGTCATGGAGCATACCAAGAATGCTGTACCTCTACTCAATGAAAATAATTATGCACTATGGAAAGGAAGAATGGAGGTATATATCTTGGTGCAAGGTTACAAAGTATGCGTCATTGTTCAAGATGGCTTTACATCAACCGTGGATGAAAAAGGTAGGAATAATTTGGTAAATGATGCAAAATAAAATAATATTATTATTAGTGGAATTTTTTAATCTTCTTATCATAAGGTTTTGGGTAGTAAAACCAAAACAAATGTATGGGAAAATCTTGAGAATATATATGTAGGTGACTCAAATTTCAAAGACAAAAAGCTTCAAATCTATAGAGAAAAATTTAAGCAACTTAGAATGAAAAAATATGGCAACATTGTTTCATACTTCCAACACGTTGATGAAATAACAAAAACTTTGGAAGGATTGGGAGAGCCAGTTGACAAGAATATTATTATATGAAAGATTCTTAGAAAGTTACTAGGGAGATTCAACCCAAAGGTATCAGTCTTAGAATACAATGCAAATCTGGACAAACTCAGCAAAGAGGAATTTACATGTGTTCTCATAGCATATGAAATGAGACTTTATTAAGAATAAGGTACTTCACATTTAGAAACTGTGTTTGTTGCATATAAGAAAACCAATAAGGAAAAACAACCTTCAAAGGAAAAGACTGGCACCTGTAAGTGTGAAGAAAAGGAAGATGATGAAGAAGGTCTTTCAGATGGAGAATATTCTTACTTTATGAGAAAACTAAAAATTGGTAAGGAAAAATTCAAAGGTAAACTTCCATTCTTATGTTTTGGCTGTGTTGAGGTTGGGAATTTCGCAAAAAAATGTCCGAACATAAGTGATGGAAAATAAAAAAGAAATAAATGCTTTAAGAAATTCAACAAGCAAGGCAAAAAGAAAGGATTCAAAAGGAACTTTCTTTCCAAAGAAGATAGCTCATCATCCGATGCAGACAGTGATAGCGAAGAAGAAGCCAATGAGAGAGTATTTTTTATGGCCAAGAACAATAAACAAGAGGTATCAAACAACGAAGAAGAAGGGTTGACCATAGAATAATTTTCTAAGGAGGAAATAAGGCTTATACAAGAGCTCAAGGCTGAGAATATCCGTTCCAATACTCTTGAAGAACAAGCTCAGGGTCTCAAAATTGATGTTGAAGAACACAAATGTAGTGAATAGTCACTTCAAAAGAAGTTGGAAGAAAGCAACCAAGAAAGGGAAGCATTAGAAGCTGAAGTAGTCTTGCTGTGTAAGGAAGTGAAGAACGGGAAAACTGTCCAAAAATATGCCAAAAGCTCAAGGGAATTGGAAGAAATTATCAACAATCAACGATCTTATAACGACAGAATTGGCCTTGGTTACAAAGAAGAAGAAGTAGGACCTTCTACAACAAAATACAATGAACCTATGATATTTGACATGCATGTAGACTTTGTTGGACAATATTCACAAGAACAACCTTGGAAGAGAATTCCTTGACGAATATTTCCATCCAAGTACCAACATATTTTTCATTTCTATTGTTATTCATGTGGAAAATTTTGTCATAAAGCTGTAGAATGTTGCACGTACCCTAAGAACCAATAAAATTCCTAGAGATCTATGAAATATGAACCTCCCAGGGCTCAACATAACATCAATAGATTTGAGCATTTATGAAATAATATGGAATGTTACAAATGTCAAAACTTTTAACACATGGCCAAATACTATAGACTTGAAAATCCTTGAGAAGAATCTTCAAAGCCACAGGACAAACAAACATGGAAGAAGAACAAGACTGATAATTGTGCTCTCGCTCTCAAGGCTCAAAACAACAAAGATGTGTGGTATGTTGATAACAGTTTCTCAACGCATATGAATAGAGATAGAAAGAAATTTCTATCTTTGAAAGAGAAGGATGGAACGTATCCTTTGGAAATGACCGATCTTCAAATGTTATAGAATCAAGTACCGTCACTCTCGAAAGTAAAGATGTTCTATTCGTTGAAAACATGAATCAAAATTTGCTCAGTGTTGGAAAAATGTGTGATCACAGACACACAATGCTATTCAACTCCAAAAACTGTGAAATCAGGAAAGGAAAATATGGTAAAATTGTGGCTACAACAATTCGAGCTCAAATGACATATATGTTCTGGATGAGGCAACTAAAGCATGTCTACTGGCTAAATAAGATGAAATCTAGTTATGGCACAAATGAATGGGTCACATAAACTTTGACAATCTTGTTAGAATAAGGAAAAAGGAAGAAGTATGAGAAATGTCGAAAATCTCAAAACCTTCGAACACAATATGTGAGGCCTGTCGGCATGGAAAGCAGAAAAAAATAGAATTTAAAATAAAGTAACACTTTGCATCACATCCATTGGAATTGATACATACTGATCTATGTGGTCCTGTGAGAACAAAAGGCATAGATGGAGAATTATATTTCATGTTAATGATAGATGACTATACCAGGATCACATTCGTTAGTTTCCTAAAGAAAAAATATGAAGCATTTGAGTGCTTTAAGATCTACAAGGAGTTGGTCGAAGATGAAACTGAATTGAAAATAAAGTGTTTAATATTAGATAATGGTGAAAAATTCACTTCCAAATTATTTCACCAATACTGTGACAAAAATGGAATAAAAATACAATTTTCAACAACATGAACACCTTAGAAAAATGGAGTTGCTAAAAGAAAGAACATAACCATACAGGGAATGGGTAGAAAAATGTTGAAGGACTCAAAATTGGATGAAAAATTCTAGGTTCAACCAATTGATACATCAATCTTGATTATCAATGGAATTCTTCTCAGAAATAATTGCAACAAGACCCCATATGAATTATGGAAAGGAAAACCAGCTAATGTAAAATATTTCAGAATCTCCGGAAGAAAATGTTATATCAAAATAGAAGATCAAAATTTGGGTAAGTTTGAATCACGTGTTGATGAAGGCATATTTTTTGGTTACTCACGCAAAAGAAAGGCCTATAAATGCTATAATCTAAGACGAAAATCGATAGTGGAGAGCATAAATGTTACATTTTATGAAGATGGTGTTCTAATGAATAATTATGAGGATCTAGAATCTTTGAAACTTGAGATAGAGGCTAAAAAGGACAAAAAGAAAATTCTAGAACAAGAAGAAACTATCAACTAGGAAGAAGTAAATAATGATCATCAAGATATACCGTAACGACAACAAGAAGCTCCTCCAAAGAGAACAAAATAATTGATTCAAAAGAACCATCCGTCAAATCAAATAATTGGTGACATAAATGAAGGTCGATAGCTTCGTTCATCACAACAAGCTCACATTTCTTTTCTATCAACCTTTGAGCCTAGTATAATTGAGGAAGCCAGCCAAAATGAACATTGGGTAGCAGCTATGCATGAAGAATTGGATCAAATCGAGAATAATAACACCTGAGAATTAGTTCCACGACCAAAATATAAAAATTTCATTGGGACTAAATGGGTGTTCAGGAACAAATTGAATGAAGATGGACATGTTACTGGAAATAAAGCAAGATTGGTTTGCAAAGGCTATGCACAAGTGGAAGGAATTGATTTCAATGAAAAATTTGCACCATTTTCCAGAATGGAAGCCATCTAAATCTTTCTTGCCTATTCATGTTCAAGAAAATCAAAGTCTACCAAATGGATGTTAAGACAACATTTCAAAATGGTGAATTAGAAGAATAAGTTTACATCGAACAACTAGAAGGTTTTCTACTATCAAAAAAAGAAGACTATGTTTGCAGGTTAAAGAAGGCTCTATATGGTCTCAAGTAGGCTCCCAGAGAATGGTATGCTCATCTTGATGAATAAATACGTTAAGAAGGGTTCAGGAAAGGTATTGCTGATAGTAATATTTATGTACAAATAGATAAATATAATTTAACAATCATTGAGGTATATGTGGATGATATAATATTTGGTAGCATTGATGATCAACTAAGTAAGAAATTTGATACTAACATGAAAAGTGAGTTCGAGATGTCTTTAGTTGGTGAGCTGACATACTTCTTAGGGCTTCAAATATATCAGTAAGAGAAATGAATATTTATATGTCAAATCAAGTACATCAAGGTAATACTCAAGAAATTAAAAATGGAAGATTTCAAACCCGTCCTTACTCTGATGGTAACATGTTGCAAATTGAGCATAGACGACTCATCTAAGGATGTGGATGAGAGGTTGTATAGATCAATGATTGGTAGTATTATATAAGTAACAAAATCCCGACTAGATGTTATGCAAGCAGTCAGACAAGTATAAAGATTCCAAACAGCACCAAAAGAATCACATATTATTGTTGTCAAAAGATTCTTTGATATGTAAAGGGCATAGTGGAATATGGATTGTCGTATCCCAAGGGTAAAAATCTCATTATTCAAGCCTTTACAGATGCAGATTGGGCAGGAAGCATTGATAATCATAAGAGTACTAGTGGAGCAAAATTCTATCTAGGTGGTTGTCTCATATCATGGTTGAGCAAAGAGAAAACCTCAATCTCGTTATCTATAGCAGAAGAAGAATACATTGCACCGACAACTTATTGTACTCAAGTCCCTTGGATGAAAAAAACTTTGCAATATATTCAAGTACAATTCAGTGAGCCTATTCCCATCTTCTTTCATAACACCAGTGCCATCAGCTTCTCTAAGAATCATGACATGAATTAAAAAACAAAACACATTCCTATAAAATATCATTTTTTGAGAGAACAAGTCGCTGAAAATAATATCAAACTTGAATATGTTGGTACAAAAGAACAAATCACTAATATCTTCATGAAAAATTTACCTTGTGAAGCATTTGAATATCTTTGCCAGAATGTTGGGATTCTCCCAAGTTCTCATTATATTTTCCTTATTCATAATATAAAGGGGGAGTGGAAGTGTGTACAGGCCCGTAGGATGGTTCTGTGCCAGGGGGAGTTACCCTTTGCCATTGATTTCAAAGGGGGAGAGAATATTGTAGGAAGCGCTTTCATGATCACAGCGGGAGTACTTGTGTTGCCATCAATTCCAAAAGGGGATATTGTTGATTAGTGGTTGTCAGTGATGTCAACCCAAGAAGCACCAGAGGCTACCCTAATCTTGCATGTGAATTTTGACCTACAAAATTACTATATTTTGAGTCAAGGATATTTTTAATGGTTTTTAATTGTTGATATGTTTCCGTTGATATATGGCACAACACGTAATTCTTCATGGTTTGATATATATTCATGTTTTAATTTAGTAACACGAGTTAGTGGGCTAAAACCCCATGGGTTTGTGGCATGACACTAATCATTGGTTTTGGTCATTCGACAGTCAATAATTAATAATTGTTTAGATCCTAAAATCCCTCCCACGTTCACTTGTTAAAGCCCCTCTCAACCTAAGCATTTATATAAATTGTGATCCTCATATCCTCCTCATGTCAGGATTTTTCTACTTGAAATATGTCATCGTGGAATTGTCACAATAAATTTTTTTCTGCAAAGGTTCAAAAGCTGAAATTTATATGAGGCGAAACCAAAATCTTGAGGAAGATCGTGTAAAAATTTCATATCATGGTGCACAATAATTTAGGAGATATGATCTATGGAAGTTAGGGTTTTTGCAGGCTCCTAAACTTCATGTCAAAGAGGTGACCTTATAAAAATCGCCATAACTATATCTCCATGTATCAGATAGGAATTATGTAAACCATGATGAATATTGCACAGAATCTAGTTTTTTTATATCAATTTCATAGCTGAATGAAGAAATAGTGACACTCGGCACGCCATACAATTTCGCTCTACTAAACTAGTCCTTAATTAGGTCATTGTGAGAGATTGGGCATAAGTTTTCCTTGAAGAATCCAAATTGGGTCAGAACTGTGGAATTGGAAAGAAGACTCAGAGGAATACTAAAGGACAAAAATTCACATATTAGGCATCTGAAATAACATAGATACACCAGATTCAATATCAAGCTCCTAGAAGGAAAGAAAAAGCTAGATCATATGTTGTCAAGGGCTGCAAAGAACCCAAATTCCTAGGGCAATAGAGTAAAGCAAGGTGTAGCAGAGGTAAGCTCTAAGTAATTATATTTTGTATCTGCATGGTCATATCTTAATTGCATTAGGTTCTTTATATTCTAATTTTTATTTTTTTTGGTTTAGCACTTACATATGCTCTGGATGATGAGGTAAGTTTTGCTATTATCATGTCATGGGTATTTCCTTGAATAATTTTTTCAGGTATTATATATTCATCAAGATAAGAATAAATGCACGATCTAATGTTCTGAAGAGTGAGAAAGGCTAGCATGAAAAGAGAAGAAATGAAGGTGTAGAACAACAATAAGAAATTTACCACATGAATACTTCAAGTGGGAAGCACTGCATACAGTCATAGTAAAGGTATCATTGTACTGAGTCATTGTAAAATTTGTACAAGTGTCTATCTGCCAGGAATTGAAGAGTGAGTCTCGGGAGGTATAAGATCATCATTAGCCATTTGAGTCATAGTTGGGGTTATAGTCTACTGTGTCTTATTCTCCTACATCATTCTATGTCATTTTAAAGTGGACCATTTTCCCTGGTGCGAGAGTCCATTATTATTTTATTCTTCTATAGGGTGGTAGGCTAGTGCTAGGCTGGTGCATGAAGTCACCAACATGTTTAAGCCTACGAAAAATTCAGGGTGGTAGGGTGGTGCTAGGGTGATTTTTAGCTCATTGGGTGTTTGGGAATCCTTTTAGTTGACTACTAAAGAATCTCGAGCATTGGAGCGTCCATCCAGTGGGAGTTGGAGAAGAATTATTTTTCTATATTCTTGGAAGTTAAAGCTTTCTTTTCAATTGGATTTGAATACTAAAGAATTATTAGAAAATCATTCATGTTTTTTTGTCCCAAAGGGGGTTTCCAACTTTAAAAATGTGTGCATTTGCGTTCCTTTTGTTTACTGCTATCATTGTAGAAACACTGATAATAATTGAAGATTAACTAATGCTCTGGTATATTAATAATAATAATAATTGAAAGGAATACTAATCCCCCCCCCCAAAAAAAAGTATTTCCAAGAGGAACATCATTAGGTATAGGCCAATCCATTATAGCTTGTATCTTCTGTGGTTCTCCTTCCAATCCTTCCTCTGAAATTACATGACCCAAATACAAAATTTTATCTTTGTAAAAATCACATTTGCTAAGTTTGCATATAAATTATGCTCTCTAGATGTTTGTAAGACAATTCTGAGATGTTCTTTATGTTCTGCTTCATTTTTGGAATATATCAGAATGTCATCAATGAACACTAAAATTTTTTTGTCTAGATACTTATGTAACACATTAGTCATTTGACACATGAATGTAGCAAGTGCATTAGTCAACCTAAAAGGTAGAACTACAAATTCATAGTGCTCGTATCTAGTCCTGAATGTTGTCTTGTTGATGTATTCATCTTTAATTCTTAGTTAATGATAGCATGCTATTAAATATATATTTAAAAGATAATAAATCCTCTAAATTGATCAAATAATTCATCTATTCTAGATAGAGGATATATGTTCTTTATAGTCAATTTATTCAATTGTCTATAGTCTATACACATCCTGAATGTGACATATTTATTTTTAACAAATAGTACAGGTGCTCTCCAAGGAGACACACTTGGTCTGATATAACCCTTGTCCACCAACTCTTGTAGGTATAGTTTTAATTCTAAAAACTTAGGAGTACTCATTCAGTAGGGTGATCTAGAGACAGGTGTAGCTCCAGGTACCAATTCAATTAAAAAGTCAATTTCTCTTTTAGGGTGTAAATGGGGAATTTCATCTGGAAACACATCCTTGAATTCTCTAATTACTAGTAAATTTTCTATAGCTTCTTTTTCAGTTTGTTGTCCCAATTCCTCCACTTGCACAACACACACTTGACAGCCTTTCCTTGCTATATTTTTTAACTGTAGTGCTAAAATATGTCTTATTGATATGGTTCTTGGTTTTCCTTTTACTATCACTGGTTTTCCCCAACCATCTATACAATGAACTATTTTATCTAAGAAATTAACTATTGCTTTCTATTTTTCTAACCATTCCATTCCCACTAACACATCATAGGAGCCTAGAGGAAAAATATTTAAATTTAATTTGGTTGCATACCCATTTAAATTTACAACAATATTTGGTAGTTTATGGGTCACTTTTATTTTTGTTTGAGTAGCTAAAAGAACTAACCATGCTTGCTGAAAATTTCCTGATTTTAATTTTCACTTTTCCACCATATAAGGACTTATATAACTTAAATTTTCTCTTGGATCTATCAAAACAGAAACAGGTTGTTCAACAATCATACCTTTGATTCCGATCATGGTTGGTTGGTGTTTAACTTGGCGATCCTCTAGTGTAGCATTGATTCTTGGAATGTTTCTAGAAATTTCATTTACAGTCGTTGCCTCTCTCAACACTTCAATATTTTGAACTGTTCGATGAGGACAATCACATAACAGGTGAGGCTCTCCACAACCTCGGCACTTTAATGGTTCCTTCATTTTTACAGTTCCTTATTTCTTGTTGTTTACATCAATCTGTTTAGATCCAGTTTTTGATTGGGATGGTTTTTTTTCTCTCATTTTGTTAAACTTATTCCTTTGATGATTTTTCCCAAAGTTTTTCAAGTATGTTAGTTTTACTCTTTTCCACTAGAGTCACCTTTCCCTTTTTCTTTGTTTTTCCAATTTTTGAGCTAATCATTTCTTCCTTTGAATTGTTGATAACACTATATTTCTTTGTGCACTGCTTCATCCATTGTCTTGGTATCATCAAATTCTATTCTCTCCTTGTAGATAGTAGGTAGGCAGTTTCAAAATCGTTGTACCTTAGACTTTTCTTTTATGATATAAGGTACATAGCGAGGCAGGTTATTGAATTTGGTAAAAAACTCATATATACTGAGTTGTATCAATATCAGCCCATGAAACTCTTCGCTTTGCATCATAATATCTCTCATTTAGATATCTATAATTGAATTTCATTTGAAAGTCTTCCCAGGTAATAGTTTTCTCATCTAGTACATGTACCATTTTGGTTTCTTCCAACCACAAGGTAGCCTTACCTTGTAGTTGTCAAATATCCAATATGGCTTTTAGGCTACCTCCATATTCCTACACTTGAAGGTATTTTACCATATTTAGAAGCCAAGCTTCTACATCTTCCTCCTTTTCACCATCATAAGTGGGAGGCTTAATTTTTCAGAATTCTCCTCACAACTCCTTTTTATTTTTGGACTGTTGTCGAGCTGCTTCACCATTTTTATATCCTTCTGAGGTGGTTTCAGATTCATTTCTCTTTCTTCCATGGTCTTCACTTTCGTGACTAAACTTTGAGGTTAATTCCTTAATCGACCTCTCTTGCACTTCGCTAGCTTGCAGTAATCGTTCATTGTTGGTTCTTAGATGAATCAATTATTTTTTCATCTCCTTGAACATATCCAACAACTGATAATTTTGATCCAGTGGTTCTCCCTCACTACCCAGATCTACATGCACACCTTTTCCATCGCTCATAATGATAGCTATACTTTTCTGCACTAAATCACTATACATAGAAATTAAATTAGTGCAATTTTTTTTTCAATTTAATTTAATTTACAACAATAGATTTTTGGATTTTTAATTTCTTGTGTGAGGACACATATATGCCTAGTGTTTTAACATGGTCTCTGATACCATATGTAACAACTCCACTTACCACAATTTTTTTTATAATTATAGCATAATTACTAATTTTTCGTCAAGTGCATTAATGTGTTTCATCACCCTTCAATGAAATATTTCGTTGTATTTTCTATTGTGAGAATTTGTTTCACACTTTTGATTTCATGTATAGAATATTTTCTAGAAATTTATGATTCTTTTTTTTGTTAACCAACTCATAATTCAATGTTATTAATGATTTCCCTTGAAGATAGTTCTTCACAACCTTGTTCTACTATCACTGTAATTATAATTTCTAATGATTTCTGTCTTTATCATATGATACTAAATTTAGTATAATATGGTAACATCATACATCATTTTATACCTTAATATATTCATGATATTCTAATATCACTTCCTCCATTCTTCCACTTCCACAATATTTAACACCCTTAAACCACTATATGGAACTCTTAATATTTGTAGGTTAACATTTTGTAATATTCCAAAATGGAAAAGATAGGAATATAGAACAAAATATTGGAAATGGCAGTGATAAATCAATACACCAATATGTGAGACAAATGTAAAGCCATATTATTAAGCATATCATCCATGAGGAACACCAAATATTGAGGATCAAGTCACTCGAGTAATACAGTACAAGTCTCCAGTAAACAAATATGCTAATACATGAAAAATAGCTATTATACAAATGCCATGAGCCAAGACAGCGCAGTATTTTTGAATAAGATGCTACAAGAAAAGTATAACAATATATATATGTTTTTTTATAGCTCAAAATGTGCTAAGGGTAGAGATATAAGCTCCCAAGAACATTTCCAAGACAACCCAGAAAGGGTTTCCAGAAATACCCAAAACACAAAAATGTTGGAATGGAGCCCTAGGGTTGAATTGCAGCTACAACTAAATAACTAGATGGAGGTGGATGAAATTGATATAAAAATGAATAGATTTACTACAATAGATCCTTCCAATTAAAGGCTGATCCCTTCACTGAAAATAAAACACCCCAAATAAGGCACTGAAATCTCCACTACAAATGCTCATTATAACAACGTAGTTTATGAGGGAATCTACACTATAGGCGATAGAAATAGGTTGGCCTAGTGAAAAAATATGAAATGAAGCTCTTGGACCTTCTTTTCTGGCCTCCTAATGTAAATTATTCCTTTCCATTGAAAAGAGAACACTAAAAGTGGCCCTAACAATCCTCCACTCCAACACCCTTCAAGATAACACAACTCCGAATAGAAACCACATTGTAGCTCAAGAATGAAGCTTGGTTTAATGCAATAATTTGGATATGAAGCTCAATAATAACTCTTCTAAGTAGGCACTCGAAGTCCCCCAAGGATGATTGTGGGATTCCGTCTCGAGAACACCCTTGTCCTAAGCATCACAACAGAATCTGCTAAACAAAAAAATCATGCATAGAAATGTCACCTAAAAAATCAAGATCTAAAAAGATCAAAATCAATAATAAATAACATATCTTCTATGGCTATCTTGCTCTTCCTTATATGCATTGTGAGCCTTCTCACCTTGGGTCCACTCATCAAAGCCACTACTCTCATGGAGACTTTCTCCCATTAAGAATGTGTTGTCTCACATTGATGATACACTCTCTCCATACCAACAATGTTGATTTTGTCAACATTGATCTTGTCCACATGCTTGAGCTCCTGTTCATACATGGAGGTGTTTTATCTAGCTATTGAGATGATCCCTTTTCATATTAAGAGGGATTTTATTCCTACTAAAGAGATTTATGGGTCTCCCTACCCACTTATTCATCTATCTACATGACAAAAGGAAAAATTATTATTCCAATTAGCTGCATGCTAATTTTGGAATATTACAGTCCCCCCCTCCCAAATGTTGCTTTTCCTTAAGGAATTACAAGGATAGAACTGAAGAACATCCTCTCCTCCTCTTGTAGAATCCTCATGTGATAAGCTCCTTAACTAAACAAGATGCTCTCTCATCAATCTGTCCCCAAGTTGATCCTCCCAAGTGTAAAAGTTATCCTTTGATGAAAAATCCATGTGGCTATCATCATGAAGAAGTGGGATATCCATGGAGGAAACTATATGCTGTCTAGAGGCCTTATTGAGGCATGGAATCTGAAAAATATTGGGAACCTTCATTCCCATGTGAAGCTCCAAACCCCAAGCTATCATCCACACAAAATGAATCACCCTCCAAAATGATAATTCATAGAAAAAATATTCCATATTTGGCTCCTGGAATGTAGGTTGGTTGCATAGATGAAAATGATAGACACAAATGTCTACATCATGCAATATCTCTCTCCACTTATTATAATTGTAGAGCTACTACTGATCTTGTATTGAAATGATGTTTCCTTCAAGAGGCACAAAGGCAATTGGATCTTCAAAGACCCCCTCTCTAGTTCCATGAATCTTTCTTTCCCAAACCATCCCATACAAAGTGAATAGAACATCATCACCATATGGCATCCAAATCAGAAAGATATTGAGTCTTATGTGGGGTGTTGGATGGTACCAATAGTTTCCCGTGTAGTGACAGTGCAGTTTTTCTAGCTGCTATTTTAGAACATCATGTGGCAAGTTGTTTCCCAACAATTTGCTAGTTGTGCATGCCATCTCATCTACTAGAAAATATTAAATGGCCTTGTGTATCAACTGAGCATACAAATAGTAGCACAAAAATTTCCCAAATCCATAGAAAAATGGCTATCTCCATCACTGATGTTGGTCTCAAAAGGACCATGAAGCCCAAATATAAACTTTCCCTCTTGTGGAGAAATGCATTGTATATATATGGAAAGAGAATGAAAATAATTTTTTAGATGATCAATAACTGCAAAAATACAACTCTTACCATACACTATGAGTATGTTGAAAATGAGGTCCATGGATGAGCCCTCCCATGAGAATCTTCCCATAGTGGTCTGAAATATGAAGTGATACATACTCCCCTTGGAACACTCCATCAATAGATACATAATCCCAAGTGACAACACTCTTGGCCTTTGTGATAAGGCTCATGTCATCTCATGACTCCATCCTTTTACATTCCAAATTTCAAAGCCATGTATCATAATGCTGCTACATGTGGGAGATTCCTTCCAATGTGGAAGTACCTCCTAATCCTCAAAACCTGAAGAGTAGCCCCTTTTCACCATGATTGTGCCATCCCCTACTCCTAAAATATCATGCAAAGTATGGGATAAAATCAACCCATACTCTCCCAAGAGTAACCAAAGCAACAATAGCTCTTGCTGCCTCCCCACACCATCATCATATAGACCATGGAGTAAAAAAATGATGATTGATATGAAAAATATCACATCACCCCAATACATCCAAACTCCTTGCTACCACATGATGCAAGTGGCAGCCATGTCCCAAATATTAACACACCCTTTGAAATAGGATATGTTAAATTATGGCCAAACTCTTTCAAGAGTAGCCAGCAAATCCATGCCTCCTATTGCCCTATGTCATAGATCTGCAAGTGGCTCACCAACCCCTTGCTCACCATCCACACCCATTCATCCAAATGTGGGTGTCTCCTACCATGCTCCAAATTGGTATCCCTCCAATGGAGAATACCATCCTCCCAAATCATATCACTATCTTTTCACTTCATGGGATGTTTAATTGCAACCTTTTGGGGATCTCCAAATGAATACCACTCATCAATGAGCCATAATGATCCAAATATGTTGTAGGAAAAAAATTCTCATTGAGCTGTGAAGTGATCATCACGAAGGATCCATCAAAATAATGGGAGATGTCATCCATCATAAGATGTCTTCCATCAACCATTTTCCTATCCACTACTACACATGTAGAATGGTCATTGGAATGCTCCGATAATAGTTGGGCCCCCAAGTCATCACTCATGTTGAATGACAATGTTGTTGATCTCCATGATGGTGCATCTACTATCGCATGATCATGCAAAATGCTAAACATACAATTCTACATTGGATTGACTAGGATGATGATCATCATATCCTCCAAAATTCTACACTCCAACCCAAAGTGTTGTGTGCAGCTCAACAATGAAAAACATGATGGCTATACATCTCCTCCTTGAACCTGTCAAGGGTCCTTTGCACAGTGATAGTCTTCTACTCCAAATCAATAGTGTGATTTGACCCTAGGTCATGCATTTTCCCTGATGGTATGTTCCCACAACTCTCCGAATGATGTGGTGAAATAATAGGAAGTGGAAATGTTTTCATACCTTGGTTAACCTGATCATTGGGAAGATTGTGTATTGCTACAAGGGTTCCTCCTACCAGTGTGATGACTCCTCAAACTACTAGTGATGATGATGGTTGCTCCTCTATTGCTGCACCAACTCTATTATAAGTCTCTTTCTCTTCATGCATCTCCTGAATAATGCATGGGACTCTAAGTGTTAAGAGATCAAGACTGCTTTTCAAGTATGCAAGTGTTCCTTCTCCTGATGCAAGTACTTCTACAACAAATGGTGGTGGAAGTTGCTCTTCCTCTGGAATCATAATACTGATTTCTTCCCTTGGCTCCTCTAGTTTTTTCTTATCAAACTTCTTGATCAACCTTTGAGTAAAATATGCATAAGCAATCACCCTTGCATGTCTCAAATGGATGAACCACCAAATGTCTGCTTCACCCTCAAGCTGCAACATTGCAATCTCAACAATTTCTCTTTCTACTAATGTATGTAGCAAGAAGAATGAATCTAAATTCCTTCTCCAATCCATTGATGTGCATGTGGATGACCGACCAAATGTGGACAATAGAAACCTATTGTGTTTTCTCCTCCTATTGCTGTAAGGTCTCCTCTCTTCTTTGAGTTGAATGAACTGTTGGAGAGTTAGATTCTCCTTGAAAGCCTTTGATTGAGACTTGTATTTTGAAAGATAATTGCGTAGAATCTCATGATCTAATTGTTTAGTCAATTTAATGTTTTAAATTTCTTACATAAATTATCAACCGAGGTTTGTAAATTGATGAAGTGTGGTGCACTATATGCGCTTAGTTAACCTTTTTCCTACTTCGTTGTATGTATTTTTTATAATTTTTTTATGTTTAAGAATGTTAATCTAAAAACTATGAAAGGAATTAAATGAATCTAATATATTTTAATCAGGAAGAAAAGAAAGTGTTCCTAAGTTAAACTAATATACATAAAAATAAATCAATGATTGTTGGCTAGTTAGAATCTAATCTGAAAAGCATAGTATCTATATTAATGATCTCTACCTTAACATTAGTTCTATTCCATGGATGAATCTTATATCTGAGATTCAAATTGGAGTGCTATTCTGAGTGAAAGCAGAAAAAGATAACAACTAATGTATATTTAGTTACTCTAGCATTCAATGTGGAGTGTCACCTTCTTGAGATGATATGTAAGAAAATAACTACACCTTTAACTTCTAATGTTATAGAAAAGCAAGTAAAGTATGCAAAGGAAAACAACTAATGTATACTTAGTTACTCTAGCATTCAATTATGAAGTGTCACCTTCTTGAGATGAAGTTAAGAAACTAATTATTCCTAATGATCTAGAAAAGAAAGTAAAGTATACAAAGGAAAACTCAGTAATTGCATGAATTAAATGTTCAATAATTCAGTCTAGAAATATGATAAAATTAACTTCTTGGAATGACCTTTAGGAACATCAGTGATGCAATTAAATGAGGATCTAAAAGAAAATGTAAAAGCATGCAAAGTTAAAGCTTAACTAGTTGTAAACAACTAATGTATGTTATATTTTCTCCAACATTCAATATGAAGTATTACCCTCTTGGGATGCTGTGTAAGAAATCAATTATACCTTAGTTTCTAAATTCTTAGAAAGAAAGTAAAATGTGTAGAGGAAAGACTCAATAACTATATGAATTATATATTCAATAATTCAGTTTAGAATCATCATCTTGAAATGACCTTTTAGAACATCCATTGATACAATTAATTGATAGTTATAATCTAGAAAATAAAATGAAAAAACAGTGAAAGAAACTAGATAACTGTGAATTCTTATTGCTTCAAACTTAGTTCAATTTGAAAATAGAAAGATCTATCTTCATGAAATTTTTCGGAAGAAAAATTATTACACAGTTATGATTTAATTTTATGCTAATGATTAAAGATGAAATGTAACATTAATCTAATTTAGAAAACGGAATTGACAAAAACAGAGTAAGGAAATTAAACTAAAAAAATGAATGAGAAACCTCCTCCAGTGTAGGGGCCCTCTACAACTGATTCGGTTGAAATCCTAGTTGGCTAAAGCTGCACTTCAGCAATCATTGGCATGAACACGTTCCTTGTATTATAATAGAGTGAAGTCTTAAAAAAATACAATGTTTCAGTAAAAGCTTAACTTAAACCTTAATTCTTCTCGGTTCTGTACAACCAGTATTTAAAGAAAATCAACATAACTATCTATGAGCTAATTCTACTATAGGAGGCTAATCTTAACCGACTTATAGAATTGCAATTCGATTGTTTAACTCTTGATTTTCTACGATAGAGAAAATTAAGAGTCCTTCTATTCTCGGTTAGCGTTCTTTGACCACGCCTTTGACCACAATCTGAGGCCTCCTTTCTATCGATCTAGATCAAATAGATAGGAAAAAATCCATGTCGAGATGTTTCTGGAAATGCCCATGTGGCTTATTTATCCATTCGAACTTTGGAACCTGTCAAACCATGAAACTAGCTACGGAACCCATGATTAGCTGTAGAATAGGCTGCATTCTATATCCAAATTACAAAAATCCATTGGAATATCAAGAACATTAGAATATAACACGGGAATCATTTAAATTCATTCCTTGAGACAAAACATGACATTTATCATTGATTGGAGTATGTAAACTTATAATAAAATAAGGAAAAAGGTGAAAAAGGATGTCAGAGAGAGGATAATTTCAAGCTTGAACATACCCCTAGTGCAAATTCATTGCATGTCCTCATGCAATTTACCAAAAATGTGAATTATTCTCTCCTATTTCATTTTTAGACACTTCTGCTAACACATCCAATTTCCTTCTTTTACTTTTCTTTGAAGTGATTTCCATCCTAGGTTTTCTCATAAGAAGCTTGACTTTGAGATTAATGACTGCCTTGTTTAGTGACCTGATCTTTCTTTTCAACTTCTTGTTCCTTTTCTACCATAGTCCTAAATGCAAAATGGTATTGTCACTAATTACCTTTTCCAACTTTTTCTATTGCTTCAAATCCTCATTCTGCTATTTAATATGCCTATTCAATATCTCTAGTTCATAATTTCTTGTTTGAGATTTTCAACTAGAGGTTCTTGTGGATTGATAGGATTCACTGTTGCACTTCTCTTATCCAATGACTCTATGTAATCATATATTTCCTGTTGTGCTGGGTCTATGCCTCGAGATTTTCTGCGGGGGCTACCTTCAAAATTATGAATAGGAGAATTTTGAGGATTGTGTGGAGGAGAAATATTGACAAGAGATTGTATTGGTGTTTCTTCATCTAAACTTACAAATTTTGTCTCTTTTGGTAGTGTTTTCTTCATCAAACGTTGAATTTTGGAGCTCCTTCTCAGCTATAGAGGATTTTCATTTTCCTCATTTGTATATTTTCTCCTCTTTCTTATCTTATTTCATGTCTTGACTTTATTTTTCTTTCTGTTCTCTGTCAGCTCTTCAGAGATGAGCTTTTCATCATTTTTATGCAATGAAGATGTAGGTCTATCCTCTATGTTTGTATCAATCTTCTTCCTTCTGCTCTTTCTAACATTGTCTTCTTTAGGTTGTTCTGGTAATTCTTGAAAATGGTTTTTGATAAGAAAATTCTCCTAGGAATCTCCTATTCTTTGTAAATGAAACTCAACAAGTATTTTTACCAACCCATGATGGTGCATGGTGTTATCTGGAAACTATATTCTCTTTTGCATGTTTGTAGACATTCTTTTTAACCTATTCAGCAGAAATAAGGGAAGATTTATTTCACCATTCTCTAATAAATTCATCAATAATCGAATATGATATACATACATGTAACCAAAACTTCCTTCATAGGTGATAAATTTCTGTAAAATGAAGAGAATGTTCCTCCACTTATTTTTAAGGGCTGAATTGGGGATACCTTTTTTGAAAACAGAGACATCCATACCTAGGTTTTTGAGGATAAATTTCCATGATTCATTGTGAAACTCCTTGTTTTCGAACCACCTTTCTCCAACACTTGGAAGTTTTGTGGCTTTGGCCATGAATTTCTCAGTAACTGTGAAATTGATGTCTCTAATTTCCACTTTTGTGCCATCAAAATATTGACGAAAATATTTTGTAATCTCTTTGTGAAAACCATCGAATCTCTCTACGAATTTGAGCCATCAAGCTTTCTGCAACATTTCCTTGATCTGCGGATATCCTTCCATATATTTTGTTCCCACCAGTTCTGATCTGACTATTAGTCCCATGCATTCTATTATGAAGAGTTCTAAACCTTCAGAATTATCTTTCTTTGTTTATGAAATGAATTGGGTTACAGATTTGATGAAAGGCATCGAGGGTTTGAAGGAATAAATAGGTGATATGGATTTGGGTTTTGAAGAAACATAGACAAATATGTGACATCAACAGGTCATGACTACAAATCATCAACGAGGGAGTCAATTGTGGACCATTATGAAACATAATGCGAAGGATGTGGCTAATCTATGGTATGATGGAAATCACAATCAAATCAAATGATGATCTGTCAAGGGAGCATATGACCATCCATATTGTTAGTGTCAGACTAGTCATACTGCCATCAGTGATCAAAACTGCTCTTTTGCATTTGCATATTAGGTGTCTCATATTGAATAAATTTCACCATTCCGCTAGGTCATGGATTCATTGATGGTAGTAATTTTTCAACAATTTTCCCTCATAAGGTACTTGCTGATTTTCCTTTCTATGGTCTTTAGTCATTAGTCACTTTCATTCTCAAAATCATGTCAGTAGGTCATAGGATGGGTGTCATTAGTTTCTAGGGTCTCACCATGGTCAAATTAATGAGTCAAATGTCAAAAATATTAGCAATGTCATGAGGAAGTCAATAAACTCAAAGTCACATCACTCGGAAGATCAGAAAGATATTTTATTCAACTTGATGTCATTTTCACCTCAAAACCATGTTTTTAGGTGAAAACATGATATTTTTCCTTTATTATCATTCATTATGTAATTTTATATCATCATATGTAATAAGTCACAATTCAGAAGCTGTTATCTCCACAAAGTGATGTCCCTGCCTTCAGAGAATTTTTTCGTAGCATGATCAGCACCAAATCACCTTCTAAATAGATCCATCAGAAAGAGCCTGAAAAAAGCTTTCCAACAGTATACTGCACTCTCAAAATTGACTTCTAGATTGAATTTTATGCCTAAGTGAAGTAAAAAGCCCTCTATATCCTAACCCTTCCCCTTTTTCCCATTTTTCCCTTAAAATTTGTATTATTAAAGTTTAATATCCCCCCTAAAAATCCCTTTTTCCCCCTTCCGATGGAAAAAATTTCATTAAATACATTAATCTGATCCCAAAACCACTTCCCCTCCATTCCCCGTTGAAAACCTTATGATAAACATTTCAAAGGTTCATATATATATATATACCCCCTCGTTGTTCCCAAACCACTTCCCCATCATACATTATAATATAAAGTTCAAAGGTTTTATTATAAAAACCCCGTCGCAATCGCAACCTTTCCCTTCTCTCCCCCGATCCGATTGCATCGCAAAAGTTCTGCCCCTGATCCACACCCCCGATTGCATCGCACATTTTGTAAGAACCCTCTGATTTTCCAATCACAAAAAGCTTCGATGCGATTGATCGTAGCCCCTCCTCCAATCTCCTAATCACAACACCTCTCCCTCTGATGTGATTGTATTGTTCCCCTCGATGCACATTCAACCGTCGATCCACCCCCGCCGATCTGACGGCTCACAGCCGATCGGAGCATTCCCATCAGCTCTTATCATTTTTTTACTCCTAATGGCCTACCTCCAATGGCAAAACCTCCGATTGATGTCCCCACCGTTGATCTGTCCCTGCCGATCCGACGGCTCAAATTCAATGGGGCCATCGGCATCGGCGTTTCACATATGTTGCACTTCGCTCCCCTTTTACCTCTGATTCCGATTAACCCCAGGCCCACCATAAAATCCTCCACCCATTTATAATTAAAGGGGCCCATTCCCCTTTGTAAATATTAAACTATGTTTTATTTTTTTTATATGAATTATTCTCCATCGCATCGACAAAGTTTCATTATGCAAACAATAGCCCCAGTCCTTCCGATTTTGATTGCAATGGCACCGCCGTTTATTATATCACAACTATTTTATTATATTATATCCCTCTGCCCGGCCCATTCTGATTGTGATTTTAATGCAGGTCCCACCTCCTTTCCTTTGTTCCCATTCATCCAAAAATTTATTTTCCCTTCACTAAATCATAATTTCAATTCATTTTTTTTTTCAAATTTTTTTATTTATTAAAGTCAGTTTTTTTTCAGCAAAGTAAAGCAAAGCGATAGTAAAAGGTCGAGAAAGCTTATTTAAAACAAATATTGTTACAGCAGTAGCAAAATAAGAAATCTCCTTTCAGATTGCCTATTTTCTTTCATACAGCATAACAGTAAAATCTCCAAGTAGTCAAATGTAATGTTGTCCCTTATTTTTAGGGGCAGTTTGTTGTATTTCTTTACTATGTTTGTATTTTAGTTCTTGAGGTGTCAAAAGAGCTCCCTTTTTCTGTGGATCTATGTTCCCACATTTCAGCCTATTTATTGTAATTTTAAATCATTTTTCAATAGAGGTCACTAACTCAGAAGTAGAGGAATAGTGTGGAAGAAAATTCTGCGCTCCATTGTACAGTCTGACGGGGAATTAATAAAAGATGCAGCTCTGATTTGTGGGATCCATGTGGTATGAGATTTAGCATTTTTTCTCTCTTTGGTTTCATATGTAAATTGTTATGTTTCACCTCTCATTCATAAACATTTCCTTTTGAATGCTTTCAAGATAGAAAGGTAGAATCCATTTTATATGCTTTGCCTTGGGAAATCATTCATCCTCTGTGTTTTTCTTCTGTTTGAAAAGGATCCATTTACTATGCCCTTTTCAGCTCCTCACCAGTCTGTCCATCCCATCCCTATTTAGCTTTATTTGCTAAGTTTCCTGCCTATCTTGCCCCATGAAATACCCTGTGTCCTGATTTTTTTTTCCCAGTTTCAAACTGTCCCATTTTTGTCCCACACATCCCTGAAAATTCATTTATTTTATTAAAAGAATTTTCCCATCATTTTACCTAGCCTAATATCAGTCCATTTATTATACTCCATTGAATATTCTTTCACAGAGATATCCCTCTCCTGTCCTTGTAGGGCTAGCTACAAGGCTGAGCATGGTTTAGTTGTTACCTTGTTTTTCCTTTTCAACCTGGGGACAAATTCAAGAGATAACATCTTTGGTGACCATATTGGGGCGCTCAAGATTATTTGTTTGTTAGTGTTATTCATTTTATAAACTGCAGACGAAGCCCGAAGTTATGCCAAGTATCCTTCAAACTGCACATTGCTTTGCAAATGCATAAGTAGATAAATGCTGCTTCAGTCAATCTCCGGTCTAGTTTTACAAACATAACATCTGACTTTCTAATTGCCCCAGTACATCAGATAATTCTAGACTTTTGGACGATGATGTTCAGAGTTTTCTAGGTTGGAAATAAAATTTTTTGAAATAAAAATTCGACCACACTGGCTTCAAGAAGATACACTAGGGCTATTCCAGATCCAAATCCTCCCCCTGTATTTGAAAATCCAAATCTTATCCCAAGAATTGTCAGAAGACAAGAAGGATCATTAAGCCCCAAACCTGTTTTCAGATCCTATAATTGGCCTAGTGAATGGTTTTTTGTAGAAGACCTTTCCTTTGACAAGAATTTTGAGCTTTCTTTATTTAGGAATAAGTCCGAAAATGACATTGATGATACAGTTTTAGATCCTGACTTCCTTGTAGATATTTAAGTCTAAAGAGAAAATTCCTCCATTGACGATTACATTTTTAATTCTCCTCAGTCCATCACTATAAATAATATTCCTAAGCCTTCAGAATCATCACAAACAACATTTCCCCCTCCCAATTCATCAGCATTCCCATCATTCAATTCCCAATTGTCATCTCCTCCATCAACACCTCCCTCAAATCCTACAAATCCTATTGTAAATCCACCCAGAGTTATGGCTGCCAGTTATGCACCCCTGGTCTTACCCCAGGTCCTCAACAATATGCCAGCTAACTATTAAAGTAAAATTACTATTTTTGATGTCACTCAGAGCATCACGGCCCAGCAGCACGTTGATAAAATGAATGACTTTTTTTATTTGCATGAGGTAGAAATAGAGAATGTAACAACAAGGTTGTTTGTTCAAAGCTTTAGAGGCAAAGTCAGAAAGTGGTTTATAGCCTTACCACCAGGCTCAATTCACAATTTGCAGGAGTTGCACACTCAGTTCTCGGGCCGGTGGGAGGTAAAAAAGAACCCACTCCAAATTCTGTCTGAGTATGAGAACATTAAAAGAAATGTTGGTGAAACCGTGTAGGATTATTGTTTAAGATTCAATGCTCTATATAATGCTATTCCAGCTAACTTGAAGCCTCCTGTGGGATTAGCATTGTTGAAATTTCCTGATGATTTTGATGTTGACATGGCATATCAGCTGCGTGAAAGAGACCCGTCTTCACTTGAATACATGCAGAAGATAGCGGTAAACGTTGAAGCTAATCTGCTGGCTAAAAGAGCATGAGCCAGAGCTGAGAAAAGAGACACAATAAAAGAGGAGGCATCTACTTCAGACAGTAAAATGGACACTCTAATAAGAACAATAGAAAAAATGGTTGATAGGTTAACCATTGCAGATAGACTGGAGCCTCAAATAAGAAATCTAAATTTCAGAGGACAACAGCCGCAATTCAGAATTAAACAGAGAGAGCAAATAATGCAAGACCAAGCTACACCACCACAGCAGTAGATTAAAACTCCATTGCAGCAGAACTATGTGCAAGGGACAGATTCATATGATGATGATCCTATGATTGAGGCTAATCACTTTTTCACAGTTGATGGTGTGCCAATTTTCCTCACAGAAAACAGAGAATACACAGTGGCGACTCCAGATATTCAAAAAGACCAAAATTTCATTTTGGCCAATGACACAGTATTGGAAGAAGAGTCCGATGACTACCAGAGAGGGTATATGAACGCTCTGTCAGCTCAGAAAAGGTAGTACTCTTTAAGGAACAAAGAGGTTACAACCAGTCCCATTCAAAAGAGAAAATAACTCCAAATGAAGAATGAGGCACAGAAGAAAGCAAAGGAGTTGGTTGAACCTTGTTATAGTAAAGCACCTATAGTTATTAATACAGAAAATGAAAAGAAACAATAGAGCTCAAAAAAGGAGCAAACAAACAAGAAATACTCGCCCATTAAAGAGGTAGAAAAATCTCCCTCCTTTAATCTAGAAAATAAAATTTCTAAGTTAAAGGTGTCTATTCCCTTCACAGAGTTGGTGAAGAACAGTGCGTATAAAAATCAGGTGTCCAAAGTCTTGTAAATAGAATCTGTATTTGATATGGTTAATGTAGAAGATGATTACCCTGAAATTATTTTCAGTCCAGCCACAGAAGAATCTGAAGAAAATGAAGTCCCTCCTTTTTACCTGAATCTTAGAGTACATGATTTTATCCTGCATAATGCTATGTTGGACTCTGGGGCCTCACATAATTTGATGCCCAAATCTATCATGGGGAAGCTAGGCCTTGATATCACTCGAAAATATCATGATTTGTATTCCTTTGACTCAAGTAGGGTCCACTGTATTGGTATAATTAAAGATTTGGTAGTGTCTTTAGATCAGATTCCAGCAAAGAATGTCTTGATGGATGTAGTTGTTGCCGATGTCCCACCAAGGTTTGGAATGCTTCTATCTAGGTCTTGGGGTGCCAAACTCAAAGGAACTATGTAGCTTGACTTCTCCTATGCCATTATCCCTATATTTGGCCAGTTGAGGAAGTTATATAGGGAAAATAAAATGAAATATATGATTACCAGCAAATACAATCTTGTAAATCATCCCATTAATGCTTTTCATACAGATTTAGAGTCTTTTGTCTTGTATTCTGTTGGTGGTTTAAATGATGAGAATGTTAAGTTGGTACAAGTAGATGAAATACCTAAGATTTCAGAAAATTTCAGAGAAGTCCTTAAATAGGAAAAGGATAAAGCAAAAAAAACTTCTGGGCCTCCTACCTACCAGCAGCAAAGGGACAATGAACAACTAGAAATTAGCCAAGGTAAAGAAGAGAAATAAACAAATTTCCAGCATCTTCAAGAAGAAGAAGAAGGCCTATGGAGTATGGATTTTGATGGAGTTATTGGTAAGGATGGAGCAGGCATTGGAATATGGATTAGGAGCCCTATTTTCCAGCCTGAGAAGGTTCCCAACAATGTTAGAGTTTGTTCTTATAAGTTAGCTTTTTATTTCTCTAACAATGAAGCAGAATATGAGGCTTTGATTGCAGGTCTCAAAATTCTGAAGAAGTTGAATGAAAAAAGGATTTCTATGTATGGTGACTCCAGGCTAATAATCAAACAGGTGAAGGGAGAATACGAAGAAAAACATCCGAGATTGAGGGCATACATAAATGTAGTCTTTGACATTTTGAAAACATTCCCTGAATATACTTTGACAGCAGTGCCCAGGATGCAGAACATTATTGTTGATTCCCTTGCCACTACTGCAAGTAACTTGAAGATTCCAATGAACTCCAGCAATAAGTTTGAGATCTATGTCAAACATAGGCCTGCTGTTCTAGACAATTTAAGGTATTGGCAAGTATTTTGGGATGACAATGAGATTAATGCATTTTGCAGGGTGATGGAAAATTCAAAAATACTCCCATAGAAGGTGAGTATGAGGTGGTTGATCAGAAGTTAGAAGCAAAACAGATGTACATATTGCAGTTAAAGGATAATGTAATTCCTAGAGGTCTCATACCTCTAGAGGAGCTTTTTGATCAATATGATGTAGCAAAGAAACCAAACTTGGTGCCCACAGAGAAAGGAGTTGAAAATGTGAATATTGGAACAGATGACTAGCCTAAGTTTGTCAAATTTTCAAAGGCATTATCCCCTGAGGTAAAGGAGAAGTATGTTAAATTTCTTTCTGAATTTTCTGATGTATTTTCATGGGACTATTCAGATTTGAAAGTGTCTGATAAGAACATAATCCAGCATACAATTCCTATCAAGTCGAATCAGAAGCCTTTCAGATAGAAGCTGAGAAGAATCAATCTGAAGCTGCTGGCATCAATTGAAAAGGAGGTAAACAGGTTGTACAAATCAGGTATCATAGTTCCCATTAGATTTTATGACTGGATTTCAAATTTGGTTCCAGTGCATAAAAATACTGGAGAAATAAGATTTTGTATAGATTTTCGGAACTTGAATAAGGCATCCTTAAAGGATAATTACCCCCTTCCGAAAATGGACCATATTCTGCAGAGAGTAGTTGGAGCATCTAGGATGTCACTACTTGATGGCTACTCAGGGTACAACTAGATCTTGATTCATGAGAAGGACCAAGATAAAACTGCCTTCACAACACCCTGGGGAACCTTCCAGTATGCTAAGATGCCCTTCGGACTAAAGAATGCAGGAGCCACCTTCCAACGTGAAATGGAAATTTCTTTTGCAAATGAAAAAGATGTTTTTCTTGTTGTTTATTTGGATGATTTAACAGTGTTTTCAGGTTCAGACGATGAGCATTTGCACCATTTAAGAGTGGTTTTTCAGTGTTGTAGAAAGTTTTGGATTTCTCTCAATCCAAAGAAGAGCCTTTTTGCCATGGATGAGGGAAAATTGCTCAGGCATATCATCTCTAAAGATGGCATCCACATAGATCCAGCCAGAGTGGAGGAAATTCATCTCATAGATCTTCCACGGAACAAGAAAGAGATTCAGGCCTTCAACAGTAAGATGAATTTTTTACACAGATTTATACCTAATCTGGCTGAACATTTGAGACAAATGACCAATATTTTGACGAAAGATAACACTGTTAAGTGGAGTGAAGAAGCTATCAAGTCATTTAATTTGGTAAAGTTTTCTTTGTCTAATGCCCCAGTTTTGATCAGCCCCGACTATACTCAAGATTTTATCATATTTTCGTTTGCATCTGAGCATACTATGGCTGCTATTTTAATGCAAAAGAGAGAAGAAGTAGAAAATCCAATTGCCTTTTTCAGTAGGAATATTAGAGATGCTGCTTTAAGATATAATATTATTGAAAAACATGCATTGTCCCTTATCAAGGAATTGAAGGATTTTAGGGTCTATATTCTACATTCACATACTATAGCATATGTCCCTAACACAGTATTGAAGGATTTGTTGATGCAAACTGATCCAGAAGGTCAAAGAGGAAAATGGATAGCAGCGATGTTGGAGTATGATCTGGAGATGAAGCCCACGAAATTAATCAAAGGCCAAGGCTTGGTGAAATTGATGGCTCAATCAAATCTATGTGCTTTAGATATAAACCTCATTACAACAATGTCAGAAGAGGAAGATGAAGGTTTTCTAGTTCCTATTTCAGATATTTTCTTGCAATCCCCTTGGTATTCAGATATTGTTTATGTTCTTCAGCATTTGTCACCTCCTCCAGGCATGTCTAAGAGTAAAGGTAGATCTTTGAAGCTTAAATATGCAAAGTATTGCATTTTAAATAGTGCTCTGTTTTGGAAGGATCCAGGAGGCATTTTGCTAAATTGTTTGGTTGAAGAAGAAGCTTAGAAGGTAATGCATGATTTCCATAAAGGTGACTGTGGTGGTCACTTGTTTTGGAAAACTACAGCGAACAAGGTATTGAGAACTGGGTATTATTGGCCCACATTATTTTCTAATTTATATAAAACAGTGATGAATTGTCATGAATTTCAAATTTTTCAAGGGAAGAAGAAATTGCTTCCACTTCCTTTGAAACCAGTTTCAGTGAACGCACCCTTTTAACAGTGGGGGCTCCATTTTATAGGAGAAATACATCCCATGTCCTCAGCACAACATCGATGGATATTGACTGGGACAGATTACTTTATGAAATGGATCGAGGCCATCCCTGCCAGGCAAGCGACTAACGTGGCAATTATTTTATTCCTTGAATCAAATATTTTATCTCGTTTTGGCTGCCCATGTAAAATTGTGATAGATAATGCAGCCGCATTCAGATCAAAGAAAATGGTCGATTTTTGTGACAAATACAACATCATGCTGGGCCATTCAACATCGTATTATCCACAAGGAAACGTCATGGCAGAGTCATCGAACAAATCACTGATGAATATAATTAAGTAAATTTTGGAGGCAAACAAAAGAAATTGGCACCGAAAGCTTATCAACGCACTGTGGGCAGATAGAGTCAGCAGTAAAAAATCAATAGGTATGTCACCTTTTGAGCTGGTTTATGGTACTGATGTTGTCTTTCCTAATTCTCTTACAGTTCCAGTTATGATATTGTTACAAGAATTTGGTAGCAAAGATGATGACAACCAATGAAGCATAAACCAGATGATTCACCTTCAACAAACAAGAGAAGAAGTGTCACAGAAAGCGAGTCAATTGCAGGACAAGATTAAAAATATTTATGACAGGAAGACTAAAACAGAGAAGTTTCAGCTGGATGATGTAGTGTTGAAATGGGATGCAAGAAATGAAGACAAAGGGAAGAATAGTAAGTTTGACAACCTTTGGAAGGGACCATACAGAATTACAGCATACAGGGGACAGAATGCCTTCTTGCTTTCAGAAATGGAAGGCCAAGATTTTCCGGGTGGAGCAGTAAATGGTAGGCTATTGAAGCGCTACCATTTTTGAAGATAGGGATCAGAATCTATCTCATCATCATTATATATACCATGTCATTTTTTATCAGAGTTCAAATGCACAGCCATTCAAAGTTTGGGGCCCGAGGTGAAGGCTATAAAACTTGGTTGATATGTGTATGATTTGGTTTTATTTCAGTCTTAGTCTTGAGTTAGAGTCAGTTTTCATTTGTGTCAGCTTTTAGTATTTTGACTCCATGCCCAATAGATAAGGATACTTGTTCTACGGTGTCCTTGGCACCTACAAGGAGCTACCATCCCCATTGGAGCCAATGTTAGTGTCAGTCTAGTCATACTGCCATCAGTGATCAAAACTGCTCTTTTGCATTTGCATATTAGGTGTCTCATACCGAATCAATTTCACCATTCCGCCAGGTCATGGATTCATTGATGGTAGTAATTTTTCATCAGTTTTCCCTCATAAGGTACTTGTTGATTTTCCTTTCTATGGTCTTTATTAATTAGTCACTTTCATTCTCAAAATCATGTCAGTAGGTCATAGGATGGGTGTCATTATTTTCAAGGGTCTCACCATGGTAAAATTAATGAGTCAAATGTCAATAATATCAGTAATGTCATGAGGAAGTCAATAAACTCAAAGTCACAGCACCCGGAAGATCAAAAAGACATTTTATTCAGCTTGATGTAATTTTCACCTCAAAACCATGTTTTTAGGTGAAAACATGATATTTTTCCTTTATTATCATTCATTATGTAATTTTATATCATCATATGTAATAAGTCACAATAAAGAAGCTGTTATCTCCACAAAGTGATGTCCCTGCCTTCAGAGAAGTTTTCCGTAGCATGATCAGCACCAAATCACCTTCTAAATAAATCCATCAGAAAGATCCCGAAAAGAGCTTTCCAACGGTATACTGTACTCTCAAAACTAACTTCTGGATTGAATATTATGCCTAAGTGAAGAAAAAATCCCTCTATATCCTAACCCTTCCCCTTTTTCCCATTTTTCCCTTAAAATTTGTATTATTAAAGTTTAATATTTCCCCTAAATATCCCCTTTTCCCCCTTCCGATGGCAAAAATAGCATTAAATACATTAATCCGATCCCAAAACCACTTACCCTCCATTCCCTGTTGAAAACCTTATGATAAAAATTTCAAAGGTTCATATATATATATATATATATATATATATATATATATATATATATATATATATATATATATATACCCCCCCACCGTTCCCAAACCACTTCCCCATCATACATTATAATATAAATTTCAAAGGTTTTATTATAAAAACCCCGTCACAATCACAACCCTTCCCTTCTCTCCCCCAATCTGATCGCATCACAAAGGTTCTGTGCCTGATCTGCACCCCTAGTCGCATCACACATTTTGTAAGAACCCTCCGATTTTCCAATCACGAAAAGCTTCGATGCGATTGATCACACCCCCTCCTCTGATCTCTTGATCGCAACACCTCTCCCTCTGATGTGATTGTATTGTTCCCCTCCGATGCACATCCGACCGTCGATCCGCCCCCACCGATCCAACGGCTCATAGCCGATCGGAGCATTCCCATCAACTCTTATCATTTTTTTACTCCCGATGGAAAAACCTATGATTCATGTCCCCACCGTTGATCTGTCCCCGCCGATCCGACAACTCAAATTCAATTGAGCCATCGGCATTGGCATTTCACATATGTTGCACTCTGCTCCCCTTTTACCTCTGATTCCGATTGACCCTGGGCCCACCATAAAATACTCCGCCCATTTATAATTAAAGGGGGCCATTCCCATTTGTAAATATTAAATTGTGTTTTATTTTGTTTATATGAAGTATTCTCCATCGCATCGGCAAAGTTTCATTGTGCAAACATCTGCCTCGGTCCTTCCGATTCCGATTGTGATGGCACTGTCATTTATTATATCACAACTATTTTATTATATTATATCCCTCTACCTAGCCCATTCCGATTGCGATTGTAATGTGGGTCTCGCCTCCTTTCCTTTGTTCCCATTCATCCAAAAATTGATTTTCCCTTCACTAAATCATAATTTCAATTCATTTTTATTCAAGTCGGTTTTTTTTAGCGAAGTAAAGCAAAGCGACAGTCAAAGGCCGAGAAATATTATTTAAAACAAATATTGTTATAGCAGCAGCAAAATAGGAAATCTCCTTGCAGATTTCCTATTTTCTTTCATACAGCATAACACTGAAATCTCCAAGTAGTCAAATGTAATGTTGTCCCTTATTTTTAGGGGCAGATTATTGTATTTCTTTACTATGATTGTATTTTAGTTCTTGAGGTGTCAGAATAGCTCCCTTTTTCTGTGGATCTATGTTCCCACATTTCATCCTATTTATTTTAATTGTAAAACATTTTGCAAGAGAGGTCAGTAACTCAGAAGTAGGGGAATAGTGTGGAAGAAAACTCTGCGCTCCATTGTACAGTCTGACAGGGAATTAATAAAATATGCAGCTCTAATTTGTGGGATCCATGTGGTATGAGATTTAGCATTTTTTCTCTCTTTGGTTTCATAGTAAATTTTTATGTTTCACCTCTCATTTATAAACATTTCCTTCTGAATGCTTTCAAGATAGAAAGGTAGAATCCATTTTATATGCTCTACCTTGGGAAATAATTCATCCTCTGTGCTTTTCTTCTGTTTGAAAATGATCCATTTACTGTGCCCTTTTTAGCTCCTCACCAGTCTATCCATCCCATCCCTATTTAGCTTGATTTGCTAAGTTTCCTACCTATCTTGCCCCATGAAATACCTTGTGTCCTGATTTTTTTTTCTCAGTTTCAAACTATCCAATTTTTGTCCCACACATCCCTGAAAATTCATTTATTTTATTAAAAGCCTTTTCCCATCATTTTACCTAGCCTAATATCAGTCCATTTATTTTATTCCATTGAATATTATTTCATGGAGAGAGCCCTCTCCTGTCCTTGTAGGGCTAGCTACAAGGCTGAGCGTGGTTTAGTTGTTACCCTGTTTTGCCTTTTCAGCCTGGGGTCCAATTCAAGAGATAACACATATTATACATGCTAATTTTTTAACCTTGCAATTAAAAAAAAATTTGCAACTTTACCTTTAGAACTAAGATTTTCATTGTTGTTTCTTTGGTGTTGATTCTTCAGGTACCTTTTAGCATGCTTGTCCTCCAAATGTAGTCCTTCAATTTCCTGTATTCATCATTTGATTGTAGGCTGTACAAATGTGTCAGAGTTGCTGAATAAAATGTAATGTGGCTATAGAATAGAATCGACTGCAGAATGGAATGAGATGCAGAATGTACTCAGATGCAGAATAAAATGTAATGTGGATGCAGAATAGAATACCCTGCATAATGGAATCATATGCAGAAAGTAGTCAGCTGCAAAATGTGATTTGTAAAAAAAATGAAGTATAGTTGTGGAATGGAATGTAAGTGGAATATTACTATGAAGTGGAATGAAAGTGAAATATGACTGTGGAATGCAATGAAAGTGGAATATGACTCAGAAATGGAATGAAAGTGGAATATGACTGTGGAATAGAATGAATTTGCAGATTATGAGCTGCAAAGATAGAATATGAATGTAGTTCCATGTACTACTTATTTCCAAAAAAGAAATGGAAAATATAGGATGTTAGAAATCTCTTATTTTCACCTTGTATTTTCTGTATAAGTATGCTGATAAGTGATTGGTTTTCATACTTATATACTTTATATATATATATATATATGCTCTCTCTCTCTCTCTCTCTCTCTCTATATATATATATATATATATATATATATAGGAAAAATAAAAGCTAAGTTAGTGAAGAATAAGAATTCTTCTTCACTAACTTCATATCAGTATTATCCTGGAAAATCTTGATAAACTCTTCTCTTGAAATTGGCTTATGATATACTTTAAACCAATGACCCTTCACAAGAAGAGGTACCTTTTCTTCATCAATTGTCCTTATCTTGAATACTCCATTATTGAAGAATTTTTCAATATCATATGGCCCAAGCCAATGAGTTTGAAACTTTCCTTGAAAATATTTGAATTTTGAATCGAACAAAAGTGCCCAATCCCCTGCTTGAAACTTCTTCTTGTTGATATATTTATCATGCCATTTCGCCCTTTTCTGCTGGAATATACTAGTTCTTTGAACTACATCTTGCCTAATTTCATCAATCTCATTGAGTTGCTCCAATCTATGTTTTTGTGCTTCTGATAAATCAAGTCCTAATTGGACTTCCATATTGAAGGTTCGAATCTGAAACTCTATAGGGAACAAGACTTGCTTTCCATAAACAAGTTCATAGGGAGTATGTCTTGTTGTATTCCTCCATGTAGTTCTATAGGCCCATAAGGCTCTAGGAAGCCTTTCTGCCCAATATTTTCTGTGTAGATGTACATTCTTAGTGAGAATTCCTTCAATCACCTTATTGGTAGATTCTACTTGACCATTTTCTTGTGGATGATAAGGAGTATACTTTTTGTGCTTGATCTTCTAAACTTCACGAGCCTTTTAACCAACTTGAATGTAAAATGCGATCCTTGATCTGTCACAATTTCTCTTGGGACACCAAAACGAGTGAAGCTATCCTCAAAAATAAAATTAACTACAGAACGTTCATTAGAAAAAGGTAATGCTTTAGCCTCTACCCATTTGGTGACATTATCAGTACATACCAAAATATACTTCTTTTGTTTATATGGTGGATTTATTGGTCCAACAAAATCCAAGGCCCATTTTTCAAAAGGTTCAATGAGTACCTGAGGTTGTAATGGAATTTCATCTGAAGGACCAAGTTTCCCTACCCTTTGGAAGTTGTCACACCTTTTGACATATTATTTGGCATCTCTAAATATTGATGGCCAATAATATCCTAAATGAAGGATTTTATAGGCCGTCCTCTTGTTAGCAAAGTGTCCACCACAAGGTTCATCATGACATGCCTTAAGAATTTTAGGCATTTCATCTTCTCGAATGCACCTTCTGATAATGAGATTTGGACCTATTTTATACAATTCATTAGTAATCCATGAGTATCCTATAATTATTTGAATGATTTTTCTTTTCTCCCTAGGAAACAAATGTGAAGTTAATTTTCTTGTGACTAAGTAGTTTGAGTAGTTATTGAAAAAGATATTCATCATGAAATTTATCTTCAACTAGAGTGTCATATTTGATATTTTGAATTCTAGACAAGAAATTAGCAATTGTGTTTTTTTTTTCCAGGCCGGTCTAGAACAATGATGTTGAATTATTGCAGGAGTAATAACCATATTGTAACTCTGCCATTAGTAATATATTTATTCATTAAGTATATTATTACAGAGTGATCTGTATGAAAAAAAGGTTTCATAGCCTATAATATAATGTTTGAATTTGTTGATAGCATGAATGACAACTAAGAATTACTTTTCAGTTATAGTGTAATTTGACTCTGTGGGAGTCAAATTCTTGCTTGTGTAATAGATGGCATAGGGGATCAAATATTTTTTTTCTAATACAGCTCCCAGAGTTTTATCTAAAGCATCTTTTGAAATGTGAAAATGTAGATTCCAATTTGGACCTCTTTTATGGGTGCTTTAGAAATTTTTTCTTTTAAAGTTTCAAATGCCAATTGGTAATCAGGATTCCAACTGAATTCAAAATATTTGGTAAGTAAGTTGAAGAGTGGAGATGCTATTTTAGTGAAATTTTCTATAAATCTTCTATAGTATTTGTGAATCCTAGAAAACTTCTAAAATATTTTTTGACAACTTACAATTGATAGTTCAAAGATGAATTCATCTTTAGATTTATCAATTTCAATTCCCTCTCCTGAAATGTGATGTCCTAAAAAAATCCCTTATGTAAACATCATAAAACATTTTTCATGGCTTATTGAAATGTTTGCTTCCTTAAATATTTTAATAACCTTTTCCAAATTTTCTAAAGCTTCTTCAAATGAATTACCATAAACTATAAAGTCATACATGTACACCTCAACACAATCATGTATTAGATCAAAAAAAATTCCTAGTACTGCCCTTTGGAATGTTGCGGGTGCATTGAAAAATCCAAAAGGAAGTACTCGGTAAGAATAAGTCTCACATGGATAGGTGAATGTGCTTTTGCTTTGGTTTTCAATTGCTACCCGAATTTGATTGTAACCACTAAAACCATCCAAGAATGAGAAATAATTCTTACCTGCTGTTAGTATGAATCTTTCGTCATAAAAGACCACTTTAGCTACGCAT
The DNA here is from genome assembly GCA_034641835.2 of Pinus albicaulis. NCBI lineage: Eukaryota > Viridiplantae > Streptophyta > Pinopsida > Pinales > Pinaceae > Pinus > Pinus albicaulis. The sequence continues at coordinate 817,936,475 of CM076577.1, forward strand.
AACAAATAGCCCTAACATAAATTATGGCTGCCAAATATCTTTAAATCTGCAAACAAGTGATCCAAATAATGCTTCATAAATCTATATCTAAGCATAAAAGACATTAAGCAAATAAAGTAAAATGTGGCTCCATGCATCCAATAGACAAGACAAGAACGATGTATTTGAAAGAATTTTTATATTATATTGAAAAGGGGCACCTAAGAGGAAAACAAGAAAGGTGTTTTCCAGTTCTCCTCAATGGGATGGGTTCTTGATAGTCCTCAGCATTTCAGATCTAAAATATATCTCTCTTGTTGGTGTAGAAAACCCAGACAAACATAGAACTCAATGGGAGCTCACAAGGCAAAAATGGAGAAAATGTGACCAAGTGTATAGATCCAGAGTGATCTAATAGGCAACAAAAGGTGACTAATGAATGGGGAAAACCCTTCTATTTATAACAAAATGTTAGGGTGATCTAGAAACTTGGTGCATGAATAAAATATTATTAATCAAATTCTAGAACCACTCTTTAGGAATATTTAATTATATTTGTTGGAGGGAAAAGGATTTTTGACTTGGGTCAATTCTTTTATTTATAAATAATAAATAAATAAATGATTTATTTACTATTTTAATGAAATGGTGGGAATATAATTAAATAAATAATCATTTATTTAATTATTTATAAATGATTTAGTCAAATTTAACTAGGAATATTATTTAAATAGGATTTAAATAACTTATTCCTAGGAAATCATCAAATAAATAAGGATTTATTTAATTGATTTCCTTTTTTTGGGTTAAATATGACCAGGAAATATAAACAAATATATATTTGTTTATTATTTCCTTCCGGGGTTTCCTGTTTAGACCATAAACAACTTAATAAAGGTGTTTTACTAAGTTATTTCACATAGTGAAAGCAATTTTACTTAGGGTAAAATTGGTCTTACATGGTGTACTTGGGTTCATCTAATGATAGTAGGTTAGATGACCAAAAAATGGTGTAACAGATTTCCCCCCAACGTACGAGTGTTAGGAGCAAATCGTATGACCGAAGTACGTTGTAAGAACTCAATCACTAGACATCAAGAGGGAAATCAGAGAGAGAAATGTAAGGTAGTCTAATGTGCTAAAGAACTAGACCCTGAGGAGACAAGACTTACAGGTGCAACAAGTCTCTAATTTATGAAGTGGTATATGTGATAAAGGCAACGGGGGAGGCATACCTATGCCCGCCGAGACAAAGTACAAAAGAATAGTATGTCCAGTAAACAAGGAACTGAACTATAAAGTACATGCTGGAATAAATACGAGCCAGAAAAATAGAATAATGAATCCCACGTGCATGTTGTGCCTGGAGTAATCGTCAGGACTTATAGAATAATATTTTAGTACATGAGATACAAATACAATCCAGATGCCCCCTATACATGGGGAAGGGCTCACAAAATCTGTCTGATAAATGCAAAATGAAAAGGCGCTGCAAGGGGCTGAGGCCGACATCATCAAATGGAGGGAGCTGCAACAAAGGCTGAAATGAAAAATTCATCCGGGCATGTGGGGGGCTACCTGCAGGGCCACCCCCTCATGAGGGTTGAGACATCTTACACATACCCGGGAATCACCAATACCTGCTACTGCATCACTGGACCACCAAGTATACGGATCGCGATCATGCTGAAAGGAGCTCGAACCAAGGTACATCGCCCTCTAGACCTAGCTTTTGGAGTAAATGAGTTGATGTCGAGAAAAGGAGGTCTTCCATAGGTGAGGCAATAAGGGATCCCCAACTCAGGCACGAGAGAAAATAGTAGAGCGAATAACATACGAACACTAATGATGATGATGAAATGATGAAAGGTCCAAAGGGGAACCTAAAAACATTAGTACAAAATGGTATCTCATGATGGAAATTGACACAAACAAGAATAAATATGGAGGCAAAGTGGTGCCTCAAGGAAAAGTGTTGTAAGTGAGGAAATCCGATTTGGAGGAGAGGGGAAGTAAGACTTCGTGGACAACATGTGTCCTGGTGAAGTAGTGAATAATGAAAAAAAACATATGCTGGCTATAGACAAGAAAATAAAACATGAATTTAGAGCGGGAAATGCTAAGGGTAATATCTCTTAAGATAGAGTGCATTGCGAGGATTAGGAAGGGGGTGGCCTTCAAAGTCCTCTAAAAGATATGCCTCCTTCCCAAGATCTTTACTGATGATGTAAGGACCTAGCCATAATGAGTCGAACTTTCCATGACCGAGGGTATCGTGGGTCTGTTCATATACTAGAACGAGGTCACCTTCAGGAAAGGTGTGAGGGTGGAATTTTCGGTCATACTGAGCTTTGGTGCACTTTTTGGCTGCTTCAAGAGTTTGCAATGCAACACGATGGTCTTCAGAGGCGCGCTCAAGCATGATAAGTCGTTCTTCTAGAGGTTGGGTATCAGGAAGAAGTTCGACGGCCAAATGAAGGGAAGTAATTTCACACTCAATTGGTAAGACTGCCTCCTTGCCAAAAACAAGGTGGAAAGGAGTGAAATCGGTGGCAATTTTAACAGAAGTACGATAAGCCCACAAAGCAGGGAAGAGCATAAGATGCCAATTGGTTTTGTACTTATTCACCATTCGTTGAAGCATGGTCTTAAGAATTTTATTGACTTCTTCAACTTGGCCATTCCCTTGGGGGTAATAGGAGGATGAATATTGGTGCTCAATACCCAATAGTAAGGATAGATCATGCCAAATCTCATCTTCAAAATGTCGGCCATGGTCAGAGACCAATTTTTTTGGAACTCCGAATCGAGCAATGATGTGGTTGAAGAAAAAGAGGGTGGCGGTGGCTGCCGTATTGTTGAATGTTGGCATAGCTTCGGCCCATTTTGTGAAATAGTCAACACCCACGATGATATATTTGTGGTTACCAGCAGATGGAGGTTGACATTCCATGAATTCGATGGCCCATTTACAGAAAGGACCAGCTGTGACGATGGGATGGAGGGGAGCGGGGGGGGGCTCGTGCCTTAGGGGCGAAATGTTGGCAATTGGAACAGTGTTTGACTGCTTCAATGCAATCGCTAAAGAGAAAAGGCAAAAAATACCTAGTGCGCATAATTTTTTGGGCGGTGATGAGGCCGGAGAGGTGGCTGCCACAAGTGTTGCTATGACAGGCATTGAGGACTTGCTCGACTTCGGCATGTGTGAGGCAACAACGAAGGACAACATGTACTCCGCGACGATAAAGGTCGTCACCGATCAGAAGGTAGTGAGGGGCTTGGTGTCAGATACGTCATCGAGCATCACGATCAAGATGAAGGGCGAGCTTTTGGGTTTTCGAGTAATGAAGGATGTCACCGTACCATGGATCGTCGGTGGTGATGGCGAATAAATGTTCATCGGGAAGAGAATCATTAATTGGAGGGTCTTGCGTTCCGATAGGTAGATCAAAAATGAGTTCAGCGAGGGCTAAACCTTTCTTGCTTTTAGGGGTGACAAACTCAAGGTCGAATTCTTGGAGGATAACGACCCAATGAGTGTATCTCCCACTGAGGATGCGTCGACTCAATAGGAAAGACATGGGGTTGGAATTAGTCACAACCTTGGTGGAACGCATGAGGATATAATGGCACAGTTTTTGGACCGAGAACACGACAACTAACGCTAATTTCTCTTGATGGGAATAGGACACAGGGGGACTGGAAAGGTTCTTACTGACATAATATATCACATGTTCAACACCATTATCATCTTCCTGGATAAGGACAACGACAACCAAATAGGTGTAGGCAAAGATATATAGGATGAAGTCCCGGTCAAAGTCAGGAGGACGGATCAACGGAGTAGATGTGAGAGCATGCTTGAGGTAATCAAAAGATTCTTGAGCGTAGGTATCACAAACGAAGGGGGTGTGAGATCGAAGGAGTCTAAGGAAACCATGCGCAGTAGTGGCATAGTCATGCACAAATCGGCGAAGAAAGTTAGCTTTACCTTGGAGACTTTGAAGCTGGCATAAGGTACAAGGAATAGGAAGTTCAAGAATGGCTTGAACCTTCAAAGGATTGAGAGTGATCTCGTATTTAGATACTATGAAGCTGAGGAGACGACCGGTGGGAACGCAAAAGACGAATTTGAATGGATTAAGGTGAATATTATACTTGCAACATTGGAGAAAAATGGTACGCAGATCATGGAGGTGCTGTGCCCGATGTTTAGAACAGGTAGTGGGGTCATCTAAATAGGCAAGGATAATCTGAGCTAAGTCATGGAAACAATAATACATGGCTCGTTGAAAATTGGCGCCAGCATTTTTAAGGCCAAATGGCATGACTCGGTATGAAAAAGTGCACCACGGACTAATGAATGAGGTTTTAAGTTGATTACCACGATGGATAATGATTTGGTTGTATCCGAAGAAACCATCCATAAAGGATAGCATCTCGTGCCCCACACAATCATCAATGATTTGGTCAATAAATGGTGTGGGGAAGTTGTCTTTGGGACAAGCTTTGTTCGAATCGTGAAAGTCAGTGTCGACTCGAATAGTGCCTTGTTTTTGAGGATGGGAACAGGGTTGGACACCCAAGTGGTGTACTTAATGGGATAGATGAAACCATCTTGTCTGAGCTTATCGATCTTGGCTTTGATGGCTTCAGGTCTGGAGGGATGAATGGGTCTCAAATTTTGACGAATTGGAGTGGCATCGGGCCCTGTGTTGATATGATGTTCAATAATGGCGGGATCAAGTCCAGGCATTTCTGAATAGGACCAGGCGGAGATATTGTGGAATTCTTTGAATAGTTTAGTGTAGGCTTCAATTTCTTTCAGAGTGCATTGGGCACCCATGGTGATATGTTTTTCGATTCCTGGTTTAACAGAGATGTCTATTTTGATGGTAGGGGAGATATTGGCCATATTACCTTCTTCGAAAGCGTCAAGTGCAGGAATGGGATTTTTAAACCAATCAACCTTATCGGGAATGAAGTCTTTATATTCGACAACATATTGGTCATGGGATTTATGTGAGAGGAAATATGCACGATGGTGCATATCGTCCCACAGAAAATTAGGGTTGGTCATGGCTTCCATGATGTCTTCATCGGACTGGAAGATGGGAAGAGTGGATGGAAGAGGTTGAACTGATGAGGTAGAAATATAAGACTCTTGATTGTTATGGGAAGGGCTCACATGTGCGATGTCATGTGAGGTGACAGAGTGAGCAGTTGAGTGATCAGGTGAAACGTTGAGGGAAGGTACTAAGGGTTCGGTTGTCAGGAATCACGGTGATGAAAAAAGGTAAGAAATGGTGGTTGAAGTTTCTGTCATTTCAATATCATGATGGGAGATGTTAATGGGGGTAGATAGGTCATCTAGCGTGAGTGAAGAAGGTCTATGGTGAAGCGTGGCTTTGAATTGATGGTATGTGGCTAAAGAGGAACGATAATCGTCAAGGCAGGGACACAGGTGGGTATAGTGTCCATGGAAATTGAACAAAGAACAAGGGTTATTGGTGCACAAGTTTTTAATTTTCGAGATGGAATCTGGTATGGTGACAGAGACCTATGGTATGTTTGATTCTGAAAACATTTCATTAACCATGGTCTTGAGATGCGGTAATTCAGGATAGGTATGGGTGGCATGACTAAAAACATCACACAAAGCACACTGGATGGTATGCTTTGGAGGTCAAGGAGGGTCAGGGTTTGTCGGGGTAGGCTTTTCCTTTGATGCCCCCCTGCGATTTTTTCCATTCTTACTCGAAGCGGTCGCAACATGAGGTGGTTCCTATTGAGGTGACTGAGGTACCATTGCAGCGAGAGAAATCATGGGGATTGGTTGAACTGGGGTCAAAGTAATATATGGTTTAGGTTGACCCGGTAGGGTAGTGGTTGGAGGGTCAAGATACCAGACAGGGATACCCAGGGTCAAGTTGGGAGGGATAGGGTGGCAAATATAGGGATCGAATAAGCTCTGGGAGGGGGAGCCAGGAAAGGTATCTGACCAGCATGGAAACAGGCAGGAGGAATGGTGCCAAGGGGGTTGATATCAGGTGGAATCGACCTAGGAGGAAGAAGGCTGGCTAGCGGGGGTGAAGGGCTAGGAGCTGGTTGAGGTTGAGGTTGTTGACTAGCCAAAGTGGGCTCCATAAGGTCAGCCCAATATGATTGCATCATGTAAATGTTCGCTAAGCTAGGATTAGATACAAGAGGGGGTCCAAAAAGGTTCTAAGCAAGAAGGAGTCTTTATAGACGCCGGGGGAAACACTGGTCAAAGAATCGACGGTTGGCTTAGTGGTGACAATAGAGATGGTGGACTCAGGGGAGGTCTGAGATTTTGGTTCATGATATGTCAACTGTTCGATGGTGACAATATTTCCATTATGAGGGAAAAACGTCTTGCGGTGGACTACGGATAGGACGACAGATATGGCATAGGTGTAACTACGCCCCAAAAGGATGTTATAGTCAAAAGGGGTGTCAATAACTTCAATGTCGACACAAACAGTCTTGCTTGCAAGGGTGATAGGACAGTTATGGAAAAGGCCAATGGGATCGGAGGCATGGCCATCCCATGCATGAAGGGTGATTGTGGAAGGGGCCAACTCAAGAGATCCAAGTTGTTTCCAAACCGAAGCAAACATCACACAGGTAGATGCCCCCTCATTAATAATACACCGAGCGATGTTGGCATTTCGGATTTTGACTGGGATTTGGAAAGCAACAGAAGTTTGGAAGGGGGGGATGGTTTGACTGACGGGTTTTGAAAAAAATCAATTGGTCATCAGTAGGATCTATAGCACCCACAACAGATAGTAGAGCCTTCTTTTGGGAAGGACACGACTGGAGGAGTTCTAGTGTTGAAACGACAGCAGGAGATTGTGCCAAATCATCTACTATGCTATATGAATGGGCAGCCCGACCAGAGGCAACATTTCTGCATAATGGGCCCTTAGGAATCTTGGTAGGAACCTCAACTTTGGGCGGAGGGATTTGCAAGGGACCATTGGGTGTCGACAGAGGCTCTGTAGGACCTGAAGATGGGGACTCGAAGATAGAAAAAACAGGAGGCGTGGAGTACTGATGAGACTGGGTTTGAAGGTTGAGGTCGACGGTGAGAGGTTGGTCAGAGGCCATCATGATAATCTGGTAATCGGAGGAATTAGAAGGGGAAGGTTGAGTGGCCATGAATCCTTGTTGAGGGAAAGGATCGGTAAACATAGCGGGTTGAGAAGTAGCCGGATTGGGAGGGATAGTAGGGGAGGAATGTTGTCCCCACACGGTGGCTTGAGACTCCCACATCTGCTGCATCTATGGTAATAGGAGACAATCATGAGTGTAATGTCTATAAACACTGCAACATGAACAGGGATTATTGGTGCGAAGTGGCCTATCCGACTTGGGCTGAGAGCCCTATGGTTGGTTGGCAGTGTTAGGATCAAGACTCAAAGGATTGGATCCATGATTACCAGGGGCAGATTGATTGCCTTTCCTCTTTCTTTGGGAAGGAAGAGAATTGGTCGCGCCTTGTTACGCAAATACTTGCCCTGGAGGGGGCAGTAAGTGCTGCAACGGGGGTTGAGAAGGTAAGGAGGTGAGAGGTCCAAATGCTGGAGGATTTGGGACACCAGGCTATGGGCAAGGATAAGGGTTAGGATGGGAAACATTGAGGTAAGCAGGAGTGGGGGCAAAAGGAGGAGGCATGCCGTATCCTAGATACATGCTACCTGGAGGGGGAAAAGTGCCGGAGGTGCTGGCCCCTCCTGGAGGGAAACCATAGCTCATTAGAGGCTGAGAAGAGGTATGTGAAAGAGCTCCAATGATACCATCTGCAGAGTGGGATGCCCCCGGGGTGTTAGCGCCACTGGGCTTGGGGAGGTCAGGAAGGACGGTATAAACATAACCAGATTGAGCATAAATAAGGTCATATTTCAAGGCTATTTGGAGGGTGGATTCTTCGGTTTGAGGGAAATGGGAGGCAACATCTTTGCCAATGGGAGGTAAGAGAGAGTGAAGTAACCAGTCCATATAAACCCGATCTTCAAAGGGAGGAGCACGACATAAGCTTCTTCTTCGCCGCCATTCTTGGACATGAGTGAAAAGGCGGGTCGAAGAGGATTGACATAAGGAAGTTAAAAGCTCGGTACCAGTGTTGTATCAGAGAGGTAGCTGGAAATAATATAAAAAGGCTTGGGTAATGGTCGCAAAAGTGGTATGGGAGGAGGTGGCCTTCTCAACATACCATTTAGAAGCTTTGCCGGTAAGCGTGCATTGGAACAATCGAAGACGGATGGAGTCATCAGTAATGGAATTGGAGGAACACCACATATGGAAAGATCGGATATGGTTGGAGGGATCTTCACTAGCAAGGCCTTCGAACTTGGGAATGTCGGAGGGGAGCTTGGTTGGCATAGCAGGCCAACTAACATCGAGGCGGATAGGATCATTGATCAGCTGATTGAAGTCGGGGAGACTAAGGTCGGCCATATAAGGGAGCAATGGGGTAGTCGAGGTAGGTCCCGCAGTGGTTCCACTGGAAACAGACCCAGCAATAGAACTGGGGTTGCTACTGGTGCTAGGCCCTGAACTAGACATCGTGAAGGTAACAGGAGGAGAACCAGGAGTAGGGGGAGAACCCGAACAATCAGAAGAAGAGTCGGAGTGCGGACTTGGGGGAGGACTTACTCGATGACGATGGGAAGGAGGAAATCGACCAACTGGAAACTGAGGGTGAAGGCCAAGAAGTCTCCAGGAGAAGCACCTTAGGGGTGCAATGATGACGGGAAGAAGAAAAACCGACAAGGGCAGGGAGGGACAAAATCAAGTGAGGTTAAGGGCAGAGAGGTGCAGTTACAATTGATTTTAAAGTCTTTTCCAGGTAGTGTTAACCAGGCTCGTCTTCACTCAGGGTCAGTGTGTGGCATGCGTTAATTTTAATTGATTAAACCCAGACGTTTTGAGAGTAAAATAAAAAGTGTGTTGTGTAACCGAAAATTAATCTGTAGTAAATAAGACTGAAAGAACAGAAAATTAATAGCGAACAATGCATCAATATAACCCAAGAAGGCGAGTCTCTAAAAAATAGTCTATAAGAGGGAAAAAATCTAAGCAAAGCACGCTAAAAAGAGGCCAATAGATCTAGGGTCAGGAGGGACGGGGATCTAAAGAATAAATCTGCTGAAAAGAGGTGCAGAGAACAGCAAAGAGGCAGAGGCAAGGTTGCTGCTAAAAAGGAGGGAATTAGCTAACAGTAGAGGGGACAAGGAGGTGGCCCTAGAAATGAACCCAAACAAAACTATATGAGGTGATTTGAAAGGGATAAGAGTTGATCTAAAGGGATCTAAAAATGAGGCATCAGATCTGAAAGAAATAAGGCTGAAACTTTGGAAATTAAGACTTCTAAAACAGAAAAAACTCGCCCACCAAAAGTGGAGGGTAATAAAGCCCTAAGGGGCAATATTCCCACTTAGTTGAGTGAAAAAAATCAGAAATAGGTCTAAACAGGAAGAGACGGAGGCTGGGAAACCCTGACAGAAGCTTCAGACAAACCTAGAAAAATTGCTGGAAAAGTGCAGGTCGCAGGTTCTGACCATTTTTCAGTCCAGGTCACAGGTTTGGGGCACAAAAGTGCATCCTCAGGTCTAGGTCACAGTTTTTGGGCCGATAAGTGCGACCTGCAGATCCAGGTCTCGCGGTAGCAGATTTCAAAAAAAATTGTCGTCTCAGCTATGGCTAATGTCTGTTACCTGTGCAATAGGGCCAGAAACACACAAAAGTTAAAAAAATTAATGTTTTAGGGTTTTAGAGGTGAAAAGCACCATAAAAATAGGAAAAATAGGAAACTGAAGAGAAACCCTAGGGTCTGAAATAGCTGGACATGTAGGAATATATAAAACGACAACGGTCATAAAAGAAAACCCATGTGGAGTCGCCAATTGTTAGTATGAATATTTCGTCATAAAAGACCACTTTAGCTACGCATAACAAATAGCCCTAACATCAATTATGGCTGCCAAATATCTTTAAATCTGCAAACAGGTGATCCAAATAATGTTGCACAAATCTAGATCTAAGCATAAAAGACATTAAGCAAATAAAGTAAAATGTGGCTCCATGCATCCAATAGACAAAACAAGAACGATGTATTTGAAAGAATTTTTATATTATATTGAAAAGGGGCACCTGAAAGGAAAACAAGAAAGGTGTTTTCCGATTCTCCTCAATGGGATGGGTTCTTGATAGTCCTCATCATTTCAGATCTAAAATCTCTCTCTCTTGTTGGTGTAGAAAACCTAGACAAACATAGAACTCAATGGGATCTCACAAGGCAAAAATGAAGAAAATGTGACCAAGTTTATAGATCCAAAGTGATCTAATAGGCAACAAAAGGTGACTAATGAATGGGGAAAACCCTTGTATTTATAACAAAATATTAGGGTGAGCTAGAAACTTGGTGCATGAATAAAATATTATTAATCAAATTCTAGAACCACCCTTTAGGAATATTTTATTATATTTGTGGGAGGGAAAAGGATTTTTGACTTGGGTCAATTCATTTATTTATAAATAATAAATAAATAAATGATTTATTTACTGTTTTAAGGAAATGGTGGGAATATAATTAAATAAATAATTATTTATTTAATTATTTATAAATGATTTAGTCAAATTTAACTAGGAATATTATTTAAATAGGATTTAAATAACTTATTCCTAGAAAATAATCAGATAAATAAGGATTTATTTAATTTATTTCCTTGTTTTGGGTTAAATATGACTAGGAAATATAAACAAATATAGATTTGTTTATTATTTCCTTTTGGGGTTTCCTGTTTAGACCATAAACAACTTAATAAAGGTGTTTTGCTAAGTTATTTCACATATTGAAAGCAATTTTATTTAGGGTAAAATTGGTCTTACATGGTGTACTTGGGTTCATCTAATGATAGTAGGTTAGATGACCAAGAAATGGTGTAACACCTGCTAATGTATCCAATACTTGATCTATAAAGGGTAGAGGAAAATGATCTTTTAAGGTAGCTTTATTCAATTCTCGATAATCAATGCATACCCTCCATTTACCATTATTTTTGGGCTCAATCAATAAAGGGGAAACCCACTGAATGTCTGAAATTGGGTAAATGAAGTTCACATTCAACAATTTTTGCAACTCTTCTTTTACAATTTCCCTAAGATTTGGATTCATCTTTCTTTGAGGTTGTCTGATAGGTTTACAATTTTCCTCAACATAGATGTGACGTATACAATTCTTAGGACTAATTCCTTTCATGTCAGTGTATTCCCATGCATATGCAAGAGAATGTTGTTGTAATGTCTTGATTAACTTTTCCTATTGTAATCAATCCAAGTTATTGTTTATGTTCAAGGTTTTCCCTGGAAATATTTCAACTATACAGCTGCCAAATTCTTCCATATAATAAAGATGCATCTGCCTAGATGACAAATATTCAATATTAGATTTTTCTTGGAATTGATCATGTTCATATTCTGGGGATGATTCAAAATTTTCCATAGATTTTAAGATTTGACTATCTTCACTAATGGTTGAAACAGTAAAGAGAGGTTGCATTTTGTTGTCATCATCAAACCATTCTTTGTCATCTAACTCTGTGATTTTTCTTGCTAGAGGATATAGAGTGAATTTTTTTGTTGAGTTACCATCAAAGATATACATGTCACCAGATCTACAGCTAATGAAAGCATCAACTGTAGCCAACCAAGGTCTTCCTAATACAAGTAGATGTCCTCCTAGATTTTTCTTAGGAGTTAAGATCATAAAATCAATAGGATACTCCCAAGAGTTAGAGGATACTGAAATATCTTCTAACACACCATCTGGCTCGATTACAGATCTCACGTCTGCTAATTGCAGTAATGTAGGAGTATACAGAAGATTAGGAAGTTTGAGCTATTCCATGGTTTGTTTGCTCATGATGTTTGTTGTTGCTCCTAAATCAGTCAATGTATTTGGAATTTCAACTCCATTGATATGTGTTTTTACAACTGGACTTCCCGAATCTAAATATTTTTTATATCGCAATTTTTCCCATCATTATGTCTGCAATTTTTCCTACAAGAAGAATTCCTTTTATTTATTTCGTTTTTCTTCCTGGTTTCTTCATGCTCAACTCTTTTATTGTTTTGGCTAGAATTGGAATATATTTAATGGCCTATAACAAAATAATTTTGATACATGCATTTTTCAATTTATCTATAAAATCATAATTCGGAAACATAATATGCTTTTCTACCCCTCTATCAACTCGTAATATTTCAGGAAAAGAAGGTGTATAAGTAAGTACCGATAGTTTCTCTATGATAGGAGTTGAGTTTATTGGTTCTTTCTGCCTTTTATTTTTAGACTTTTGGTTTTGAAGAGATGTTCCTTCCTCAAAACTATTATTTGGCTATAGAGAATCTTCCTCAAAATTATCTTGTCCTTGAATAACTACATAAGGCTTTTTATTTTTCTAGTATCCTACCAGATCTAAGTTGGACATCATTGAGATCTAAAGGAGTAATCATGTAGGTTGGAGATTGTTGTCCTTCTATCATGTAGGTATTTTGAGGATCTTTATTATTTGGGTTTGGTAATGTTTGGGTAGGTAGTTGATTTGGTATATGTGGAAATGGTAGTGAAAGTTGTGGATTTTGTTTTTGGAGTTTGGGTTGTTGATTTTGTTGAGGAATTTGTTGGGGAGGATAGCTCAGATATAATGGAGGATATTGATAGTATTGAGAGAATATTCCAAAGAGATTTTTCATTCCTTTTACCCAAGATTGAGATTGAGATTGAGATTGAGGCCAAGGTTGCTGCCAAGAATTCCAATTATTTTGTGGTGGTTGAATATACATTTGATTGTTAAAGCCTTGAGTTTGTGGCCCCTGCCATGCTCTTCTAGAGACAAAGAAAAGAGACTATGTTGGATTTGAAGTTTTTTATTCTTGAAAAACAACCTTAAGACTTGGAATTGAAGGAAAACTCATAGTCTCGTGATTTTTTGAACAAATCATACAGGTCTCTATAATTTTTGCATCAAGAGGACATTCTCTTAAAGCATGCTTCTTTCTACATTTAGGACAGAAAATAGCTATAGCATCAGTCTCAGATTTTTGCTTGTTTTGTAATTTAAGGGTGTCTATGTGTTCACTAAGACTCCCTAAAATATCTTTTTTAAATTCAACAAGCATGTTTCCAATTTCTACCCTACTTATTATTCCAGTTGCAGATTTATTTACCCTAGCAAGAGAAGGATCTCTTGGACTTCTCCCAGTTTTTTATTTTCCCCTTGAGAGATGGATACATAATTCACCAATATCAGATAATGGAAATTGAGAGATAACCCCCTTCCCCATCATGTTGATCATATCTATCCATTCATCTCTAACAACTTTTAATAAAAGAGCTTTTAAAGTATCTTGATCTAAATTATCCATTTTTTTTCTTTCTATGTTATAATTGAATATTTCAATTAAATCCTCCAAATTCTATACCTCTCTAAAAATTATCTCTTCATGTTATTCCTTGTTTTGATAGACTGAGTGATTGAACTCATGAACCATTTTAAAGCTGCTCCTTTCAATGTTGAAGGAAATAATTTAAGTTTTTGAGAGTCCTCTAAATAATCATAAGTTCTGCATAAGACTTCAAGTTCAAACAAAAAGGTTTCAGGATATTTTCTCTTTAATACATGAAAATTTTGAAGGAAAAAAGGTGAAATATTCTTCATTGTGCCATTTGTCTGTCCAACAACTATAGGGAATCCAAAGGAACTACCAATTTCCCTATTTATTATGCCTCCTTCTGCATTTCATCTACCTCTTCCTCTACCTCATCCATTTAAGACTTCTCCTTCTCCCCTTCTCCTCTTCCTACCATTATATATTCTTCAGATCTAATATAATATTCAACCTACAAGGTTAACTTCTCTTCTAATAGTTATTATATCAATGGTATGTTGAAGAAAGGTTCTTCTTCTTCCTCTCCACTAGGAATTTCTAACTCTTCGGCTAAAATATGTTCCCCTGTAGAGGTGAAAAAGGTTACTCCTTCCGTGCGAGATCTAGGATCTTCTTCCTCTAAGACTGGCTCAGTGGATGAAGTAGGAGATCCTCCTAATTGGATTTCTGACCTTAAAACTTTAGGAAGTCTATGGTTAGTGAAGTATGGAATATGAGTTTGAGATGGAGGTGTATCACTTCTTAATCTTAGTGGAGTGAGTGGTGTTGTAGGAGTTAAAATTGTGCCTCTAGCTATGAATCTACCCCTAGAGTATATTTCTCTACGCATGTCATTTTTTTAGATGTAAGAAATGAGGCTATATAATTACACTTCTCCGACAACGACGGAAAAATTTTTAGTCAATTTAATGTTTTAAATTTCTTACATAAATTATTAACTGAGGTTTGTAAACTGATGAATTGTGGTGCACTGTATGTGCTTAGTTAACCTTTTTCCTACTTCGTTGTATGTCTTTTTATATTTTTTTGGGGTTTTTTTTTTTATGTTTAAGAATGTTAATCTAAAAAAAAGGAAAGGAATTAAATGAATCTCATAAATTTTAAGAAGGAAGAAAAGGAAGTGTTCCTAAGTTAAAATAATTTACATAAAAATAAATCAAATAATGTTGCCTAGTTAGAAACTAATCTAAAAAGCAGAGTATCTATCTTAATTATTTCTACCATAACATTAGTTCTATTCCATGGATGAATCTTATATATGAGATTGAAAGTGCAGTGCTATTGCAAGTGAAAGCATAAAAATATAACAACTAATGTATATTTAGTTACTCCAGCATTCAATGTGAAGTGTCACCTTCTTGAGATGATGTGTAAGCAACTAACCACATCTTTAACTTCCAATGTTCTAGAAAAGCAAGTAAAGTTTGCAAAGTAAAACAACTAATGTATATTTGGTTACTCCAGCATTAAATTATAAAGTGTAACATTCTTGATATGTTGTTAAGCAACCAATTATACGTAATGATCTAGAAAAGAAAGTAAAGTATGCAAAGGAAAACTCAGTAATTTCATGAATTAAATATTCAGTCATTCAGTCTAGAAATATGATACAATCAACTTCTTGGAATGACCTTTAGGAACATTAGTAATGCAATTAAATGAGGATCTAAAAGAAAATGTAAAAGCATGCAAAGTTAAAGCTTAACTAATCATAAAAAATTAATGTATGTTTGATTTAATCCAACATTCAATATGAAGTATTACCCTCTTGGGATGATGTGTAAGAAATTAATTATACCTTAGTCTCTAAATTCCTATAAAGCAAGTAAAATGTGTAGAGGAAAGACTCAATAAATGTATGAATTAAAAATTCAATCATTTAGTTTAGAATCACCATCTTGAAATGTCCTATTAAAACATCCACTGATACAATTAATTGATACTTCTAATCTAGAAAAGAAAATGAAAAAACAGTGAAATAAACTAGATAACTGTGAATTCTTATTGCTTCGAACTTAGTTCAGTTTGAAAATAGAAAGATCTATAGTCATGAAATGTTTCATAAGAACAATGATTACAAAGTTATGATTTAATTTATGCTAATGATAAACGCTGAAATGTAACATTAATCTACTTCAGAAAATGGAATTGATAAAAAAAAAGTAAGGAAATTAAACTTAAACAATGAATGAAAAACCTCCTCCAGTGCAGGGGCCCTCTACAAATAATTTGGTTGGAATCCTAGCTGGTTAAAGACGCACTTAAGCAATCGTTGGCATGAACACATTCCTTGTATTATAACAAAGCGAAGTCTTAAAACAATACAACGTTTTAGCAAAAGCTTAACTTAGAACTTAATTCTTCTCGGTTCTGTACAACTGGTATTTAAAGAAAATAAACATAACTGTATATAGCACATATTTCATTAAATTTAGAAGTAAATGGTGGATCTAGAATTTCAAAATAACCAAAAAAATCAATTTTAGTGATGTACTTGTAATAAAAATTTTCCAATTTTAATGAAATATGTGTTATATGAGCTAATTCTGCTATAGGTGGATAATCTTAACCAACTTATAGAATTGAAATTTGATCATTTATCTCTTGATTTGCTACGATAGAGCAAATCAAGAATCCTTATGTTCTCTACTAACATTATTTGACCACGCCTTTTACCACGATCTCAAGCCTCCTTTTCTATCAATATAGATCGATTAGATAGGACAAAATCCATGTGGAGATGATTTTGGAAATTCCCATGTGGATTATTTGTCCATTCTAACTCTAGAACCTGTCAGACCATGAAACTAGGTACGAAATCCATGATTAGTTTTAGAATAGGTTGTGTTCTGTAGCCAAATTAAAAAAATCCATTCGAGTAGCAAGAACATCAGAATATAACATGGCAATCATTTAAATGCATTCCTTGGGACAAAACGTGACATTTATCATTTATTTGAGTATGTAAAATTATGAGAAAATAAGGAAAAAGGTGAGAAAGGATGTCAGAGAGAGGATAATTCTGAGGTTCAACACTAATTTTCCTCCATCTCGATGTCTTTTTCCTTCCTCTTCAAATAAAGCAGACATAGTAGAATTATTTGGAGCTCTATGTAATACTGGTTTCTTTAGCTGCCGATAGGAACTGCATGGACCTTCCTCATCTTGAAAACCTCTTGAGGTCTCATTGCATCTCTGCATTCGCATTTGCTTGACCTCCTTGGAGAGGTCCTTCATATATCTGAAAAGAGATGAGACAAAACTCATCCTTTCCATCACTCTAGATCTCTTCTTCTTATTCTACTTCTTCTTATATAATATTGGCTAAAACTCAAAGGTTGAGCCAAGGTTATGCTCTGATACCACTATAATATTCCAAAATGGAAAAGACAGGAATATAGAGAAAAATACTGGAAATAGCAGTGATAAATCAATACACCAACATGTGAGACAAATGTAAATCCATCTTACTACGCATATCAGCCATGAGTAACAAAAAATATTGAGGATCAAGTCACTGAAGTAATACAATACAAGCCTCTAGTAAACAAATATGCCAATATATGAAAAATAGCTGCTATACAAATTCCATTAGCCAAGAAAGTGCAGTTTTAGTAGATAAAATTCTATAGGAAAAGTATAACAATATAGATATGATATTATATAGCTCAAAAGGTTCTAAGTATAGCGATCTAATCTCCCAAGCGCATTTCCAAGACAACCCAGAAAGGGTTTACAGAAATAACCAAAACACAAAAATGTTGGAATGCAGCCCTGGGGCTGAATTGCATATGTAACTAGATAACTTGATGGAGGTGGCTAAAACTGATATAAAAATGAATATATCTCCTCCAATAGATCCATCCAATGAAATGTTGATCCCTTCACAGAAAAGAAAAGACTCCAAATGAGGCACTGGAACCTCCACTGCAACTGTTCACTAGAATAATGCAGTCTATGAGGGAATTTGCATTGTAGGTGATAGAAATAGGTTTTCTTGGTGCAAAAATATGAAATGAAGCTCTTTTACCTTATTTTATGTCCTCCCAATTGAAAGGATTCCTTTTGACTGAAAAAAAAACACTGAAAGTGGCCCTAACAATCCTCCACTGCAACACAACACAACTCTGAACATAAACTACATTGTAGCTAAAGAATGAAGCTCGGCCTGATTCTAGAATGTGGATATGAAGCTAAATAATGACTCTCGTGAGTAGGCACTCGAAATCCCCTCAGTATGAGTGTGGGATTCTCGTTCGGGAACACCCTTGTGCTAAGCAGCACAACAGACCTTGCTAAACAACAAAAGCATACATGGAAATGTCACCTGACAAATCCAGATCTAAAAATATCAAAATAAATTGCCAATAACATATCCTCTATGGCTGCCTTTCCCTTCCTTATATGCATTTTGAGCCTTCTCACCTTGGGTCCCATGCATTAAAGCCACTACTCTCATGGATACTTTCTCCCATTAACACTGCGATGTCTCTCATTGATGATCCACTCTTTGCATACCAACATTGTTGATTTGTTCAACATTGACCTTGTCCACATGGTTTAGCCCCTGTTCACATATGGAGGTGCTTTATCCAACTATTGAGATGATCACTTTTCATATTAAGAGGCATTTTATTCCTACTAAATCTATTTATGGGTCTCCCTACCCACTTATTCATCTATCTACATGACAAAAGAAAAAATTTATATTCCAATTAGCTGCATGCTAATTTTGGAATATTGCACATTTCTTATACCACTATTTGATAAGTATAACTTTTATTTAACTAAAAGAATATACCTAAACCCACTCACAAGATTTATTGATATGATTAATATATAATCAAATCTATAACAATATGTGACTTTATAACAGGAAGTTGAGCTATTCATATTAAATAATTTTCCTTCTTAATTTAATGACGAAGTGAACCCTCATAATCTTGTTAAGTTCTATCCATCACATTGTGATTTTATTTATTTAAACGTATACTCTGTTAACCCAGGGTAACGTATTACTCCACCAGTATTAAAGTAAGATTGGGATACACATATTACATTCACAT
Source organism: Pinus albicaulis (assembly GCA_034641835.2). Lineage (NCBI taxonomy): Eukaryota > Viridiplantae > Streptophyta > Pinopsida > Pinales > Pinaceae > Pinus > Pinus albicaulis. The sequence goes on from CM076577.1 coordinate 817,954,999, forward strand.
GGTATAAAATAGGAATACACCAGTCCTATTGTAATATAACAATATGCATTAATCTGTTTGGTGATTTGAAATTAAAATTTGTAGATCTCCAGGTCAGAGGTTTTAATACGGTTGTAGTTTTGAGATTTTCATATTATGATGGTACTTTGGTCATTAAGTTAATCACATGGCTTCACAAATTTTTCTATCCACTGCTGGCTTAGATCAATGTCGCATTGATGGTCCAGATTGTTTCGTATCCCTGCAATGGAATTTATGAAGAGCTAACCCTATCCTAACTTTTCATTTTTGATTTGGGCATTCGATCATTTGGATTTGGTTTTTTTGGAAACCCTCGTTGCTAGTTTACCATGCAACCCATCAATTTGTTAATGCTTCCTCTCAGCCCATGCTAGTGTTGGATTTTATAACACATTCAACCTCATGCTTTGATACTCTACGTAACTTTCAGAGGAAAACTTGCCCTTCAAGTAATACGCATATACTCATTTTAACGAGTTTCCATCATATGATAGCTATTCCTCTGTAAATTTTGTTTGTTACATTATGGTTGGATTTATAACTAATGTTCATTTTTTTTTTTTGCAAGCTTTGATTCCATTCGAGGTCTTAACCTATCTTCATTCAACACTTTCGAAGTTTATGAGGTAATTTACTCTCCTACAAGAAATAGTTAAGAGTTCTAAATCCTTAATGTAGTCCTGGTATGGCTACTGCTTTCAATTTTATCTTATGATAATGATTGAATTTATTTTTTTCAGCGTGATTACTATTTTTATTTCTTACCTCTTGCTACTCACACATTTAATCTGAAATTAGATGTTGGATGAAATCTGTTATTTCTCTAAGAGTCTTTTGTTTAATTAGTTAGTACCATATGACTTCCTCATTGGTCTAATGACGTAGCCGAGGATTTTTTCCAGTATATACTTCATTCTTTTCACAATATTTTGCAAGCTTACGTTGATAGTTAAACTCATTTTTCTCTGATAAGTTATTTTGGTAGTTTCTCCACAAATTCATTTTCGTTTATAATTAATTTATTGATATTTTCTTTTGAAATATACTTCTCTGTATTTTATTCCCAATATATCATTATTATTTGTGGTATCAAAATTCCCCTCATTAGTATGATTTCTATGGTATTTTATTAGTGTAATTGTACAGATATCTGAGCTCCTAAAAAATATGGGTTTACACGTTTTATTTGAATTAATTTCTAGGTTTTTCTTTGAATGAGAATTGTACTTATTCAACTTCAATTTTTTTCCAATTTGATTTGAGGAACTAGCGTTGAGTTTGGTTGTTTTAACATTCCACAATATAAATAATCAATTTCAATTTCTATCCAAGGTAACTCATATAGGATCGATAGTACTTTTTCATTCACCTGATTCATCCTTCTGCAATTAGTCCATCAATATTTCACGCTTTTTTGGTCTCATATCAAATAGAATCTTATCAAGATTCATCATTTTGTGTCTCTTCATGATACACACTAAAAAATTCATATTATTTAAACTTACATATAGTTCAAAAATAATAATTTTTGTAAATAAATTACAAATAACTTGGATTTTTTGTTTTTCTTGATGTGCTATTAGTACTTTTGTTACTTAAAATCTTGTTAGCCATTTATTTATCAATATAAAACATGTACCATTCATTAATATATTTTATAAATAAATCACATACTTTTCAGGTAAAAACAAATAAATAAAATCATGTGTCTATCTAAATTAAACACCCTGTGCGACTTTCGCAACTTAACCATCGAAAACGGTGCAGTAGGTTCTTATAAACGCACCGCCAATACAATATAAACATTGTAGAATGCTCTTTGTCAATAGGAGAACCGATTTGTTATATTAATACCAAAGCATTGATTAATATAAACATAAATTAATAATAATAATAAAATCATCAAACAATGTTTTTTGTCAATACGCACCCAGTGTGTTATACTAAAATTGCACACCGATGCACTATTTTAAACAGTGTGTGCCGATTAACAAAAGTTGTTTTTTTTAATGATGCAAGGGCCTACAGGGATTGGGATCCGACTCTACAAGTGGTCCCATGGGTTAGATGTCATATGCCTATATATATAGTAATACAAACCCTATAAATCCAAAATGAGAAGCCCTAATTGTGAATTTTTGTAGTCACATAAATAAGAATAAGAAAGGGTCTAACATAAGAATGAATTTTATTGTTTTTGTTTTTTCTGAATTTTAATTAACTGTAAATAGGAATAGATTGTAAATTATTTTATTAGTAAAATTCACAATAAAATTTAAACTTTTTACTATGCATGTATTAAATCTAACAGAAACTATAAAAAACAATTATTACAGTAAAATTTAACATTTTTACTATACTACGAGCTTTTGTGTGAATCACCAAATGTTTCAAATTATAATTGTTTGAATAGTGTTTTTGTTTGAAAGTATTTTTTTGCTCCACTGTGTTATCTTGCTCCATGTATGTCTCTCATGCAAATCCCTCTTGAAAAGTTTTGCAAAAATAATGAAATAATGAATAGATTTTACCATTTAAAGAACTTTTTATGAAATTAGATTTTTGAAAATCATTTTCTGCTCATTTCTCAGTTTACCACTTTTTCTTCACTTCAAAAAAATAAATTTGGGCCTTTTGTTGTCCTTATATTCGTTGCGTTTGTTAACTAGCAACACTAGTGTGTCTGGTAATAAAACCACACCGGTTCGATTTTATTACCTTAACACTAATAACAATAACTCCTTTTTTAAGGCACTGAAATTAATTTTAGGTATGTACACCAAAATTTATTTCTGATTTTGTTCAAATGCACGGAGAAAATCTCATAATTATATCAAATGGAAAATTCTTAAAAATCCAACTCGTTTCATAATATTTCTCAAATTATATCGTGGAGGGTGTGGTTTTATTACCTTAACACTGATAACAATAACTCCTTTTTTAAGGCACATAAATTACTTTTAGGTATGTACACCAAAATTTGTTTCTGATTTTGTTCAAATTCAAGGAGAAAATCCCATAATTATATCAAATGGACAATTCTTAAAAATCCAACTCGTTCCATAATATTTCTCAAATTCTATCGTGGAGTTCTCCCTATCCATCTCCAGACATAATTTAGATTTTATTTATATTTTCATTATCTAATTGAATTTATTTATTTTATACATGTAAATCGGCTAAATAAAATTAATGTACACAAATTTGTAGGTTCATGTAGGTTCAGAATCGAGGTCAAATGCACAAAATATTCAAACAATTCCAAAATGTTGGAAGCTCTTATCAGGAGAAGCATACCGCAAGACGTTGTTGGTAGATGAAAATGGATAGTCGCTTCACCCTGCCAATTGTAACATGCCATCAGCTAGCCAAAATCCTAAGACAATGATGGTAATAATTGTTTGGTATAATTTAATTATTTAAATGGCAAACCAATTAATCATGCATTGATGTGCTTACTAATTGATATCATCAATTTTGTACTAATCATGTTAAAATATATTTTTTGAAATTATTAGGATTCTAGTGATGATGAGCGACCTACCTACCATCTTCCGTTGCACCCCATGAAAATGTCAAATCGAGAGAAGGTCGAATTAAGAGAAAAACTTGGAGAGGAACGATAACAAGAATGGTTGAATCAACCACCTATTCAATTCCCACTACATCCAGATTCACCAATTGGGAATGACTACAACAATAGTAGTTCTTCACAAGTTGGCAATGGGGGCAATCAAATAGAGGTTGGTATGGATGATTACTTGATGGATATGACTGCCATGGATATAATGTTTTTAAATGCATTCTAGAACGATGATCAGCTAGGGGATGATGCTCATATCACTGATACCTTTTTCTAAAGCCTTAAATTTGCATCGACCACCCCTCTCTTTGGAAATGGTGGTCAGTAAAATTATACCCAGTTGGGGACAACAATGTTACTATACAACTTGAAAGAAAATTTTGGCTTGTCGAATGCATGTTTCTCATAAATTTTGAGGTAATTTACCATCAAGTCTCTTATATTTTGAGAAATATTTTCACACAATCAGCATTACAAATGGTCAATTTTATGAACGTTAATAATTATTAGCATTGCACATTTAATATTTTTCAGCAAATACAGGTTATTCAAAGACGACATTCTTTTGAGTGATAACGTTTTTTCTGGTAGCTTCGAAGAGGCAAAGAAATTATTGAAAATTTTGAGTATTGAGTACATATCATATCATGCATGTCAAGATGATTGTATTCTATATATAGGAGAATATGCAGAAAAAGAGATATTTCTGAAATATGGGCATGACAGGTATGATAAATAAAAAAAAGAAGGGTAAATCATGTGGTCCTCCTTTTAATGTATTGAGGCACATGCCTATAATCCCAAGGATTCAAAGGCTTTTTCATTGCAAATAATTACCTATGTTATAGGGATGGCATGCCTCAGATAGAATTTAGTTGGGAGTTATGCGAATCCCAATAGATTCAATAGCCATGAAGCATATAGAGGATACCTGAATTGAAAAATTCAAGGATGAATTACGAAGTTTACGACTCATCATGGCCATGGATGGCGTCAACCCATATTACCTCCAAAACACCAACTATTATGTGTGGCCTATAGTAATGATCAATACAAATATCCTCCCATGGTTATTCGTGAAGCATGAACATCTTATGTTGGCTTTCATAGTCTCTGGTAGAATACAAGTGAAGAATATGGATGTCTACTTACAACCATTGATAGATGAATTGAAGGAATTATAGGATGGGGTAAATTTATACGACGTATCAAGACCCATCTCACCAGAGAGGAGTTTTACGTTGTATGGCATACGTAATTACACGGCACATGATTATCTAGGCTTAGGAGTTTTATTTGTTAAATTTCAGTTTATTGATTTGTTTATATACATAACAATATTATTCCACATATTAATTTCATTTGTTGTAATTGTTCTGATCTTCATGGTATTATTTAACGTGCCATGTTTATTGTATAAAATAATTTCGTAGGTCTTGTAACAAAAGGGTCTTATGGATGTAAATGTTGTGGACCTTCTCTGAGCTATATGGTCCAAAGACCTACGAAAGCCAGTGTATCACTGATCCAGGGTATTCCTCCCAGAAGAACACCCTTACAAAAGAGAAACATCCGCTTTCAATCATAAACGAGAGGGAACGCAAAGGCCTGCAATAATGACACCAACTAAATGGCTTAGAGCATATGAGAGAGAGAAGGAGAAGGAGTTCATAAAAATGTTTGATTCAAATGGGGAGCCTATGTTCAATGATCCATAATTCTTCGACACCTATTTTGATAAATCGCCCATTGGGATGAAAAGGAAATATATCTTTTATAACCTCCCATATTGGGAGAATCTTAAGATTACCCACTTATTATATCACATGCACATATTTAAAAATGTTTCATATTCTTTATGGAGGCACATATCATCGAAAAAAAGTGACACATTTGTTGTTAGGAAAGATATTATTACTTCAAAAACTAAAAAGAAACATTGGCCAAGATAATTAGAAAGTACATGATCAGAGGTTGGTCCTTCTAATTGGTATCTCAAAGAAGGTGATGTCCCATGGATTTAAAAAATATATGATCTTTCTTTGGAAAAGGAAGTTATAATGGGTGTGAAGGTACCATCTTTATATTGATATTCACTACGGCACTGCTTCATCGTGGAAGACCGTTTGTCGGGGTTGAAATCGCATGGCCATTTGAATCTTCTAAGAGTACGTATAATGTTAAAAGCATGATTTTATTATTTGTTATATGAATAATTTTTATCCCATGGGATCATAGAACACAACTAATTTTGTATATTATTGCATGTTTTTATAAATTTGCATATTCATTATCGTTTAATCATGCATGGGTGTGTGAAACATAACTTCCCCCAAGACCTAGGAGATGCTATATCTAAATTATCTGCATTTGTACTTTGGATCACATAAAAGGAGATTCATATGGCTAGCATTCCACGGTGGCATCAAGATATAGTTGATATTGTTTATATGTTTGAGAAGGAACTGTTGATGAGTTTTATGGACTTGCAGGTTCATCTTCTAATCCACCTAGTAGATGAGGTTGGATTACTTGGGGTGGTTTATTGTCGTTGGAAGTTCTTCTTAGAGAAGTACACGAAGAAATTGAAAAGTTTTGTTCGACAAAGGGGAAAACCTGAGGGGTCTATGGTAGAGGGGTATATATCATATGATTCTTTCTACTATACCAGTCAGTACATCAAGCAAATTGAAAACAAGCAAGGTGCGATGATTTGGGGTGATGAAGGGGATGAAGACAAAAAATAATGGTAGCTTCTCCAAACGAATGGAAAATGGCACTTGATAAAGATTGAGCGACTTATAATTTGTCATATTTACACAAAGTAAATATTCATGTTTAACTTCAATATAATGTATATTGTTATCTCATATGTACTATAAGTCAGTTTGATTTCATCAGCGAATGCAGAAACTGAAGCAATCAATAAATTCATTCTTTACACAACTGTGGGTCACATTGTACGAACATAAAAGGATGAAATAGGATAGTGACATGAAATAATTCATAGGGTTGTTGGCCAATTCAGATAGAAATACAGTGCAATCAATTGTTACCCGCGTGTTGAAGAGGATGTGCCAAATGTAGGGATTTGGTGCAACAACTCGGTAATAGTCTATTTATGTACATTTTAAACTTAATAATTCACCTTTGAAATGTAACATCTATATTTTATATTGTAACAGTTGGGTTATTAGAAAAATCACACTATGATTTTTAACTTTTTTATAGGTGCATTTGTTCCCATCTATGTGGGCATATGGACACCATTTTCACACATAAAATGTCGATGATGGAAACATGACAGAAGACTATGGAGTGGAAGTCGAGTTGGATCAAAAGTGGACTTCTCTTCTTTCCAATGTGTTATTTTTAGGTGCAAGTGGTGGGACACCTTTGATTGGAATAATGTAAAGGAATATCGTGATAGGAGTCTAATATGTATCAACTCTAGAAAGATGTGGGATGAAGCTAAGAAGCCTTATCTTTTCCCCAAACACTGCAACTAGGTGTTGTTTTACCGAGATGTGTTGGATAGGGATTGGTGGTTCATATTGAGACATGAAACTATATCAAAACATATTTTTGAGAACAATAGAGTTATCATGCCAAGAAAGATGGAAGATAATGAGGGTGATCATGAGAATAAAGAGTGATATGTTACATGTATTATTTCATCATTTATACTATTTAAGATGGGTTTTTATAAAAAGAGTACTCAACCTTATAACTAGAATATTTTTTTCCAAACACTATAATATGTATTTTGAATTAATTGGTTTGCATTGTGGTAATGTTAAAATCATTTCACTTGATAATTTGCAATTATGTTGATCTCAAAAGCAATGCTCTATATCAAGTTCTTTTTTTTATGTCAATTCCTAAAGAAACTACTTGATTTCCTTAAATGGTTTTTCACTATATCATTACTTAGTTAGATTCACCCTATATGTGTGTGTGTGTGATATATTCAAAATTAAAACAAAAAATGTATTGATGTATACTTTTATTTTTGGTATGTAAGATCATAATAAAATAATGATAATTCTAAACATGAATCTATTTGCATTATTTTCTAAACTTTTTTATCTTACAAAAATTCATATTATTCTAGATTTATTATTTTACAATCATTTATATTCATACAAATTTACAATTTTACAATTTTACAATTATAGTAATTTAAAAATATGTACGTTATACATTTTACTTATGGTAGTTATGGTTAGAAATTGACTATTAATTTATAATTTACAAAATTTACCATTTCAATAAAATTGAATCATGGCAATACATACAATTACAATTACAATTTCACAATTTCACAATACAATTACAATTACAGTTTTACAGATATTTTACATACAATTACAATTTTACAATTTTACATACAGTTACAATTAAAATCACGATACATAAAATTAAAATTACAATCTTACAAATATTTTACATAAAATTACAATTATAGTCACGATACATACAATTACAATTACAATTACACAATTTTATAATTACAAATACATAATATTTAATAAATATCAAAAATAAACATCACGATCATGATAACCATTCAAATACACATTCAAATTCGCTAACATCATCTAATCATTGTGATCATTATCATCTAACAAAACACAATAATTTCATAACATCATCACAACACAAACATCAAATATACATATCATGTCAAATAACTGCTATAACATCCACATCTATCTGCAAGCACATTAAATGAACATATATAACATGACCTAAAAATATAAACATCACGATGAAAAACAACATGCAAATTAAGTACATCAACATGAACATAAAATACATGCACCATATATGTATATAACTGTATAATGTCAAAAATATACAATTGTACTAGAACTACATATAAATGTTAAATATCTAGTGGTACTACAAAAATACTATAACTACTTGAGGGTTGCTTAGTCTATGGTACCTCATGCTCAAATGGATGTGCCCACTCAACTGGAGGTGCCTACTCAGCCGATGCTGCCTTCTGATCAAATGGACATTCCTGCTCATGAGATGCCTGCTCATATGGTTTCTGCTCAAGAGATTTATTCTGATATGGTGCCTTTTGAGTGGATGGTGCCTACTCAGATGGATGTGCCTACTCAAGAGGTACCTTCTCGGATGGTGTCTACTCAAGAATAGGTTCCTGTTGAGATGGTTCCTGCTAAGAAGATGCTTTCTCAGGACTAGATGTTGATTTCTCGTCTCTGGTGTGAGGTGAAGGAGGAGGAGGTGGAGTAATGGAATGATGACTCCCATAATTAACATGATCATCTGATGATTTGTTATTTCATGCATCTCCATGGTGCCTATCCATCTTAGCTACCAGTAGCCTCAAATCTCTGACGATATGACACATAAGGCTCATCATATCACGGGGAATGTCCATCCAAAGCTCTGTGAGCATATGATCAGCTTAGATCTGTCTGATCATCGTAGGGTAGACTCTCTCATCAACTAGGATTCTACATAGTGGGATTCCCAGCTCCATCCTGAATCAAATGTATGCCCTATGTCGCATGCTCACAGGAATTTTCACCCAAGGAGGTATGTCTCCCTGATCTGTAGCCTCCGCCACCTCCTTGTCATCTATAGGATCATCAAGTGGGAGTGGAATCTTGTCCCCAACGGATGTGCCAATATCTAAAAAATATATAGTACAAAACAATAATTAAATGATTTCATTAAACAATTTATTAAAAAGAGGTAAAGAACATGTTAGAATAAATTTTATTCTAATTAATTAAGAGAATAAAATGAAACTATATTAATTTAAATAAAACACTAATATTACCTCCAGTATCTGGAAACTCATCCTGCATGAAGAGGATTTTATCACACCCTCGCCAATCCAAACCTGCGTAAGGAGATGGCACCATCACGAACATGTGATCATCAACACTGGCTAGAAGCTCTAGTACATCACTAGAAATCTAGGTCAGATACTCAGACATGCCCCTCTTGCGCATCATCTCGCCCCACATTTGCATTTATATATGTAACATTGAAAAAAATAAACAAAACAACTCTGAAGCAAAATGGAAGGTAAACCTCCCACGTGCATGAGAACGAAATCTATCTAATGCTATACAAAATTGCCACAAAAAAATAGAAAACCATCTAACAAGTCATGGTTTCTGGAAGAAATATTCAACATAAAATAAAATAGGGGAACTAATGTGCTTCCCATCACTGGTGTAATGTGAAATGGTCTTCAGTAATAGTGAGAGGCACCTAACCTCCTTTGGACCAAAAGAAGCAATGCACAGTTTTCCACCGAACACCTAAAAATCTGCAGGAGAAAGTATATCATCCCTAATGTATCTCTTGGAGTACAGAAAGTAACTCCTTGTTGCATAACCAACTGGGACATCAGGGAACTGGGTAAAATCCTTTCCTCTCCTAGATAGGCCAATAATAAAATAAATGTCCTCCTCACTAGGCTAGTACCACTAGTCGTGATCGACATAGAATTCCCACTAGTACAAAGTGGCTAATTTGTTACTAAAAAAACGACTAAAATTTGCATATAAACAACTATTTTTCGGTTGGTGACCAATAGTAGCTAATTTACAGTATCTTATAACGCGACCAACTTTTGGTCGTTTTTAGCTTAGTCATTAATTGGTTATCTCAATTTTGTTATCTAGTTGTATATTTGGTCATTGATTTGGTCATTGATTTAGTCACTGATTTGGTCACTAATTTAGTCATTCATTTGGTCTTTCATTGTCACTGATTTAGTCATTCATTTAATCATTCATTTGGTCACTGATTTAGTCATTCATTTAGTCATTTATTTGGTCCTTGATTTGGTCATTAAATGTCACAATTAATGACCAAATATATAACAAAATATATTACTATATGATCACCCGAGAAAACCAATTAATGACCAAAGAACTATGACCAACATGTTGGTCGTGTTATAAGATAATGTAAATTAGCTACTAATAGTCATATATATGCAAATTTTAGTCATTGTTTGAAACCAATTAATGACCGAAGAAATGTGACTAAATTTTAGTCGTGTTATAAAATACTGTAAATTAGTTACTAATAGTCATATATATACAAAATTTAGTCATCATTTGTAGTCACAAATTTATCATTTGCAGTAGTCATTTATTCATTATATAAACGGCTAATTTAGTAGTTTATATTCATTTCATTAATAATCATTATAAATGACTAATTTAGTCGCATATTCATTTTATTTGTGTTCATTATTAATCAACATAAATTAATTTGTATGATTTAAAAAATGTCATACAATGTGCATGTTCATCTAATATGAAAACAAAAAGTCGCATATTTTAATTACAATACTAAACAACATCAAGTGCAACTATAAATAATTTCAACCACATAAATTATATTATATGAAATGTTAAAACATTACAATATGAGTTTCCAACTTTATATTAGTTGGACTATAATTTACACATGAAATGATGTTTCATCACTTCAAAACATTATCGTTGTGTTGTCAAGGCATTACAGGTGAATTCACCAACTCTGAAGACTTGATCATCAGTCTTTATATGTGTGTCTTATGCGAGATATCGGTTCTAAAGGTATCACCAGACCAGTTCTCCTCTCTCTTTTTGCATTTGTCGCTCCAACTTTATTGCTCTTCTCTTTTTTCAATTCATGCTTCTTACCATCAATACTGATTTCATTTTCTGAAAACAAAAGAAAATACAATGCACTGTAAGAAATGAAAGACAATGAACACTAAAATATAACATAAATTAGATTATAAATAGTTTATACAACATATACCTTAACATCAACAATGTCAAAGCAATTTTCCTTCAACATCAATTTCTGCAAAATAAATGTCATGTTATTCTTTCCCATTTCTCAACATGCTACATACGTTAAATTGAAAATCACATAAAACCAAGAGCAAACCCTTTTCTAACCAAAATAAACAAACAAACAGTGCCTCTAATAAAACTTCATTATAATATTAGCAAATGAAAAGAGAGCTAGTGGACCATTTGTGTTGTTTGACTTTGCCTATTTTTGTTATGAAGTGCTCGAGCTTCGGGAACCAAAAAATGTGAGCACGAGCTAAAAACTAACCAACCATTCACTTGTCAACATGAGAGATCACAAATAAACCACAAAATTGATTAGGCATTAAAATTGTGAGCAAACTACCTTGAAATTTTCTTATTGAGAAATACCTCAAAATCCCCTCGTTTCTAATAAGCTTCTTGGCTATGTACCTCCATCCTTGATTTCCCTTGCTATATCTTGAATAAAAAATATCCCTTCAACAACCAATTTTGCGAGAATCCTACCAAGTAACTCAAGAGCCTTGTGCGCATCAACAATAGCATCTTCCAATGAAAATAGTACAATCTCCAACCTAGAAACATCAAAATTATATATAGTTGTAATGTTGAAAAGTGTAACTAGGTAGGTCTTCCTTATAATGACTATGTAATTATGCACTTATGTAAAGATGAAGTCAATAATAATAAAATGAATTTTTGGTTTACTTGCTTCATGGGTTTCATGAGCAAGATTCTTAGTATAGGTCTATAGACTTATTCTTGATGTCTATTAGGTACATAAGTGTAATTAGGAGTCATGTAAAAGGCGTGAATAATACCCTCCAGGACGTTACAGAAGAATGGCTTACAAACGTTGAAGATATGCCTATGAAGTCAACCTACAAACAAATGTAAAGTCGGCCTACTTAATGGCTATAAGGTCAGCTTAATTACTTGGCTAGAACTACTATATATACCCTACATATGCTGCGGTTAAGAGAAAATATCTGCGGATGATACTAAGGTTATACAACGTGAAAAAGAAGAAAGTTTTGCGGATTCTACTGAGGCAATACAGCGTAAAGAAGGGAGCAAAGATTAAGTTAACGTCTGGGGTAGAACACATTAAAAGAAAGCACAGATTTGCGGATCTGTCTCTGAGGTACTGTGGATATTTAAGTAACAATTACAGTCAAGTTTGAAGTTAACAAAAGGTGGAAGAAAGAACAGGAATTACGTATTAGTTTGAAGGTATAACAAATAATATCTAAGGACAAGATTGTCTACGTATAAGTCTGAACGTGACAACGTTTGAAAGATAGAAAATACAAGAACAATTTTTATTGCAGACTTATCTAAAGGAATAACTGAATGATACACCTTCCAAGGTAACTGAAGGACATATTCTATAGAAGCAGTTAAAGGTTAGTAATTGCTGAAGTAACTGAAAGATTGAGATATTGACTAAAGGATATGATTAAGTTATCTCTGAGGAAAGAATTGTAAAATTCAAAAACCTCAAGTAAGGAAGGTAAATCAGAGATTTACCTTCCTAACTTATTGCAAAATACTCAGTTACAAGAAAGATCAATTTTGTCTCTACATTTGTATAAGCACTTTGATAATTGACTTAATGAAGGATTAACTCAACAAGCTCACAAGTAGTTATCAAGAAGAGAATTTGTATTAATCTATAGCCCTTAAATTCTCAACATGGTATCAGTGTTATGGTTATGATCAAAGGCAGTTTGAAAGGACTCGAAACATTCTAAAAGGACCTATGTCAAAAGGGCTCAAATCATAGTAAGACAGTCCAATAATTAAACTAGGTGCAAGTTCACAAGAAGGGTCAATCTCAATGACATCACAATGTTGAAATTACCTCTGTCTCAATTCAGTACTACTCTTATAAGATTATTTCGATACCACAGTAGTGAGGAGAATGAGTTATAAAGGTGTATTTATAGTTAAGGCTCGGTGTGACAAAAATATATCAGTATAATCCATATTACAGTGAAGATATTGAGTGTTATAATCACAGGTAAACTACAGTCTCGGTATAATCAATCACATGATAAGTATGACACTACAATTTGGAAATACCATAGTAAAAAATCTATCACTATTTCATGCTACCACAGTGAGAAAGGTCTCACTGGTTCGGTGCCATCACAGCTTGATGAGAAGTATGCCATTTCAGTTTGATGGTATCATGACATAGGGTCTCACAGAAATGGTCAACAGAAGTCAGAGACATGTACAGTGAAGTATTTACAATCGAAGCACAAAATAAGGTCAAAACAGTAATATGTATACACAGTGAAATAGTACATTCAAGGATCTCGAATAGCAACTTACATTTGGTTTGAAAGAATCTGAATTCTTTCCTATCAAGTTGACAGTGCAAGAACCAACTAAAAGAAAGAACTAGTTTGAAGGTATAACAAATCAGATCTAAGGACAAGATTGTCTACGTACAAGTCTGAAGGTGACAGCATTTGAAAGATAGTAAATACAAGAACAGTTTTGATTGCAGACCTATCTAAAGGAAGAACTGAATGATACAACTTCCAAGGTAACTGAAGGACGTATTCTACAGAAGCAGCTAAAGGTTAGTAATTGTTGAAGTAACTGAAAGATTGAGACATTGACTAAAGGATATGATTAAGTTATCTCTGAAGAAAGAATTGTAAAAGTCAGAAACCTCAAGTAAGGAAGGTAAATCAAAGATTTACCTTCCTAACTATATTGCAAAATACTCATTTACAAGAAAGATCAATTTTGTCTCTACATTTGTATAAGCACTTTGATAATTGACTTGATGAAGGATTAACTCAGCAAGGTCACAAGTAGTTATCAAGAAGAGAGTTTGTATTAATCTATAGCCCTTAAATTCTCAACATATAATTCATAATCGCACATGACCATAGACTGTAGCAGTCTTGAAATAAACTTGAACTTGAATAAGAACAAACACAAAATTTCAATTTTGTGGTTTATATGATAGCCATTTGATAATAGCTCACTCAGCATCCATGTTTCAAGCAGTATTTGGTGTCTTTTTATGTGGAAAATTTTCCAATGGGGCTATATGTTTTGACCTTTTCTGTTTGGATCTAAGCTTAATATGAATATGTCTTGGATTTTTGTTTTAAATGAAAACATAGGTTCTTCTTTTTCCTTTTCTCTTTTTCTCCCTTCACATATATATGTTGTGAATTTGCGTAATTTTAAACAAAATAAACAATCATGTTAATATGTTTTAACATATTGCAATTTTAAAATTTGTAGCTAGAGTTTTGGAGGAAGCATGAGAATTCTACCTGCTTTAGCCAACATTCTTGATGCTTGTGCTGATATATATCTGGAGAATAGCAACCAAGTTCAAATGGAAAATAAACCCAAATGTTACACTTCTTTTCACCTTTTAATTAGTCTAAGCAAGCCTGAAAACAATCTGCACCACTTTCTTTATGGTGCATCAGACCCCATTTAACTGTCGCTCCATCATACTCTGTATGTGGTTCTGCATGGCATTCAGAAGGAAGTGGCCTGCCAGGTATGATTCCATATTTTGCAAAAATAATATCAAACTATGCATCAGGCTTTAATTGCACCATTTTAAGCTAGGATTCTCCAAACCCTTGCTGGCCTTGGACAAATTGAACAAAGAAACAATATAACTCATTCAAAAATAACACACCTGGGAAAAGGTGGAAAAGAAAACAAATGTTAAAACAAAATACTTTGAATTTTAACAGCTCTTCACTGCAAAATGCTAAATTCCATTCTCCCGCATGTAAGTAATCAAATTGTTAAATTTAGCAACATAACAATAACCTTAAATATGCTAAAAAAGGAACCTAGAGAAATTGTTAGGAAACCATAATCCTCAAGTCATAACTTAAAAATAGATAAGAC
Source organism: Pinus albicaulis (assembly GCA_034641835.2). Lineage (NCBI taxonomy): Eukaryota > Viridiplantae > Streptophyta > Pinopsida > Pinales > Pinaceae > Pinus > Pinus albicaulis. Next base: position 817,970,338 of record CM076577.1, read on the forward strand.
TGCTATATGAATACTTTGTAAAACACGCTCTCAAGACATAATGCAGTGAAGAGGAAAAAATAATTTTGTGATGCTAACCTAGTAGTCAAAATCCCAAGAAATCAAAAGTGCAAACACCAAACTAAGATTGCCCATATATTCATTACTGATCTCAGTTCCATCCTCCAGCATCTTTCCACTATCCTCGCTTGAAGCTTTGGGAGGTAATGAGAATCCAGCTTCCTCCAACACAGGGCCCCAGTGAGTCTCCAATACTTTTGCCACCATCTCTGTTCATGGGAACCCCAATACATAATGTATAAACACGCCCAAATTTGGGAGCTGTGGACCAAAAGGAGCAGGGTGGAAAAGAACCTGATGTCACAAAAAAATTCTATGCCATCACAACTAGCGGACAAGCCATCAGTTGAAGTCACAAATAAGCTGAATAGAAAAAATACATACCAGTATCTTTGGCTTCTGTGGAGGAATTCACACTGTCTTTCATTGCTTCACGTTTCTTAGCTTCTTCAAGCTTTTTCGTCCGCCATTCTTCAAGGGCTATCACTTAAAAAAAATGTAAGCATTAACAACATATTGTTGTAACTGCCAAATTCTAAAACAGTCAATAGTTTGCATTGTTACTGAACTAGGTAACACTTTAATTTTACATTATTACTCAACTAGTGGGTTAACAATTTCTAACTTTTGAGGAATCCAGAGCTAAAAAGTCGCTGAGATTTATATAATGAGAAAATGTATGAGCTCCCACATGTCAATTGTTAGAAGCTATGTGAATGGTGGAATATATGCTAGAGCACTCATAGCATATGGCAGAGGGCGTTCATGATGTTATATTCCCAAGGGTGAATGATATTGATCCTTTAATTTGATTATGTGAGGTCTCTAAGCACTTCAATGGTTTACAATTCCCTAGTACCTTTGCAGGAATTTCCCCTGATATTTGATTGCCCTGGAATTCAAGGCAAAGCTCTGAAGTCTCTGTTATGAAGCAAAAAGGGAGCTATAAATATTCCCTAAAAATTGGTCGCCATTTAATAATAATCCATAAAATGGTTGTTCTTTCATTATCCCTTCATCTATTAGTGGTGGAGAAGGCAAACCAGTGAAGTTGTTACTGTTTGAAATCATGAAGCACCATTAGACCCTTAGATCGAATGGAAGTGACTGGATTGCTTCCCCAAAGACCACCCATAAAGAGATTAGATAGAATGGAAGTATTTGGATTGCTTCCCCAAGACCACACATAAAGAGAGATGAATAAAGAGCAGCAAAGGTGACCTAAGCTTGCGAACTATCGAAAAACTCATTTATTGAAAGAAGTGGTGGTTTGGTGAAGCTATTATTCGAGCAAGTTGAAATGTTGCTAGATAATTTGTTTCCACTAACATTAAATAAATGCATAAAAGAAACTGGAAATTCAGAAATCATACCTCTAAGTTGATTGCCTCTCAAGCTAGAAATACAAGTTCCTGCATCTACTTAAAACTATAAGAATTCGACTAGTCAAAATATTTTGACACAAATTAAACATTCACCCCAACCCTCAGGGAAGGTTTCATTTTGAGTTTTCTGTAGAGCCCAAATAATCTTCACACCAGGAAGTGTGATAAGCTCGGCAGGAATATCTCCTTGAAAATAGTTGAGCTCCAATTTTTCACTGTTTGATAAACCACTAGTAGGCTCAGAATCAATATAGTTTTTTCCAAGGGTGTAGTCCAGCAGATTTGTGAACATAAGTACATAATGCTCATGGAAATTTCCCAGCTCCTTGTGAATCTCATGAGTGAAGGAGTTCCTTAAAACATCTAGAATTTCAAGCATGGATTGTTTGCCAATCTCTATTGGGATAACTCCATCTAAAATATTTGGAAACAGGGAAATGAAACTAAGTCTAGAACAATTCCCCAACTGTGCAGCTCCAATTTTTCACTGTTTGATAAAGGTGACAACGTTTGAAATAGCAAATACAAGAATAGTTTTGATTGCAGACTTATCTAAAGGAAGAACTGAATGATACAACTTCCAAGGTAATTGAAGGACGTATTCTACAGAAGCAGCTATAGGTTAGTAATTGTTGAAGTAACTGGAAGATTGAGATATTGACTAAAGGGCTCAAATCATAGTAAGACAGTCCAATAATTAAGCTAGGTGCAAGTTCACAAGAAAGGTCAATCTCTGTCACTATGAAAAGAAGGATCTCGGTAACATCTCAATCTCAATGACATCACAGTGTTGAAATTACCTCTGCCTCAATTTAGTAGTACTCTTATAAGATTATTTCGATACCACAGCAGTGAGGAGAATGAGTTATAAAGGTGTATTTACAGTTAAGTCTCGGTGTGACAAAAAAATATCAGTATAATCTGTATTACAGTGAAGATATTCAGTGTTATAATCACAGGTCAACTACAGTCTCGGTATAATCAATCACATGATAAGTATGACACTACAATTTGGAAATACCACAGTAAAAAATCTATCACTGTTTCATGCTACCACAGTGAGAAAGGTCTCACTGGTTCGGTGCCATCACAGCTTGATGAGAAGTATGTACATAGGGTCTCACAGAAATGGTCAACAAAAGTTAGAGACATGTACAGTGAAGTATTTACAATCGAAGCACAAAATCAGGTCAGAACAATAATATGTATACACAGTGAAATAGTACGTTCGAGGATCTCGGAATAGCTGCTTACATTTTGTTTGAAAGAATCTAAATTCTTTCCTATGAAGTTGACAGTGCAAGAACCAACTAAAAGAAAGAACTAGTTTGAAGGTATAACAAATCAGATCTAAGGACAAGATTGTCTACGTATAAGTCTGAAGGTGACAACGTTTGAAAGATAGCAAATACAAGAACAGTTTTGATTGTAGACCTATCTAAAGGAAGAACTGAATGATACAAATTCCAAGGTAACTGAAGGACGTATTCTACAGAAGCAGCTAAAGGTTAGTAATTGCTGAAGTAACTAGAAGATTGAGATATTGACTAAACAGTCGAACATTTGCAAGATTGATGTGAATCATCTCTTGGAAGAGCTAAGTGAAGAACAACGAATTGCAATCCAACAAGAACAAGCCCGGAAAATTGATGAACAAAATAAGATGTTTAGCGCCAAGAAACTTTGCCTTCTTTTGGACCTTGATCACACACTTCTAAATGCAGCTAAGGTGTCATAAAAATAAAAACCGTCTTGTTCTACTTCTAGTGATTTCTAGGAAAAGAGGGATGTGAAGTAAATGAACTGATGATAATATGATTATATAAATGTTGCTAATTCACGATGTTGTTTGTCCAACAGTTTACTGAAATAGATCATGTGCACGAGGAAATTCTAAGGAAGAAGGAGGAGCAAGACCGAGGGAAACATCAGCGTCAGCTTTTTCGCTTTCCTCATATGGGAATGTGGACTAAATTATGGCCTGGCATCTTGAATTTTTGGGACAGGGTTAGTAAAATTTGGATTGAAATATTATTATCTTTGCAGGCTGTAGTTTCTTACTGGGAACATTTGATTTACAATGTGGAATTGAAAACTTCCTTGTATGCCAATAGATGGATCTGTTCTTATTTTCATCTAATTCATTTTGTGATGGTTTATGTTGCAGGCAAGCAAGTTGTATGAACTACATGTTTATACAGTGGGCAACAAAGTTTATGCCACAGAGATGGCCAAAGTACTTGATCCCACAGGAACTTTATTTGTAGGACGTGTTATTTCAAAGGGTGATGAGGCCAACCTATATGGAGATGATAGGCTACCTAAAAGTAAAGATCTAGACGGTGTTTTGGGAATGGAATCTGCAGTAGTAATTATTGATGATTCTGCAAGGGTTTGGCCTCATCATAGACATAATTTAATTGTGGTGGAAAGGTAAGTTCATTTCATTTCTTTTCCAGTGTCCAATCAAGACCTTACAACTGTTATTTTCTACCTTCAAAAATCGGTAGTTAAATATATATGTGACTGTTCCTAAGAACTTTGAGACTGCCATGTACAGATACATGTATTTTCCCTGTAGTAGGAACCAATTTGGATTGTTGGGAACGTCACTGTTAGAGGCAGACGTTGATGAGAGGCCAGAAGATGGAACACTGGCATCTTCTTTAGCGGTGAGATGCTAAAATTAATCTATAACAAACATTGGTTTGTGACTTCTCACAATTTAGAGATATTTCCCAAGTTCATCATATGGTCGCATTTCTAACACATATACCCTACAATTCAAACACAGGTGATTGAGAAAATTCACCATAATTTTTTCTCAAACAAACAGTCGCATGAAGTGGATGTCCAGGAATTTCTTGCAGCTGAACAACAAAATATTTTAAAGGATTGTAAAGTGGTTTTCAATAGGGTTTTTGCAGTTGGAGAAGCACAGCCGCATCTTCACCCTTTGTGGCAGATGGCTGAACAATTTGGTGCAGTATGCACAACACAAATTGATGACGAAGTGACTCATGTTGTAGCCCTTGCCCCTAGGACTGACAAGGTATGCATTTTACCTTTTGTAAAGTCCAATGTTGGAAACTCACAGAATCTTTGGCAGTAGTTCCAACATTCCAAGCTAATAATGTCAAACACTATTCCCAACCCTTGGTCAACTCATGCAATTAGTTTCCCAAACTATGCCATTATAACTTAATCAAGTCAAATTGTTCCCAGTTCATATACATTGAACCCATCAACCAATCTAGATAGAGAAGATGTACTTCAACAAAAACACATGAATGTAGAAGGTGGAATAAACATGGTAAATACAACCACGAAAAAAAATCAACTTACAGCTCAAGAACGGGCAGAACCTAGAAAGCTTAAGTCTTCCATTTGCAATATTGATGCTAATTGACTTCTAGACAAGTCCCTCAATCTTGTCACACATATATCTATTATTTTGGACTCTTCAATCAACAATGGTAGCTGTCTCTTAAGAGTCTTTTCCAGAGTCAATAAATGTAAAGAAGCGAACAAGAGAATGTGGATCTCAGTCATTTTGCTTCATTCTTCCAACAACAAATAATAATTTTAGAGAATGTTGCCACTGTTGTAACACTCGGCAAGGGAATTGTCATACAGAGATTAAGGAACTAAAATTGAAATCCCCGTTGACTTGGAGCAGGAATTCACTGAATCTTATAAATCTCCAGAAGAAGATATTAAACAAGACATAGCACTTCCCCCTCTCACAGATTTTGCCAAATGAAATTACCACAATCACACAAAATCATATGAATCCTTGTGGTGATGTGAATCATTTCTTGGCATTGGTGAGTTATATGAGATTATTAGTGAAGATTATTGCAGCAAAGGTAGACACCACCCTAAAAGTCATTCAACGTTAGCAACTTATTTTAACTTCTACCACTAAAATGCATTGCATGACTGAGAAAATATCATCTATCTTAATTTCTCCAAACATCTAAGTTTCTTAAGTTCCCTCTGTGCCATATAAAATTAAAACTTACAGTTGCCATAATCGAATCTTTGTCTAGCCCCCTGGGTAGCTCACTTGGCAAGCCTGTGTTATGTAAAGTTATGTGAGTGATGAGATTCTTTGTTTAAATAACACTACTGTCAGACCTATGTGTCTTCCTACGGGGCAGGGCAGTTACAACTAGAGGTTATAGTGGTAGTGGTCAGAATCAACCCTGTATCATGCAAGTACAAGCCTAGCCCAACTGCCAATTCCTAGCATTAAAATAAAATATATTAAAAAAAATCAAATCTTAGTTCAAAATAATGTTAAAAAAGGTTATACAGTACCTCCTTCCTCAGACTTCTTTGATTCCAGTCTTCTCACACTTGAGCTTCTGATCTTCCATCCCTTGCTTCAATTTTGCTACATCTTTCAATAGCCCATGATTTTCCTGAAGAAAGTACAACCCAAAGTGACATATTAAGGACAGGATTACACGTAACAATAAGTTAAGGATTTTTAAATAGTTAGAAAAAATGGAGTGCAAGCAACTCAGAAACTTTTGCCACCTTCTGTAATTCTTTCAAACGTGTTTCCAGATTCTCCAGCCGTTGATTTTTCTTTTCCAGGGTTTGAGTAACCTGTCACAAAAAAACCAACTTTTACATAATGAACCAATGCACTATTGCATGGCATTTGCTACCAATCCTACTTTACATTTCTATATATATATATATATATATATATATATATATATATATATATATATATATATATATATATATATATATATATATATTTCATAAGAGCAAAAGAAAAATACAGAACAATAGAGGAATACACAAATATATTAAACAAGGAAAGTGACATTAAATATGATGCAGGCCTTTAAAATATTTACTTGTATCTCAGCCATTGCTTTATCCTTTCCTCGAACAAAAATAATGGCTGCCCTGAAGTTCAAATGTATGAAAAAAATATACGACTGTAATATTCTTTATCTAGACATCAAGCAAATGCATAGATTCACAAAACAAACACAAACATGTGGTACAGTTAGTTTTTCATTATGATTACACCTCTGAAATCCATATGTGGCAATCTTGCGTATCCACTAACCAACGTCTTGACTAACAACCTTAACGTATGACCCCCAATTGCAGCTAATAGCTTCACAATTTGAGATGTAATGACATTAACAACAAAGGCAAGAGGGTATTTTCATCTTAAGAAGATAAAGTCAGCAGTTATCGTAGTAGTAAACTGTAAAACATAATATCCTAGTGCTAAACAATGTCCATTATATCCTGGTTTAAAAGAAAAGTCTCTGCTGGCAGAATAATCAATAACAGACACGGGATGTTCAAGACAACACAAACTGCTACCAAGCTGCCTGGAGAATAATCACTAACAGACACTGGATGTTCAAGACAACACAAACTGCTACCAAGCTGCCTGGAGAATGCCCTCATTTAAAAGATTGTATCAACTATGATAAAACAGTCATAATCCAGCACATGTTTCAAATCAATCCTCTTTTCCAATTGCAACTTGTAATTTCACTTAATTCAGCTCCAAAGATCTAATATCACAAGATGGTGACAACTCGGTAGAGTACGTGAAATTCTATCAGGAAAAATGCATATTTGTTTTCAGGAGAGAATCCATTCCCTCCGAAATCATTAGGACCATGAAAATAAGTTGATATATTATATTCTTCTCATCCAAGGGCACTGCTTACTCAGGATGCATGGTCAATGGAAACTGTTATTAATAATTCAACAAAGGGCTTTGAAGTTGGAAGGGCTAAGTGAAGAACAATGAATTGCAATCCAACAGGAACGAGCACAGAGAATTGATGAACAAAATAAGATGTTTAGCGCCAAGAAACTTTGCCTTGTTTTGGACCTTGATCACACACTTCTAAATTCAACTAAGGTGTCATAAAAATAAAAATCATCTTGTTCTACTTCTGGTGATTCCTAGGCAAAGAGGGATGTGAAGTAAATGAACTAATGATAATATGATTATATAAATGTTGCTAATTCACGATGTTGTTTGTCCAACAGTTTACTGAAATAGATCATGTGCACGAGGAAATGCTAAGGAAGAAGGAGGAACAAGATCAAGAGAAACCTCAGCGTCAGCTTTTTTGCTTTCCTCATATGGGAATGTGCATTGTGGACTTCATTGTGGACTAAATTGTGGCCTGGCATCTGGAATTTTTTGGACAGGGTTAGTAAAATTTGGATTGAAATATTATTATCTTTGCAAACTGTAGTTTCTTACAGGGAACATTTGATTTACAATGTGGATTTGACAACTTCCTTGTATGCCAATAGATGGATCTGTTCTTATTTTCATCTAATTCATTCTGTGATGGTTTATGTTTCAGGCAAGCAAGTTGTACGAACTACATGTTTATACAATGGACAGCAGAGTTTATGCCACAGATATGGCCAAATTACTTGATCCCACAGGAACTTTAATTGCAGGACGTGTTATTTCAAAGGGTGATGAGGCCGACCTAGATGGAGATGATAGGCTACCTAAAAGTAAAGATCTAGACGATGTTTTGGGAATGGAATTTGTAGTAGTAATTATCGATGATTCTGCAAGGGTTTGGCCTCATCATAGACATAATTTAATTGTGGTGGAAAGGTAAGTTCATTTTAATTCTTTTCCAGTGTCCAATCAAGACCTTACAACTGTTAATTTCTGTCTTTAAAAATTGGTAGTTAAAGATATATCTGACTGTTTCTAAGAACATGGAGACTGCCATGTACAGAACATGTATTTTCCCTGTAGTAGGCGCCAATTTGGATTGACGGGAACGTCACTGTTAGAAGCATACGTTGATGAGAGGCCAGAAGATGGAACATTGACATCTTATTTAGTGGTGAGATGCTAAAATTAATCTATAACAAACATTTCTTTTGTGACTTCTCACAATTTAGAGATATTTCCTGAGTTCATCGTATGGTCACATTTCTAACACATATACCCTGCAATTCAAACACAGGTGATTGAGAAAATTCACCATAATTTTTTGTCAAACAAACAGTTGCATGAAGTGGATGTCCAGGAATTTCTTGCAGCTAAACAACAAAAGATTTTAAAAGATTGTAAAGTGGTTTTCAGTAGGGTTTTTGCAGTTGGAGAAGCACAGCCGCATCTTCACCCTTTGTGGCAGATGGCTGAACAATTTGGTGCAGTATGCACAACACAAATTGATGACGAAGTGACTCATGTTGTAGCCCTTGCCCCTGGGACTGACAAGGTATGCATTTTACCTTTTTTCAATTCCAATGTTGGAAACTCACAGAATCTTTGGCAGTAGTTCCAACATTCCAAGTCAATAATGTCAAAAACTATTCCCAACCCTTGGTCAAATCATGCAATTAGTTTCCCAAACCATGCCATTATAACTTAGTCAAGTCAAATTGTTCCTAGTTCATATACATTGAACCCATCAACCAATCTAGATAGAGAAGATGTGATTCAACAAAAACACATGAATGTAGAAGGTGGAATACACATGGTAAATGCAACCCAGAAAGAAAATCAACTTACAGCTCAAGAATAGGCAGAACCTAGAAAGCTTAAGTCTTCCATTTGCAATATTGACGCTAATTCACTTCTAGACAAGTCCCTCAATCTTGTCACACAAATCTCTATTATTTTGGACTCTTTAATCAACAATGGTAGCTGTCTCTTAAGAGTCTTTGCCAGAGTCAATAAACATAAAGAAGCGAACAAGAGAATGTGGATCTAAGTCATTTTGCTTCATTCTTCTGACAACAAATAATAATTGCAGAGAATGTTGCCACTGTTGTAACACTCGGCAAGGGAATTGTCATACAGAGATTAAGGAACTAAAATTGAAAAATTTCTATTAAGGATACTTTGATAAATTTTCAACAAAGATAAATGGTCATAGGGCATTGCTTCAAGTTTCAATAGACCTTGGATATTCCTCACATGGAACTTTAGGACTATATTATGAAGGAGGAGTGGATCTTTGGAGGCCATGTCTTGCTTGGTCAATTGAGACCCTAACAGACTCTTGAAAGAAAATGAATTTTTACTTTTGAATACCAACCACACCATTACTCAATTCATGTAATCACCCAATTCTTCTTATCAAGATACAAGGAAATTCCATCTTTCCTAGCATATGCTAAATTTATTGAATGATTTGGATGATTGATAGTGTCAGAAAAGGTCCTAAATGCAGAGAAGGAATATCAGCAGGAGGGTAGGAAACAACTTTCTACCACTCTTGCAATCACCCTAGAATACTTAGCATGTGATGACATGGGTATCATGCTATGCCTTTTTTCTACACTGGAAAATGGAAATTCAACCAACATATGACAAAATCCTGAGCGCAGATGGAGATAATGCACTAGACTGTAGTTCTAGTTTTCCTGAGAATGAGAGTAATAAGACACTCATAAATGAAGGGAAATCCTGAAGATCCCTTAAGTCTCAAGATACCAACACTCCTATCTGTGATTTTGAATATGGTAGAAACTTTAGCACACTTAATTATGTCCATCTCCAATCAACATTGCCTAGTAAATTTTAACATAGCAGTGCAAGATTTGATATTTTTCCTTTGATAGTCATCCTACATATGAGTCTATGACATGGACTCTGATGAGGAATAAAAGAAGGTTGATCATATCAACAAGTTGTTTTGTGAACCATATGAGACAAAGGCAAAAAGGTCCATTCCATTTGTTGAAGGAATCCTTATTGAAGATGAATAGTATTGTCATATTGAAAGAACAAACCAATATCTAGGAAAACAAGAGGACTCATGCAAACCCATAATTGGTTAACTACACAGTGAGAAAAATCATTTCCAGGTTTGTCTCTTATTGTTCATAGGTATGATAATTGATCTCCAAAGGTGTTCCTTCTCCTAACTATAAATTATATTCAGGTAGCTTTAATTTCTCATATAAAACAGCTCCCTGTCTGCAACACTGATGTTCATGGCCAGCATAAAACTGTTCCTATGTTTGACCCAGAAACGTTGGAACCTACGAACTTGAGGATAACGATGGATCTCTGGCTTGAAGAAGTCAAGTATTAGCTCCCCTCATATTTCCTTGAATAGTTTCTGCCACAACATGATGCTATATTTATCAATACCCTAGCTGTCCAAGAGTATTCCCATCTTGAATATGGGATCCTAAAGCTTGCTAAAAAGATCCCACCAAAATGCCCTGATCTAAGCCTAATTTATCTGAATGTTTCATTCATGAATATGGGGTCACAACAAAGTTACTAAGAGAAATACCTGCAACAAATTTATGGAAGATTTATCAGCATGCACAGGGTTGAGAAATGGAAGGTCATTATTCATAAAAAAGCACCCAAATCCATACTAGAGTGATGAAGTTGATAATTTAGTGAAGACAAGAACGTCTCAGAGCTTAAGCATACCACAAATTCCAACACTCCAGGGACAAACGAATGAAGCCATCAAACTATTGCTTGCAAGGTTTCAAACTTCAAGGTAATATCCTTTAGCTCCAAGACACAGAGTGCATAGACTAAAATGGTTACCAAAAATTAGTATCCCTGGGAAAAGAAGATGGTAGGAACTCCAAAGGGTTATAAATTAGCTCAATTAAAAATAAGCTTCACAAATAGGAAGCTATTCGTGTTTCAAGTTACCTTACACATTCCAAAAGGGGTCTTACAGTTATAATGGGGATAAGGCAACATATTCACCCAATTTGAATGAGTTTTCCTGTCATACTATTATGTCACTCAACCCCTTTGATTGTTATTTCCATATAAATAAGCTCAAAGACTCCCCTCACACATTAGGATGTTATAATTATTAATTCCAAGCAAAATGAAGAAAGCTCTAACTCATTTCCTAAAAAAATGAATGACAAGGTAGAAGAACATACCAAGCCTTAAAAATTGACCCTAGCCAAAGCGATGAGTTGCCCTAGAAACACCATATTTTTGACCTGACTAGGTCTGGGTCAGTCAAGTCCAATGTTGGAAACTCATAGAATCTTTGGCAGTAGTTCCAACATTCCAAGTCAATAGAGCCAAACACTATTCCCAACCCTTGGTCAACTCATGCAATTAGTTTCCCAAACCATGCCATTATAACTTAGTCAAGTCAAATTTTTCCTAGTTCGCATAAATTGAACCCATCTTATGACGTGAATCCAAAAGTTGTACAATATTTTGGCATGCCATCTTAAGATATGTTTTTTGGAGTAAAGAATGTGTTAATCCTGTGATTAGACAAATGAATCTTATGAAGTCAAGAAGTTACAACCTTCTCTTGTATTAGTTCTTGGACATATCAATAACAGGGTCAAAATTGATTCAAGGAATCTTATTAATAACTCTGTTGCATGGGTCAGATCTCATTAAGGCAAATTTCAACATATTTGCAGATATAAAGTTGGCCCTAGTTACTGAAATTTCAAAATAAATCACAAAAGTCTGGTACTCTGTAAAATAAAAATACTTACTGCTTCCTCACAACTCAGGAGGAGGCACACAATAGCTTTCCATTGACCAAAAGCTTTAAGTGATTGACCCATTTTCATTTTAAAAAGTTCAAATAAAAATTCATCTGTATACGTTTTTCTGCAGTTGAGATAATTGTTTTAAATTAAAAACACATCATATAATGATCATTCAAGTGGATGTGCATACCAAGAAAGCTATGAACGAAAATTGAAGCTCTCCAAGTAGCAAATCTTCCAATCCTCCATATTTCTGATCGAAAATATTTTCGAGCAGTTGTGTCTGAAAACAAAAGAAGAAATTATAAAGAGGGATATCCAACTGAAAAGAAAACACGTAATGTTCCAATTAGAAATGCTAAAATAATCACTACCAAGAAATAATCATCGCAGTCATCACTGATTGTATCAGACCAAAAATAGAAACAAAAGCAGACATGGAGGTAATTTAAGATAAGGTTGCATCCATAAACACTATTACAGTCTCCATATTCATGCATAAATAACATAGATATATCAGGATCCTAAGTGTAGAATGACATTGGGATGGATACGGTGTGTCTCAATGGGATTTCATTATCACAATAGTAGTAAACCATCATAGATAAATAGACTTTATTCTTGTCTGCTAGTCACCAATGAGACTGAAAGACACACCATAACATGTACAGGGATGCAACAAGATGGAAAAAGTCTCAACGCAAACTTCCACATGTTAAATTTCCATAAAACCAAGCAAACTGAGTTTCCTAACTTAATATGCACAGCGTAAATAAATCAGAAGACAAACCCATCAAAGTTCAAACCATAGAAAAGAAGATATACCCAGGAAACCCAATGGTGAAATTTGTAGCTATGGTCGGTTTTGATAATCAATGTTTTAGCCCTTCAAATATATGTAACAATAAATATAAGACATGTTTTTCATGTCGGCTTCAAAAGACAAAAATTTAAATTTCTAAAAATTGAATTTTTGGCTCCAAATGTTAAGTCGGTCCTCCAAAAGATGAAGTTGGTCTGGCCCTTCAGACACACCAATTTAGTTTCATCTATTCACCATATATACTCATTAGACTTCATCAATTCAGAGGCAATTCAGATCACTTCCGTTCAAGCGAAGGATCAAATTAAGAGCAAGTCAAGTTTCCGTCTTCTATATAATTGTTTAATGATGAAATTGAATATGAAAAGGATTAAATCAATAGAAGTAATTATCAGTTTAGAAGGCATATGAAGAATCAACATTGTATCAACATGGTATCATAGCATGGTTGAAGCTTTCACCGTGAAAGAGAAGCTTAGCCAAGTCTTCTTGCTTTCAAGGAGACAGAATCCTCAGTCAACTAATATGTGTTAATAAAATAAGTGTTCCCTAGTAGTACTCAAAGCCACCTTACATCCAAGTTTCTATTTTGAATATTCTAGATATGAAGCCTCAAAACAGGGCCAAAATTCTCAGAGGCTAAAAGGCCTCAGTACGAATCTGTATTAGGCCGAAAAGGCCTCAGAAGCTAGCTGCGTGGAGCCGAGAGAATCAGGATGTCCTCAGGACGATTGATCAAGGATGAAACCCTCAAATTCTGGGAAAATTAAGTTTCAGATAAAGGGGACTCAAATTCTTGATAATTCAAATCCATAATGCTTTAGAAATTATGGATAGAAGGTGAAAATGATGATTATTGAGAAGGCCCAGAGACATCAATTGAAGCTGAAAGCAAAGGAATTCATGTTTCATCACTATGTTATACTAATCTTACACAAGGGATTGATTTCAATATTTAACAGGCGGCATCCATAAGCTTTCACTGAAGAAAAGGCTGAGTTCCTCATCAGTCCTTTCAAAGATTGAAATTCTCTTGAAGGTTGTGTAATGATCAGCACTGAAGATTGTCTGCGATTGTTGCCTTTGATTTGAAGATACCGAGCTATCTCTTTGAACAAATCCTATGGTCAGAATTTGCTATAGAATCTAAAGGAAAGTCTCAACCTAGAAGAATATTCATTCACTAAGATCTGGTCAACAGAATATAGGCCTAGTTGAAAAGTCCAAAAGGTTTTTCCTCGAAGCATTATAAACTTGAAATATCAAGGACCTTGTAGTCATTAGACTAATACCCTTGTATATGTCTCGGATCAAAGAACAGAAATGAAAACCATCGATCTATTTACCTTGATCTATAGCCAATAAATCTACACAGGCAGGCAGAATACTAACAATGGTTATTGAGTTGGGCTTTGTCCCTTGAGCTTGCATTTTGTTGAAGAATGCCAAGGATTCATGGGGTTGGCTATTTAGAGAATAACCAGCAATGATGGCATTCCATGACACAACATTTCATTCAGCCATTCTTTCAAACAACTTGTGGGCAATGTTAACATTCCCACATTTGGCATACATGTCCACAAGTGCGTTGCCCACAACAACATCAGATTCAAATCCACTTCTTATTGCATAGCCATGGATCTTCTTACCTTGTTGTAAAGCAATAAAATTAGCACATGCAGGAAGAATACTGATCATGGTCATTGAGTTTGGTTTTATGCCCTGGATTTGCATTTCATTCAGGAATGCCAAGGCTTCATTGAGATAGCCATTCTGGGAATAACCAGCAATGATTGCATTCCATGACTCAATATCCCGTTTACGCATTCTTGCAAACAATTTGTGGGTAAAGCTAACAACCCCACATTTGGCATACATGTCTACAATTGCATTGGACATGACAACATCATATTCAAATGCATTTCTTATTGCATACCCATGCATCTGTTTACCTTGTTCCATAGCCAATAAATGCGCACATGCAGACATGACAATAACCATGGTGACTGAATCTGGTTTTATGCCCAACACTTGCATTTCATTGAAGAATGTTATGGCTTCATGGGGATAACCATTTCTAGAATAACCAGCAATGATTGCATTCCATAACACAACATTTTCTTTAGGCATTCTTTTAAATAAGTTATAGGCAATGTTAACATTCCCACATTTGGTGTACATATCTACAAGCCCAGTTCCCACAACAACATTAGATTCAAATCCACTTCTTATTGCATAACCATGGATCTACTTACCTTGTTCGAGAGCCAATATATCTGCACATGCAGGAAAAACACTAACCATAGTGATTGAGTTGGGTTTTATGCCTAGAGATTGCATTTCATAGAAGAATGCTAAGGCTTCATGGGGAAGGGCATTTTGAGAACAACCAACAATGATTGCATTCCACGACACAACATTTCGTGCAGGCATTATTTCAAACAATCTATGGGAAATGTTAACATTTCCACATTTGGCATACATGGCTACTAATGTATTTCCAAAAAATACATCGGAATCAAACCCACTTCTTATTGCATAACCATGGATCTGCTTACCTTGTTCCAAGGCCAATAAATGGGCACAGGCAGGCATAACATTAACCATGGTAATTGGGTCAGGTTTTACTCCCTGGACTTGCATTTCAGAGAAAAATGACAATGCTTCGTGGGGGTGGTCATTCTAGGCATAACCATAAATGATCGCATTCCATGACACAATATCCCGGTTAAGCTTTCTTTCAAACAATTTGGTAGAAATATTAATATCCCCACATTTTGCATACATGTCTACAAACCCTGTGCTCACAGCAACAGATTCAATTCCACTTCTTATCACATAACCATGGATCTGCTTACCTTGTGGCAGAGCCAATAGATGAGCACATGAGGACAGAGCACTAATAATGGTAATGGAATTGGGCTTCATTCCCCGCACTTGAATTTCGTTGAAGTATGACAATGATTCATGGGGTTGTCCATTCTGAGAAAAACCAGCGATGATCGCATTCCATGAGACAACATCTCGTTCAGGCATCCTGTCAAAACACTTGTCGTGCATTATCTAAACTCTGGCACTTGACATACATTGACACAAGCGCGGTACCCACGAAGACATCCGACGCAAATCCCTTTGTGATGACATCTTCGTGAATCTTTTTTCCTGCTTGCAGATCTGATAGGCGGCCACATGCATTTATTACAGAGATAAATACCATCTTGTCCAGTTTTATGCCTGTGTGCTGCATTTGAAAATACATTTTCAGCGCTTTGCCGCAGAACCCATTCTTTACATAATCTGCAATCATGTCGTTCCATGTGAGAACATTGTGTAGTTTGAGTTTGTCTATGTCCAATTGTGAACATTGGTTTAGGTTGCCCTGCATGTTGGCACCTGCTGAAACTTCTCTACTCTTCACTTTATTCATCCACCATTGTTTAATTACTGCTGCAACCAGAGCAGAGGTGGGAGTAGGAGGATAACCATAAAAATGAAGATGATAAGAATTAATGTGCAAAACTAAGGGCATATGCAGACGGGTATGTTTGCTGTATTTATAGATGGAAGTTTCATTCCTATATGGGCATGAAGAAGAAGGCGTAAATGGCGAAAGATCCATTTCACACAAGGAAATGCAGGAGTTGGTGTGCTACCGTAGCATCACCATTGTCACACTAATTCGTTAACCTGTAAGATCAAAGGATTCGAATGAGGGAATAGATCAAACAAGTTCAATCATTTTGTTTATGCTACTTTGGAGTAAATGGTGACAGATCCATTTCACACAAGGCAATGCAGGAGTTGGTATGCTACCGTAGCATCACCATTGTCACACTAATTCGTTAACCTGTAAGATCAAAGGATTCGAACGAGGGAATAGATCAAACAAGTTCAATCATTTTGTTTATGCTTCTGCAGTTGAGATAGTTGTTTTAAATTAAAAATACATCAGATAATGATCATTTAAGTGGATGTGCATACCAAGAAAGCTATGAACAAAAATTGAAGCTCTCCAAGTAGTAAATCTTCCAATCCTCCATATTTCTGATCAAAAATATTTTCCAGCAGTTGTGTCTGAAAACAAAAGAAGAAATTATAAAGAGGGATATCCAACTAAAAAGAAAACACAGAATGCTACAATTATAAATGCTAAAATAATCACTACAAAGAAATAATCATCGCAGTCATCACTTATTGTATCAGACCAAAAATAGAAACAAAAACAGACATGGAGGTAATTTAAGATAAGGTTGCATCCATAAACACTATTACAGTCACAAGATCTGTTATCTCTTGCCAAACATCACTGTCACAAGATCTGTTATCTCTTTCCAAATATCACTGTCACAAGGACCAGAGATAAGGGCACATAAACCCTTGACATAGGACTGCTCAAGAAGGTCGCATCGATCTCCTAACAGGCCACATAAGAATAGGACTTGAAGTTCACATGATCAATGCCCTAACTGTAGAGGGTTAGGGCTATTTGGGTCACTCCAAGAGGCTACATCACTTCGCTAGAACAGTATCCACCTTCTCAGAGATAGGCCGCATACAATTAAGACAAAATCATAGAGAGAAGACCGCCTATAATACAAGGAGAAGGTCACAAATAATACATAAAAAATACAAGGAGAAGGTCGCATATACTCTCAAAGAAAAAGCAGCCATATTCATAGAGAAAATGCCATATATATTCATAGAGAAAGGCTTCATATAAGCATAGAGATAGGTTGCAGATATCCATAGAAAGGTTGCATATATTACAGAGAGAAGGCCGCATATATCCATAAATATAGGCCATAGACTTGGGATATTTTAAAACAAAGAGCATATACAAAGCGAGAAAATAAAAAAAATATAAAATTCAACTAACCTGTGACTCTGCAAATTTCAATTGTGAATTTGCTGTTGCCACCTCTTTATATAGAAAAAATTCCCAGCCCTAAAAAAATAATCATATTATTATATTTTCTCAAATATATCAAAACCCTCCCACCAACTGCACAAATCCTACCGCCAATAGCAAATATTTGGTGCCAACTAACCAGCACATCCAATTTTTATCTAAATTTTAGAACCAGCTATAACAATTCGGTGCCAAAAACCTAGAACCTCATCTTCCTGAACTAGTCTGGGTAAGAACAATAAGTTTTTCTCTGTTCTTAAGCTTTCATACCGGTGACAAGTTTGAGTTTCATATATATTTTTAATGAAATCAACCATGTTCTCTCCCTGACTTCCACTTTTGACAAACTTTGAATGTGGCATGCCCTCAAAACCTCGTCTTTTTCCGACTTCGACTTTTTGATAGACTTCAAATGTGACATGCACTCAAAACCTCGTCTTCCTGAACCAGTGCTGGTAAGAACAACAAGATTTTCCTCTATTCTTAGGCTTTCATACCGGAGACAAGTTCGACTTTCATATATATTTTTAATGAAATCAACCCATGCCCATGTTACACTTAGACTTTTGATATCTTCCGGACGCCCATGTTACCCTTTGACTTTTGATATCTGCGGAACTTCGACTTTTCCAATGTGGCATGCAATCAAACATTTTACAAATATTTAAACAATTATTTTTTAAATAATTAAAATATTAATATTAATATTTATTATTTTAATTATTAATTAAATATAAAATCACAATATATTTAAAATTTACTTTTATATAATATAATTAAAATAAATAAAATATAAAGATTGATAATTAATATTTTAATAAATTCAATAAAATATAAATATTGATATTTATTATTTTAATAAATTAATTAGGGTTTATATCAAATGTTAAATTGGTGTCGCACAATATATGTATATTAAACATATTATAAATAAATTTTATATGTGTGTGAGTATTTATAGCTTGAGTAGGCTTAATGGTTAAGAGCATGTGTTTCCTCCTAAGAGGTCATAGGTTCAAAACCAAAGTGGGTAGAGTATGTATGTCTTCGTAGACTTAGTAGTCAAATCGCTACGCAGAGGTGGGTCCCTTATTCCATAAACAAGGGGGTCTCATACACCAATTTGGTGTTTGGCTTGGTCGACGTGACTTTAAAATTAGATTATTATTATTATTATTATAAAAAAGGTTCATACACTGTCCAATGGGAGTGAGGTTTGAGCAACACGTGGAAGGCATTTCGCTTGAGTAAATACAAGTGGAGCGAGGATGAGGGAGTGTCACACCCTTGAGTTAGTGTCGCGACGACGGAGTGGTGGGGGGCACGATGGGCACCCAACTCGAGTATGTGCGACAGTGATGTGCAATGGGAGCGCCATATTGATGAACGCCGACCTTGGGCGTGTCGTGTAGCGATGGGCAGAGTCGTGCTTTTTGGCAGAGGCGATGAGTGGCAACGTTAAACGGGTGTGTGCCCCATAGCGGGCAGACAATTCAAAGGCCTCAGGCGAAGTCGTGTTGGTGAGCACGTTCGGTGTTATGCGAGTGTTGTGTAGTGATTGGGCGAGCTGGCCAGGACAGGGCGCGAGCGGCCGATCAGTCGTCGAGGCGGATCAGGAACCCATGGTGGTAAAGGGAATCATGGGTATGATCACTCTAAGGTAAATGAGGGGTAGGGTATCCAGCATTAATGTTTCTTGGAGAACTGTCATCCAGTACTTATCAAAAACCTAATGGAAAGAGTATTGGACACAGTTGAGAGAATTTTAACACTGCAGATGGATTCAGAGAATCTTGTAGTGAAATGGAACACTTCAAAACCAAAATTGCAATTTTTCATTTATGGCATGACACAATTAAAAATTATTGACATAAATGACTAATTCATATACGTGTTGTACCGGTCATATTTTTATTCTTTGACTATAATAGTCATTTACATTAATCACTATTAATTTTGTCATTTATTATCTAGTCATATATTTTAATCCAAGGCTAAATTAGTCATTTAAGTTAGTCGCTTTTAGTTTAGTCACTTATTATCTGGTCATATATTTTATCCTTGGACTAAATTAGTCATTTAAGTTAGTCGTTTTTAGTTTAGTCACTTATTATCTAGTCGTATATTTTATTCCTAGACTAAATTAGTCATTTAAGTTAGTCATTTTTAGTTCGGTTACTTAAAATTGCTTAAATTTAGTAGTAATTCACTTGAAATAATAGCGGTGACTAAATTTTTTAGTCACCTGGTCATTAATTTCATCTTTTTTACTAGTGTCCTATCGGTCGATATCCTACCTGTAGATCAATTTTCATAATAACCCACTGCGCCCCTTCAGGGATGTAGCCTCCTCATATAACTTAAAGAGGCCTGCCTCCTTTGATATAAATTCACTGGCTGTCATAATATGGTGAGGCTACAAAATTCTCTCCCACTAGCGTGCCTCCCATTGTTGTATCATGTTATAATTTTCCTCCATCTGATCTTGTTGTTGCTTTTCCTCTCTTCGTTGACGTCACTAAGTGATTCACATATTAAATACATTAGCCTCCCTCATAAATAGAACCTAATTTTTTATATTAAATGATAATTGTATTTACAAATATATAAATATAACTTTTAACGAAAAAAACATTCTTTGCACCCAAAAAACAGTCACGAACCGCCATCAGTGCGTACATGTCTATCACACACCACCCATGTTTCACATGAAAAAACTTCACGCACCGTGTAAACAACAAATCTTACTTCAATAAATATTTATGTCTGGTGCATTGACCAAACTATCCACCTCGAGGTAGTTGTTATAGCGCAATGCACCACTAGTAGGAAATATTTTACCACTATTGGTGGCAGTGCATTCCCATAATATGGAATAACCGGGCCATTATGTCTATTTTTACATAATGTTCGTTGCATTCTGGTAAATGACTGCATTGCCGTAAATAAATTGTTATTTAAAAAAAAAAAAATTGTCGGTGTGATCGGCAACTGACTCGCACCGCACTATTTTATTGTTAAAGCGGTGCACTTTTTCTCGGTATCGCACTGGGCTTTCACATTTACTGCTCGATGTAGTTTCCATTCACATTGTTCATGGTGTGGCCTATAAATTTACAGGGAGCACCGAGAACAGTGTGAGACAAACGGCTCGAATGCACACCGTAGGAATTTTTTTTTTCAAAAAAACGTTGAGTTTTACCTCAATTTAAGAAATTAACCTGCTAAAATCTTAAGTTGGTGACAAACAATTATATTACCTACACATTTTTGGATCAAGGAGGCATCTTTGCAACGGAATACTAAAAACAAAATTTACCCACTATTTTTCAAAATTCGAAGTCAACACAGTGAGCAATGGACGAAGCAATGTGGGCAATGGGACCACCAATGGCAAGGTGCCTCAGAGAAGGAAAAGTCATACTGATGCTTGAGATGTCTATAACACTGTAACAAGTCAAAATGAATTTTTTTATGGCTAGTAATATTTTTTTTTTAATTAACCCTTTTTAGATGCGCTCTCTTATGAGATGCACCAAGTGGTTGTATCAATGGAGAATCCCACTTATTTATGGTGCAATGCATTAATGAGATGCATCGGGCCAGTTTTTATGCATAGCATATTGTTTCGGTGTGCCATTTGATAGCATGCACCAGTGCGCTTTATATAAAACGCACCGGTGCATTGTATGTATGAAGTGCACTGTTGTTTTTCTAGTACTTCAAAATAACTCTGCAATGATTCCTTAGCCTCTACTATGCAGAAGTGTGTTACATATATATCAAGTGCACTAGTGCGTGTTATGATTATAAACGCATCGTAAAAAAAAATCCACAAAAACCGCCACCTGACAGCATCCTCTAGTGACCTCTGCTACAAACGGATATCTGGGTTATTTTTATAAGGGCTTCCTCAAAAACATCTGTTATATGGTCTTTTCCTTATAGTTTGAAATTTATTATTAATACTTTATTTTATGGATTTAAAAGTAGTTATAGCACTTCCATGGTTAACCATGAGTTTTTATCCACCATTAAGAATGTAACAAGTAAGTACCTTTAACTCAATAAATGACACCTCAACCATTTGGGAAGATGTCATCCCCTAAAAAGTGATTGGTTCTCATAAAGTGAATTTTGATTGTACATTTTCCTTAGGAGGCGCATTTTAGACGTCAAAATTCCCCTAATGCGAATGTCAGGAATTCTAATCTTGGAGGGTGGAATTTTCCTATTCGTCCATGCTTACCATTCCTAGAAACTTTGAATTTGCAAGATACTTCAAAATTGACAAATGATCTCATATGCTACAATCTGGTTTGGCCTCTGGTCCCCACTAAACTTCCATATGATATCCAAAAAATTGAAGGGGAGTCTAGAGAGGATTTGGCAAATCACATAAGCATGTTCCATTTGTGGTGCTCATTGGACTCCTTGATTAATGATTCGATTACGTTGGGACTATTCCAATGCACCTTAACTAGAAACAAGGAGAAATGGTATAATGATCTTAAGGGAGGTATTTTTTCCACGTTTGGTGAATTAGCTACAATGTTTCTAAACCATTTTCAGTTGTCTATCTGATATGATGTTGGAACTAAGCTTCTGGTGAATTTTGAGCAAGAAAATGCTACGCACATTTATTGCCACATCCAAAAGTGGTGTAGAAGGAAGAGGCTAATCAAGGCATATATCCTAGATTAGTTCCTTCTTGAATGGTTTTTGAAATATTTGTAGCCAAAGATTTCTAAGGATGTGTCACTTTTGAGAGTGTTCGGTCAAGAACTGGGCATCTTTAGAGCCCAACAGTTAGACCTCATCTATTCTCAATTTGGAGTCCTTTACAATATTTTTCCTAATTCTCCTCAATCAAATATTGATGTAACCAAACCTAAACTAGCCCCCTGTGTCGACAAAATTGTAGGGTCAATCCATAGCAGTATGTCTAACATGTTGATTCAATTGCAATAGTTGTCCTTACAATCTACCTCTCCCACACAGGCTACATCACCAGGGTCTATTCCTTCTCAACCTTTAGCAGTCAATATTGTTTAGTCTTAAAATACCAAAGGAATTCAATAATATTATGGGAAGAAGGAAGTATTTTTGGAAATATTGTCATTGATGGCAAAGGAATTGGCAAAGCAAAGACAAGAAGGCAAAAGAAACAGAGAGGTAGCAAAGGCAACATATGAAACAGAGGAATTAGAGATAGAGCAGTAGAGTTGAATTAGGGGTTTAATACGGTTTGCAAAGGAGATGGAAAAACGGAGAGCTGCTAGGAAGAGTCAAGGCAATAGATTTAAGGACAAATTGAATATCTGGCCAAGATTTGTGTATGTGGATGAAGAACCGTGGAATTATGTTAAGTATGGTTGAGTAAATCTAGAATTTACATGACCTATGTAATCAATTTCATAATGGGCAGAGGATACCTACGGCGCACATAGAAGAATGAATTCATCGTTGCAGAGTTAGGATATGTGTATTATATGTGTATTGAATAATGTAATTCTTGTATGGAATCCCTTGAACCTCTGTGTGAATAATCTCTGTAATGGAGTCGAATGATGTCCTGTGTAATTGGAAGGGTTGAATAATACTCTGTATCTGATGAGGGAGTTGATGGGAGATGGCACGGATTAATGGAGTAGAAGAACACTTGGTGACGACGGAAAGAAAAACATTAAAGAGCAATTTAATTATAATAATAATTTTAAAAGGCAACGAAACCCTGCATGGATGGGCGGAACCATGACCATATGAACAGTAAAGGTGGTTGATGGTTTTCATCGCACCACCTATGCAGAGTAAGCAGTATTTCCAGATGAGGAGCCATTCCATAGAATACTTAACACGCGTCCCTGTACGATTTTACAAAACCGCTTTTCACTATGCACCATCTCGCATTATAATTCGACCCAGGATGCCTAGCGATATCGTTGAGCACCATTGATCTGGGGAGGGGTCATCGGACGGTCATCATTTGATGAAGGTGCACGAATATTAACATATGTACGGCGGGCCATCGCCCGTTAACGTTCAGCATTAGAGGTCGAGCGATATGAATATACGCCGTTGATCTAGAAGCTTGCTAATCTAATGGTGATCGGACGCTGGACTTGCGCAAGGTTTACTGTGGTACGATGGGCATATTGGATTGGTTATTAACTATGTATGTGGGCCCGGGGTCAAAGTTTTATCGCAAGGTTAATTTATTTGGAAGCATTGTATGTTTCTATAAAGTCTGAAGGGTTAAACTTTAGATATAAGGCTTGGGAATTCAAAAAATTGTAAATATAATTATTTGTTAATTTATTTAAAAATTGATAAATAAATTAAGAAGAGATCAAAAACCCCATGGGACAAACTAAAAGGAATACCACTAGCGGTTCGTGGTTTTGACTCATGGTTTTAATAAAGGGAAAACTATATAAGGAGAAGAAAAATAAAAGAACGTCATGCACATCGTAAGGGTAGTGAATGAAAAATTTCTCCAAGGAATATCTGTCTGCTCAAGCTCTATTCTTAACTGATAAATCTGAAACTACGATGCACCCATGGATAGAATGATCTGACGATGATGAATCTCTGGTTTTGAACGACGGACGAAATCATAAATAACTAGTGTGAGTGTACAGAATGAATAAATCTGGTGGCCTGCAAGGTATGTCATATGGAAACTGGTGGATCCAGTATGAAAATTGATGAAACATGTTCCGCAGTGGTGTTGAGGGTCGAAGCCTTCAGAGAGGGGGTTGTAGCTCCCTTCCAGTGGTAGCTGGTAAGCGAGAGCAGGGGTAGTAGCTCCCTTCCAAGAGAGGCTGGTAAACGAGAGAAGGTTTTAGCCTTCTGCAAGTGGGTGCCTACGTGCTGGTATAAGTCTACACCAACATATATTGTAAGAATTTTTCTCTAGAATAAATATTGAAGACTGAGATTACAGCAGCGGTGGTTTTCTCCCGAATTGGGTTTCCACCTTAAATCCTGGTGTTCACATGTGTTGTTTATGTTTGATGGTTTCTGTTCATGCTTAATAATGCAATTCTCTAAGTAATGAAATAATAAGATATCTGGACATACATGTTGAATGTTGTACTATAACATATGGTTTTAAGAGAAAGAAAAGAATTATTGTTCAGTCCTAAATATTGATTCACCCCCCTCTCAGTATTTTTCCCAACAATTGGTATCAGAGGAGGTCCTTCTGAAAAAGCTTAGCTGCTAGAAGGAAGATCAAGAAAGATGAGTAACCAAGATGGAACAACATCTATCAGGCCTCCGCTCTTTAATGGAAACAATTTAATCTTCTGGAAAACAAGGATGAGATCCTATCTTCAGTCTCTAGGAGTAGATGTATGGGCAATTGTTGAACAAGGATATCAATATCCAGCTGCAGTGCCAACGGATCCGACGGAAAGAAAGAATTATGAAACAAATGCAAAGATGGTCAATGCTCTATTGGGAAGTCTAACTGAATCAGAATTTGTCAAAGTCATGCAGCTGAATACAACAAAGGAAATATGGGACAAAATCATTCTGAGTTATGAAGGTGATGCAAAGGTAAAAAGTGCTAAACTCCAAACTCTCAAAATTCAATATGAGAATCTAAAAATGGAGAATGAGGAGAGCATTTCCAACTTCTTCTTACATCTTGATGATATTGTAAATCGTATGAGAAATCTGGGAGAAACTATAACCGAATCTATTTTGGTTGAGAAAGTCTTAAGATCACTAACGACAAAATTTGAGTCAAAAGTTTCAGCTCTTGAAGAAAAACAGGATCTTCAAAATCTCACTGTGGTGCAACTTCATGGCATACTAACTGCATATGAAATGAGAAGAGGAGGACCATTTGAAGTCAAAGAAGCAGTCTTTATAACTTCTACAAAAGGGAAGGAAGTACAAAAAATAGAAGGATTGGGATATATCTCAGAAGAAGATGAGATAAAATTTGTAAAGAAACTTCAACTTTGCACAGGACGGTTCAGAGGTAAGCTTCCTTTCAAATGTTTTGATTATGGAAGAGTTGGTCACTATGCGGCTAAGTGTCCTTATAAAGAAACACATAAAAAGGGGAAGGAATTAGCAAAAAGGAATATGAATCGTTTTAGCACTAGAAAGAGTTACTATACTCTTGAAGACAGTGATGGGCTATCTGATAGTGAGGAAGAATGTGAACAAGATCTTAGACTTCTCATGGCATTTGAAAAATAATCTAGAGAAGAAAAGGATACTTTTGTGGATGCTCTAGAAGACAATGATTTTCTTGATGAAAACAATAAACTCAAAATATGCTTAGAAGAGAGTAAAATAACCATAGAAACTCTGAAAAATAAACTTGAAGAACAAGAGAAACACAATGAGAAATTAGAATGTGAAGTAGTAAGTCTAAGAAAAGAACTTGATAAAGTAAAGACTCTGAATCTTAGATTTGCTAAAGGATCTGAAACCTTAGATGATATTATCAAGGTACAACATTCTCCTCTTATAAAGATAGGTCTTGGATATATCGAAGAATCTTCTCAGGCTTCAGCACCAAATTATCTAAAAGCAGTTACAACTGGTTTACAACATGCTGCCACTCAGCAAGGGAATAAAGAATCTTTACAAGTAAAGCATGATCATCTCAATTCAAAGAACACTAACAGGAATGTCTTTCAAAGAGACACCAATCAACAGGTAAATTCATGTAGAAGATTTTATGATCGCAGAAATTTCTTCTTCAATGGACAATGTTTCTCATGTCACAATTTTGGTCATAAATCTATTCAATGTGTTGCATATAAAACCATCATGACAAGAGAAGAAAGAAAGAAAAGGATTGATATTAAAACAAAGAATAATACTTATAACAACTTTTATCCTCTTCAAAATGAAGTTGAATGTACTTATTGCAATAACTTTGGCCATGAAGAATTTGAATGCAGAAGAAAATTTCAGCCAAAAGAACATGTTCCTTCAAGCTCCAAAGTATGGAAAAAGAAGGAATTACAGGTTGAAAATTGTGGCATAGCATTATTTGTAGAAGATGAAGAAAACCAATGGTACATTGATAGTGGATGCTCAAGACACATGACAGGTGATAAAGACAAAATTCTTGCATATAGTGCTCTAGGAAAAGGAAAGAATGTTACATTTGGAAATGATACTCCTGCGATCATTAAGGGAAAAGGGTATGCTTTTCTAAAAGAA
Source organism: Pinus albicaulis (assembly GCA_034641835.2). Lineage (NCBI taxonomy): Eukaryota > Viridiplantae > Streptophyta > Pinopsida > Pinales > Pinaceae > Pinus > Pinus albicaulis. The sequence goes on from CM076577.1 coordinate 817,997,198, forward strand.
AATGTGAAAGCTAATGAAGTCATGTATGTGGATGGATTAAAGCATAACTTGTTAAGTGTAAGTCAAATGTGTGATCAAGGAACTGAAGTTGTCTTTAGTTCAAAAGAATGTGTGGTACATGATCTTGATACAAGTAAAGCAATTATAAAAGGAAAAAGAACTCCAAAAAACCTGTATATATTGAAGAACTGAAAAGAACAATGTTATTTGAGTAAATCTTCAGAAAATTGGCTATGGCATAGAAGGTTGGGGCATCTGAGCTTCTCTCAAATCAACAAATCAAGTAGAATTAAAGTTGTTCGTGACCTTCCCAATATTACTCTACCTGAGAATATCATATGTAAATCTTGCCAAGTCGGTAAGCAAACCAGAGTACAATTTAATGCCAAGGAAGGATCATCAAGTAAGCCTCTTGAACTCATTCATACTGACATATGTGGACCTATGAGGAAAAATTCACCACGTGGTAAAGAATACTATATCTTATTCATTGATGATTTCTCTAGAATTTGTTGGATTGGGCTGCTTAAACACAAAGATGAAGCATTTGAGAAATTTCAGATCTTCAAAGCACTAGTTGAGAATGAATTAGATCTAAAAATCAAGTGTCTCATATCTGATCGAGGAGGAGAATATACATCCAATGAATTTCTTGAATTCTGTGAACAACATGGCATAAAAAGATAGTTCTCTGTAGCTGGAACTCCATAACAGAATGGTGTTGCAGAAAGAATGAACAGAACAGTTCAACAAATGGCTAGAGCTATGCTTGATGATTCCGGAACACCTGACACATTTTGGGGAGAATCAACACATACAGCAGTAAACATTCTCAACAAAGCACATGTTCTTGTAAATAGTGATAAAACTCCATATGAACTCTGGTATGGTAATCCTCCCACTATAAAGTATTTTAGAATTTTTGGGAGCAAATGCTTTATCAAGAATAATGATGAAAAACTTGGCAAGTTTGAACCCAGAGCAGATGAAGGAATATTTCTTGGTTACTCCTCTAGGAGTAGGGCATATAAATGTTACAATAAAATACTTCAGAAGATTTTTGAATGTATTGATGTTGTTGTTGATGAGTCTCCTGCAACTCCAAAAGAAGAAAAGAAAACAACAGATGAATATGATGATGACACATATCCTTCTACATCAAATAGTAATGATAAAAACAGTGAACCCAGTGAACAACCCGAAGAGGATTTGTCTGAAAAGGCTCCATCTACATATGTTCAAAAGAATCATCTAGAATCTCAAATTTTGGGAGAAAAGGGATCAGGTGTACAAACAAGAAGGACTCTTGTGGAATCTTCTAGCAATCTGGCATTTCTGTCCACTATTAAACCTCACAGTTTCAGTCAAGCTATCAAAGATGAATGTTGGACTCAAGCCATTAATGAAGACCTTGATCAAATTGAAAAGAATCACACTTGGGAATTAGTACCAAGGCCTCATGACAAAAATGTCATTGGAACTAAATGGATATTCAAAAACAAGTTAAATGAGAATGGGGATGTTATAAGAAATAAAGCTAGACTTGTGTGAAAAGGGTATGCTCAACAAGAAGGTATAGACTTTGAAGAAACCTTTGCTCCTGTAGCCAGACTTGAAGCCATAAGAATGTTTCTTGCGTTTTCAAGCTTCCAACAAATCAAAGTTTATCAAATGGATGTTAAATCTTCTTTTCTCAATGGTGATCTAGAAGAAGAAGTTTATATAGAACAACCAGAAGGATTCATTTTGGGGAATGATGAAAAACTTGTTTGTAGACTTAAAAAGGCTCTATATGGTCTCAAACAAGCTCCAAGGGCATGGTACTATCGTCTTGACAAATATCTTCATCAATAAGGATTTTCAAAAGGGTCTGCTGATAGCAACTTATACACAAAAACTGAAAATGAAAAACTATTGATTGTGGTTGTATATGTTGATGATATCATTTTTGGAAGTAATGAAGAGTCTATGAGTCAGAAATTTGCTTCTAATATGCAGCAAGAATTTGAAATGTCTTTACTTGGGGAACTAACATTCTTTCTTGGCTTGCAAGTGCAACAAGCAACATATGGCATATTCTCATCACAAGAAAAATACCTCAAGCAAATCCTGAAGAAGTATGGCATGGAAGACTGCAAACCTGTAAGTACACCAATGATAACTAGATGTAATCTTAGTTATAATTATGATTCCCCCACAGTGAATCAACCAGAATACAGATCTATGATAGGAAGTCTACTTTATCTCACTAGGACAAGAACAGACATTATGCATGAAGTTGGGATTGTTGGACGATTTCAAGCAAATCCAAAAGAGTCTCATCTTCAGGCTGTGAAAATAATATTCAAATATCTACAAGGAACTCAATATTTTGGACTATGGTATCCAAAGAATGTTGATCTTAATCTTCATGCATACACTGATGCAGATTGGGTTGGAAGTGTTGATGATCGAAAAAGCACTAGTGGTGGTGCATTCTATATGGGGCCCCGGTTAGTATCTTGGTTCAGCAAGAAGCAAAGCTCTATTGCCTTATCTATAGCAGAAGCAGAATATGTGACTGTAGCATCATGTTGCACTCAGCTTCTCTGGATGATGCAAACCCTACAAGACTTTCAAATCAAATGTTCACCTCCTATCTCCATTATGTGTTATAATACAAGTGCCATCAGTATCTCAAAGAATCCTATTATGCATTCCAAGACCAAGCACATTCCCATCAAATATCACTTCTTACGTGAACAAGTGCTTGAACAAAAGGTGAAATTGGAGTATGTTTCCTCCAAAGAACAAGTTGCTGATATATTTACCAAACCTCTACCCAGGGAAGCATTCGAATATCTCAGACAGAAACTGGGAGTAGTCTTTGCCATGCAGAGGATCAGGTCTACTTAAATACAGAAGATTAAATTGGTTGTGAAGTTCTCTGAATGCATAGGTTCAGGTGAAGCATTGGTCATATGAAAAGGATGAATTGTTGATAATATTATGTTTAAAGATGCAGCATGATCTCAGGGGGAGCATGGAATTATTGGTTTAAAGTATCTTGATCAAAATCGTTTCCATTGATATCAAAGGGGGAGGAAAAGCAATAAAGGGCTTCTGTAAGGCCATCAGAGGAAGAGTATTGCCATCAATGCCAAAGGGGGAGATTGTTGGAAATATTTTCATTGATGGCAAATGAATTGAAAAAGCAAAGACTGGAAGGCAAAAGAAACAGAGAGGTAGCAAAGGTAGCAGATGAAACAAAGGAATTAGAGACAGAGTAGTAGAGTTGAATTAGGGGTTTAATAAAGTTTGCAAAGGAGATGGAAAAAGGGAGAGCTGCTAGGAAGAGTCAAGGCAATAGATTGAAGGACAAATTTAATATCTGGCCAAGATTTGTGTATGTGGATGAAGAAACATGGAATTATGTTAAGTATGGTTGAGTAAATATGGAATTTACATGACCTTTGTAATCAATTTCATAATGGGCAGAGGATACCTACGGTGCACAGAGAAGAATGAATTCATCTTTGCAGAGTTAGGATATGTGTATTATATGTGTATTGACTAATGTAATTCCTGTATGGAATCCCCTGAACCTCTGTGTGAATAATATTTGTAATGGAGTCGAATGATGTCCTGTGTAATTGGAAGGGTTGAATAATACTCTATACCTGATGAGGGATTTGATGGGATATGGCACAGATTAATGAAGTAGCGGAACACTTGGTGACGACGGAACACAAAACATTAAAGAGCAATTTAATTATAATAATACTTTTAAAAGGCGACGGAACCCTGCGTGAATGAGCGGAACCATGACCATATGAACAGTAAAGGTGGTTTACGGTTTTCATCGCACCACCTATGCAGAGTAAGCGGTATTTCCAGATGAGAAGCGATTCCATATAATACTTGACACGTGTCCCTGTACTATTTTACAAAACCGCTTTTCACTATGCGCCATCGCGCGTTATAATTCGACCCAGGATGCCCAGCGATATCGTTGAGCACCATTTATCTGGGAAGGGGTCATCGGATGGTTATCATTTGTTGAAGGTGCATGAATATTAACATAGGTATGGTTGGCCATCGCCCGTTAACATTCAACATTAGAGGTCGAGTGATATACATATATGTCGTTGATCTAGAAGCTTGCTGATCTAACGGTAATCAGACGCTGGACTTGCGTGATGTTTACTGTGGTACGATGGGCGTATTGGATTGGCTATTAACTATATATGTGGGCCCGAGGTCAAATTTTTATCGCAAGATTAATTTATTTGGAAGCGTTGGATGTTTCTATAAAGTTCGAAGGGTTAAACTTTAGATATAAGGCTTGGGAATTCAAAAAATTGTAAATATAATTATTTGTCAATTTCTTTAAAAATTGATAAATAAATTAAGAGATCAAAAGCCCCGTGGGACAAACTAAAAGGAATACCAATAGCGGTTCGTGGTTTTGACTCATGGTTTTAATAAAGGGAAAACTATATAAGGAGAAGAAAAATAAAAGAACTTTGTGCACATCGTAAGGGTAGTGAATGAAAAATTTCTCCAAGGAATATCTGTATGGGCAAGCTCTATTCTTAACTAATAAATCTGAAACTACGATGCATCCATGGATAGAATGATCTGATGATGATGAATCTCTGGTTTTGAATGACGGACGAAATCATAAAGAACTAGTGTGAGTCTGCAAAATGAATAAATCTGGTGGCCTGCAAGGTATGTCATATGGAAACTGGTGGATCCCGTATGAAAATTGATGAAACATGTTCCGCAGTGGTGCTGAGGGTCGAAGCCTCCAGAGAGGGGGTTGTAGCTCCCTTCCAGTGGTAGCTGGAAAACGAGAACAGGGGTAGTAGCTCCCTTCCAATAGAGGCTGGTAAACGAGAGAAGGTTGTAGCCTTCTGCAGGTGGGTGCCTGCGTGCTGGTATAAGTCTGCACCAACATATATTGTAAGAAGTTTTCTCTATAATAAATATTGAAGAATGAGATTATATCAGCAGTGGTTTTCTCCCGAATTGGGTTTCCACCTTAAATCCTGGTGTTCACATGTGTTGTTTATGTTTGATGGTTTCTGTTCATGCTTAATAATGCAATTCTCTAAGTAATGACATAATAAGATATCTGGACATACATGTTTAATGCTATACTATAACATATGGTTTTGATAGAAAGAAAAAAATTATTGTTCAGTCCTAAATATTGATTCACCCCCCTCTCAGTATTTTTCCCAACAAGTATGTGGTAAGAAGAAAGAGAACAGGGGGAAGGGAAATGCCAACAAACCTAGTAATGATACTGGTGAGGAAAAGAAGGAATCGCAAAAGGGAATTTAACTTCCCATGAAATTTATATAGTAGGAATAATATTACCCATATTTTCCCCAAGATTCATGATGCTCAACATTTTTTAGCTCATCAAGGTTCTTCTAGCTCCCAGAATGTGTTGACTAACCCTTTTCCCCAAGGGCAGTAGATTCTTTTTGGTGCTAGTTCTAAGACTGGAACCCCTAAATGGCACAACATGGGGAATACATATTGAATATGTATATGTTGAAGTATCACGTTGATGATGCAACAATATCACATGACTATGGAGAGGCATAACCTTCTAAGGCTAAGCCATCCTCCGATATGCCACAACCTCTCCATATCAAAATTCCCACAGTTGAGGCTAGACCTTGGATACCAAAAGGCTCTACAAAACGTTTGAATTATATTCCCAAATCTAGGGCTGCTCATAAATATTATATTTTTGAATATATTTCTCGGAGCCCTTATGAGAAGTCAGTAATAGGGGTTCTCCAATCGTGTCATGAAAAAGGAGTGTGTTTCTCATTGCGATTGAAGCATTAGATCCAAAAAACTCTCTCGTGATTACATTTTATATGTCAAGTGTTAATAATAGACTCCCTCATCACATGGATCTCTAGATTAAATGTTCATATTTGAAGAATACTATATTTCAAACTGTAGTTGATGAAGGGGCTTCCACGTGCATCATGTCGATGTCATGTTGAAAAGCTATCGGTTCACCGGAAGTAGTTTCCTCTCCTAATCTCCTTACTACATTAGATGGTAATTCTCGTAGGCTGCATGGAATTCTTCCATCCTTTCCCATTTGTGTTAGGGAAATGTTTTCAATGTCTAGGCAAATATAGTTGATGCCAATATTGACTACAATATTTTATTGGGTTGAAATTGGGTTTATGCAATGTATGCCATTTTTCATCGCTATTCTGCATTCTGTGTTTCCCTCATGAAGGGACAATTGTCAGAATTGATTAAATGAATTATTCTCCCAATGATCCCAAATAATTCTTTGAATTTACCATTCCATTCATGAATAATACCAAGAAACCTGTTGAGAATTTTGGAGTTGGAATGTATTCCTCGTTTATGGGTACTTTTGATATTCCAACTCATGTTTCTCATATCAATACCATTTCGTCTTCCAGGATCGCTCCTTGAAAAAGTTCTTTTGGAACTCATTAATTTTATGATATTCACCCTTTCCCCCTCCTACTTCCACATTGGAAGACAGGAAAGTAGGTGGAATGGAATATCCTATATATGTGGCGGAAATCGCATACCAATCTATTTTGAATTTTGTATATTATTACATAATTTTTCCCCCAGATGAGGATATGGATGGTGATGTGGCTCTAATATGGATTGTCGATTATACTTCAGCTATGGATTTCCTTAACATTTTTTTACCATTTCAGGATGATATTTTATAAGAAATGACTAGTGAAGAAAGACCGTGGGATGATATGCATCATTGGTCATATTTTCTCCTCGATTTTCATGAAGTTCAATTGAATTTTTCATGTCCTTCTTCGACTGGAAATTTTTATAAAATTCTTAACCCTTTGGCCCCATCACATTTTTTTCTAAAGGTAATATGTATAATATCTTAGAAACCATTCTCGTGAAAATTTATGGTAATCTCAATATCATTGAGAATTTCTCCATTGGAGTTGAATGTTCCCCTGAAGAAATCAAAAGTTATACCAAACTCTTTAAGGATTTTCGAGATGTATTTACTTGGTATCATGAAGAAAATTCTGGAATCGATCCTTAGATGGTTTAACATGAGGTAAAGACATACGAAAATGCTAAGTATATATAGAAAAAAGCTTTGATCTATTAATGCTATGAAATATGAGTCTATTAAAGTTAAGATAGAAAAAATTCTTAAGGCATGTTTCATATACCTTGTTCCTTTGACTGAATTGGTCTCGAATCCAGTCTGTATTTATAGGAAACAAGGAATGATCTGGTTATGCATCGACTTCACGTATTTGAATAAGGCTTGTCCTAACGCTAATTTCCCCACTCGATTTATTGATTATATCATTGGTGAGTGTGTTTGAAATTAAATATTTTCTTGGTGGATAGATTCTCCAGATACAATCAAAGAGCTATATGTCTTGAAGATCAACACAAGATAAAATTTATTTTCCCTTGGGGTAAGTTTTCATACAGGAATATTCCTTTTGGTCTAAAATATGATCAAGCTACTTTTCAATGGGCCATGCCCTGTGATTTCAATGACATCAATCACATAACTGAAGCATAGTTGGATGATTTAACTACTAGTTCTCGAAAGAGAATGGATCATCCAAAGCACCCTTGTTTAGTTTTTGAAATATGTCATATCTATAAGATCTATTTGAACACTAATAAATGCATGTTTACAGTTACATCTGGTCGGTTATTGGGATTGATCATGTACAATGAAGGGATTCGTTTTGATCACTTAAAGGTTGAGGAAATACTTCAATTTCCTCCCATGTCGACTATCTGTCAACTTCAAAGTCTCTAATTTAAAGCCAATTTTTTAACGAGATGTATTGAAAACTATGTCAAGATTACAAAAGGATTTATTTGTTTACTAAAGAAAGGAGTTCCATTTTTTTGGGACTATTTCACTTGGCTCTCCTTCGATGCTTTGAAAAATGTATTGACCTCTAATCCTATTTTGATTCCACCCAATTATAGCAAGGATTTCCTCTTGTATCTTGCAGCAACAGAGTCAACCATCGGTATCATTTTGGCTCAAGAAGACAATTATCTTAGAGAGCATTAGCTTGATTATCTAATCTGAGGCTTAATCGATCCTAAAATTAGGTATTCTAATATAGAGAAATTGTCTTTGGAAGTAGTTCATGTTGACTACTGGCTCAGTCATTATATTCTACTTAGAAAACTTTGGTATTGGCTGAAGTCAACCCATTTCAATTTTTAATCAATATGAGAGTGATTGCGGTCAAATATAATAATTTTATTGTCATTTTACAAGAATTTGATCTCGAGTTTATGTCATATAAGTATAAAAAACCTTTAGTATTTGGGAAATTGATTTCAGATTAGCCTTATCAAGAGGATGTTATTTATGAAGAGTCATTCCTTAATGAACATATCTTCCTCATCTCTTCACAAGATCCTTGGTATGGATATATCATAATATATCTCTAGACTTTGAAGTCCCCTCATACTTTTTCTAAGGATGAATGTAAGAAATTGTGTCACCTAGCTAAAAATTATCTATTATCGGTGATACTTTATATCATCGCAATATTGATTCAATACTTAGGCATTTTTTAACCTTATAAGAAGTTGAGTCTGTTTTAAATGACTACCAAAGTGGACCTTGTGGAGGTCATCTATCTGGAATTTCTACAGTGAAAAAATCTTGGGTGCACCTATTTTTGGCCCTCGATTTTCAAATATTGCATTGAAGTGGCCAAGAATTTCCATCATTATCAAGTGTATAGTCAGAAAATGCACACCCATCCAACTTGACTTTTCTGTGTCATCACCATTGGGACATTCACTAAGTGGGGTATTAATTTTACTACTTGTAATATGGCTTCGGCTAAGGGTCACAAGTACATTATCATATAAGTAGACTACTTTACTAAGTGGGTAAAAGTTATGTCTACTTTCAATAATGACAGTGATACAAAAAATATTCTCCTTTTCAACCAAATCATTTCAGGCTAAGGTACTCCAGGAAAGATTGTCACTGATCATGGAAGTCATTTCCAGAATAAGATGATGTCTGAGTTAGCTTTGAAATTGTGATTTCAGGAGGAGAATTCATATTCATATTACCCTCAACTAATGGTAAAGTAGAGGTTGTAAAAAAATACATCAAAAATATCATGCAAAGTAAAATCAATAAAGCTATGTCCAACTGGAACATCATGATATATCATGCACTTTGGGAATATTGTATGTTTTTCAAGGTTGTATGGGTTTTACTCATTTCAGCTATTTTATGGTTTGTAATCAATATTCCCTGTGGAATGTGAGATTCCATCTCTCAAATTAACAGTCCAACTTCTTTTGGACACCTCCAGTCTTGAAGAACACGTTATTCATTTGGAACACCTCGATGAGAAACTTTGGGTTGCATACAAAATGCATGAAGCTCATAAAAAGAGAGTAAAATCCCAATATGAAAAGACTATACATCCTAGGTTTTTCTATGAAGGTGATCTTGTCCTGGTATCTAACCAAGATAAAGACACCTTGGGGGTAGGTAAGTTCAAACCCATGTGGTATGATCCTTTTATTGTGAAGAAGGTCTTGAAGAAAGGTGCGTATGAGTTGGATGACTTTGAAGGAAGTGTGTCGTCGGAGCCCAAAAATGGGCTCTATCTTAAGAAATATTATGCCTTGGTTTTTTCCTAGCATTTAATTTGTTTTGTAAATATTGTACATATTTTTTGTTTCTTTCTATGGGTATCATGGTGATGATGATATTTTTTATTTTCTTTGACAGGTTTCAATGGGTGATCTGGTGTATTTAGGATTCGTCGATAGTGCTAGTAGACATACTTGGAACTTAGTTTCCTCTACTTGGGTAATATACTATCCATCTAGACAGTTGCTTTTTTCCAACGGAAAAATTGTAACTTTCATTATATGTCTAAAAATTACATGTTGTAGATGCTTCACAAGAATCATATATCAAAATTTGGTGGCATGCCACAAATTGTGATAAAGTCTATTACATATATGTAACAGATATGCCATGATAAATATACAAAAATAATGAAATACATAAGTCTTGTATAAGAAAAGTAGATCTGCCAAAAGTATATCATCCCAAGATTCAGGGCTAACCTTCCCCCTATGTAAGTTTATCATCAAAAGGTTTTTGGAAATATTGGTAGAAATCATGTCCATTCTACTCTTGAATCATCCAGTGACCATGTGGCTGGTGCGCTATCTCTTTTGATAGTAGATTGGAAACATGGTTCCTCTCCCTATAAATATGATGACACGAAATAGTGTCAAATTGATATTTTAGTAATAATACCTCTCCAAAGAGATTATGTAGTGTGTGCATGTGAAAAATATGTTCTTGATTGAACCAATTAGATAAGTTTAGAATATCCAAAAATACGAAGGTGTCTACATCCTTTTTCTAATGAAAATGAGAGAATGTGGCTGAGACTGATAAGTTCTGCATAGATTTTGGTGCCTCTTCCTAAGCCCATTCTTAGTTTGAAGTGATGATTCTCATGGAGATATAAGATCGCACCACCTCCACAACCAATATGTTGTGTGGATCTATAAAATATGCCCACAGAGTAGATTTTTCTATGGTCTCTACTATGATAATTTTGTGAGTACTCTTAGTATCATCCTTGGGAATAATATTGTAAATAGTATAAATGTTAGAAGAGAACATTTTAAAGTTCGGGTTTTTCCCTTGGAAAATAAGAATATTAATGCATATCCAAATACCCCTAACTAGTAGTGGGATATTCTGAAGCTTAGAGGGATGAGATTGATTCCACCATGATTCCCAAGTTTTTAATAATGTCTTTCCTGTCCAAGTTATGTTGATATTCATTAAATGAATCAGATGATGCCAGAACACAGATGTGGAGTGCCAATGAAGGAAGCGGTGGTCAATAATTTCTTCAGCATTCCTACAAACAACAGACTAGGAGTGAACCTAAAAACACCATCTCTATAGATTGTCTCCTATGGGTGCTTTGTTACACAAGATGCACCATAAGACCTAGGAGGGATTTTCAATTTCCATAGGGGGCGCCACAACCATACGACATCAGGATTTTTTTACTGTGAAAAAATGACAGGGTATCCATCCTTAAGGGTGTACATTCCATTTTGTGATAGTACTCATAAAATTTCATCATCCATGTCCAGAATCCTAATATGTGATTTTGATAGTGCACTAATATAGCTTTCCCATTCGTGTTTCCAATCAGCATGTGTGTTGAGGTCTAGTTCTGATTTCCAAGCTTGTGAGAAAATAGAAGTATTCGTTAGGTCAACAATGTGATGAAGTGTTGTAATGCCATTTTTTGCAAAAAATGGATGAGATCAAGTGAGATGGAGTGCTCATTTCCACAACCTAACCAGGGATTCATCCTGATATGTACCTGGTTTCCCGAATTGGTTCTCCAAGCCAAACCATTTCTAATGTATTAACAGAGTTTACTATGGCATGAAAAATCGTGGAGATATTTACCCTGTTATGATTAACTCTCCTGAGCCATTCAATAGGTTGCAAAGGACTAATATATTTCCTGGTGACCTTTGGCCATAAATTATCTGGTGTAAGGATTTTCCAACCCAATTTTGCAGCAAGTTCTTTGGAGAAACATGTGAGGTTTTTTAATCCACACCCTCCCCATTTATTATGCATGGAAATAAGATCCCATCTGGTACAAGAAAAGGTGTGGCCATCCTTTGTTCCTTTCCAAAAGAATCTGCTGCAAATCTATTGAATTCTAAAGACAGTGCCTTTAGGTATCCATGCTAGTGACATCTAGTATATCAGAATTTCCTCTAAGACAGATTTGATTAGGAAAAGACAACCAACCATTGAAAGCCATATATCATGCCAAATATTAAATATTGTTTCAATTTTTACGACCATCAAAGACCAATAATAAATTTTGTATTTATTGTCCTTGATATGGAACCCTCGATATTTGAGGCCCTCTTCAAATTCCAGGGGAGAAAAAGGAAATCATTGTACCGAAAAACATACTTCATGCTAAGAAAAACCCAAAGATGACAAGTTGGATTTCAAATGATTACACAACATACCAGTGAATTTACATAATAACTTGAGCCTAGAGTTGAATACCATGGATTTGTTGATAGATCCATTCAAGAAAATGAGGACATCGTCCAAAAAGAGGAGATGTGAGAGAACATAGTTGTCAACGATTTTGATGCTCTTTAATTCCCATTGAGATTTTCTTCAGGAATTGAGTCCATGTTTTGCATGAAAGAAATTAGATGATGACCCATTAATGTGGAAAATGTATGACATTGTTTTAATACAACACATAATCTAGTTGATGACAATGATCAGGAAGCCAAGATGTGTCAAATGCATCTGAATATATAACAAATTGGTCTTGTAGAATTCCTTTGCTAGGTCAATCTTGAGAATCATGCCCTTAATATTTTTTATATGCATGGAATGAATCCCTTCCTCCACAATGCCAATGGTATCATGTAACTTCCGATTTTCTAGAAATGCAAACTTTTCCTGAGATATATGATGAGAAATTATAGGCTTTATCTGATTAGAAATTTTCTTGGTGATAATATTATAAATGTAGTTTCAAAAGGAGATGGGTTTTTAGTCATTGAAGCTACGAGGAAAATCATATTTTGGAATGAGAGGGATGAAGGTTGAGTTAAATGCATCATAAAAATGCCCATTTATCCTGGATTGTTCAAAAAATCTGATAAGGTCTGGTCCAAGTAATTCAAAGAAGGATAGATAAAATTCAACTGACCAACCATCCAGGCCTAGACTCTTGTCCTTCTTGAAAAATTTAAGCACAACTTCCAACTCCCCCATCGATACAAGATTTTCCAATTCCTCAGCTGCTTCTTCATCAAGAAACCAAGGAAAGAGAACAGCAATTTTAATAATTTTTTCTAGGGAGGCTTCTTGTGGGTCTTTGAATAGATGAACAAAGTGGTAATTTCCCAATCTAGTGAATTTATTGAAATAAAATATTGATTTTCCTTCCTCATTTTCTAGTGACCAAATGGTCTTGATGGCCTTTCGAATTTTGGAAAATTGTTGATAAAATTTGGTGTTGTCATCTCTAGGTAACAACCATGTAGCTCTCCTCTTGAGCCTCCAGGTCTATTCTCTTTCCTTGAGGATTCTACGTTTGACCACTTCTAACATAATGAACCTATATTTAAGCTCATGTTTAGAGGAACCTCCACCTCCCGGTTCTTCTACCCTAGATATCAACTTGTTTTCTCTTATCCTTCGCCCATTCAATTGTTTTCATTTTGAGGCAAAGGAAATCATTTTCAAAGAAGGTTGATGCAGTCTATCCAGGGGAGGGACGGTCTCCTAGCCAAATGTCTTTAACAAGTTGACTGAAGGTGTCATCTAATAGCCAAGTCAAGTTTAATTTGAAAGTAACTTTCGACTTAGGAGAGGTACCAGAGATATCAATGTATATCGAGGAGTGATCAGAAATTCCACCCGAACCAACCCATTTCCTTTACAATGCCAATTTATCTAGAATATTTTCTTTAATTAGGAATCGATCCATGCTTCTAGCAAGCATGGCATTCCCAATTCTCCTGTTTCCCCAGGTAGTTTGAAGGTGAGCCATCGAGATATCAATCAACTGGCGATGTTTCAACAAGGGGACAATCATGTTTGTGAGTGCATCCGACTGAGCATGGGATCCCCAAGATTTAGCTAGACCTAAATAAAAGTTAAGGTCACCTCCCATAATGATGTTATAAGAATTCATAAATGAGGGATTCAGTACTGACTCTCAGAATTCCATTTAGTTGTGAAAGGGACCATAAATGTTCACCATTATGAGATCCATCCCAAGGTATTCAGAAAATGCATCCACTAATATCACCCCCTCCCTTCCTCGTGCATTAAGGAGCCTCAATACTCTAGGGCTTATGCCAATAGTGATACCACGAGATCGACCATGAGCATCAAGTTCATGAAGGGTCAAGCCTGGTATAATTGTTGCTAGGGAAGGAATAATATGATCATAAACACTGAGAGTCTCTTGTAATAGAATCAAATCCACCTTCTTAACATCTAGGAGTCTTCTAAGGGCTAGACATTTAGCAGGGTTAGAAAAACTGCGATAGTTTAAGGAGAGCCACTTCATGAGGGGGCTGAGTTAGGGGTATTTCTTGCTCTAGGAACCCCGAAAATCGATATTTTTCTACCTTCAGCTATATCACTTCCAGCCTTGTGAATGGATTTGGACATGTTATAATTTCTACCATGAGAAGATTTTGGTATCTTTGGGGGTAAGGATATACCCAATCCACATTGGGTAGTTGCAAAATATTTGGCGAGTGATCGCAAGTTGTATCTATGGTTAGTAAGAGAATCAGATGATCATTTCGAGGTGGAGATGGGACACTGGGGAAAGGAAGGGATGGAAGGTGGAGGAATGGATAATACATCAGGGGAGGAAGTCAAGGGACAGGTAGTTGAATAAATATTACATTTAGAAATATAAACCTCACTCAGGTGGGTATGATGAGAAAAATATGTCTCATAAAAAACAAAAGGAACAAAGAGAGGAGAAATGGAAACAATACTTGGAGGAGGGTCAGTTGTAGTTGATCATGCTCTAGTGACCTTTATTTAAGGTGGCTGGGAAGAAGCAATTGATTTCCATTTATTTTCTATGATCGATTTATACTTGTGTTGCACTGAATTCTTCGATTGTTGATCCTTTAGAGGTGATTTCTTGACCTTCTCAGTATTTCCTTCCAGTGTCGACACAAGAGGATTATCTTTGGTGACCAAAGGATACTCCTTAAATAGATGACCATATTTGTGGAAATGCCTACACTAGAAGGGAACCCCTTCATATTCCCAAATTTGTAGTTTGTTAATGATTCTCCACTGTAGCTTCAAGTTTTCCTCTATCCCTTCTTAAGTTTCAAGGTGAACCAAAATATGAGAAAAATTCGTCTTCCCCGATTCAATGAAGGATTTTTCATTGTCAAGATATGTTACCACCACATTTTTAATGGATTTGAATATGTATAAGACCGTAGATGAAGGGGAATTCCTGGTAGCCTCACCCAAATGGGAGCTTCTCTAGCTGTTCCCTGTTTAGGTCGAAGAGAGTACTCCTCCTCTTAAGTAGTACAGGTACCAATTCGATATGCCAAAACTTCGAGAGAACCCAGTGAGCATATTCCAGCCTGCAAAATTGAAGAGTGAACCATCCCATATTCATAATAACAATTGATGGTAAAAATTCTAGGATATGGCCCCAAATCTCTGTCATCCACTTCTGCAAATGGGGTGCAGAATTGTTCCTACCACGAACCCGGCCAAACATTACTCTGTCTGCGATGTCTATGACATCAACCATATCTTACCCCTTCGATAGGATCATATGACTCCCCTTATTACTGGCCTTGATACACTTGGATTTTTCACAACTCACTTTCAGGAGCTCGCTTCCAATTTTGTAGTCTCGGTGAATGGGTCCTCTAAGGTGAGGTTGAACTTGGATGCATCACAAGGGCTATCAGGCTACAGATTCAAACCACCTTCAAAACAACTCAAGGAGGGAGGGGAAGTGTCTAGAGGAGGATGGGGAGGGTTAACAATAGGAAACGTGTGTTTGATAGAAGTTGAGGAGAAAACCCTAGAGTGTCGAGGAGCAGTTAGCATTCCAGAGGGTTCACCAGTGCAGAAATGGAACGACGGTTCTTCAATAGAGACAACGGGAGGGTGAGGATTAAGACATGATTCTAGAAAGTGAAGTGAGGAAGGAGAGGGCATATGATAATCCGTATGAGAGAGTTAAAACATATCATCAGGGGATCTAGTGAATGGTGTTCCAGTAGATACATGACTGACCTCCAAGAATGAGTCGAAATCTGGAGGATTAGTGTTATCTAGGGCATATTTAGGGGAAATTCTAGAAGGAGCAACTAGATATTTTTATAAATATTCCTCCACTAGTGAGTCCATAGCTAAGAACTGGTCTGGAGGTCAGCTCGAAATGGATGTGGATTCATAGTGGTCCTATGATAATTCAACACTCTCTTCATCCATCTCAACAATCGAAGGTGAAGTAGCTAACCTATAACAGCAAGTTGAGTCCAAAAGGTGCCAATTTCTGTAGTAGATTCTATCGTTCCCCCAAATGTGTTGTTGCAACTATGAAAGTAGGGGAATATGGTCGGAATGAGGCTAACCAATGAACTACAGTCAGGCAACAAGACTTATCTGTTGTCACACAGAGGTTGCAGGATCAAAACAAAATGCGAATTTAGAGCCAATACTAATTTTCCTTCGTCATTTTCTAATGATCAAATGGTGTTGATGGTCTTTTGTGTTTTGGAAAATTGTTGATAAAATTTGGTGTTGTTATCTGCAAGTAGCAACCATGTATCTCTTATCTTGAGCCTCCGGGTCTTTGCTCTTTCCTTAAGGATTTTAAGTATGACCGCTTCTAACATAATGACCCTATCTTTAGACTCATTTGTAGAGAAACCTCCACCCCCTGGTTCTTCTAGCCTAGCTAATTCCTCTAACAACGTAAACTTTGAAACCTTGAAAAGTGTTGATTCATAATACTCTTATTTTTTTTTTAGCATGTTTTTGATACATTAAATTTTATTATGTACCAAGTATAAACATTATTTTTCAAATGTTAGTGATTTTTATGTTCATTTTGAAAAGTGGTGATGGCAGCATCATCTGATTTTTTTAGAAGACTTATTTTTTACTTTAAATTTTCTAATGTATTAAACACTAATAATTATTTTCTAAATTTAACAATTCTTCAAGTACGTGTCTTATTCCTCTTCACTTGCATAATTTTTTTAAGTGTTTTTCAAGTTTTTTTTTTTTTTCATTTTTTTTTGTAATGACATATTTTATTTTTTTGCAGTGTTAAAAAAAATCCAAAATTTTTAAAAATACACATTTTGAGTCTTTTTTTTTTGTTAAAAATGACATGTCAAATAAACCATTTTTACAGTAAAAAATTAACCCAAAATAGTATAAAATTTACCAATTTTTATGAATTTTATGTCAAATATTAATAATAATAACATTTTTTCCAAAAATTAAATGATTCACATAAAGAATGAAGTGAAATTTTTTTAATTGTTTAATGTATTTTTTCTTATCATAAAAAACAAAGTGACAATCACATAATTTTATTAAAAAAAAAACTAAATTATAAAACAAAACCAAAATAAAAATAAAAATAAAAAAAAACAAAAAACAAAAAACAAATAAATAATTTTAAAAAATAAAAAACAAAATCATAAAAATAAATAAATAAATAAAAATAATAAAAACAATAAAAATAAAAGAAAATAATGGTTGTGTTGCCTCAGGGAAGCCGCGGTCGCCCCTGGGCCACCCGGCAGGGCTAGCCAGAGCTGATACTGAGATTAGGCTCCGATTAGCCCCATCCGGTGGCCCGAGGGGCGATCGTCATCGGCCGACGGAGCTTCATGGCAGACGCCCATCGGGACTGGCCTGAACCGATTCCAGCTTGGCCAGCCCACGGAGGCCACCCCTCAAGCCAGTTGACGGGGAAAGGTCAATTCTTCGATTCTCAGAATTTGCTTTGCCCCACCTAGTGGCATGAGGAGTTGTCGCCGTGGGGCGAATGATCTTGTCCAGCTCGGCAGGCCCACACTAGTTGCCGCTCGGACCACCCGGTGGGGCTGAGAGTCGATTCTTAGAATCAGCTAGCCGCCTAGTTAATTCTGCGAATAAGCTTTCAGCCCCTAGGTTGGTTCAATATCATTCTCAGAATCGAGTTGAACCTGCCTAAAGGCTTGAGGGCCATAATTTTTATTTTATTTTTTGATATAATTGTTATTTTTTTTTTTTAATTTGTTTTTAGATTTTTCTTTTTGATTTTTTTAATGTTTTATTAATTTTTAAATTTTTTTTTCAATTTTAATTATATTTGTGTTCATTTTTTATTTCTTAATGTTATTTTAGTTATTTTAATTATGATTATTTTTTTAAATTGTTTTAGGTTTTTTTTAATGTTTTTTTTAGATTTTTTTAGATTTTTAGATTTTATTTTTTTCAATGTTTTTAATTTTTAATTTTTAATTTTTATTCTAAGAATAGGCTCTGGACATCCCTGCTAAGTGGCCCAAGGGGTGGCCATCTTGTGCCGATGGAGCTCGCCAAGCTCGGCCAATCACCCCTCGAGCCACCCGGCGGGGCTGAGAGCTGATTCTCAGAATCGGCTAGCTCCCTAGCCAATTTTGAGAATCGGCTTTCAGCCCCTCGGGCCCCTGGGTGGGCTCAACCCGATTCTCAGAATCGGGTTGAGATTTCCCAAGGGCCTGAGGAGCCACTAAGTGGGCTCAACCCGATTCCAAGAATCTGGTTGAGCTCACCCAAAGGCTTGATGGCCACAATTTGTTTTATTATTTGATATATTTTTTTATGAAGTTTTTATTAATTTTAATTTGTGTTTAGGTCTTTTATTTTTTATTCTTTTAATGTTTATTAAGTTATTTTATTTTATTTTTAATTTTAATTATATTTGCGTCCATTTTTTTATTTTTTAATGTTCTTTTTATTTATTTTAATTGTGATTATTTTTTTAATTTGTTTTAGGGTTTTCTTTTTACATTCTTTTTAGATATTTTAATTTTTTTAATTTAAATTTTTTCAGTGTTTTTTTTCTCATTTATTTAAATTTTTTTATAATAGTTTTTTTATTTTTAGTTGTCTATTTATTTTTTTATTTTGAATTTTTTTACTATATTTTTATTTTTATTTTTTTATTTTGTTTCTTTAATTATAATTTTATTGTTTATATATATATATCTTTGGAGGTTAATTTGTTTTTCTTTTCTATTTTTATGTTTGATTTTTTTTTTTTTTGCCTTTTTTATATACTTTTATATATCTGATTTCTTGTTTTCCATTTTTTTATTTATATTTTTTTTTCTAATATATATTTTTATTAATGTTTTAATTCATGTTTTTATTTGTAATTTCTTTTTTTCATTTTTCTTTTGAAATTTTACGTTTTTTTGGAGTGATGATATTTTATCTTTTAAATGGTATTTCAAAATGTTGAAAATTTATCCCTAAAAAAAAATATTATTCCAACATCTTCACTTTTCATTTTGAGGGTGTTTTTTGCATACAAAAATTAATTTTCACTACCATTTTTTAAGCATGCTGAAAATTTACCTCTGAAAAAAAAAATTGTTATTCTAGCATCACCACTTTTCATTTACAAGTTGTTTTGTCATGTTTTTTGGGTTTTTTGGCTGGAGTTCTCATTTTGAGTTTATAGTTCTTGTTTCCTAGTCTGTGTTGTTCTCTTCAATGGAAGTGAGAGGAATATCATCTTGTTTTCTCTTAACCTTGGCCCATTCAATCGCTTTCATTTTGAGGTAAAGGAGCTTATTTTCAGTGAAGGTTGATGCAGTTTGACTAGGGGAGCAAGGATTTCCTAGCTAAGTATCTTTAACAAGACGAATTAAGGTCTCATCTGATAGCCAAGTCGAGTTTAATTTGAAAGGAAATTTTGGCTTATGAGAGGTACCAGAGATATCAAGGTATATTAGGGAGTGATTAGAAATTCTACCCGAACCAACCCATTTCTTGTACAGTGCTAATTTATCTAGAAGACCTTCTTTAATGAGGAATCGGTCTAGGATTTTGGCAAGCATAACATTCCCAATTCTCTCGTTTCGCCAAGTAGGTTGAAGGCGAACCTTTAGGATATAAATCAACTAGTGATCTTCCAACAAGAGGTCAATCATGTTTGTGAGTGCATCTGACTGAGCGTGGGATCGCCAGGATTTAGCTAGACCTATATAAAAGTTAAGGTCACCTCCCAAAATGATGTTATAGATTGCATAAACGAGGCATTCAGTACCGATTACCATAATTCCATTCGGTTATGGAAGGGACCATAAATGTTCACCATTCTGAGATACATGACAAGATATTCATAAAATACATCTACTACCAGCATCCCCTACCTTCCCCATACATTAAACGGCCTAAATACTCTCGGGTTTATTCCAATAGTGATATCCCTAGATCGACCATGAGCATCAAGTGCATGGAGGGTCCAACCTAGTAGAATTGTTGACAGGGCAGGAATAATATGATCACAAACACTAAGAGTCTCCTCTAATAGGATCGCATCCACATTCTCAACATCTATGAGTCTCCTAAGAGCTAGAAATTTAGCGGGGCTAGACAAACTGCGACAGTTGAAGGAGAGAAATTTCATGAGGGGGCCGAGTTAGGGGTATATCTTGCTCTAAGAACCCCGATAATGGATATTTTAATACTTTCATATATGCCAATTCCAACCTTGTGAATGGATTTGGACATGTTAAAATGTCTACCATGAGATGATTTTGGTATCTTAGGGGGAGAGGATGTACACAATCCACATCCGGTAGTTGCAGAAGATTTGGCCAGTGATCACAACTTCTATCTATGGTTGTTAGGAGAATTAGATGATCCCTCTAAGGTGGAGATGGTACGCTTGGGAAAGGCAGGGATGAGAGGTGGAGGAATGGAGAATACATTGGGGGAAGAAGTCGAGGGACATGGAATTGAAGAAATATTACATTTGGAAATATAAACCTCACTCAGGTGGGTCTGATAAGAAACATATGTCTCATACAAAACAAAAGGAACAATGAGAGGAGAAATGGAAATAGTACCCGAAGGATGGTCAATTGCAGCTGAGCGCACTCTGGTGATCCTTAGTAAAGGTGGATAAGCATAATTATTTGATTTCCCTTTATTTTCTATGATCAGTTTATATGTGCATGGCACTAGATTCTTCGATTGTTGATCCTTTAGAGGTGATTTTCTGACCTTCTCAATATTTCCTTCTAGTGTCAAAAGAGGAGGACCATCTTTGGTGATAAAAGGATACTGCTTAAAGAGATGACCAAATTTATGGGAATGCCTAGACTAGAAGGGAACCCTTTCATAGTCGATCATTTGTGCTTTGGTAGTGCTTCTCCACTATATCTTCATTTTTTCCTCCAGCCCTTCACAGTTTTCAAGGTGAACCAAAATATGAGAAAAATCCATCTTCCCTGATTCAATGAAGGATTTTTCATAGTCGAGATATGTTCCCAGAACATTCCCAATGGATTTGAATATTTCATATGACCATAGATGAAGGGACAGTCCTAGTAGCCTGACCCAAATGGGACCTGCCCCTAGTTGTTCCCAGTTTGGGTTGAAGAGAGGAAACCACCTCTTAAGTAGTAAATGTGCCAATTTGATATGCCAAAAATTTGAGAGAACCCAACCATCATGTTTTGACTTGTGAAATTGAAGAGCAAACCATCCCCTTGTCATGGTAAAAATTGATGGTAAAAACTCCAACATATGGCCCCAAATCACTGAGATCCACTTCCACAAACAAGGTGTATAATAGTTCCTGCCATGAACCTGACCAACCAATACCCTGTCTGCAGTGTGGATGACCTTAGTCATCCACAACCCCTCCCCAAGGATCATATGACTCCTCTTATTATTGGTCTTGATACACTTGGATTTTTTCACACCTCACTTGCGGGAGCTAGCTTATGAGTTTGTAGCCTCGGTGGATGGGGCCTCTAAGGATATGTTGACCCTAGATGCATCAAAAGGGTTATCAGGCTACAGATTCAGACCACCTTCGAAATAGCCTGAGGAGGGAGGGGCAGTTACCAGAGGAGGATGGGGAGGGTTAACAATAGGAAACATGTTTCCAATAGAAGTCGAGGATCGAACCCAAGCGGGGTGAGGATCAGTTATGGTTCCGTAGGGTTGACTGGTGCAAAAATGGAGTGGGGGTTCTTCCATATAAACAACGAGAGGGTTAGCCTCGAGACAATATTCCAGAAATTGAAGAGAGTGAAAAGAGGACGTAGGATAATCTTTGTGAGAGAGTTAAAACATGTCATCAGGGGATCTAGTGAACAGGGTTTCAGCAAATACATGAACAACCTCCAGGAATGAAATCTGAAGGGTCAGGGTTATCTAGGGCATATTCAGGGGAAGCCCTAGAATTAGAAACCGAACATTTCGGTAAATATTCCTCCACCGGTGAGTCCATAGCTATGAACTGATGTGGAGGTGTCGTACACATGGACATGGATTCATAGCAGTCCTCTGATAAGTCAAGAAGCTCTTCATTCATCTTAGTAACCAAAGGTGAAGTAGCTAATTTGTAACAGTATGATGAGTCCAACAGGTTACAATCATTGCGGTAGATTTTCTCATTCCCCAAAATGTGCTATTACAACTATGAAAGTATGGGAATATGGTGGGAAGGAGGTTACCGAGTGAACTATAGTTAGGTGACAAGACTTATCCTTGGTCACGTGAAGGTTTCAAGATCGAAAAAAATGTGAATTTAGAACCATTATTCCTTGCAAAATATTCCTCCAGTCAATTTTTAGTTTCAAGAGGCATATGCATCGATCTTTCTTCCAACAATATGGTTGAATATAATGCTTTAACTAATTTAATATTAGAGGAAATATATATTGATATTGAATCATTAGTAGTTTATTTGGATTCACATATGTTTGTGTCTCGATTTAATAACATTTATCGTGTGAGGGATCCTTTATTACATCACAAATTTATAAGAGTGGGATTATTAGAAATATCATTTAATTTTACTACTTTCATTCATATTCCACTATCAAAAAATCCACCTGCTCCTTCTATAGCTAATAAAGCACTATATTGGAATATTAATCATTCATCACATTAAAAATAAAATATCATAAAATCATCTATATATATGATCAAACCATCACGAAATATATATATATAGATGGGAATAACATGTCCAAAATATTACAAAATGTGGAAAAATGTCTTACAAAATTAGGGATTAAGCTTGATCATGTCCATATATATGAAATATCAGTCATATAATCTAAATTTGTGGGCCCTGCCCTAGATGAGCATCTCAAAAAAGTATAATGGAATTCTTCACTCATCGGAAGAGTGGCACCCACTCTCATGGTACTCCTACCACTCGTCTCTCAATGATCTCAGGGAGATCCTCTACTTCTGCCATGGGAACTTATCGAGTCAAACTCTCCATGTTCCTCTTGTTAGGGTCCTATGTCTAGGAATCTTGGTAATGTTACTCTTATTATGTCACTTGGGGTCATGTTTATAAGGTCATGTTAGTGTATTATTTTGGTTTTTATGAGTGTCATGATATTAAAAGGTTAGATTATCAAAGTATCATAGAGTAAAAAATGTCTTTTTGTCGTCATTGGAAATGTAATGGTCACAAGAATTCATGATTCGAAGTTCTAATCATATAAGGTCATTTTTCACTATAAGAGATTCTAGATATCAATGTAATCAAACTTTGGTTATGACATTCCAAGCATGGAAATCAAGTATACATCAAAAAGAATCATGACAAGGGAATTGGCACAGATTTGGAGGCACTGATGAGTCAATTTGGAGGTATTTTCAGTAGTAGAATAATGATCTCAGCAAAGGAGCTAATTGTTATGAGTACAATACTTCTCTCTTCCCAAGCATTTTGAATCCTGGCATGCATTGTATTTTCATGATTAAAAATTCAAACTCATGATCAACACCATTCTTACCCATGCCAAGATATGTTTCATGCTAAATTGGGTTATTTTCTTCACTCCCCGGCGCTAATTTCTTCAATATTTCCATTAGATGGTCCAGTCTACTTGTTTTGTTTTCTGCGCAAATTCTGTAGGGGCACTATGAGTTCACACAATGCCACCTTTATTGCATGCAAGTGTCAAATTCACGCTCAGGGGTGAAAATTATTTTTGGTTTTTATCATTTGGATTTCAAAAAACTATGTATTTTTTATTAGAATCCAATATATGCCAATAAAGCTTGTAGATAGGGTGAAATGTGTTGTCTCTACGAATTCTATGTTTTTTGTTGCATTTTCTCCTAAGTTGGAACCACGCTTTCATCCTAAAGCGTTGTGAACCCGCATAGTGGATCATACCTCGTCTTCTAAGCTTCAAATTCACCTCACTTTTTGTGTAAAACTTTCATGCAATTTTTGTTAAACCTAGGGAGTATTACCAAAGTAATTCCCTCAAATTCTATGTTAAAAAATGTGTTAAAAAACAAAATTTCCTACGCATTGTGTTTTTTACCCTCTGCGCTACATTTTTTACCCTCTACACTGTGACTTTCCTTGGTCAAACTAATTCAATGATACCATTTGTAGTTGACTAAATAATTTGCTAAAGGTTTTGGCGGTGTAAGAGAAAAGTGGGAAACTTGAAATTTCTAGTTTTAGCCCAAACCATATCTGATACCACTGATATTCCTTTATTTCAAGAGGATTGGTTCAAAGGAATGGATTTTTATTTGGTTGCCTTCAAGGATTTTCTCAAGCCTAAACATAGGAAAGGGTATGGTTCATTTGTTCCTAGAAACAACCCGACAAGGGAGGGGCAGTAACTGGAGGAGGATGGGGAGGGTTATTTGTAGGCAACATGTGTCTAATATAAGTTGAGGATCAAACCCTACAATGGTTAGGATCAGTTAGGGTTCTGAAGGATTCACCGGTGCAGAAATGTAACTGGGGTTCTTCTATAGAGACAACGGGAGGGTGAGGGTCGAGACATGATTCCAGAAAGTGAAGCAAGGAAGGAGAGGGCGAAGTATAATCTGTATGAGAGAGGTAAAATGGGTCATTAGGGGATTTGGTTAATGGGGTTCTAGCAGATACATGATCGATCTCTAGGAAGGAGTTGAAATATGGAGGGTTAGGGTTATCTATGGCATATTCCGAGGAAACCCTAGAAGTAGAAACCATAGATTTTGGTAAATATTTTGACACAGGTGATTCCATAGCTGCAAAATGATGTGGAGGTCTGGTTGAGATGGACGTGAATTTGTGGGAGTCCTCTGAGAATTCAACAAGGTCTTCATCCATCTCAGCAACCAAAGGTGAATTAGCAAACTTGTAATAGTAATATGAGTCCAACAGGTGCCAATCTCTGTTGTAGATTCTCTCGTCCCCCCAAATGTGATGTTGTAGTTGTGAAAGTACATAAATACGATGGGAAGGAGGTTACCTGCTGAACTAAAATTGGGAGAAAAGACTTATCCGTGGTCATGTGTAGGTTGTAGGATCGAAACAAAAAAAAAAAAATTAGAGCAATGTTTCCTCGCAAATTATTCCTTCGGTCAATTGTTAGTCTGAAGAGGCATATGTATTGGTCCTGCTTCCAAAAATATCATTGAATAGATTTATTTCATTAATTTACTATCTCAGGAAATATATATTGATATTGAATCATTAGTAGTTTATTTTGATACAAATCTAGTTGTGTCTCAATTGAATAAAATTTATCGTGTGAGGGATCCTTGATTACATCTCTAATTTATGAGAGTGAGATTATTACAAATGTCATTAAATTTTATTACTTTCATTCATATTCCACGATCAGAAATCCACTTTCTTCTTAAATAGCTAATCAAGCACTAGATTGGCATATTAATCATTCACCACATTAAAAATCAAAATATCATAAAATAATCTGTATATATGATCAAACCATCACGAAATATCTATATATAGATAGGATTAATATGTCCAAAATATTATAAAATGTGGAAAAATGTCCTACAAAATTATGGATTAAGCCCGATCATGTCCATATCTCAAAATTTTTGGGCCTGAGCATCTCATAAAAATACAATGGAATTCTCCACTCGTCGGAAGATCCGCATCCACTCTCATGGTAATCCTACCACTCATCTCTCAGTGACCTTAGGGAGATCCTCTACTGCTTCCATGGGAACCTGGTGATTCAAACTCTCCATGTTCCTCTTGTTAGGTTTCTATGTCTAGGAATCTTGGTAATGTTACTCGTATTATGTCACTTGAGGTCATGTTTATAAGGTCATGTTAGTGTATTAGTTTGGTTTTCATGAGTGTCATGATATTAAAAGGTGAGATTTATGAAAGTATCATATGGTAAAAAAAAATATTTTTTTCATCATTTGAAATGTAATGGTCTCAAGAATTCATGATTCGAAGTTGTAATCATAGAAGGTCATTTTTCATTATAAGTAGTTCTAGATATCAATGTAATCAAGCTTTGGTTATCACATTCAAAGCATGGAAATAAAGTCTACTTCAAAAATAATCGTGCTAAGGGAATTGACACAAATTTGAAGGCATTGATGAGTCAATTTGGAGGTATTTTCAACGGCAGAATAATTATCTCAACAAAGGAGCTAACGGTTATGAGTAAATTACTTCTCTCTTCCCAAGCGTTGTGCATCCTAGTATGCATTGTGTTTTCATTAATGACCATTCAAAATTAGGATCAATGCCACAATTACCCACTCTAAGATATTTTTCATGCTAAATTGGGTTATTATCTTCACTCCTGAGCACTATGTTCTTCAACATTTCGATCAGAGGCTCCATTCTACTTGTTTTTTCTTTTTGCAAATTCTAGAGGGGCACTACGAGTTCAGACAATGGCACCTTTCTTGCATGCAAGCATCGAATTCATGCTCACATGTGAAAAATATTTTTTTCTTTTTATCATTTAGATTTGAAATAATTATGAAATTTTTATTAATAGCCAATATATGCCAATAAATCTTTTAGATAGGGTGAAATGTGTTGTCATTGTAAATTATATGTTTTTTGTTGTGTTTTGTCCTAAAATGACACTGCACTTTCATTCTAAAGTGTTGTGAACGCACACAATGGATCACACCTCATATTATAAGCTTCCAATTCACCTTTTTTCTTGTGTAAACCTAGCATGCATTTTTTGTTTAACCTAGGGACTATTACCAAAGTAAATTCCTCAAATTTTATGCTAAAAATGTCTTAAAAGAAAATTTTCCTACGTGCTATGTTTTTTACCCTGTGCGCCCTATTTTTTACCCTTTGAACTATGACTATCCCTGGTCAAAATACTTGTAAGAGATCAATTTTAAGAGTTTGGTAGGGTTTCTTGAGAGTTCATGCAGTTGTGGAATTTAATTTAATTGCTAGGTTGTGTTATAAAACATTTTCACAAGGTTTGGAATAGCCGAGAAACACCTCCATTGTTGCCTAATAACCCTACCAAATTCAATTCTACAAAATTGAAAATATGGAAACATGAGGGGAACAAATAATAAAGGGCAAGCCATTTTGTGTTTTTAACCTCAATACATCTTAGTCATTAATGCAGACCCAACCATCAGGCTAGTTTTTGAGCAAGTAGTGTGCATGATATTTTTCGTAAGAATTCGGGGATACCATTTGCAGTTGACTAAATAATTTGCTAAAGGTTTTGATGGTGTAAGAGAAAAGTGGGAAGCTTGAAATTTCTAATTTTAGCCAAAAAAATATCTAAGGCCACTAATATTACTTTAGGTGGAGAAGACTTGTTCAAAGGAATGGATTTTTAGTAGGTTGCCTTCAAGGATTTCTCAAGTCTAAACACAGGAAAGAGTATGGTTTATTTACTCCTAAAAAAAACCTTAGGAGGGAAGGGTAGTAACTGTTGGGTGCAGGAATAACACTTAAGAAAAACTCCTCAACACTTAATTTGTCAACCCGAGGGATCCGTAAACTTAGAGATGAAGAACAGGCAATGCCAGAGATGGTATGAATCTTCCTAATATAAATCCCTGCTTTATTTAAAGGAAAGGTTGTAGAATCAAATTAAAAAGAGATGGGCCCTTAAACCTGCTCCTTTAGAGATTTCCTTCTTGCCCTAATCTGTCCTGCACTTTCGCAGTCTGCTTGCACTAGTGCAGGAACAGAGATTTATATAGAAGGTATAAATTGTTTCTTTACTAAAAGCTTATTAATTTCGGCAAGGGCTTGAACTTTTCCAGGTTCAAAGCACTCATATCCCGTGGCAAGAAACCAATTCTTGCACTAGATCAGAGCTTCCTGCGCTTAGCATTTCATTCTTAAAATGAGTGCTTAATTATTGCGAGTGCTATTATACTGTTAAATAAAATTTCACACATAAAAACTGAATTTTTTTTATCTTAACAAAGTGCAAGAATAAAGAAACAATCAATATACATTTATCCTATCATAAGCATTTAATGATAGAAAGAATATTGCGGGACATGGACTAAGAAGGCTTGCTGCATCACACCAACATGCACTGGTGCAGGTTCATTTCTCCTTCTTGGACCATGCGGGGAAAAACAATCAAACAGAATTGCAAAAAAAGACATATCACACCAACGTGCACTGGTGCGAGGTTGTTTGTCCTGCTTGGACTAGGCGGAGGAAAACCAATCTGAAATCAAGTGTAGGAAAGGAAATTGCAAGAAAAGGAAATTTATCTACTTCACACAACGGATCTACTTTCACTAAGACAGGAATGCATGTGCTTAAAATTGAATCACACTTGACAATGTAAACACAAATTATAGGAAAATGGGAAATGGGGTAAATGTGCTGGGTTGGCTGGGCCCTAGCCAACCAGCGTGTTTCCCTTTTAAATAAAAATTATTCTTAGTACCTTAATCAATTTATCAGCTTAAATATAGAAACACAATTTATGAAACATGAGGCAGAGATCCCTTTTATTAGTTCACTGAGGCAAGTACATACATTAATGCATCGTCCAACCCAGATTCGGGTGATAACAAAATACAGTAACCTGTTACTGCCTCTCTTGCTGTGTCTTTATTCTCTTATACTATAAAAACTTTGCTTCTAGTCCTATTTACATTCTACATTATATAGATCTTTGGCCAAAGGCGAAAATAGATCATTCAACCAATTACATATCCAAATGCAGAATTTAGCTTTTAGGCCTTCAAAATTAGAAAGTTAGCAAAACAGGCCGTAGCCAATCTCCAACTTTCGTCCTTCACAGATTCGGTCTCAGCTGCCTTTGGATCGATCTTTCTGTCATGGCTGAAGCCGCTCAAAATGAGGTGGTGATCAAGGAGGTTGGGATCTCCTGCAAGGATTTTTTGTGCTGACAACTGTGCAAGATCTGATCTTGCACTAGGATCAACGGTCACGGTAAGTAATCTAACTACCAAATAAACATTGGAGATATCAATAAGTTACAAAGAGTGATTAAAAGTAATAAATCATGTAATAAATATTTAATTAATTCTAAGTTGAATTAAAATAATGAAAAATAAATTTTATACGAAATATGTCACCGTGCTTGGACTGGTGCAAGATGAGGGTGCATAAAAGAGGCAAAAAAACTGTAAATGGTTATGCTTTAGGAAGGGGAAAATGGAAAAAAGAGAGCAAATTAGGGGGATAACATCCTCCCATCCCTGAGTTGTTGTGTGTCCTCACACAAATCTTTACCTTTGCAAAAAACCCTTAAAAAGTTTGAGAATTCCAGCTCAATCCTACTTTCACATACTGACATCAGCCTGCAATGTTTCAAACTTCTTCTTTATGATGTTCTTTAGTTTCTTTGTCACCTTTTTAAGTCACTTGAAACATCGCACAACTCTGTACTTCCAAACTCTAACTTATCCTTTCTTTTTTTGGATCTCCATAGTTAATTCTTCTTTACTCTGTTCTTTATCCTCCTATTCTTTAGCTATGAGCTATTCTAAGTTCTGCACTTGAAGCTCTAGTTCAACTATCCGAGCAGCAGGAGTTACCAAATATTCTTCTTCTAGTTCTTCTTCTTCTTGCACTGGTGTAGAAGGGGATTCAACGTCCTATGGGGATTGTGGTTCTTTTCCTGCACTAGATTTGTCATTCTTTTTCCGAGGCCTTTTAATGAAATCAACCAAAAAAGTGTCATATTCAACCTCTACAAATTTTGCTATGTCCACAAGGACTGACAGGTTGTCTTCTTCGGGGGTCTGTGCATGTACTGGTGGCATAGAAGGAGTCTATTAAACATGTGCACTAGCTATCTTCTTATTTGGAGATGGCGAACTTTCTTCTATTGATTTTTTAGGTCGTTTCGTTTTTTCATCGGTGTAAGAAGAACTCCCCTTTACATTCTTACTTAGACCCTTGCTTATGCTGGTGGGGTCCTCTATCTCCTTTTCAACAGCTACCTTTTTATGTAGTTGTTTTAATAGCACCTCCCAGGTCATGCATTTAACTTCTAATTGTTTCCGAACCAAAATATTTATAAGGCTATGGTGATATAACTTCTTGTCGGCCTGGTATTCTCGTCCATCCCGCACACCCGTGGCCATTTTTTCCAAGCTCTTAAGCAAAAAAAGGGGGAAATTAATCCTCCACTGGGTGTGCCAGCCAGCTTAAAAATGCTGCAACATCCTAAAATGGTACAAAAAAGTGAGGGAGTACCTTCCCTCACAGGTTACGAATTTCTGTAGGATAAAAAGGAGGTTTCGCCACTGTCCCAGCAGGGCACTGCACGAAATTCCTTTCTTCCAATCTACCTTTATCTTGTTTTCGACAACAAAATGATGCCATCGCTTCCTTTCTAGTTTCTGATTTTTAAACCACTACTCACCAGTATTTTCCAATCCTATCGCTGCTACTATAAAATCTTTCGTAACGTCAAATTTTAGAGGCCCAACTTTTACTCAGCCATTTTTGAAACTTTTGGAAAATTGTAGGGCCACTTCACTATGTTTCCCATAAAAAATTTTCAAGAATTGAAGAAAGCCTGAGTCTCGCAATTGTGCAAGACTGTTGCAATACTCAGCAGTCTGTTCTGCCCCACTGAGAGACAAAGGTTCTATTCGAACAGGCAGCATCGCTGCGTAACGATTATGAACAGTCAATAATTTACATGCAACACGAGGAAAATTGGTTCTTATAGATAGGGATCCAACCGTCCATCATCCCTTCCATATTATCACCCATTCATTCCACTGAAATAGCTATGGATGTGCGGCATCTTTGAGATCGTGCAGGACTGGTACTAGTGGCAGCGTTTTAACGGCTAGGTGAGGTAATCATTATGAGTGAAGGACATCTACGATTATGGCAGAAAAGGGAAATTATATCCAAGGAATGGTTAAACACTTCCGCACTCCTTCATAATTCAAAAGAATAACTTTAAAATTCATTAAAAAATGATCATGATTTCTAACTTAAAAACACCTTGTACTTTAAATAATTTTCTTCTTGTTAATATGATAACACAAGTACTCATCGACTAAGTAAAAGGACTTCTTATATACTTTCATGATGATAAATTTCCTATGACGTATGCTATAAAAAGAACAAATTGTACTATGTTTATGATAGGGTGCATGCTTGCACTAGTCTGCTTGCACCACTTAAACTATGCTATTCTGCTGGTACCATTCTGCTTACGTTATTATATAAGATGACATGCTTGCACTAGTGTAAGCATAATATCTGGAAAAAAAATAGGGAATTTAAGTAAAATATAGGTTGGACTTCTAACATGGCTTCCTCAACTTATACTGGAAATTTTCTTCGCCCTTTCTTGATGCTTCAGAGCATATCCTTTTGCTCTTTGTGCACGACATCCTACAATGAATTCATAAGGGAAAAAAGAAGTGGGAAAAGGGAAATTTCAGATTGGGAAGGAATTTTGTTACAAGGATTCGAGGAATAGTACCACAAGAGGGGATAAATAGAAGTGGGATAGGGAAAACAATTCAAGGGTAAAGTGGGGTTTTATGAAACGAACAGGGTAAATTCGGAAGAATATGGGAAGGTTAATCATTCTGGGACTGAAGAAGAAAGCTGAGGGAATATTACAAAAGTGGAATATGAAGAAAGGAAAAAAAAAATTTGGAAGATCTACCAACACTAGTGCAAGAAAAATAACTGTAGCGAGAATTAAGCATTACTTGAATAAAAATATCCATGCTAATTACCCCAATTGTATAAAGGTTGGTTCTACTAAACCTACTTTTACTTGGTGGTCGCTAGCATCTCCAAATATCAAGCAACATTCTCTTTTTATTAGAAGTTTTTGATCTTCCTGCCAGCAAGCTGGTTTTTAGGTTGATCCTTCTGCAATCATGTCAGCGAACTGATTTTCATAATTACAGGAAAATATTTTTTCTTTACTTTTTATTTAAAAAAAAAGTTGTATTTAAATTTTTTTTTTAAGAAGAAGAAGAATTCATGTTTTCAAAAGGTTGGTATTACCATTCACCACTATCATCCTGAATTGTTGTTGGCCTTGTTGTGTAAAATATTTCCTGGCAAGTGGTTGAAAATACTTCTTTAATGTTGTGTAACCAGCTTCAAAAGTAGAAGAAAAGAGATATAAACGCCTTAGAAATAAGCCACTTCGAGGGGGCAACCTCCAATACATTACATAAATGCACAATTCTTGGATTATACAATTCACAAAACCTCCTTTCTATATATAGGAGTCCATGGGGCCATAATGTAATCCTAGCCGACCTAACAATAATAATTTAAGGGCACAATAATAACAAAATGGGGGTTACAAGGGTACAATAATAACAATAAAGGGTTTAAACTAACAATAATAAGGGGCTATACTAGTGATATAGGGACCTAACATGCCCCTCTCCTTCAAAAAAGTGTTGTCCTCAACACTTGAGTAGCTCCGGGTGCTTCTGTATAAAATTCTCATCCTCCCATGTAGAATCTTCAGTGGGTAAGTTCTTCCACTTGATGAGATACTCTCAAATTGATCGATTCCGTAGTTGTCGAGTTCTTTTTTCTATGACTGCTTCAGGTTCCAATATGATCTTCCCTTCCCCATCAAGTTCTGGCAATACTGTTTGAACTGGAAGATTTTCACCTATAACCTTCTTTAAGCATGAAACATGGAACACTGAATGTACTCGCGAAGAAGCAGGAAGCTCCAATTTGTATGCCATAGTACCAATCTTTTGCAACACCTTGTAAGGACCATAGTACTTTGGTGATAATTTATTATCCTTCTTTTCTTGCTTGAGGGACATTTGTTTGTATGGTTGTAGCCATAAAAATACCCAATCTCCTACATCAAAACTTCTCTCGCTACGATGTTGATCTGCCTGTTGTTTCATTCGATTTTGTGCCAAATTCAGGTTATCCTTTAAGAGTTGGAGAACTTCTTGCTAATGCTCGATGTGATCTTCCACTGCTTGAACCTTCGAATTTTCCCTTAAAGATGATGTGATCGATGGTGGATGATATCCATAAAGTGCCATAAATGGGGTCATTTTTGCTGCAGTATGGAAGGAAGTGTTATACCACCATTTAGCGAGAGGTAACCACTTGACCCATTGTGTTTGTTTATCGGATACAAAACAACGAAGATATCCTTCCAAACATTTATTTACTATCTCAGTTTGACCATCAGATTGAGGATGATAAGATGAGCTATGAGCTAATTGAGTACCCTAACAAGAAAATAACTCCGTCCAAAAATTTCCAGTAAAAATGGGATCTCTGTCGCTCACAATAACCCTTGGGCTTCCATGTAGCTTTTGAATTCCGTCCATAAATGTAGTAGCAACTGTACTTGCTTTAAATGGATGAGATAAAGCACAAAAGTGTGCATACTTGGTAAGTCTATCAACTACCACCATGATGACACTCTTTCCTTCGGACTTAGGTAAACCTGTGATAAAATCCATTGAAATCTCCTCCCAACGTTGACTTGGAATGGATAAAGGTTGTAGAAGTCCGGGGGTCTTAATTGTTTCCACTTTATTCTGCTGGCAAACCAAACATTCCGCCACAAACTTTTGAATATCAGATTTAAGGCCATCCCAAAAAAATTCTTTCTTCACCCTGTGGTAAGTTTTAAAAAATCCCGAGTGTCCTCCTAAAGGAGAAGTGTGCAATTCCAGAAGAATCTTTTCTTTTAGTTGGGAATTCTTACAAAGATATAAGCGATCTTTGTACCATAAGGAATCATTTTTCCAACTAAATGTATCAGATGTACTAGGATCTTGCCGCAACTTTTGAATGAGTATCCATACATCTTTGTCCTTCTTCCATTCATCTCTTGCTTCGGTTATCCAATCTGGTTGGATAATAGAAATGGCACAAAGCAATGCTTCCACCTCTTCATTCTTTCTTGAGAGTGCATCTGCAACAACATTCAGCTTTCCTTTTTGTAGATTATTTCAAAGTCATAACCCAACATCTTTGTGACCCATTTTTGCTGTTCTTCTGACGATAGTCTTTGTTCCAAAAAGTGTTTAAGACTATCATGATCAGTTTTTACCTTGAAGTGTCTTCCCATTAGGTAAGTTCGCTATTTCTTTAGTGCATGTAGTATTGCTAACATTTCCTTCTCATAAATAGGTTTCTGTAAATACTTTCCTTTGATTGGACGACTTTCAAAAGCAATGGGTCTTCCTTCCCGCATTAAAAGTGCACTAATTCCATTTCCTGAGGCATCACATTCCACAATAAAGGTTTTTGTGAAGTCTGGTGTAGCTAAGACCGGTGCTAGGCACATTACCTCTTTAAGACGTTCAAAGGCCTTAGTTGCTTTAGGAGTCCATGAAAATGCATCTTTCTTCAATAATGTTGTTAGAGGTGCTGCTATTCTCCCATAATTCTTAACAAACTTGCGATAATACCCCGTTAACCCGAGAAATCCTCGCAACTGCTTTATGGTTGTGGGGACTTTCCATTCCTCAATGGCTTTAATTTTGTTAGGGTATACCTTAATACCCTTGTGAGATACAATATGACCCAGATATTCCACCTCTTATACTCCAAAGAAACATTTGGATGTTTTTTCATATAATTGTTTCTCCTGCAATAGTTTGAGCACCCTGTCAACATGTTGAACATGATCCTTCCAAGACCCGTTGTAGATTAGTATATCATCAAAAAATACTAGCACAAATTTTCTAAGGAAGGGTTTGAAAATGGAATTCATCAACCCTTGAAATGTAGAAGGTGTATTGGTAAGGCCAAAAGGCATGACCAAAAATTCATAATGACCCTCATGAGTTCAAAATGTTGTTTTTGGAATATCTTCAGTCTTCATTCTAATTTGATGATATCCTGAATGAAGATCCAACTTGGTAAAAATAAATTGCTCCATGTAATTCATCCAATAATTCATCAATCACAGGAATGGGAAATTTGTCTTTAATGGTGAGCTTATTGAGCTCCCTATAATCCGGACACATTCGCCATGATCCATCCTTCTTGTGTACCAACACTACAGGAGCAGAGAAAAAACTTTGACTGGGTTGAATTATACCCGCCTCTAACATTTCTGCAATCATACGTTCAATTTCGCTCTTTTGGAAGTAAGGATATCTATAAGGCCTGATGTTTGGAGGAACACTTCCTGGAATCAAATGAATAGCATGATCATGATCATTAATAGGTGGGAGTCCTTGGGAGTTTCAAACACCTTGGAATGATTGTCCAAGACTTGCTGGAGATCTGCAGAAATAGATGATTTTGATGTCGGAACTTCTAGTGATCATAATTGTGCAATTACGCCTCGTTGTTATTTCTTTAGAAGCTTTGTCATGACATTAGAGCTTATTATCCTTCCCGGCTTCCCTTCAATACCCCGTAATTCGACTTCCTTTCCTTCTGAAAAAAATTTCAAGAAAAGTTCCTGAAAATTAAAAGCTACCGTCCCCAAAGATTGTAACCATTGTACTCCTAGTACAACGTCAGCACCTCCCATAGGAATGGCAAGCATTGGACTAGTCAATACATATTCCCCCATGGTTAGCTTGATATTATGGCATTTTCCGGAGCAATTTATAGTTCCTCCATTTGCAACCATCACTTGAAATTCTGGTGCTGGGTATAGGAAACAATTTAATTCCTTGGCTACCTTATAATGAATAAAATTATGGGTGCTACCTGAATCAATCAACACTATTACCCTTTTCTTCTTTATATGTCCTTCTATCTTGAGAGTTTGAGGAGTGGTAATTCCCGCCAGTGCATTACACGATATGGTCGGATTCATTTCTTCCTCTTCTAGGGGTGGTTCCTGGTGTATATCCTCTTCTTGTTCATTTTCTTCTTCTTCTTCACAATCTATGTAAAATAATTTCTTCTCAGCACACTTATGACCTTTAGTGTATTTGCTATCACAACTGTAGCAAAGCCCTTTTGCTCTTTTGCTCCGAAACCATTCATCTTAGTTTCCACGCCTTTCTTCAAACCGTCCATATTCACTTCCATGCCTTTCTTCAAACCGTCCATCTTCACTTCCATGCCTTTCTTCAAAACTTCCATATCATTTTTTGTTGTTCTTTGCGAGAGCGAAATTTGTTGCATTTGCTCTTGTAATTTTGACATGTCATGTTGCCATTCTTCATCTTCATGAGTAATAGTAGAGCCTTCTAAAGGCTTAATGGGTGTTTAATTCTTTTTAGGGGCCATTTCAGACTCCAATATTGATATATATTCTACAATAGGCCCTTGCAATCAATTCAACTTGATTCTTCAAACAAGACTTATGCAATTCGGAAAAAAAATACACACCTTTTACTAGCTTTGAGGAGCTCGATATTGAAACTGTATTATCTCTGTGCTTGAAAATCTTAGATATCTGAAATTCAGCCCTGTAGTAGCCCTCTGAAGCTTCTTTCAAATGCCACAGGTCTGACTTGATTTTGATGCTCCAAGACAAAGTTGTGTCCAATCTCCCACAATGACCTAATTCTGGACTGGTTCAGTAGAGCGAACTTGTACGACTTGCCACGTGTCACTGTTTTGTCCTTTCTCTCTGAAATTGATAGAGAAGAAACTATAGGCTGTGTACTTGTGACCAATTTTGACGGCACTCCAATCCAATCTTCAGAGAGAGAGTTATTGAACGTTTCCCACGATCACCTCTTTGAGATGAAATTCAGGAGCCTGAACAAGCACTACCTTCCACAGATCATATCTCCAAAAATATTGCGAACCAAGTTCTGAAATTTTTTGACGAATTTCCTCAGGATTTCCGCTTCGTACCATATGAATTTCAGGTTCTGACCCTTCGTAAAAAAAAAATTATAGCGAAAATGCCACGATGACCTGTTTATGAGCCTGAAAAAATACCTAACTTCCACAGATGATATCTCCTCAAATATTGCGAACCAAGATCTGAAATTTTTAGACAACCTTCCTCAAGATTTCAGCTTCGCACCCTAGAAATTTCAGCTTCTGAAGCTTCGTAGAAAAAAAGTTATAGCGAAAATGCCACGATGACTTGTTTGGAGCAGCGAAACCCTAGAATCCCAAAGCTCTGATACCAAATGTTGTGTAACCAGCTTCAAAAATAGAAGAAAAGAGATATAAACGCCTTAGAAATAAGCCACTTCGAGGGGGCAACCTCCAATACATTACATAAATGCACAATTCTTGGATTATACAATTCACAAAACCTCCTTTCTATATATAGGAGTCCATGGGGCCATAATGTAATCCTAGCCGACCTAACAATAATAATTTAAGGGCACAATAATAAAAAAATGGGGGTTACAAGGGTACAATAATAACAATAAGGGGTTTAAACTAACAATAATAAGGGGCTATACTAGTGATATAGGGACCTAACATTTAATCTGTGTCCATTTACCAAGAATACTGAATTTTTTCCATCAATAGTTTTAAATTGTACTGCTCCATTCTTGAATACTCAGATCACTTCATAAGGTCCCATCCAACGTGTACGGAATTTCCCTTTAAAAATTTTAAATCTAGAATCATAAAGGAGCAC
Source organism: Pinus albicaulis (assembly GCA_034641835.2). NCBI lineage: Eukaryota > Viridiplantae > Streptophyta > Pinopsida > Pinales > Pinaceae > Pinus > Pinus albicaulis. The sequence goes on from CM076577.1 coordinate 818,034,833, forward strand.
CCAATCACCTCGTTGGAATTTATTTTTTTGAATAGAATTGTCATGCCACCTTTTGCATTGCTATTGAATTAGTATGTTCTTCTAAAAAACATCCCTACGAAATTCATATAACTCATTTAATTGGAGAAGACGATGTTGTTGTGCCTCAGAGAGATCTAGTCCTAACTGAACTACGGTTTTGAAAGTTTTGATTTGGAATTAAATTGGTAACAGGACCTGTTTTCCATATACCAATTCATATGGTGTATGTCCCGTGCCATTTCTCCAAGTGGTTTTGTATGCTCACAAAGCATCTGGTAATATTTCAGCCCAGTATTTCTGATGCATATTTACTATCTTTGTAAGTATGGACTCGATCGCTTTATTTGTGGATTCCACCCATCCATTTGCTTGCGGGTGATACGAAGTGGATTTCCTGTGCCAGATCTTGTATTGCTCCATCACACCCTGTACCAGATTAGAAATAAACTACGCAACATTGTTAGAAACAATTTCTCTAGGCACACTAAATCTAGTAAATATTTTAGTAAAAAGAAAATCAATGACAACTTTTTCTGTAGCAAAGGAAACAGCTTTAGCTTCTACCCATTTTGTAACAAAATATGTACAAACCAAAGTATGCTTTTTACTTAATGACTTTGGATTTATTAGCCCTATAAAATAAATAGTCCATTTTTCAAACATCTCAATCATAACTTGGGGGAATAAATTCATTTCATTGGTTTTATTAGGCTGGCCCACTCGTTGACAGCTATCACATCGCCTGACATATTGTTTGGCATCCTTAAACAAGGAAGGCTAAAAGTAACCAGCATGCAATACTTTATATGCAGTCTGCTTATCAGCGAAGTGGCCTCCACAAGATTCATCATGAGTAGATTTCAATATGTCAAACACTTCCTCCTCTCTTACACATCTACGGATAATTAGATCTAGACCATTGTAAAAGAGATCTCCTTGAATACAGGAGTATGCAACACTTTTCTGAATAATATTCCGCTTTTCACGAGCAGACAAGTGGGGTGGTGTTTTCCCAGTAACCAAGTAATTAGAAATGTCAGCAAACCACAGAGAATCTGTTGACATAGAAAAAGGATGTTCATATAGAAAATCATCATTAATAGGAGTTGCTTCACCAGGATTATCTAATCTAGAAAGAAAATCTGCTACAACATTAGATTTTCTTGGTCTCTCAACAATAGTAACATTAACTTCCTGCAACAATAGCAACCACCTAGTAACACTACCACTAGTCAATGGTTTTTTCATCAAATATTTAATCGCGGAATGATCAATATGTACAAATACTTCATATCCTGTAATATAGTGCTTTCACTTATTAATTGCAAAAATTATAGCTAAAAACTCTTTCTCTATAACTGTATAATTTAATTCAGCGGAAGACAAATTCTTACTAATATAATAAATAACATAGGATTTCTTATTTTCCTCTTGTCCTAAAGCTGCACCAATAGCCAATTCTAAAGCATCTGAGGAAATGTGAAAAGGCAGGGACTAGTTAGGACCTCTCAAAACTGGTGCCTGTACTAACTTTGCCCTCAATGTTTCAAAAGACTGTTGGAAATCTGTGGACCAAGAAAATTCACTATCCTTAGCTAGAAGTCGGAAAAGAGGGGCAAGTATCTTAGAAAAATTTTCAATGAATCTTATATAGTAACCAGCATGTCCTAAAAAACCTCTTACTTCCCTTTGAGTTTTGGGTGCAAGAAGATGCAGAATGATTTCAATATTTGTTGGATCAACCTCGATACCTTTTCCAGAAATAAAATGGCCAAGTGCCACTCCTAATTTGCACATTAATCTACACTTATTGTCACTCAAGGTGAGATGGGCTTCCTAACAATGGAGAAGTACTTTCTCCAAATTTTTGAGAGCTTCCTGAAAAGAATCACCAAACACAGAAAAGTCATCCATATAAATTTCTAGAAATTCTAGATCATCAAAAATGGCGAGGATTTCCCTTTGAAAGGTAGTTGGGGAATTACATAAAACAAATGGAAGCACTTTATAAGAAAATGTACCCCATGGAAATGTAAAAGTAGTTTTATCCTGATCTTTGGGTGCAATCTGTATCTGGTTATAGCCACTGAAGCCATCCAAAAAGGAAAAATATTTCTTTCTTGCAAGGGTATCAAGCACCTGGTCAATGAAAGGGAGAGGGAAGTAATATTTGAGAGTGGATTTGTTTAATTATCGATAATCAATACAAATACACTATCTTCCATCTTTCTTAGGTACTAGCACAAATGTAGAGACCCACTGACTATCAGAAATAGGATAGATAAAACCGGCATCCAAGAGTTTATGTACTTCTTCCTTCACAATATCTCTTAGAGCTGGATTCATTCACCTTTGGGGTTGTTGGACAGGTCGAGTTCCTTCCTGAATATAGATATGATGTGTACAAGTTTGAAGAGGAATACCCTTCATATTTTCATAGCCTCGAGCAAATGTGCTAAGATTGTTTTGCAACAAATTCACAAGCTACTCCTACTGAGATGAGTCCAAATCTGAACTAATATGCAAGGATTTACCAGGGCTAATCTCAACAAGAGTAGTATCAGGCTCAGGAGTACTCAAGGGAGTGGTCAAATGCAGTGGTATAGAAGAATTAGAATCATGATTATCTTGAAAATATAGGCTGAAAATCTGGCTCAATGGCTCAAAATTAGGCATAGTGTCTAGATTATTCAGGAAATATTGAATCTCATCTTCTTGTGAAGAACCAGTATAATGATGGATAAGGGAAATGGGTTGAGTCTCCTCATCACTACTTTGATCCAACCATAAATTATCTCGAAGGTCCTGAATGGATTTGGCAGGGGGGTATAGGGTAAATTTCTTCCTAGAATCGCCATGCGAAATATACATATCACCAGAATGACATCCAATATATGCATCGGCCATAGTAAGCCATGGTTGACCCAAGATCAAGGGATGTCCTCCTACTGGGTTCTTTGGCTGAAGCACAATGAAATCAACAGGATATTCCCAATAATCTAATGAGATGATCACATCATCCAATACTCTTTCTGGCTTAATTTTAGATCTATCTGCTAGTTCAAGCACAGTGGGAGTAGGGCAAAGATGAGATAACCGAAGTTGATCCATGGTTTGCTTATTCGTGACATTAATTGTTGCCCCCAAGTCTATAAGAACATTAAAGACTAGGACATTACCAATATGAACTGAGACAACAGGGTTTCCGGGATCAGTATATTTTTCCACAGACACACATCCCATCATCAACTTTGCTGCCCTACCAAAAAATTGAATGGTTTGGGGTTCCACTCTCTTCCTCCTAGGTTTTTTGATACAGAGTTCCTTAATAATCTTGGTACAAATGGGGATCTCTTTAATGGCTTGAAGCAAAGGTATCTTAATGAAAATATTCTGAAGCTAAGATGCCAAACTAGTCTTAGAAATAGGCTCACTTCTTTCCATTACTAGCCTCTCTGAGAAGGGAGGCTAGTTGGAAGAATATGGCAAGGATTCAGAGGGTAAGGGCTGCTTAGTGGAAAATTTTGGAGAATGGTTAAGAGTTTCCCCTTCTCATTTATCTTCAACAATCATTATAGGTTTCTTCTAATTTTTTGATGTTACAGTCCTTCCCGATCTTAATTGAATATCATGAACCCCAACTGGAATAGACTGGTACTCGAATGGTAAAGGTGGGTTTGTTACATAGATCATTTGCACTGCTTTATTATTGTTACGATTGGGCATAGGTTGAGAAGGCAACTAAGGAGGTCGAAAGTGTGGAGGTAAAGGCAACAGTGGAGTAGACTAACTCGGAAGTTGAGGCATTGAATAAGTTGTATGCGTAGATGGATATGACTGCATAGGTGGTTGGTAGGAATATGGAGAATGATTTGGCCCTCTCCAACCTTGTTGCCATGGTTGAGAAGGTTTCCCATGCTGATATTGATTCCCATACTGCCACTTATGATTAGTTTTAGGATACGAATATGCATGTGAATTATAACCAAAATAGTGTGGAGAAAATTCAGGAGCCATACCTGCACCTACCTCAGGCCAATTCTTTCTTTCTCCCATAGCATACAAGTATTCATCTTCAGGCTGTCCCCCTGAAAATACAGCTTTAAGTCCTAGTATAGAGGGACATTTTTTTGTGACATGGTTTTCTACACAAATAGCACACTTATTAGTTTCTTAAAAATTAAGAGGACACTCTTTAGGAGGATGCTTGTCTCTACATTTAGGACAGAAAATACATAATGACTCTTGTTCCTTCATGAGTTTTTGCTGAAATATTAAAGAGTCTAACTATTTGGTAACAATATTCATTATATCAATTTTCATGTTTTTCATTTTATTTTCTAGTCCAATAATCATAACATTAGTAGATTTAGTTTTTCTATTTCTATTTCGAGTTCCTCTACTGGATCTATACTAATTTCTTGAAAATTTCCTGCGTAATTCACAAATTTTTTCAAAATTTTGCTGAGAAATATCACATTGTCCTAACAGATTTAAATTATTTCTACCATTATCAGTAAGTCCTCTTAAGAACGATTTCAATTCGAGAGAAGCTTATTGAACGATTTAACTTGACGCGATGGCGAAACAAGGGACTGGGGTTTGCAGTGATGTTTCATTGGATTGCATCGGCCCGGCCTCTCACTGGGCTAGCCGCCTTCTTCTTTTGAACCAGCTTGCAAACATGGAGTTGTCGGCTTGCAACCTTCTGCTCAGGGATGTTCGGGGAAAAGATGATGCTGCCGTCTGGGCGGCTCCACACCCTGGAAATGACCCAGAAGGCTTTGAAGAGACCGCCTTCGTAGCTGTTTTCCTCGCAAAAAAGACTTACTCTGAAGATGTTTCCGATCTCGCCCTAGCGGAATGCCAGCAACATATATGGCCCTCTAACCTGCTAATTTGGCTTGCCGGGTTACTAGCGAAGGCAATCCACATTGTCCAGGACGTAGACTTGAATCTGCAGGTCAGTGCACCTATGATCAGGTCGTCCCTTGGCATATATGATGCCACCATCTGGGAGGTAGCTTTCATAGCAAAAGCTTTAGTCGGCTTCGAAGCTGCCGCTCTTGCAGTTGCTCAATATGCAAATAGAAGAAACCCTGAAAACCCCATAGATCTCTTCTCGGGCGTACGCAAGTAGCAGATCTACTCATCGATCCCGCCAGATCGACCTGCAAAGGCTCCAAAGATAGGTATACACACTGACCGCATCCGTGCTCCTCGCCCGGTGCTGGCCAATGCTCAAAGCCTGGCGAACTTGGACATGGATCTATCCACTGCTGCTCAAAAACTGGTTTCTTTTATGAGCCAGCCAAATCTGCCAGATTTTCCAGAGGGAGCACTTGAATTTCAGATACAAGTCACACTCTCGAGAAAGATGATATTGCAATGGGTGCGTCCGATAGATCTTGTGCAGAATCTACTACAAAAGCTCGAATGCCGCCTAGGGATCCCCTTTGTTTACTTGAGACTTCTATATAAAGGTAAGAAAATTCTGAACACCCTTCCCCTCTTCTATTACAGCATTCAAAAGGATGCTTCTATTATGGTTACTTTTCGTTTAAGAGGCGGCTCTATTGGGCAGAATTCCTCTGCCCCTTCTTTCTCTTATAAAGACGCAGTCCACAAAGACGCTGCCCACCCTTAGGCCTCTTCGAAAGCACCTAAACCAACTATGTCCCCAAATCCATTTTTGGTAGATAAATCAGAGGAAGTTCCAACTATCAGTTTCACTCATTCTGATATTGACGAACGATACCAACTTTTTGCAGAATCCGCAATCATATGCAGATTTAATGGGCTATGGCCACGCACAGCAGATCTATACCAATGGATCCACACCAATTGGACTAAAAGAATCAAGATCTTCTTATGTTCAAAGGGATTCTTCATCGTGGATTTTGACGTAGCTGAAGACTATCAGAAGGCTTTAACGGGAGGGCCTTGGTTCTGGGGTTTAGCTGGACTTTTCCTCACCCCTTGATTCCCAGACTTTGACCCTTCTACAACTGTGATCACCAAGCTTCCCATTTGGGTCCGGTTACCGAATCTTCTAGCACATCTATGGCATATCTCTATCTTCATAGCCATTGGAGATACCCTAGGTTAATTTAAAGCTACAGACTCCTCAAGAAAGGAAAATGGACTTTACACCTATGCCAGAATATGTGCAGAAATAGATATCAACAAAGGACTGTCGGATCAGATCAACCTTAAGATTGGAGATTTCCACTGGACACAAACCTTGGACTGCGAAAATACAGCCTTCCATTGCAGACATTGTCACCAAACAGGGCACCTCCAGAGTACATTTTCCCAACTCCTCAGAAAAAAGAAGAACCTAAATCGCAAACCCAAATCCAAGAGCTGGAGTCCCTGTGTCCCTTCCCCTTCTATGGATGACACAGATTACTCTAGTTCGGATGAGGAGGAACTTGAATCAGATGGGGAAAATGATGAGACTCTGTTGGACACTCCCTCAGTCAGTCCGACAGTCCCCTCTACCTTGCCGATCTTTCAGAAACGTTCTCATGTATCCACGTCTTCAGATTCGGACAAGGATATACCGCCGCTAGAGCAGAATAGTCTACAACTTGTTATGACTCATCCAAACTCCACTGGCTGGGTCAAAGTAGATAAGAAAAAGGGCAAAAAATGTCGTGTGGTAGTAACCACACACTCTGGGTAGCTTCCTTCGCTCAGAGGCAGCTTTTTGTATTCCCGTGTCTCTTGTGCTCATTCTATGTTTTTCTATTAGAAGCGAGGTTGATAGCCTATCACCTATGGCTCCCTTACTTCTCTGTTTTGCTTGCATGCAAGCTTGTTTGTACTATACATTTACTATTTTAATAGAATTATTCTTACTGAGAAAAAAAAAAAAAAGTCCTCTTAAGAACAAGGTTCTAATAGTACTACGATCAAACTTAAGTTTCGACCTTTGTAAATTATACAGAAATATTTCTAGGTAATCTTCAAGAGTTTCATCATCATCATCCTGTATGATTGTAAAAATCTCATCCTGGATGTCCCAAGTTTTGCAATATTTTTTATATTTAGACAAAAGAACTCTCTTCATATGATCCCAAGAGGTTATAGTGTTTCATCCTAACCCCATAAACCAGCGTAGAGCTGAGTCCTTGAGAGTAAAAGGAAATAATCTTAACTTCTAAGTGTTAGTTGAATAATCATAACTACTACACAGAATATCAAACTCGATTAGAAAAGAGTCAGGATCTTCATGAAATTTACCATGGAAAGGAGGGAGAGATGATGGTGGAATATTCTTCATTTGTGCCACAGTATCAGGATCCACAATTGGAAACACAAAAGTGGATTGTTCTTCACTTACCTAGTTTTCACCAGTCCCTTCCAAATAATCTTCATGGTCCACCATTGTTTCCCTTTTACTTGTACCGCTCTCAATAGGCTGAACCACACCTCAGCTGTTGTCACCAGAATCTAGGTGGATTGTTCCCGCGTGATGGGTTTGAATTGGATTGGGCTTCCTGCTTACAGAAGGAGACCCAATATGAGAATTGTTTTCAGAATTATTTTGGCCCTTAGTGGGCTTCGAACCCTTACCTTTTCTAGGCATTCATTTGAAAAAATAAAGAAAAATAACAAACAACTTCTAATAAAAAAATGTTGTCAAAAATCAATTAACACCAGTAAAATTCGTTCAAAGAAGCTTTTCCAAACAATACTGCAAAAATAAAGGAAAATTTACCTGTATTGTATAATCAGAAAATTCTTACCAAATCAAATCGCCTCCCCAACAACGGCGCCAAAATGTTGGGTGCAAGAATTACACTTAAGCAAAACTCCTAAACACTTAATTTTTCAACCCAGGGGATCCATAAACTTAGATATGAAGCACAGGAAATGCCAGAGATGGTATGAATCTTCCTAATATAAATCCCTAGTTTCTTTAAAGGAAATATTGCAGAATCAAATTAAAAAGAGAAAAAGGAAACTTGAACCATCAAAATAATCTAAGACTGGAACAAGGAAGAATGCATTTGTAAGAGGAATTAAAGATAAAATGCAGTCACTCTAGCTAATTATTGTTTAACTACTGAGTGTGTGTTTTTATTTAGTAGAGACGCTTAGAAGTCTCATCAGATGGGCCCTTAAATCTGCTCCTTTAGAGATTTCCTTCTTGCCCTAATTTTTCCTACACTTTCGCAGTCTACTTGCACTAGTGTAGGAACAGAGATTTATGTAGAAGGTATAAACAATGTCTTTACTAAAGGCTTCTTACTTCATTCAAGGGCTTGAACTTTTCCAGGTTCAAAGCACTCAGATCTTGTGGCAAGAAACTAGTTCTTGCACCGGATCAGAGCTTCTTCCACTTAGCATTTCATTCTTAAAATGAGTGCTTAATTATTGCAAGTGCTATTATACTATTAAATAAAATTGCACACGTAAAAAGTGAATGTTTTTTTTATCTTAACGGAGTGTAGGAATAAAGAAACAATGAATATACATTTATCCTATCATAAGCATTTAATGAAAGAAATAAGATTGCGGGAAGTAGACTAAGAAGGCTTGCTGCATCACACCAACGTGCACTGGTGCAGGTTCATTTCTCCTACTTGGACCAGGCAGGGAAAACCAATCAAACATAATTGAAAAAAAGGAGATATCACTCCAACATGCACTAGTGCAGGGTTATTTCTCCTACTTGGACCAGGCAGAGGAAAACCAATTTGAAATCAAGTGTAGGAAAGGAAATTGCAGGAAAAGGAAATTTATCTACTTTAAAAAATGGATCCACTTTCACTCAGACAGGAATGCATGTGCTTAAAATTAAATCACACTTGACATTGTAAACACAAATAATAGGAAAACGGTAAATGGGGTAAACGTGCTGGGTTGGATGGGCCCTAGCCAAACAGTGTGTTTCCCTTTTAAATAAAAGTGTTGCTCAGTACCTTAATCAATTCATCACCTTAAATATAGAAACGCAATTTATGAAACATGAGGCAGAGCTCCCTTTTATTAATTCACTAAGGCAAGTACATACATTAATACATCGTCCAACCCAGATTCGAGCAATAACAAAATACAACAACCTGTTACTGCCTCTCTGGCTATTTCTCTGTTCTCTTCTGCTATCAAAACTTCGCTTCTAGTCCTATTTACATTATAAATTATATAGATATTTGGCCAAAGGAAAAAATAGTTCATTCAACCTATTACATAACCAAACATAGAATTCAGCTTTTCGACCTTCAAAATTAGATAGTTAGCAAAACTAGTTGTAGCCAATATCTAGCTTTCATCCTTCACAGATTCGGTCTCGGATGCCTTTGGATCAATCTTGCTGTCGTGGATGAAGCTACTCAAAATGAGGCAGTGATCAAGAAGGTTCGGATTTGCTGCAAGGATTTTTTGTGCTGGCAACAGTGCAGGATCCGATCTTGCACTAGGATCGACGATCACGGTAAGTACACTAACTACCAAATAAACATTGGAGATATCGATAAGTTACAATGAGTGATTAAAGTAATAAATCATGTAATAAATAATTAATTAATGCTAAGTTGAATTAAAAATATGAAAAATAAATTTTATATAAAATATGTCCCCGTGCTTAGACTGGTGCAAGATGAGGGTGCATAAAAGAGGTAAAACAACGGTAAATGGTTATGATTTAGGAAGGGGAAAATGGAAAAAAGAGAGAAAATTAGGGGGCTAACAGTAACCGGAGGAGGATGGGGAGGGTTAATAATAGGCAACGTGTTTTCGATAAAATTCGAGGAGAAATCCATACAAGGGCCAGGATTAGTTATGGTTCGGGAGGGTTTACTAGTGTAGAAATGGAGTGGGAGTTCTTCGATAGAGATAACGAGAGGGTGAGGATTGAGACACAATTCTGAAAGTGAAGCGAGGAAGGAGAGGGTGTAGGATGATCCATATGAGAGAGAAAATTTGGGTCATTAGGGGATCTCGTGAACATCATTTCAACAGATACATAATCAATTTCCCAGAAGGAGTTGAAATATGGAGGGTTAGGGTTATCTAGGGCATATTTCAGGGAAACCCTAGAAGCAACAGCAAAGTATTTTGGTAAATATTCCTCCACCGATGATTCCATAGCTATGAACTGATGTGGAGATGTGGTCGAGATGGACAGGGATTCGTAGTGGTCCTCTGAGAATTCAAAAATATCTTCATCCATCTTAGCAACCAAAGTTGAAGTAGCCAACCTGTAACATTGAGTTGATTCAAAAAAGTGCCAATCACCGTGGTAGATTCTGCCATTCCCCCAAATGTGTTGTTGCATTTGCAAAATTAGGGGAATATGATGGGAAGGAGGTTACCTAGTTAACTTTAGTCGGGTGATAAGAATTATCTGTGATCACGGGGAGGTTGTATATTGAAACAAAACACGAATTTAGAGCCATTTGTCCTCGCAAAATATTCCTCCAGTCAGTTGTTAGTCTCAAGAGGCATATTTCTTGGTCCTTCTTCCAACAATATGGTTGAATGTAGATCTTTCATTAATTTATTATCTGAGGAAATATATATTGTTATTGAATCATTAGTAGTTTATTTGGATTCACATCTGGTTGTGTCTCAATTGAATAAAATTTATTGTGCGGGGGATCCTTTTTTACATCACCAATTTCTGAGAGTCAGATTATTACAGAGATCATTTAATTTATTACTTTCATTCATATTCCATGATCAGAAATTCCACATGCTGGTTATATATCTAATGAAGCACTAGATTGGCATATTAATCATACATCACATTAAAAATCAAAATATCATAAAATCATATGTATATATGATTAAACCATCACAAAATATCTATATATAGATAGGAACAATGTGTACAAAATATGTACAAATGTCCTACAAATTTAGGGATTAAGCCTGATCATGCCCATATCTGGAAAAATATCAATCACCTAATCTAATTCCGTGGGCCCTACCCTAGATGAGCATCTAGGAAAAATACAATGGGATTATCCACTTGTCAGAAGAGTCACACCCACTCTCATGGTACTCCTTCCACTTGTCTCTCAATGGCCTCAGGGACATCCTCCATTGTTTCCATAGGAAATTGGCAAGTCAAACTCTCCATGTTCCTCATATTAGGGTCCTATATCTAGGAATCTTGGTAATGTTACTCTTATTATGTCACTTGATGTCATGTTTATAAGGTAAAGTTAGTGTATTATTTTGGTTTTCATGTGTCATAATATTAAAATTTTATATTTATCAAGTATCGTATAGTACAAAAAAGTATTTTTGTCATCATTCGAAATGTAATGGTCACAAGAATTCATGATTCGAATTTGTAATGATAGAAGGTCATTTTTCATTATAATAGAGTCTATATGTCAATGTAATCAAACTTTGGTTATCACATTCCAAGCATGGAAATCAAGTCTACATCAAAAATAATCATGACAAGGTAATGGCCATAGATTTGGAGGCGTTGATGAGTCAGTTTGGAGGTATTTTCATCAGCGAAATAATGATCTCAGCAGAGGAGCTAACGGTTATGAGTACAATACTTCTCTCTTCCCAAGCACTTTCAATCCTGGCATACGTTATTTTTTCATTATTAACCATTCAAAATCATGATCAATGCCATTCTTACCCACTCCAAGATATTTTTCATGCTAAATTGGGTTATTATCTTCACTCCTCAGTGTTAAGTTATTAAACATTTCCATCAGATGCTCCAGTATACTTATTTTTTTCATTGAACAAATTCTGCAGGGGCACTATGAGTTAAGAGAGTGCTACTTTGCTTGCATGCAAGTGTCAAATTCATGCTTACAAGTGCAAATTATTTTTAGCTCATTAGGGGAATTTTGAGGTCTAAAATGGGCCTCCTAATAAAAATATACAACCGAAATAAAATTTATTAGAACGAATAGGGTTAAAGATGATAATTTCAACCATGGGGGATGATTCACCATTTTTTAAGTCAAAAGGGGAAGAATATTAAAAAATAATAAAATAATTAAACTACTTTTTCAACACGTATTTTCAACTTATCTCCAATTTTTTTACTCAAATTTTGAGTAAGAGTAATATTTTAATGAAAATTTAATTCTTCATCCAAGGAGTACCCATGTTGCATACTTTTGATGGATCCTACTACACGAAAAATTTGAAATACATGAAAAACATGATTGCAATCACGTTTTTCATGTATTTCTAATTTTGTGTGTAGCAAGGTCCATCAAAAGTATGCAACATGGGTACTTGGATGAGGAATTAAATTTTGCATCCAACGAGTACTCCCACTCAAAATTTGAGTAAAACCTTTGGGAGATAAGGTGAAAATACGATTTGAAAAAGTAGTTTTTTTCTTTTTTCCCTCTAAAATTTGATGATGTAATCAAATATTATTTTATTATTTCCATTATTATTTTATAATTTACTTAGGAGGTCCATTTTAGACCTAAAAATTCTCTTAATATTTATCATTTATATTTGAAACAATTATGCAATTGTTATTAGAAGCCAATATATGCCAATAAATGTTGTAGATAGGGTGAAATATTTTGTCGTTGCAAATTCTGTGATTTTTGTTGTGTTTTCTCCTAAACTGGGACTGTGCTTTCATCCTAAAGTGTTGGAAATCCACACAGTGGATCACACCTTGTCTTCTAAGCTTCCATTTCACCTCTTTTTTTGTGTAAACCTTCCATGCAATTTATGTTTAACCTAGGGACTATTATTAAAGTAAATCCCTCAAATTTTATGCTAAAAAATGTTTAAAAAAAAAAAAATTCTACGCATTGTGTTTTTCACCCTCTGCAATGTGTTTTTTATCCTCTGCACTGTGACTATCCCTGGTCAAACTACTTATGAGAGTTATCAATTTTCTATGTTCTGTAGGGTTTCTTGAGAGTTCATGGAGTTGTGGAATTTCATGTAATTGTTGGATTGTTTTATAAAACACTATCACAATGTTTTGAAAAGCCAAGAAACACTTCCATTATTGCCTAATAACCTTGCCAAATTCACTTTTTCAAAATTCAAAATATGGAAATACGAGAGGGAAAAAAATAAACGGGAGGAATTTTGCATTTTTAACCTCAGGAAATATCAGTCATTAATGCATACCCAGCCATCAAGGTGGATTTTGAGCAAGAAGGGTACATGATATTTTGTGAAATATTTCAAGGATACCATTTGCAGTTGACTAAATAATTTTATAAAGCTTTCGATGGTGTAAGAGAAAATTGGGAAGTTTGACATTTCTAGTTTCATCCAAATAATATCTTAGGCCACTGATATTCCTTTAGGTGGAAACAAGTGGTTCAAAGGAGTGGATTTTGAGTTAGTTTCCTTAAAGGATTTTCTCAAGCCTAAACATAGGAAAGGGTATGGTTCATCTATTCCTAGAAGGTATTTAAATGACCATTAGGGAATGTTGTTAGAAGTCACCCAAAGGTATTTTACATGTGAGAGAATATTCAGTAGGGTTTATCACTACCACATCAGGATCTTAATTCACATCACTCTCAAGAAAGCTATGAGTCTTCCCTATTATTTTCTCAGGATTTTATGTAAAAAGGCTGATCAAGTGCATATAAAAGGTATTCAAGTGGAAGCCAATTTATTTCATTTTGAATTGACTGAATTGTTGGTTTTGAAGGAGCTTCTGAGGAGAGAGCATAAATGGCAAGATTTCTTAGTCTCTTCAAGTTGGGAAGCACAAAATTCAAATATTCAAAGGACCAGAAAATAAACCCCTTCAGTTATCATTAAGGAAGTTTCACCTTCGGCAAGCTCAGTGAAGAAACCCTTGACTAAAGTCAAGTTCGATGGTAATAAAAGTGCTAAGAAGTTACAATTCTCCCCTGAGATAGACAAGGTGCTAAGGGTGCCAAGAATAAGGTCTAAAGATAATATATTATCTTTGATCCCGCCATCATCTCATATTCAAGTCATGGAATAAAAAGGCACAAAAATCAAGGTGGAGTTTTATGAAGAAGACCAAAAGCTTAGGGAATTACAAGATCAATTAGACAAAGCACATGTGGCAATAGCTTATTTGTAGTAGGAGAACAAGGAGCTTATAAATAAAGTGTCTCAAGAAACTGTCATTTCTAGAAGAAAATAACCATCAAAATAATAATTGAAACATGATGCCAAAGGAAAGGGTAAAGTGGTGATTGATGTTGAAAAAATGAAAAAGGCGATTTCGTATTCAAGGAGACCCAAGACTAGGTTTTTTGCTAAGGTATAGGTACAAGAAAAGGAAACTATACAACCTCTAGTTTTTTATCAACAGAAGGAATATGAGAAGCTACTCAAGCAGCTTGAAGGTGTACAACATCAAGTGGATCAACTTGCACAAAAATACCATAGTGACAATATGGCCTTGTTTAAGGAGGTAGAGGTTGTTATGCCAGTTCTTTAAAAATATAGGTATAAGCTAAAGTGGAACTTTCATCTTCATAGCCAAGTGAAGAATTTGTATGTGAAAAATATAGTCCTAAAAAGAAGACTTAGGTTGGTGAATAAAATGCTTACTAATGTTAGAGAAGATGGAAGAAATAGAAAGAGAGGTAAGTTGGACTTGCTAGTAGACGCTAGTACAAAGATAAAACTCCAACAAGAAGCTTCAACACGACCGTGAAACCATAATTTTTGGCTCAAATATTAGTTCTGGTGAAAATAGAAGAATTGCAGAAAGGTGCTTATTTCTCTTTTTGTATGTTAATTTGATAGGTATGGGGTAGTGAAGTTAAAGTTTTTTGTTTTCATAAGGGATTTGTAAGAAATTTACAGTACCTATTCGAAGGTTTCCAACATTCCACATGGATGAAAAGGTCATTAAGTTTTCACTTTGTAAAGGCGTTGCGAAAATAGAGAGTGCGCTACAAAAGTGGGATACGATCCAAAGGGAAGTCTACAGGTGTTTCCAAGCTTTCTCCAAAGTACCACCACCATCAAAGTAGCATTTGTGGCATACCCAGTTTCTTCATTTTTTTATTTAGAGGCTGTAACTATATATAGCATGGAAGTCTAGAAAGTTAGCCATATTTTTTCTTAAAATTAAAATTTTGACTTATAGTAATAGTTTTGAGTATGTAAATAGATGGTAGATTATCTTAAAGGTTGTGTGTAATTTTTATTTCTCAGTATTCTATGCTTTTTATGTTTAAAACTTGGATTGTCTACAAGGAAAAAAATTCTTATTTTTAAATGTATGCACTAGATTTTGAATGTATCTAGTTAAAATTAGTTTTGGTCAATGAATTTGACCACCTAAGATATCGGATAATATATTTTATGATGTATAAGTATAGATAAATAATTTTAAATGTTTTATTGGTTGAGTTAAGAGAGAGAGTTTTTTGTGCGTTGTAATTTTTAACACTCTTTGCTAGTGAATGAATGGAATAACAAGTGATTTGCAGGGATTCTTGTGTTAGAATTTTGGTGCCTTGTGCATCCTGTGATTTGTGAGTTATCGTATGTGTTTTCATTCCTTTAATGTACATATTTCTTTCTTGGAAAAAAACTAGTTGATTGATTCATAATACATCATTAATGATGAATTGATTAGTTTGCCAAGTTATTCATGTTTTCAACTTTAAGACAACATTTTAGAATTCATCTATTTTTTATAATCTAATGTTATTGTTCTTCACCTTTTTTTCCTTCACTTTCTACACCCATTTTCTAAAACCACGACCAAGGCTTCCTACATCGCCCCTATGGAGAAACCCTCTCTTTCCCCATCATCTCATTGGATAGAAATCATATTTTGATCATGACTCCATTCCCAATGATTTTCATTCTTTTGTTATCAATGTATCTTTAAAATTAAAATCCTTTTGAGCATACTACCTAGCCTAATATCTTTTTTTTTTAGCAAACTAAGTGAGAGAGCACTCTCCAGCCTAGAATGGCTATATTTTGGCCTAATTTGGTTTGTGGTTACCTTTTCCTTCGTCCTCCTTAGCCTAGGAAATTCACAGACTTCTCACACCTTTGAAATGCATGCAGGACTCTCCCAGACTCTGTTTCCACTCTATTTGTGTCTTTGTCATGACGGATGTGCCTTGGTAGAATGTCAGGTATCACTAGTCCAACATATTCATCATGATCATTTAATCTTGTAAAAAAAATATTTCACGAAAATATATTTTAAATTCTTAAGATCATATTCAAGAAATCCAAAAAGAAGAAGAAGATAAAATTCAAAAATTTTACCAATGTCACCCCATGCAGCGCCCTTGATAAATACTAGATTCAGGTCCTCTCAGTAATCTATGCCCACATATGGGTGATCATAAATGGTTATGGCATGTTTCTCCCACCAGAGGAAGAAATCATTGTCAAAACTTTCTCGAGTGAATTTTCCTTAACCAAGTTGCTTGATCAAGTATGCCCTTCTACCATCCTAGGATCTCTAGGAATTTTAATCTTCGTAAACACTCTGGTTCGAAGTGTTGGGACTCGCTCAAAGAAAAATGAGAAAATTATGTTCCCATATCTAAAATTCTTCGTCTTACCTTGTATCACTGATGTTAATTTATTTTTCATGTTGATGAAGAGCGTTGCACACCAATCATAAACTATTGGTCGTAGGTACTCCACTACCAACAACATAATAGGTCAAGAATCTTGATGTAATGAGGTCGAACCTGCTAGTCAACATCCTTGTGAAATTTTTGACCGGAATCGGTGACCCGACATTGTCTATCTCTGGAGTATAGTATAGACCTATGTAATCTAAAACATTAAGGACTCCAAGAGCCCTGCCTCTTATATCAACTTCTTTCCCTCTTCGGGAAATCCCTCTCATGAAGTAGATATCCTCTACCTTAATCTATAAGGACATATGATCAATCATAAAAATTTATTGCTATGGGTCCCAGTATTAATAATCATATCCAGTAACCGAGTTTGTGTTTTCATACTTGGCATCATAAAAAGCTTTAGAAGTCCAAAACCTATTAATGTGTCCAATGATTGTGGATCATTCAAAACCTCATTATCAACATCAATGTGCTCCCTCTCTCTCCAAATTATTTACATCCTACAAATTTGAGAGAGTTCATCCATTAGAATTAAAGTTTTTCATTTTTGTTTATGTGTACATGTCTTTCTTAAAAATGCAGTAGCGTATACATGCGACTTTCCTTTTGGAAACTTGCATGTAGGAATTTATACACATGGTTTTCAAAGTATCAACCTATTTACATTCAGAGAGGTATTTAAAAATCAAAATTCATGGGAGAAAATCAAATTAATTCATGAAAATTTTCAATTAAATGGACAATATTAGGATTTAGAGTTACCCGGAAACTATGGTGGATGAATTCGTTGGAGAGATTGATTGAATTAAGTTGCCCAAGTTTTCTCCAAAGAACTCTCTTCTCAACACTTTCAAATTTAAAATGAATTTGGGTGAGTTGAAAAGTCATTTTATAATGAAATTTTAGAAACCCACTTTTATATAATTCATCATTTTTAACTTTATAATTTCATGAAATTTTTAAATTTTGGCTTGAAGTGTTGGGGGAGGTTGCTTTCCAGGATAAATGGAGACTGTGATATTTTTCTCCACTTCAACTCCACAATTGCAGAACTATCATGCCAGGTATTTTTTTCATCACTGGAATATAGGTTAAGACATATCACTTTTTCGTTGCATTATGCATCTTGACCTCATTCTGCAATTTTTTTCCATAAGGTCAACCCCATTATGTTGCAATTTTCAAAAAACTCTCACTCGTTGTCTTATAAATTTGTAACATAGTATTAGAGCCACTCATTCTATTAGTTTCATATTTATATCATCGCTAGCATATGTTTCCCATGCTGCAATAACTATGCTTAAGATTCCTCTTTAGTCCCACCATGGTTTTGCATTAAAGCCTGATCCTTCTCCTTCTTCGCTATTTTTATGAATTTATATCGTAGAGGCTCCCATGTGTTAAGTTGTGCTACTGTATCTCATATTGACTACTTGTACCTTTTGGCCTTAGGCCAGCTTCATATTGAATCATCTATAAGCCACTTTTGACCATGACCTTTCTGCAAGTTCAAACCATGCATTCATTATCCCTTGTGACTTGAGACCTTTTATCCATGGAAAGAAAATTCATTTGAGTGTTGATGACTAGTATCCACCACCTTGCATCGAACATATGAATTTTGTAGTCCTGGTAACTAGTGCATATGCCCTTAACACTCATTATTTCCACTATAATATAGGCATTATTTTATTATTTTTAGGCTTTAAATATGAAAATTAATAAAAAAATCATATATTCCGAAAAGAGCAAGAACAAGACATTTTCTTCAATATTTGATAGCAACAAGAGTCAGTTATGTCACCCTTGAACAAAGCACTCAAAATAAGTCTTTCCTCCATTTGGTATGAGACTTAGTTTTGACTTTAGGAAATTCATAACCTTGTTATTAAGTTATTCCTCTTCTGGTTAGTTATCTCTTCCAATCATATGGAGAGTTTGTGAAAGCCTCCTACATTGAAAATTATACAAAGTTATTTTATGCTACCATAGAGTCACATTGTGTCATTCTTTTGTTCAAGGTAAGTCAACCTATGTCATCAATTCTCGATGTCTCTTGACTCTTTTTCAATCGGCCATACCCAATTTGTCAAGTTATCTTTAATATCACATGATGTATTTGGTCCTTCTCTTGCATTGGTTAAGAAGGTCTCCATTGACTTCTTACTGGTGGTTCTTCTCTTATCAACTCCAACAAAATTATGTGAGAGTAGGCCTAGAGCCACACCATAGCCCTATTCACATCATTGATAGGTGACCTTGTGCTCAACATCGATCAATATTATGGGTCTTTGAATGAGTGGTTTCCCTTGTGTTCGACATCAACCTACATTATCACACATTGGGATTCTTGCAATACGTTGGTTTCCATTTTACCATATTGGTGGATTTCTCACCTTCATGTCAAATTTCATTATTCTTTGGTTTATAGGGTTTCTATATTACGTTAGCCACATCTTGCCTATTTTGGAAATGTACTTCGGAATAGTAATTCATCTCTTTTTGTTCGAGTTCTTCCAAATTATTGGCCCGCGGGTTACACTCGCGCTAGTTGATGTCGGATCCCTTAATTCCTTCCTTCCATAAAATATTTTCTCATCGACTCTAACTCATTGCTTTGGGAACAAGATCTAGAGTCATTTTTGGGTACCTTAGGGTTTGAAATCACCAGTGGGAGACTCCTTTTCTATGGATAGTGTAAATACATCAATGTCTCATGATTGGTAGATTCTCTCAAGTGTTTGACTTCAACACATTTATTCACACTTGTTAGATTGTACTGGGTTACCTTGATGCGCATCATCATTATTGGGAGTTGTCTCCCGTTTAATAATGGTATACATCAATGACTGATAATCTAAGAATTTCTCACATGGATTACTTCAGCTCATTTATTCCTATAGTGTAAAAAAGTACCATCTGTAATCAGTGAAGTCCTCAAGCTGTTTCAAAATATTGTTTCACTCAATTATAACTTCAATTTTCTACTAGTGATGCCATCCATGCTTATATGTTGTAGTTGATATTAAAACATCTTGTATGTTGGCACCCGAGTTTATGTAGCACCACTATTCCACCTATATGACTTGGTACTTATGAGGATCAGTTATGCAACATTAGTGATCAGACATTCTTTGAGCATCATTGATCGAACTTTCTTCTATATGTGATATTGCGACAATTTTTTTTTGTTACTTTGCGGCTATGATGAGATGATCTACTATGTATTCTTCAGTTCTTTATATACACTTATGCATAAATGTTGGATTCACTTTATAATTGATAAGCGGATATGATTTAAATTCTTTGAGCATTGATATGCCCGCCTCAGACATGAGTCTTCTTTCTAACTCCTTCCACGGGTATTCAGAAGGCTAGAATCTGGTGATCTCCTCTTAAGTTCTCAAATGATCCCTCTCCTTATACTTAATACATTTCAACAATCATGTACCCCTTCTAACCTCATATATTAGGGGGCATATGTTATATCATCATTCACCACACATATAGTTATGATGTTTTTGTATGGCCCTGGTCAACCCTTTCCCATGCACACTTTATCTTATATTAAAAAATAATATTTTAATTCCATACATGACTCTTCCCTTTCAAAGGCGCATACACACGTGGGTACCATTAGGGGAATTTTGAGGTCGAAAATTGTACAAAAAAAATAAACTTTATAAGGACCAATAAGATTCAAGATGATGATGTCAACCATGGTGTATGATTCACCATTTTTTAAGTAAAAGGGTAAAAATATTTAAAAATAATAAAATAATAAAATAACTTTTTCAACTCATATTTACAACTTATCTCCCAAAGCTTTTACTCCAATTTCGAGCGAGAGTACTCGTTGGATGTAACATTTAATTCCCCATCCAAGGAGTACCCATCAAAAGTATGTAACATGGGTACTCATTGGATGAGGAATTAAATTTTTTATCCAATGAGTACTCCCGCTTGAAATTTGAGAAAAAAATTTGGGAGATAAGTTGAAAAGATGAGTTCAAAAAGTAGTTTTTTCTTTTTTCCCTCTAAAATTTGATGATGTAATCAAATCTTATTTTTTTATTTCCACTATTATTTTATAATTTCCTTAGGAGCCCCATTTTATACCTCAAAATTCCACTAATTCATAACATAGAACTCATGTATATTCTTAAAAATATGAAAAAATAAAATAATATCCTACTTTTCTAGCGGGCTTTACAGGTTTCAACGAAATCACACCTACAGTAGCTCATGTCCTAACTGAGGCAACCGATTTTTGGTGGTATTTATACACGTCATGTGAAGGCCTAATGAAAAATGATGATATAGGATATCAACATTCTAGTCATTTCGGTTGTCATATCAAGTCTGATTTTTCATGGGCCTCTTGCACTCCCAGTCTTAGGAAAATCTTGTTTCCTTGCATAGATCCCCATCCATCATTATATGGAATCATTTTTCACATTCTAAAGAGGTTATGTTTTAGGCTTAGGATGGAAGGATCCAAAGGAAGGTTTCGTTGGTGTCATGGTTGGATCAGGTTGTATCTCTCCACTACTATTTAATGATATCAATAAAGGAGATCTATCTCATTTATGATATGTTATGATCTCATGTTTCATGATTAATATGTAATATTTCATGTTTTATATTTTTACAGTTGATAATATAACATTTTTATTATGTACGCACCTTGAATTACTTCCTATGTATATGATTCTCTTGATTTTGTTACAGGCTTGCTCACTTTTGAGGAAGCATGGGGTTTGGACCCTACGAGATTGGCATGAAACCTAGGACCTGTTAGAAAATTATATATTACAGATGAAACACATAAAATATGCAGAAAACACAAGCACAAAAAACACATCAAACCAAAGAGACACAGATATACGTGGTTCACCCAGTTTGGGCTATGTCCACCCCGAATAGCTAGTCCTTTCTTTCTATTATCCAGCAAAATGAAGAGACACAACCTACAACAAATCCACTGTAATATCCTCTATTCTCTCTCACAGTCTCCCTATCTATTTCTCGCTCCGAGAATACACATACAATACATAACCACAATACAATACCCCAATACAAGCGAGGGGTTGCCTTATAGGGAAAAAAATCCTAAACTAAACATAAATTCTACTGTCAGATCATCCGCCTAATGAGCAACACAAATTGACTAGAAATTACTATACTTTTACAAGGAAATTTTACATCTGTTTTTAGCTTTAGGGGCACTACCCCTGAAACCCCCATCTAGGGGGGGGCTCCATAAAGTCGCAGCCACCCCCCCTCGACCCCCCAGGTAGTGTTTAATTTCAGGTGGTGTTGCCACCCCATTAAGGTACAGGGGTCCAACACTATGATATAAAATAAACAAGATAATCAGGCTCCACACCCAACAATCTCCCACTTGGAGATTGATTGTAGCAATTGCACCGTTGCTTCATTTGCTGGACAATGAATCCTCTTTGGACCTGGTTGTTTCTCATCTTCATCGTCATCCTTGAAGACCAATTGAAACTGAGCATATTCTCAGTTTCTTCGTGGTTACAACTTTTGTTAGTATATCTACAGGATTTTGGCTAGTGTGTATCTTTTCCAGCTTCAACTGTCCATCTTCCAATACTGGCCATATAAAATGGTACCTGAGCTATATGTGTTTAGTTCTAGAATAAAATGTTGAGTTCTTTGCAAGATGAATGGCACTTTGGCTATCACTATATAACATGCACATATCATGCTTCTTACCCAATTCATCCATAAACCTTTTTAACAAAATCATTTCTTTACTAGCCTCTATAGCAACAACATACTCTGCTTTTGTTGTTGAAAGTGCAACAACACTGGATTTTTGGAACCCAACTGACAGTTGTTCCACCTAAAGTAAATACATATCCTGTAGTTCTCCTCCTGTTATCTCTGTCACCTACCATATCTCCATCAACATATCCCTGTAGAGCAATTTTTGAACCACCAAAGCATAATTCTTTATTTGTGGTACCTCTCAAATATTTGAGAATCCATTTTACTGCCATCCAATGTTCTTTTCCTGGATTGTTCATGTACCTACTTACAACTCCCACCACATGTGCAATATCAGGTCTTCTGCAGACCTTTGCATAAATTAAGCTTCCAACTACTGATGCATATGGAATTTTAGACATATAATCCATTTCTTCTTGGGTCTTTAGGCACATCTCCTCACTAAGTTTGAAATGGCTAGCAAAAGGTGTACTAACTGGTTTTTCATTCTGCATATTAAATATTTTCAACACCTTTTGTATGTACTCATTCTAAGACAATGTTAATTTGTGATTTTTCCTATCTCTAGTTATTCTCATACCAATGATTTGTTTTGCAGCTCCCAAATCCTTCATTGCAAAGGAATTTTCCAATTTTATTTTCAGTACATTTATTTCCTGCATGTTAGACCCTACAACAAGCATGTCATCTACATACAATAACAATATAATATAGATGCAATATTTTTTCCTTTTCAGATAAACACAATGATCAGAGTGACATCTAGTATAACCTTGTTCAGACATAAACCTATCAAATTTTAAATACCACTACCTTGGAGCTTGTTTTAAGCCATACAAGCTCTTCTTTAACCTTCACACTAATTTTTATTTCCCTTTGACCTCATATCCTTCTGCTTGCTCCATATAGATCTCTTCGTCCAAATCTCCATGGAGAAATGTTGTCTTTACATCTAACTGTTCAAGATGTAAATCTTTCGCTGCTACAAGACTTAAAATAGTTCTGATTGAAGTCATCTTAAAAACAGGAGAAAATATTTCATCAAAATCAATACCTTTCTTCTATGTGAACCCCTTCACCACAATTCAAGCTTTGTACCTCTGTTTTCCTCCATCTTCTTCCTTTAGCCTGTAAACCCATTTATTCTGCAATTTAGTTTTACCTGCAGGAAACTTGATTAAGTCCCAAGTCTAGTTATGAATTAAGGAGTCTATCTCTTCTTCCATGGATAGCTCCCACTTCTTCCTACTTTCAACCTACATTGCTTCTTCATAACATTCAGGTTCACTAGAATCAGTCAACAATAAATAATATAATGAAGGGGAGTATCATTCAGGGGGTCTACTTATCCTAGTAGATCTTCTAACACCACCTTCAGGTGTTTGAGGTGCCTGTTGTTGTTTTTGTGGCTCTTGATTATTATTATTTTTAGGCACCTTTACCTTTTCTGTGATGTCATCAAGAACTGTGTATTCTTTGTTTTATTTTTCCTGTTTCTTTTCCTGCAATTGATTCTTATACAATACCTTTTCATTGAATATTACATCTCTGCTCCTAATGATTTTTTGATTTTCATAATCATATAAGCGATAACCAAAATCATTAACACCATATCCAATAAAGGTACATTTCTTTGATTTTCCCTCAAGCTTTGTTCTATTTTCTTTATTAATATGGACAAAGGCCTCACAACCAAAAGGCTTTAAAAAGTAGTTTACTGTTTTACCTATCCATGCTTCCTCTGGAATACCACCATCCAAGGAACTTGAAGGCCCTGTGTTTATTATATAAACAACAGCATCTACAGCATCTACCCAAAATTTTAAAGGCAATCTTGCATGCAATCTCATTCACCTTGCACACTCCATGATTGTTATGTTCATCCTTTCTAACACACCATTTTCTTGTGGTGTTCCTGGAACTGTATTCTCTCTGCGAATTCCATGCTCTGAATATTACCTATCAAACTCTTTTCTGCAATATTCACCTCCATTTTCTGATCTGAGACACTTCAACGTCTTTCCTGTCTCAATCTCAACCAAAGATTTCCATTTCTTGAAAGTATCAAATACATCAGATTTATTATGAATATAATAAATCCAAGTTTTTCTAGTTGCATCATCAATAAAAGTAACATAATAATGAGAGCCACCAAGAGGTGATACCTGAGCAGGTCCCCATACATCTATATGCACAAGCTCTAATTTTTCGCTCTTATTTTCTTTCCCAACTCTGAGAAATCTGACTCTCTTATGTTTTCCATAAATGCAATTCTCACATAAATCCAAATCAACATTCTTCAAACCCGACAAAAATTTTCTTGAGTGAAGAATCTTCATCCCCTTCTCACTCATGTGTCCGAGCCTATGATGCCTTAATGTTGCATCTGCTCCTTTGGAAGTTAAAGCACTAACAGAATTATAAATACCATTGCATAAATACAATGTACCAACCTTTTCACCTTTTGCTATTACCAGGGCTCCTTTGGTGACCTTCCAAGTTTTATCTGTGAAAGTTGTCACACAACCTTCACTGCCTCACTGCCCTATTGTAATCAGATTTTTCTTCAAATATGGAACATGCCTTACCTCCTTTAGTAGCCATTGGTTTCCATTCTATTGTTTTACAAGAACTTTATTCATTCCAACAATTTTACAGAGTTTATCATCACCCAAAAGAACTTGCCAAAAATCTCCTTGAACATAGTCATGAAAATATTTCTTATCAGGCGTGGCATGGAATAAAGCCCCTAAATCTACAACCCAAGAATCAGTAACATTTTCGAAAGAAAGAATCAAATAATCTTATAACACTTCACCAGTCACATTTGCTTCATGATTGTTTCTTGCTATATGTATCCTTGTTTTCCCTTCCGAGATTTACAGCCCTTCTTTAGGTGTCCTTTCTTCCCACATTTCCATCATACTATCCTTGATCTGGATGTGTATCTGCCTTTCCTTGATTTACTGCGATATCCTGAGCTCTTTCCTCTTTCCATTATTCTTCCCTTAGACTCTGCACTCAAAGAATTACCTAATGTATCATTGGAGCTTTTCCATCACATTTCCTCACTAAGGATAGCGCCAGCAACATCATAAAACTTTAAAGTACTAGATCTAGAGACAAAGTTACTAATGGCCATAACTAAACCATTCCAGCTTTCTGGAAATGAGCACAAAAATAACAGAGCTCTAACTTCAACATCAAAGTTTACCCGTACATAACTTAACTGACTGGTAACTGTATTAAAATCATTTAAATGGTTTGCAATAGATCCACCTTTCGACATCTTCATATTAAATAAACGTTTCATAAGAAATACATTGTTTGAGGCCGATTTTTTTTCATATATTTTCACCAATTCCTTAATCAAACCCTTTGTTATTGTTTCCTTCGAAATATTGAAGGCTACTGATGCTGCGAGGCATAACCGTACTATTCCGAGTGCCTTTCTATCTATAATATCCCATTCTGCGTCTGTCATAGTCCTCGGCTTCTTTGTTTTTCCGCTCAATGGTAGGTACAGATATTTCGAATACATATATTATTCCATCTGCATCTTCCACATCAGGAATTTTTGGCCATTAAAATTCTTAACCCTAAATTTACCATCTTCTGCCATTGCTTCCACTCGAACTAGGAACCCTTCTTTCCTGCGAGTTTATCAACCAAAAGGCCTTCGACTCTAATACCAGTTGTTACAAAATTATATATTACAAAGCAATGAAACACATAAAATATGCGGAAAACACAAGCACAAAAAACACATAAAACCAGAGAGACATGTATATACGTGTTTCACCCAATTTGGGCTATGTCCACCCCAAACATCCAGTATTTCCTTTCTATTATCCAACAAAATGAAGAGACACAACCTACACAAAACCTGCTATAATATCCTCTGTTCTCTCTCACAGTCTCCCTATCTGTTTCTCGCTCCGAGAATACACATACAATACATAACCACAATACAATACCCTCATACAAGCAAGGGGTTGCCTTCTAGGGCAAAAAACCCTAAAATAAACATAACTTCTATCATCAAATCATCCGCCTAATGAACGACCAAGATTGACTAAAAATTACTATACTTTTCCAAGGCAACTTTACATCTGTTTTTAGATTCGGAGCATTGCCCCCAAAACTCCCCATGAGGGGGGGACTCCATAAAGTCGTAGCTACCCCCCCTGGACCCCCTAGGGAGTGTTTAATTTCAGGCAGCGTTTCCGCCCCATTAAGGTACAGGGGTCTGACGCTGTGATACAAAATAAACAAGATAATCAGGCTCCACACCTAACAGGACCTTCAGGTACTCTTGTCAAACCCAACTATAGTAGTTTAAATGGTTTGCATGATTGAACAAATTCTTCTTGTTGATTATCCTCTTTCGCTCTATTGAAGTTGTTAACCCTTACCTAAGGGAAGTTTTTCCCTCCAACAATATCTACAACACCGATTATATATATATATATATATATATATATATATATATCGAGAGAGAGAGAGAGAGAGAGAGAGAGAGAGAGAGAGAGAGAGATCACTATAAGTGTTAAAATTGTATATATTTATTAATTAAATTTATTAAGTTTTTATATGTTTTAATTATATATTTTGAAATACATTTCCTTGGTTCAAATTGTTTATTGATATATATATATATATATATATAACATTAAATATGTCTTATATATTTTTGTAATTTGAATTGAAATACCATTTTTTTTAAATTTATTTTTAAATATAATGATCTAATGAACTTTTCTTCCATACTGTTCTACACATCGCCTCTCGGTGCAAAAATGAAAAACAAATATTTTGATAGATTCCCTATCAATGAAAGAGGAAGATGAAAATTATTTACTATGTGTTATTTCTAATCCATAGTGTAATTGGGTGGAATAAGCAAGATGAGAAGTTATGAAAAATCATTCAACAACTATAAGAGGACCTTGATGTAGTAAAAATATTTGTGTGGAATAATGATTTGTTGTGGAATCAATATCACTTATACGTATGTGAGAATTCAGAGTTCTTACAGAATTTCCTTTAGGATTTATACCCTTATCCTATAGGAGATTTAGGGGCTTGAAAATATACCATAAGAAAATGGAAAGGAAAAGGAATATTTCTCTTTGAAAATTCTTCAATCATATGTGAAAACACTTGTAGTTGAATGTGTCATATGCCAGCAAAATAAGGGAGACATGATAAAAACCCCATGGTTCCTACAATTATTAATCATATGAAGCCAACAATGGAAATACGTTTTATTGGAAGTTTATTACAGGTTTACCCAAATTTTAAGGAAAGTATGTCATTATGGTAGTGGTCGATATAATGACGAAGTATGCCCATTTTTTCTCTTTATCATCCTTTTAAATTGAGTACAGAGGTATAATATTTCATGGAAATGGAATAAAAGCTACATGCAATACGTAAGATTATTGTGAGTGACAAAGATCTAATTTTCACTAGAAATTCTTGGAATGGATTATTTTATTACTTGATTACTAAATTGGATCATACTCATCCTACCATACTCGTCTTGATGGGAAAATTAATATTTTGAATAAATATATATAATGAAATCCATGTTTCTTTACATATGATAAAATATACACAATGGGCCGAGTGGTTTCTCTTGTAAAAATAGTGGTAAAACACACCTACCTCATATAAAATGTACCCATTTATAAAACTTCATTGGCATCATCCTCCATCCATTACAACACCTTTAAAAGGGAATATAAGGCTCAAGAAATGGAGGAACACATGGGGAACCAACAAGAGGTTCTCAAACTATTGAAGGACAAGCTGGTTACAACATAAAATTGGATGAAAGAACAAACATATCAACATTGTAGTGAAAAAGTGGGGGATTGAATATTTTTGAGACTACAACAATATAAATAGATGATCCTAAAGCAATAAAATAAGGACAATAATTTAGCATTGAGGTATTAGGAACCCAACAAGGTGTTGTATAGGATTGGAATTATGACTTACAAATTGGAGTTTCCCCCATATTCATGTGTACATATATTATTTCATGTTTCTTCCTTAAATAAGGTCATCGATAATAATATTCTAGTCCAATTTTTTACTAAAGGTTATGTTTTTTTTAATCCTTATGTATCTTATTTAAATATCTAAATCTTTATCATTACTATTTTATATTATAGATTACATAAAACTTTTTATATATTATATTTTATTAATTAATCAATTAAATTTTTTTAATTAAAAATATTTATTATACTTCCTATTAACTAATTAATTAATCCATTAACGACTAGTTTATAAATGGCTATATTTTTAATGACTAGTTTTTAATGACCAGTTTTCTTCAGCGAATATTGAGCAATGATGCATCCACACTATTTATTCATTAAGATTGATTGGCTTCTTCACCTTGTCTTAAGGATAAACCAAACTAGTTGATTCAAAATGTATACCTAATCCTAATAATGTGATTAATCCGAAAAGACATTTATCTAAGGTAAAATCATATTAGAACCAGAAAAAATCCTTGAAAAAGGGATTAATTAATTGAGGAATCTAGCAATTACCGAGTATCTCACCAAATGGAACAATCTACCAGTGGAAGGGGAGGGTCATGTTAAGCCCTATATAAGTCTCAATTTTAACACTATAACCACTTATTCAGCCCTATATAATGACGTTAGAGAAATTTATTAAAAAAATAAAATAAAATAAAATAAGAATTAAATAAAACCGTTAATTTATTTTATTTATTTCTAATTAATATAATGACTATATAAATTTAATGAATCATGATCTGTTTCTTAATAACAGGTTTTAGAGTAAACTGAGGGTTTAAATAGGGATTAACATGCTTTTGAAATAAATTCTCGATGTCAAATATTTGTGGGAAGGTTACCAAGAGAGACACAATGAAGATGAATCTATGATATTCAAGGCAAGACCCACTTGAGACACCTTTGTTGATGCCTTTAAGGAGAAATTGTACCCTATATGGGAATATGATTACTAATACATGTGATGGACAACCCTATAATATGATACCAATTAAATGATCCTAAGTATGCAAATATTTTCCATACCTTACACTCGAAGCTACCTATTAAAAATTTTGGGTGATAAATCGTTTTGAAGCATTGTAGTGGCATACATAGGTACAAAAATAGAGATTAATTTATTGTAAATATCCTCACTAAGAATTTCTTATCAATATCTTATCAAAATCAAGATAACAATTAAGCAGGGGAATAAGAAAGAGTTTGAGTTCACAAATCTGCCACAACAGAATCTTGGAAAATTAAACTGTAACTTGTATAATAAAGGAGAAATAAAGGATATCCAACTTCAATAAAAATAACACAGGTCATAGGAAAAGAAGGGTAATGCGAAGCTAAAAAATGAAACTAGAAAATGGTGCGAGTTTCACAAAATCTCCTAGCCCAACATTGATGAATGTCTCTCATAATAGTCATTTTTTGTTGAGCTTAAAGAAAAATAAAGGGACTTTGGCTCAGATTATAATTAAAATCAAGATAAAGTAAAGGATATCATTGATGTATAACCTAGCGTTACCATCCTAATTGTAAATATCCAACCATAGGAACGAAAGGATGCTAAGGAGAGGGGTCATTTCTTCCATTCATAAATGTGTGTGAATGGGACCCTACTACATTTGATTGTTTAGTAGGAATTACAAGAACCTAATTTTAGAAAATGTCATCAGGAGATTGAAATTATTGACAATTCCACACCCCCAACCATGACCATTGGTTGGTTTATTCAAGGATAATATATTCACATCAACCAACAATGTCACTTTTCCTAAAACATAAAGCCCTTCAAATGTGATGTATTGTGTTGTTTGGCCCCACTTGAAGTTTTTAATGTTATTTTAAGAAAACCTTATATGTGGAAATATCATGTTATATATGAGTCTTATCTTCATGGTGTCATTTTTACTCTAAGTCATCCACTCTATAAGGTACTAGAAGTAGTTTCAACTACTGTGATTTCATTGATGTTAACAAAACAATTCCGCATAAGGGGAATTTTGAGGTCTAATATGGGTCTTCTGAAGAAAATAATAAAACAAGAAATGAATTTTAAAATAAAAATAAAGGAAACTACCTTTTTATTGTATTT
The DNA here is from genome assembly GCA_034641835.2 of Pinus albicaulis. NCBI lineage: Eukaryota > Viridiplantae > Streptophyta > Pinopsida > Pinales > Pinaceae > Pinus > Pinus albicaulis. The sequence goes on from CM076577.1 coordinate 818,065,288, forward strand.
TTAGTTTACCTCCTTATAGGTTTACTCAAATGTCAAGTGTAGACACCCATTGGATGTGGAATCAAATTCCACATTGAAGGAGTACCCACTTGGCACACTTCTGAACAAGCCAACATTAAAAAAATTTAAAAAACATTAACACACTCATTTCATGTATTTTCAATTTTTTTTTTTTTAATGTGGATCTACACAAAAGTATTTTGAGTGGGTACTCCTTGGATGTGGAATTGAATTCTACATCAAATGGGTATTTACACTTGAAATTTGAGTAAACCTATAAGGAGTAAATCCGAAAATACAATTAAAAAGGCAGTTTTATTCTTTTCCCTCCAAAAGTATTTAACTCTATGGATGGAATAATAATTTTGAATCCTATTGGCTCTTTTGAAGTTAATTTTGTTAGTGTATTTTTTTTTTGAGGCTTTTTATTACCACAAAATTCCCCTAATGGAAACATAATATCTTAGAGTAAAAAATTTGTCCTCTTCATGTTTTAGTTAGAAGGTGAAAAGAAGGTCACTATAACCATCATATCCTTGGTACAAGGCCTCTCTACATGGTAGAATTAGGTGGAAAATCTTGTAGAGGAATATAGATGTATCTTTCTTTACCTGTGGGGGAGCCTTTACACTTATAGGTTGAGCATTCAATTGACTTGATACACAATGCTCCTTTACCTAATTTCCTAATATATATATTCTCTCTTCTAAGGAATGAGGAAATTAAATTTTAAATTCATGATCCCATCCAAAAGGGCCACATTTGATTGAGCTCGTTGCTTTGTAGGAACCCAATTATGTTGGTGTATAATAAGTTTGGGACACAGTGACTAGGTATTGATTAAATAGGCTTAAACAAAGTAACTATCAAGAATAAATATTTGATCCTCTAGATTGATGGTCTTCTTGAACAACTTAAGGGTTTAAATTTCTTTGGTAAGATTGATCTAAATTCATTCTATCACCAAGTTCCAATCAAACAAACCGATGTATGGAATAAAATCTTTAAAATAAAGAAGGATTTTTATTTAATTAAAGAAGTCATTTATAATTAAATTAAAATTGTTAACAATTTTTGAGATCAATGTTTTGACAACGTGTGGTTTCTTGAAATATAATATTCCAATGGCAGTATATATATATATATATATATATATATATATATATAGACCCAATCACATCATAGTTTACATAGGTCTTCTTCATAGAGAGATAGTTTATGTATAGGAGCCTCCATAGTCCTAGGAAAAATAGGTAGCACCCCATAGCAACAAGTTTTTGAAAGAGTTTGAAAGGATACTTCTCAATAGGAACACGCTACAACAACAAAATCATTCTTAGCAGGGGAACTACACATATCCATTTTTGATCAAATGGGAATAAGTATGAATAATAACAAAAAACATTTGAAGCATACTAAACCTTTAATTTTATTGAAAATATTCGGGCTATTCAATTAAGAAATACACAATAAAAATCCATTATAGTATTATCCACCTATTCAAACAGATTCAACAACAGCTAGATCCAAAGGAAATTTGTGGGCATTATGTTTTTGCATATATATATATATATATATATATAATGTACGAACTATTAGGCATGAAGTATAGGTCACGTCGAACTTTGTGCAAACACCTCCTCTCCTAGGGATAATGGATCGAGAACATGTAGGAATTTACAGATAGAAACTTAGATAAGGCATTTAGAGAACCAGAGACACCCCTTATATATATATATATATATATATATATATATAGAGAGAGAGAGAGAGAGAGAGAGAGAGAGAGAGAGAGAGAATCATCCTATATTCATTTTTAATTTTAGATCTACCAAGTTCTCAAAGGGATCAAATCTCTTGAGACAACCCTCTTTTAGAGTGAAAATAGATTTGATCTCTTTGGACATTTGGTCAATTTGAAAATAGATTTGATCTCTTTGGACATTTGGTCAATTTGAAAATAACTTGAATCTAGGCCTCATTTATATCACAAAAAATGGAATCTTATCTAATAATTTAATCTCTAACTTTAATTTTTATTTTCAATTATTATTATTATTATTATTATTAAAAATTATTTTCACATATAATAAAAAATAAAAAACTATATTTATGAATAATCCATATATTTATATAACTATCAAAATTAAATAAAATTATACCTTATTTTTTTTAATAATTAATAATAGTTGCTAAAACCCATCCCACTTGAAATGCTTAATAATGCCTATAAACATAACTATCAACTTAATTACTATTACCATACTACAAATAGAAATCTAACTAATTGAAATTTCATTAATTCATTACTTATTTTGTTTTTTCAAATTCTATTTTTGTTAATATCTAACTATTTAATATTTATATTGCCAACGGGGGTTTGGTTCAATGGTGAAAAGTGTATTGTTAAGACACTCGTGATGGAAGGTCGTCATTTCCAATTCCCACAAAGGAAAAAAAATCCAGCCATGATAAGGGTTGGTGTGGCCGAGGCCGGGTGCGATTCCCAAATGACTTTGATGGCTTAGATGCCCCTCGATTGTGGTTTTTTAGACCAAAGATTTAACGTGATACCATGTTAGGACCCACATAACTAAACAAACAAAAAAAACTATTTTATATTTATATTAATATTAAATAATAAGGAAAATAATTTGAGTTAATATTATTTGAGTTGAATTAACAAAATTCTAGTGTACATAATTAATTAACAATTATTAAACATTCAAATTTAGATGAGTCAAATTAATGGAGAAGAACACTTATATCACAAATACAAATACATTGATTTGATTATTTATATCGTTAACTTGAAGAATCTTATATAATAATTTAAAGTTCTATAATAATTTAAAGCTTTTTGATGTGATTTTTACGGAAAAATCTTTCAACAATTTAATATTTAATTTTAAAATTAAACTATTATTATTAAAAATTATTTTTTTAAATTTGATTTTTTTTAAATAAATAATAAAACTACAACCAAATATTTTGGACGAACTATGAATCTATTTAAAAAATACTTTAATTTGTTCCTTATTTCATCATTTTTCTTGAAATAATTGTTAAAATATGTTCCTTACTTTTATTTTTTTCCTATTATTAGTAACTATTAAAATCAATTTACAGTCAAATCTCTATTTTGAATGCTTAATTTCTACCTATTAACATAATTATCGACTTAATTACTGTCTACCACACTACGTCCTTGAAGCATTTCCAAATTCTTTTTTTTGAATCCATGTATCTATTTTTGTTAATATTAAATTATTTAATATTTTTTGGGATTTGATTCTTGAGTTGCCATTTTACCTTCAAACCTTATTACAATGGGCAAAATTTATTGGTGATTCTAATCAATGAAAGAGATGAGTTATATCATAAAGGGGTCTTGTAAATTGATTTGATCATTTATTTTATTAAGAAGAAAAAATCATGCTATGATGATGCTGCCTGCGGTTAAAGTTCACAAAGACCATTAATTTGTATTTTAGAATTGACTTATTGACGACCCAATAGCAAGATATTTTTAACGATAAGAACTTTATTCACCATTTTAAAATTAAATTATTATTATTAAGAAAAATAATTTACTTTAAAAAATTACTAACAAGATATTTATAATTTTTTTAAACTAAAATACACTAAATAAATGATTATATGACAAGGTGCTAAATACCAAATTATCTAATACTCCATATATTTATTAAAAAAAATTAACCATAAACATCAAATAAATTATTACATAACAATGTGCTAAATACCAAATTATTTAATAATATTTTAATAGATAAATAATTATATAAACATAATTATTTTATAATAAACATTTTTTTTTCGTATTTTAATTTGGTTTTTCACTCCACTATTACATTAATTATTTATTATTATTATTATTATTTTAAAACTGATAAAACCCATTGCTAACATGCTTGATAATACAATTTAGCTTGACCTAAGTAAGAGTATATTTGTGGATGATCTTTATTGTTTTTGTTGAAGTTCATACAAAATTATTTGTAACCATACTACTTGGCATGTTGTTGATGTCGTTGCTACGTATTCTACTTTTGTTTATGAAAATGTGACAATATGTTAATTCTTAGATGACCATGATATCACACTTGAACCAAGATGAAACACATAACCATAAGTGTTTTTCCTATCATGCAAACTTCCTGCAAAGTCATTGTTTGTATATCCAACCAAATATTTCATCTTTGTGTTTGCATAAATATGCCATAATATATAGTTCTTGCTATGTATCTGAGAATCCTTTTTCCTACTTTACAATGTGAGTCTCTTAGAGACTCCATAAATTTTGAAATAAAGCTAACACATTACATAATATCTGGTTTTGTAGGTGTGAGATACATAAGACTACCAACCAATATTTTGAACAAAGTTGGAATGACATATGATCCTTCACCATCGTTACTTAACTTTGTACCTATTGTTACTGGTGTAGGAGCAGGTTTACAACTTTCCATTCTAAATTTTTTCAAAAATTCTTTTGCATATTTATTTTAACAAATGAAAATTCCTTTTTATGATTTCTCAACTTCTATGCCAAGAAAATATTTCAGAAGACCAATATTTGCCATATCAAATTATTTCTTCATTTCTACTTCAAATTCATCTAATTCAAGATGAATAATATAAATGATGTCATCCACATACAAAAAAATAAGAAAAATATGACCACATGCTCATTTACCTTTGTGTACAAGGTTGGTTCAATGTTTCTTCTGTTAAATCCATTCTTGATCATATAATTGTCAAGTATGCTATACCAGGCTCTTATACTTGTTTGAGTCCATAAAGTGTGTTCCTCAATCTCTAAACTTTTTCTTCTTCACCTTCAACTTCATAACCTAGATGTTGCTCAACATATATTTCCTCCTCTAGAATGACATTCAGGAAGGCCAATTTCACACATATATAATATACTTTCCACTTATTGTGAGTTTTTGTTGCCATGACTTCTCTTAGAGTATCCAATCTGGCTAACACAAAAAACGATTCTCCAAAGTCTATTCCATGTTGCTATGAGAACCCTTTTTCTACAAACCTTGCTTTAAATATGTCAATCTCTCATTTCTCAATCATTGTTTTTTTTAATGCCCATTTCACACCAATAATATTATTTTCTTTAGGAAAATCAAGTAAATCCGAAGTATCAATTTTTTTTATAGATTCTATTTCTTCATCCTTATCTTGCACCCAATTCTCATATTTGACAGCTTATTCAAATGATGAAGGTTGAAATGAAAACAATGGAAAATTTGAGCGAACATCCAAATAATCATAAATATGTCACATACTTATCATTTTCTCTTACCATTACTTGATTCATCACCTAACAGATAGCTGGGAGTATTATAATCAATTGATTTACTTGAGGATCCATGTTGTTCATAAAATCTTGGAGTCCTTACTAGCATAAACTTGTCCGGTGTCTTATACTATGATCCCTTCTTATCATTTTTCGCTACATCCTCTTCTTCCATGAGAATTACTCTTGCATAATATTTTTTTATACACAACCATTCCATGAATCGTGCTCTTTCAACACAAACTTTATGTTGATCATAGTATTCTTAGTGACAAGTTTATATAATTTATATGCTTTTGAATGCTCACTACAACCAAGGAATATGCATTTTCCACTTTTATCATCTAATTTTCCTCTTAGATAGTTAGGCACATATGCATAGGCTACACATCCAAACACTCTAATATGAGATACACTACAAGGCATAACTAAACATGTTTCTTGTAGCACTTTGTTCATCGTGCTCTTTGTAGGAGATATATTTATCACATAAAAAACACATGAAATATCTTATGCACAATACTCATTTGATAAGTTTCTTCCTTTCAGCATGCTTCTTTCAAGGTTCAAAATTGTTATATTCTTTCGCTATGCTACACCATTTTGCTACAATGTGTATCTAGTTGTAAAATACCTTATAATTCCATGTTGTTTGCAGTATGTATCAAATTACCTTCAATCAAATTCTCCACCATGATTTGATGATGACTCTATTTCTCTAATAGGGCTTTGAATTCTTTGAAATTTTAAAAACTTTTAGAATTATTCTTCAGAAGATCCATGTCTTTCTACTTAAATCATCAATAAATATGAGGAAATAACAACTTCCACCAATATACCATGTTTTCATAAGTCCAAACAGGTCTGTATGAACTAGATCTAGTTGTTTCTTTGCTATGTATGTGACTCCTTTTGGAGAAATTTCATAGCGTTTCTTTCCCAAGGTACACTTTTCACAAATACTAGAGGGTTATTGGATGGGAGGTAATCCTCTAATCATTTGTTTCTGCTACAACAATATCAAACCAAATAAATAAAAATGTACAAACCAAAAGTACCATAACCAATAATAATTAGAACATGTAACCATAAAAGAACTTAATTGATTTTTGTAATTCATGATCATAGGAAACAACATGTTCCTTGTCATTTGAACCTTGACTATTAGCTTCTTGCTTGGGGTCTTTTCATATATAACAAAATCATGTCCTTAAAAAATACCTTTTTATCCTTTCTGTATCAATTCAACCATACTTATACCTCTAAAATTGTCTTTGACTCCCCTTTCTTGGTGAAAATTTTGATCACTCATTTTCTATATACATTCATAGTCTTTTCATTGCCAAAATTTTCCTCTTTCATGACTGATTGATCCACATTTGCAACCAAATTCTTGTTTCTATTCATGTGGTTACTACAACCACCATTTAATAGCCAAACATTATCTGAAGGTTATTACATGTTATGGCAAGCTAGAAACATGTAGCCACTAGTTTCTATAGTTGCATTATCTCTCTTCTTTCCTTGATCAACTATCCTCTTCCTATAATCACATGCATAGTGACCAAATTTATTTCAATAATAACATCTCACCTTTAATTTATCGACTATTTGATCATTTTTCAAGCTTTTGTTGTTGCTTCCACTTTCTTGTTCTTTCTCTTCTGTAGCATCTCTCTAACCATCATTTCTTCTACCTCATCCCTTGTCTCTTGAGATAGAAACCTGATTTTTAAAAGAAGGTTCTAAGGTGGGATCCTTATTTATGTATATCATCGCCTCATTGGATATAAGTGATCCCATTAATACATCAACTGTCAGCATCACCAAATCCTTGACTTCTTCAATAACTACTACTACAACATCAAACTTAGTAGACAAAGATCTAAGTACCTTCTCAACCATCATTTTATCTTTAATGTCATCACCATGAATCTTTAACTGGTTTACAATAATTAAAACCCAATTCATGAATGAATCGATATCCTTCGTTTCCTTCATCTACAGACTTTCAAAATCTATCCTATTATTATGCAACCTAACAATATTGACTTTTTCCATACCTTGATAGCTCATAAACAAAGTATCCCCCGATGTATTTTCTTAAGTTGTGGTCATAATATTATGGAACATTACATGGTCCATTGCTTGTTGGATAAGTTGTAATTCCTATGCATCCTCATTTTTTTGTATCCTTAATTTCTCCCAATCTGCATGTGTGAGGGCTTGTTTTTCTTCATCATTCTCAGGTCCTTAATATTCAATATTGATGTAATCCCATACATCATGAGCCTTTAACATCGTATCCATATTAATGACCCACATATTGCAGTTCTTCCCTATAAATGGTGGCAACCACAACTCGAAACTTATTGAGGTCATGTTTAGAAAGAATTATTTCTTCAAATAATAAAACCCCCTTTTTTGCAAAAACCATAAAATACTCCTTTTAATAAAAAAATTTATTATTTATATTTTTTAAAACTCACTTCAAAACACAAACTTCATAAAAATCATTTTCTAAATCTTTTAACAAATATTTTTCATTAACATTTATAAAGCCCCTTTTATAAATATTTAAGAGCATAGTGATTAACTCATATCCTCTTCCTACAATCACGTGCATAGTGACCAAATTTATTGAAAAAATAACATATCACCTCTTATTTATCAACTCTTTCATCATTGTTGAAGTTTTTTTTATTGCTTTTACTTTATTTTTCTTTCTCTTCTCTAACATCTCTCTAAGTACCATTTCTTCTTCCTTGTCCTTTCCCTCTCGATCTACCTCTTCATCGATATTTGTATCTTGAGATAGAAACCTGGCTTTTAAAAGTTGTTTCTAAGGAGGAATCCTTATATTTGTCTATCCTCACCTCATGGGATAAAAGTGATCCCATCAATTAATCAATTCTTATTGTTACCAAATCCTTAGCTTCCTCAATAGCTGCTATTAAGAAATCATAATTAGTATACATATATCTAAGGAATTTTCTCAAACACCAACTGTTATTTAATGTCATCATCATAAATTATTAACTGGTTTACAATAGTTAAAACCAGATTCATGAATCAATCAACATCCTTTGTTTCCTTCATATGTAGACTTTCAAAAAGTTCAAAGTATCTTGAAACTTAACAATATTGACTTTGGCCATACCTGGATATCTCATCGTCAAAGTTTCTCATGTTGTATTTGCTGAAGGTGTGGCCATAATATTTTGGAACACTTCTTGGTCCACTACTTGTTGGATAAGATGCAACACATGTGCATCCTTCTATTTGTGTATCCTCAAATGCTCCCTCTATGCATCTGCGAGGGAATGTTATACTTCTTCATTCTAAGGTTACAGAAATCGAATCCTGGTGTAATTCGAGACATGATGAGGCTTTAAGACCATCTCCATCTTAATGGACCACATATAATAGTTCTTCTGTGTAAATGGTGCCAGTCGCGGTTAGAAACTTGTTGAAACCATATTTTAAAAAATTCCTTTCTTCATATAATAACACCGTTTTTTCTGTGAAAACCTTAAAATACACTTTTTAATAAATCTTGTATTATTTTAATTTTTAAAAAATCAATTCAAAACATAAATTTTATAAAACTTTTTAAAATCTTTTAACAATGCTATTTTATCATAAGAACTCCCATAAATGTATTTTATACCAAAACAAAAAATCGAAGGCACATTTTATAAATATTTATAAAGGTCACATAATAAAAAATATATGAAATCATTTTAAAAGACCTTTTTACTTTTCATTCCTACTCCATTTAACTACGTACTTTTCAAGAAAGGATAATTTCAGCTGATTAGTCTTTGTTAACATGATCTTGGAGATGGAACAACTACGTGCTAACATTTCTTACAACTTGGAAGCTTGTGTTAGCCTGATAATGCACATGAGAGTTTTAAGGTGGGTAATGTGCCTCTCCTTGGGCATCTACGACGTTATAATGACCTCTCTACAACTAATAAAGTGTCTTACAACAACATTTTTGACCAAATAATATTTTTTTCTCCACAAACTGTTGTTGATTGCTTTAGCTTTCTCATGACTCTATGAAACCTAGTGATAATACCAATTTATTGGAAAAGTAGAGGAGAAAAGCACAAAATTTCACACACAAAATCAATATGAGTTGTCACTCTTATGTTTATCACACAAACTTGAATTAATTACAATGAACCCAAAAATTGAATTGATTACAATGAACCCATATGTTATGAAACCAACTCCAAAAATAGAAGAAAAGAGAGATAAAAACCTTATAAATTAGCCACTTCAAGGGGGAAACCTAAAATACATTACAAAAATGAACAATTCTTGGATGATACAAACAAAAAAACCTCCTTCTATATATAGGATTCCATGGGGCCACAATATAATCCTAGCAGACCTAAGAATCATAATGTAAGGGCACAATAACAACAATATTGGGGTTACAGGGGTACAACATTAACAATAAGGGGGTTACACTAACAAAAATATAGGACTATACTAGTAATATAGGGACCTATCATGCCTCTCTCCTTCAAAAAATTGTTGTCTTGCATGATTGAGTAGCTGTAGATGCTTCTGTATAAAATTCTCATCCTCCCATGTAGAATCTTCAGTTGGTAAGTTCTTCCACTTGATGAGATACTCTGAAATTGATCAATTTCGTAGCTATCGAGTTCTTGTTTTCGTGATTGCTTCAGGTTCCAGTATGATTTTTCCTTCCTCATCAAGTTCTGTCAATATTGTTTGAACTGGAATTTTTTCACCTATAACCTTCTTTAAGCATGAAACATGGAAAACTAGATGCACTCACGAAGAAGAAGGAAGCTCCAATTTGTATGCCATAGTACCAATATTTTGCAACACCTTATAAGGACCATAGTACTTTGGTGATAATTTATTATCCTACTTAGCCTGATTGAGGGACATTTTTTTGTATGGTTGTAGCCGTAAAAACACCCAATCTCCTACATAAAAAATTCTCTCACTGTGATGTTAATATGCATGTTGTTTCATTCGATTTTGTGCTAAATTTAGGTTATACTGTAAGAGTTCGAGAACTTCTTTTCAATGCTCGATGTGATCTTCCACTGCTTGAACATTAGAATTTTCTCTTAAAGATGATGTGATGGACGGTGGATGATATCCATAAAGCGCCATAAATAGGGTCATTTTTGCTGCAATATGGAAGGAAGTGTTATACCACCATTCATCAAGAAGTAAATACTTGACCCATTGTGTTTGATTATCAGATACAAAACAACAAATATATCCTTCCAAACATGTATTAATTATCTCAGTTTGACCATCGGATTGAAGATGATAAGATGAGCTATGAGCTAGTTGAGTACCCAAACAAGAAAATAATTTCATCCAAAAAATTCTAGTAAAAATGGGATCTCTCTCACTTACAATAACCTTTGGGTTCCCATGTAGCTTTTGAATTTTTTCCATAAATATAGTAGAAACTATACTTTCTTTAAATGTGTTATCACCAAACTGATCTTGATTGGCTACTCATCAATCAACTCAATGTAACTCTTTCAAACCAATTCTAACCAAATATTATCCTCTTCAATTTGAGAGGGCTCTCAAAGGGGGTTTATGATTTTGGGTAAGGATAATACTAGATATCTAACTCTATGAATTGTAACTTGGTTTTGTATGATTGCAGGTTGAAAAATGAAGGCTTGCTAATATTGGGCTATGGATTAAACATCAGTACTCTTAGTGATAGTGGTTCTTCACATGGAAGCTAAGGCAGATAGAGATTTTTAACAAAGATAATTCATCCACATAACATAGGAAAACACAGTAATTTCACCCATAAAGGAATTCAGAGCATAATATTATGAATTATGAGTAATAAGATATAAAACCTATTGCAAGTGATTAAACATAAACATGAAGAGAAATAATGCATTAAAAATCTCATGATAATCTCAGGCCTAGAAGTAGAATGTCACTATATATTACTCATAATGGATAAAACATACAAGAAACAATTTGGTGCAATATTCTCCAACCCTTTTCTCTTAGATTTTTAGTTTATAAATAGACATTATTTACAATGTAGATGATTTGACCAGCTAGCTAGATCTTCAAATTTTACTCTGTCACCTATCATAACTAAAACTACTAACTTAAAACAAAAAAATGACAACTATCCTTTAAAGAAAACAAACTCCTAATAGGACTTTATCTCCTATTTATTACATTAGGTTCTCCTATCAGTGAAACAGTTACATAATTAATGTCACATGCTCAAAGGACAAATCACCATCACTTACATGTTTAAATCACCCCTACATTTGTAGAATGCAATCCTTCTTTTTAGGAGTGGGTAACCCTTCACTTTAATCCCAGTTTTGGCTGATGGGTTGGCTGTGTGACACTCCATTTAAGCAATGATTCTCTGCTGATATGTCCCACTCACATGATAGAGGTATCCAGCTGGAAAATGTGATGTTGAGATGTTCAAAATTCTTCAAAAATATCCTCGCTATGAAACATGGTAGTTTAGGCAGTTTTGTAGTGAGTTTTAGTAGCGTATGAAAACTTGCTTTTCCATCTATCTCTTTGACTCCTTTATTGTTCGAAAACCTTTACTATGCTAAGACACCTTGCAAAAATTCAATTTCCCTTCATAATACTTAACAAAACTGATTTTTAAGGCAAAAATGCACCTACAGGAATTTTTGTAGCGTTCTTCTGGCCTCAAGCCTGAGGTATGCCATGAAACTGTCCAAAAAACCAGAATTTGTTGAGTTCAAGATTGTCTTCATAAATTGTTCTCCATCTGCAAAATTTGGGTTCTCTACATGTTATGAACCTCATAAAACATATTCCATCTCAAATTTTTACTCCTGTGGTGTTTCATCTTCATTTATGATCAATTGGTAGATGGGTTCTTCTACCACTTTCATCTTCAACCCTTTCTTTTCTAACTCCACTTGAATTAAATCCAGCTGCTCCACACTTGGTCTTTTAATGCTTTGTTTTTGGATTGCAAGTGCAAGTTCATCCTCCTAACATGTTTAACCTCCCCTCTTAATGGTTGAGTCCATTTCAGCAACTTTTCTATATTGTCCAAAGTTTTTGAAACACTTGTGACTTGCTCTTCCCATATTTTCCTCATCTCTTCAAATTCAACCTTCTCAGCTCTGTGCTTCTTTTCCTCTAGCTTTAAAAATAATATCTCTTTACCTGCCTCCTTCAATTTCTCTTTGAGGGTTTCTATTTCTGATTTTTCAATCATTTTCTCTTTGCCCTTTCTTTGTCTGATAACCAGTTCCTCATTTGCTGGTGAAGACAGATCTATGATGCTTGGTGGCTGAGCAGCTTCATTGATTTTATCAATCTCTTTACTTTACATGACCTTCTTTACATGTCTATTCATTGGCTTCCTTGGTTGAAATATGAAATCGACATCATCACCTGCAAAATCTGTTTTTTTAGCAGTCTTACCTTTCTTCAGCTTGCTTCCTCCATCTTCAATGTCTTCATCTTGCACAATGGGTGACTCTTCAATGTCAATTGCATGCAACATATCCTCCAAATTTCCTTTAGCCAATGTCTGGCTCCTAGTGACTCTCTTGCTGCCTTGTTTTCTGACTAAATGCTTCTATTTTCTAGGTGTTATTTCAGGTGTGTCAGTCTCCTGCAAAGGTTCTACTTCCATGTTCGCTAGTTCTGGAGGAGATGATCTATTTTCTTCCTCAACTTCCTCTACCACAACTGGTGATGAAATAGTTATAGGTTTGAAGGCTTTGTTAGGAGTAACCACATCAATTTCATAACCACTCATGAACAAGAAGGAGGTCCAATCTCTATCTAACCTCCTCAATTCCTCTAACACTAACAACTTAATTGGACCATGATGAAAAATAGAAGTTTCATTGCCCTATGTTTTGATTTGAACCTTATCTGACATTTTCCCTAGACTTCTGTATAAATAGAAAGGCAGGTCAAGTGACCTCTTACCTACAAAATGCAGACTAAGTCTGAGATGATAGGAGTAGACCATGTGAAATATTGCTTCACAGGTAAAAATAATTTTGAATGACCATCAACAACTTTGCATAATTCTACTTCATGAAACTCCTAGGGATATCATTTGTTAAATAAATTTCACTGTGTTCTTGCTTCATGAACTCTTTGCAATCCTGCACTATGAATCTGATACCTTTAAACCACTGATCACCTCCTTTAGGGATTCTTGTAGCTGATGAGATTCTCTTTGGTGTCACTGTAAGGTCTAGAATTCCAACCTTTGAAGTTTTTCCTGTAAATTTGGTGGCAAAATCCTTTGAAACGTTTAAATCAAAGCCCTACAACCTCTGACAGAATTGCAAGCACCCAGTTCTTCTGAAAACCACCATGGAAATAGGGTCTTCATTGAGTAAATTCATATCCATGGGCTCATACCTGTGACAATGGCCACGCTTATTTTATTTCCTTCTCGCAGCCATGGATGCTTTATAGTCTTCACTACCTCGCTTGTTGATGAAACCTTCAGAATTCAAACTTGCCAGCCATCTACTTGGCTCGATGAAGCATCTCTCCATAAATCAACTCACATGCAAGGATAAATTAGAATATGACAAAAGGATAATTTAGGTAAGATTTAATGGTTTAACTGACAATTCAAGCTTTAATCATGACACATACAAGCCAAACAAAAGGTAATAATGACATTAAACATAGGTATGTACATTTGAATTTACCATAAAAACTTTAAATGACCTCTACCCTTAGGAAATGACACCCCATACAATTTTGACAAGTTAGGTTAAAAAGCATATTTTCGTAGCAAAATTAGTTTAGCCTATGGCAGATTCACTACGAAACTATTAGGCAATTTCGTAGCGAAAATTTCTTTTTTCCTGTGTAAAATGCTACGAAAATATGAAAAAGTGACAGATGTGCCCCTTTGATTTTGAATGAATAGGGAATGATAACTCACATGATATGGGACTGATTTGAATGAAATGGCATATATGAAGGTGATCATGAAACTTAGGATAGGCTTAAAAATGTAAAAAAAAAAAAATTCCTATACCATATTGAAATGGCGTAGGAGACCTTATCCATTTGGTGAGTGACCTATTGACCATATAAAGAAATGTTTCACAACCTAATGGGTGATAAAAATGGCTCCACTTGGGATGGTGTGCCCCTATGGTACACCAAAGAACCTATAGTTCTAGTGCCATCCATCTTTTTGGAAATAAAACTCTAAAATTTTCCAAGTCTTCTTCAAACTCTTATGGCCTTCACCTCAATCTCAAGTTTGATGATCAACCTATATTTATTAGAAGAAAATCATAATAAAATGGAATGTATATAATGGAGTGAAAATTTAGTAAAATTTTAAGAGGAATAGTGCTTTAGAAACCTACCATTGAAAGGCCCTCTAGCACAAGGTTGTCCATCCATATCCTAAAGTAGATAAGTGTTGTTGCCATGGAATGCAGCTACTATGAATGGTCCTTTCTAGATGTTTTCAAAATTTCCATGTTTCCCCTTCTCTTCAATTCTAGATTCCCTTTTCAACACCACATCTGGAATTTGGAAATTTTCTTATTTGACTTTCTTGTCAAATGTCTTATTTACTCTGTTTTGTGACTATTGATGACTGTTGTATACCTCCTCCCTTTTTTCCTGCAGAGCTATAAGCTGGTTTATCCTCCTATGAATAGCATTAGGTTTCTCTTCTAATCCTTGCAACAATTTCATTACAGGCACTCCCAAGGAAGTGGGAAAAATAACTTCAGCTCCATACACTAACTTATAAGATGAAGTACCGATTGATATTTTTGTACATACTCTATCAGCCCATAGAGCATACTTCAGCTTCAAATGCCATGATATTTTCTGCAGTAAAACTCCAGCTATGGTATTTTTAGATGCAAATGTAAAAACCAGAAATTCTTTTGAAAATTTTGGACTAATCAATATTGGGGCCTGAGTAAGGGCTTTATTTATTTCTTCAAATGACTTCTTGGCTTCAACTGTCCATTTAATATCAAATCCTTTTTTCAACATCTTGGTAATATCTTTGACAATCTCAGCAAAGTTCAGGATGAACCTTCTAAAAAAGTTTACTCTTCCAAGACAGGACTGAATTTCCTTCATGTTCCTTGGTAGGTCTATCTTCTGAATGGAATTGACTCTATTTGGATCAATCTTTATCCCATATTTTTATATAATATATCCAAGCAATGTTCCAGAAGTAAGAGAAAAAATACTTTTAGTGGGATTTAAAGAAATAACAAACCTTCTACACTTCAGCAAAACTTTCTCTTGATGCTTCAAATGGTATTTCTCTCTTTTTTAAAATACAGTTATGTCATCCAGATAGACTACCACCAACTTATCCTTCTCCTCAACAAAGGCAATTTCCATTGCTCTTTGGAAAGTCGCTCCTGCATTCATCAAACCCAAGGGCATCTTGGCATACATGAATGTCCCCCATGGTGTGGTAAAAGAAGTTTTCTCCTGGTCTTCTGGGTGTACCAATATCTAATTGTATCTTGAAAACTCATCTCGCATAGACATCCTTTGAGAGCCAACAATATTCTACAGAATTTGATCCATATTAGGAAGAGGGTAGGTGTCTTTCGAAGAACCCTTGTTCAAGTTTATGAAATCAATGTATATTATGATCTCTCTACTCTTTTTTCTGACTAGTACCAAGTTAGCAAGCCATTTTCAGAATCTGATATGAATAATAACTTTTGCATCAAAAATTTTCTTAATTTCCTTCTCAATCAGAGGCATGAGCAATGGATTAATCCTTCTCAATTTCTGTTTAAAAGGTTTCTCATTCTCTTTGATAGGAATAGTATGTTGAATAATAGTAGGATAATAATTTTTCAAATCAACATATCTCCATGCAAAAACATCAATAAACTTCTTCATCATCTCAATATATTTTTTTTTCATCTCCACAGAAAGAAACTCAGAAAGATTTATCATTTTAGGCATTACTACTGTACCGAGATTACAAGTCTCTACATCTTCATAATCAACCTGTATTCTAGGATATTTGAACACATCATTTTGGTCAAAAAAGCTTTTCAAGAGGAATAATACCCTTAGGTATACAATTATTTTTCAACTGAAAAACTTCAAAATTACCCTTAGTTTCAGCAAGCATGTTTTGTTGGTCTACTTGTGCTCTTTCAAACTCCTCCTTCAATTCTATGAAATTTTTGACTTGTTGGTCATCTTCAAACGCTTTCCAATGGATGATTCTATCTGGGATGGCAGGCCTATGACAAAATTAAATCTCATACTTCTTAGTGGAATGTGCATGGATGCCAAAAAAACTTGCAGAAATAGCTAGGGAATCAGCTACTGAGTTTTGATCCCTAGTTTTCACAATAAATGAAAATTCTTGAAATTTTTCCAACATTTCGATAATCATATTTTTTTAAGCTCTCATCCTCACATCCTTGGTTTGATATATTCCTTCAACTTGTTTAATTACCAATTTATAATCTCCATAGACTTAAATTTTTTGGCCACCTAATCTTTTCAAAATTTCCAAACCCAAAAACAGAGATTCATATTCAACCATATTATTTCTACAGTCAAAGTTCAGTTTGAAAGAATAGAACTTACTTTCATCATCAAGAGTAGTGATCCATATGCCTGCTTCAACCCCTTCTCTTCCAGCAGATCCATGAAAGTGAAAAATCCTTCAGATCTCTACTTTTTCTTCTATGATTTCCTGATTTTCAACTTGCTGATTTCCAACTTCTTGAATTTCTACTTTCCCTTCACTTTTTTCTTCATCAGTTAACTCATTGAAAATAATTTTTGACCCTAATTTAGTTTCAACAGCACAAATGGGAAAATTCTGAGGTTTATCCTTGTTGCTTACCATATAAGCCATCCTAGTTTCCCTGTATAGTCTTCTTTGCTCACCAAAAACATGTATGGTGGCATATGTCAAGTTCATCTGCCTGGTGCCTTTGGGTTTTGCTACCCAAGGTCTGGATAAGAGCATGCAAAACTTGGGTGGAATATCTGCCACCACAATTTCCATTACCACTTTCTTGGCAAACACTTGTTTAAGGCCAACAACAACATCTTTTATCAATCTTATGGATTGAACTCTTTTAGAATCAAAAGAAAACAAATCCTTGCATGGCTTAGTGATCTCCAAACCCAGCCTCTCCATAATCACCTTAGGCATAGGTTATGAGAAGCCCCCGAATCCAACATGGTAGTGTGTAAGGTCATGTCATAGATACTAAGGCTAATATAGAAAGGAGGTACTTCTTCATTCCTCTCATCTTCCAATCTTGGTCCCAAGTAAATGGTAGGATGATCTTGTTGTACATTAAGGATATCTAAAGCTCCTGGTTGAGAATTCAACATTTTTACAATTTTACTTATGTATTCATTCACCTTGAGAATTTCTCCAAAAGGGACTAGAATCTTGATTTTAGAAATCTCATTCTCCAAACTGAAAATAGAAGTAATATTTTCACACTCTTTGGTGGGGGGAGGAAATGGTGGGTCCTTGTTAGACTCCATTAATTTAGGAGCATCCTTCTTTGGCTGTGTTTTATTTGCAGTGATGGGAAAATTTCTATTTCTAAGATTGTATTGCTTCTGCATCTCAAAAATTGTATGTTGATAACCCTTAAGATAATCAGATGGTCCCTCACCATTATTTACATCATGATCATACTCATCACGCTCTTCTTTAGTTAAAAACACTCTAGACATGTTTTTATCTAGGCAGTGGATAGAGTCTTCTTGAATCTCAGGCTAATTTTCTTCTTCATCAATCAAATTCTACTGAAAAGGAGGCCTTACTTGTGGGTCAAGCTGATTTCTATTTTCCTTTTGTCTTTGTTGATTATGAGGCCTTCTAAACTGTGGATTTATAAATTGTGGCTCATGTTGTGTAGGAGGTGCAGAATCATTTCCAAATGAAATCATATCCATGAGTTTTTCCATATTTTTCATCATAGAATTAAACTTATCATCTAAGGTGGAAGGATTTTCTTCTTCTTTTAGTTTTGTTTTACCCATATTAGACTTCTTAGTTTCTATCATATTTACTTCTACTTTCACAGCATCATTTTTCATTTCATCTAGTGAAGGAGATTCTCTTTCTCTAAGCAGGATAGAGAAGTCATAATAAAATGCCTTAGATTAACGCAATTGAGCAGCTCCTAGTGGAGTTTTAAGATGAGCAGGTATAGAATCATAAAATTTGTTAAATCTCTTGGAGAAATTTTAAACAGTTTCATCTACAACTCTTTTTAGACTATTCTACTTAGTAAGGGCCTATACAAGGTTTGTTCTATTCCCCCATTTTCTCAAGAAACTCTCCTAAAAATGGTTCCAATTATGCAAGCTTCCTGGAGCTAAGGCTTTAAACTATTTTCTGACCTCACCAGTAAAAATTTGAGCAAATAGTCTCATTTTGACATCTTCATGGTCTACCTCCTCTTTGTCTATGAAATCATTGAATTGGTCTGCATGATCCTCAGTTGTAATTTCTTCATCACTCCCCCAGGTTTTAATTCTAGCTGAGTATTTACTTGGGAGGGCATCAATAACAGCTGGGAGAACAAGTGGAGCATATCCTAGCAAGTCCAGTAGGAGGTGGAGGTCAAAAATTTCCAGCCATGATAATAGGGACTATAGTATTTCTAGGAACAACAGTAGAAGATGAGCTATTAGGAGATGGTGTAGTTGGTCTTTGTAGTCTAGATACAAATGAGCTCCAGTGAGGTAAACGGATACCATATTTTCTTTTAAGTAAGAATTCAAATGGGCCTAATTCCTTTAAATTATCAAAATATTCCCTCTCTAACAGTAACTCTAATGTAACTGCCTCCCAGAATTATTCTCTTTCTTTTTTTGTCACTAGGGTTGAGGTATCAATACCTCGTCTTTGTAGGTCTATAAAAATCCCATTAAATTAATTTTCACTTTCAGACCTAAACAAAAATTCCTGAACATTATCATCAAATTTCTTATCTTCACGAATTCTTACAATTTTAGAGGACAAACTTCTTGAGTTTGATGGAATACCTAATTCTCAAGAGCTGCTCTCAATGCCTCTAGAAATTGTGTTTGGATTATCCACAATGGTAGGTGGGTTAGGATTTGGATTGGTTCCTTGTATATCTCCTTCTCGAAGCCGCCTTTAAACATGAAAATTTTTAATGGAGTCACCAAGGTAGTTGCAACCTCGCAGAAATTCTGAGCTTCAGCTACCTCCAAGAGTTCAGCTTCACTGTTTGCACAAAAAAATCGGGAAATATGTCTTCAAACTCCTGTAAGACGCACCAAAATTTTATCACCAAATTGATTTGGCTATATCTTCAAATTTTACTCTGACACCTATCATAACTGAAACTAATAACTTGAAACATAAAAATAACAGCTATCCTTTAAAGAAAACAAACTCCTAATAGGACTCTATCTCCTATTTATTACATTCGGTTCTCCTATCAATGAAATAGTTACATAATTAATTTCACATGCTCGAGGTACAAATAACCATCACTTTACATATTTAAATCACCCCTATATCTGTGGAACACAATCTTGATTTTTAGGAGTGGATAACCCTTCACTTTAATCCCTATTTTTCCTAATGGGTTGGTTTTGTGACACTACATTTAAGCAATGATTCTCTGCTAATATGCCCCACTAGCATGCTAGAGGTCTCTAGCTAGAAAATGTGCTATTGAGATGCTCAAAATTCTTCAAAAATATCCTCGCTATGAAACAGGGCAGTTTAGGCAGTTTCGTAGCGAGTTTTAGTAGCATATGAAAACTTGCTTTTCCATCTATCTCTTTGACTCCTTCGATGTTCCAACACATTTACTATGCCAAGAAACCTTGAAAATTTTGAATCTCCCTTCATAATACTTGAAAAAGCTTAGTTTTAAGGAAAAAATGCACCTACAGGAATTTTTGTAGCGTTTTTCTGGCCTCAAGCCTGAGGTACGCTATGAAACTGTCCAAAAAACCAAAATTTGCAGAGTTCAAGATTGTCTTCAAGAATTTCTCCCTGGCTCCAAAATTTGGTTTATCTGCATGTTATGAACCTTATAAAACATAACCCAACTCAAATTTTTACTCCTGTGGTGTTTCACCTTCATTTATGATCAATTAGCTGATGGGTTCCTCTACCACTTTCATCTTCAACCGTTTCTTTTCTAACTCCACTTGAATTAAAACCAGTTGCTCCTGAAGATCTTCCACTTTGTATTTTAGTTCTCTATTTTTGGATTGTAAGTGCAAGTTCATCGTCATAACATGTTTAACCTCCCCTCTTAATGGCTGAGTCCATTTCAAAAACTTTTATGTATTTTCTAATGTTTTTGAAACACTTGTGACTTGATCTTCCCATATTTTCCTCATCTGTTCAAATTGAACCTTCTCAGTTATGTGCTTCTTTTCCTATAGCTTTAAAACTGATATCTCTTTACCTGCTTCCTTCAATTTCTCTTTGAGGGTTTCTATTTCTCATTTTTCAATCATTTTCTCTTTTCCCTTTCTTTCTCTAATAACCAGTTCCTCCTTTTCTGGTGAAGACAAATCTATGATGCTTTGTGGTTAAGCAGCTTCATTTATTTTATCAGTCTCTTTTCTTTCCATGACCTTCATTGCATGTCTGTTCATTGGCTTCCTTGGTTGAAATATGAAACCAGCATCATCAACTGCAAAATCTAGTTTTTTAGCAGTCTTACCTTTCTTCAGCTTTCCTCCTCCATCTTGAATATCTTCAGCTTGCACAATGTGCGACTCTTCAATGTCAATTGCATGCAGGATACCCTCCAAATTTCCTTTAGCCAATGTTTGGCTCCTAGTGACTCTCTTGTTTCCTTGTTTGCTAATTGTATGTTTCTATTTTGCAGGTGTTGTTTGAGGTGTGTCAGTATCCTGCAAAGGTTCTACTTCCATGTTCACTGGTTCTAGAGGAGATGATCTATTTTATTCCTCAACTTCCTCTGCCAGAGCTGGTGATGAAGTATTTTTAGGTTTGGAGGCTTTCTTAGTAGTAATGACATCAATTTCATAACCACTCATGAACAAGAAGGAATTCCAATCTTTGTTGAACCTTATCAATTCCTCTAACACTAACAACTTAGTTAGACCATGATGAAAGAGAGAAGTTTCATTTCCCTCTGCTTTGATTTGAACCATATCTAAAATTTTCCCTAGACTTATGTATAAATAGAAAGGGAAGGTCAAGTGACCTCTTACCTAAAAAATGCAAAAGAAGTCTTAGACGATATGATTAGACCATGTGAAATATTTCTTCACAGGTAAAATACTTTTGAATGACCATCAAAAACTTTTCATAATTCTCCTTCATGAAACTCTTAGCGATAGATTTTGTAAATCAATTTCACTGTGTTCTTTCTTGATGAACTCTTTGCAATCCTTCATTGTGAATTTGATACCTTTAAACCATTGATCACCTCCTCTAGGGATTCCTGTAGCTGATGAGATGCTCTCTTGTGTCACTGTAAGGTTCAAAATTCAAACCTTTGAATTTGTTCCTATAAAGCTGGTGGAAAAACCCTTTGAAACCTATAAATGAAAGCCCTGCAACCTCTGACAAAATTGCAAGAAGCCAGTCTTCTGAAAACCTCCATGGAAGTAGGGTCTTCATTGAGCAAATTCGTATCCATGGGCTCATACCTGTGAAAATGACCACCCTTATTTGTTTTCCTTCTTGCAGCCATGGATGCTTTATAGTCTTCACTGCCTTGCTTTCTGATGACACCTATAGAATTTGAACTTTCCAGCCACCTGCTTAGCTCGATGAAGCAACTCTCCATAAATCGACTCACATGCAAGGATAAATCACAATATGACAAAATGCTAATTGAGGCAAGATTTAATGATTTAACTGATAGCTCAAGATTTAATCATGACACATACAAGCCAAAAAAAAGTTATGATGACATCAAACACAGGTATGTACATTTTAGTTTACCATAACAACTTTGAATGACCTCTACCCTTACTGCTCTAATTAGTAAATGACACCTCATACAATTCTGACAAGTCAGGTTAAAAACATATTTTCGTAGTGAAATTAGTTTATCCTCTGACAGATTTGCTATTAAACTATTAGGTAATTTCATAGCGAAAACAATTGTTTTCCTGTGTAAAACACTACGAAAATTTGAAAAAGTGACAGATGTGCCCTTTTGATTTTGAATGCATGGGGAATGATAATTGACATGATATGGGACTGATTTGACTGAAATGGCATATATGAAGGTGATCATGAAACTTATGATAGGCTTAAAAATGTAAAAAGAAATTTCCTACACCACATTGAAATGGCTTAGGAGACCTTATCCATTTGGTGAGTGAACTATATGACCCTATCAAGAATTTTTTCACATCTTAATGGGTGATAAAAAAATGGATGAGATAATGAACAAGTGTGCATCCTTGATAAGCCTTTCAACTACCACCATGATGACACTCTTTCCTTCGAACTTAGGTAAAGCTATGATAAAATCCATTGAAATATCCTCCCAAGGTTGACTTCGAAAGGATAAAGGTTGTAGAAGACTTGGGGTCTTAATTGTATCAACTTTATTTTGCAGGAAAACCAAACATTCCGCCATAAAATTTTGAATATCATATTTAAGGCCATCCCAAGAAAACTCTTTCTTCACCCTGTGGTAAGTTTTTAAAAATCATGAGTGTCCTCCTAAAGGATAAGTGTGGAATTCCAAAAGAATATTTTGTTTTAGTTGGAAATTCTTACAAATATATAAGTGATCTTTGTACCATAAGGAATCATTTTTCCAACTAAACATATCAGATGTACTAGGATCTTGCTGCAACTTTTGAATGAGTTTCCACACTTCTTCGTCCTTCTTCCATGCATCCCTTTCTTCGATTACCCTATCTGGGTGGATAATAGAAATGGCACAAAGTAATGCTTCCACATCTTCATCCTTCCTTGAGAGTGCATCTGCAACAACATTTAGCTTTCCTTTTTTGTAGATGATTTCAAAATCATAACCCAACATCATTGTGACCCATTTTTGTTTCTCTTTTGAAGATATTCTTTGCTCCAAAAAGTGTTTAAGACTATCATGATTAGTTTTTACCTTGAAGTGACTTCCCATTAGGTAAGTTCGTCATTTCTTTAGTACGTGTAGTATTTCCAACATTTCCTTATCCTAAATAACTTTCTATAAATACTTTCCTTTGATTGGACAACTTTCAAAAGAAATGTCTCTTCCATCTTGCATTAAAATAGCACCAATTCCATTTCCTGAGGCATCACCTTCCACAGTAAATGTTTTTGTGAAGTCTGGCATAGCTAAGACCAGTGCTAGGCACACTGCCTCTTTACGATGTTCAAAGGTTTTAGTTGCTTTAGGAGTCCATGAAAATGCATATTTCTTCAATAATGTTGTTATAGGAGATTCTATTCTCCCATAATTCTTAACAAACTTGCGATAATACCCTATTAACTAGAGAAATCCTCACAACTAATTTATGGTTGTGGGGAATTTCCATTCCCTAATGACTTTAATTTTGTTAAGGTCTACCTTAACACCCTCGTGAGATACAATATGACCCAGATATTCCACCTCTTATACACCAAAGAAACATTTGGATGTTTTTGCATATAATTGTTTCTCCTCCAATAGTTTAAGAACCCTGTCAACATGTTGAATATGATCCTTCCAAGACCTGTTGTAGATTAGCATATCATCAAAATAATACTCGCACAAATTTTCTAAAGAAGGGTTTGAAAATGGAATTCATCAACCCTTGAAATGTAGAAGCTACATTGGTAAGGCCAAAAGGCATAACCAAGAATTCAGAATGACCCTCATGAGTTTGAAATGTTATTTTCAAAATATCTTCAGTATTCATTCTAATTTCATGATATCCTGAATGAAGATCCAACTTGGTAAAATAAATTGCTCCATGTAATTCATCCAATAAATCATCAATCAAAGGAATGGGAAATTTATCTTTAATAGTGAGCTTATTGGGATCCCTATAATCTGGACACATGTGCCATGATCCATCCTTCTTGTGCACCAATACTACTAGAGCGGAGAAAGAACTTTGAATAGGTTGAATTATACTAGCCTCTAACATTTCTGCAATCATACATTTAATTTATCTCTTTTGGGCATAAGGATATTTGTAACACCTGATGTTTGGAGTAACACTTCCTGGAATCAAATGAATAGCTTGATCATGATCACGAATAGCTAGGAGTCCTTTGGGAGTTTCAAACACCTTGGAATGATTCTCTAAGACTTTATGGAGATCTCAAGAAATATATGATTTTGATGTTGAAACTTCTAGTGAGCATAATTGTGAAATTATGCCTCGTTTCTCTTTCTTCAAAATATTTGACATCACATTAGAGCTTATTCTCTTTCCCATCTTCCCTGCGATACCCTGTAATTTGACTTTCTTTCCTTCTAAAAAAAATTTCAAGAAAATTTCTTGAAAATTAGAAACTATCGTCCCCATAGATTGTAACCATTATAGTCCTAGTACAACATCAACACCTCCAATTGGAATGGAAAGCATTGGAATATTCAGTACATATTCCCCCATGGTCAGCTTGATATTATGGCATTTTCCAGAGAAATTTATACTTCCTCCATTTGCAACCATCAGTTGACATTCTGGTGCTGGGTATAGGAAACAATTCAAATCCTTAGCCACTTTACAATGAATAAAATTATGGGTATTACCTGAATAAATCAACACTATTACCTTTTTCTTCTTGATATTTCCTTCTATATTGAGAGTTTGAGGAGTGGTAATTCCAGCCAATGCATTACATGATATGGTCAGACTCATTTCTTCTTCTTCTAGGGTTGGTTCCTAGTGTATATCCTCTTCTTTTGAAGTTTTTTGTTCATTTTCTTCCTCCTCTTCACAATATATGTAAAATAATTTATTCTTAGCACACTCATGACCTTTAGTATATTTTCTATCACAACTGTAGCAAACCCTTTTTGTTGTGGTGTCAACCTTGTAGGTTGTGGAAGTCTAGGAGTAGCAATAATTCCATCTTTATGGATGTGAGTGGTAGGCTTCCTTATCGCCATAATTTTACATTCAATTTTTCTTCCCAACCTAAATGCCTTCTCCAATGAATTAGGTTCCAAAAAATGAACTTCATGTTGGATGTTATCCTTCAAAGTCCCTATGAAGACATCAATCCTGTGTTCCTATGGAATATCAGTTACTCTTATATTGAATTTTTGGAAGTCCTCAATGTGCTCCACCACTAAACCATTTTGTTTGATATTTATCAATTGGCTAAAGAAGGTGTTACTCTTTGTATCGTCATAATGTGTTATCATTTCCTCCGTAAAAATTGAGCAAAG
Organism: Pinus albicaulis; assembly: GCA_034641835.2. Taxonomy (NCBI): domain Eukaryota; kingdom Viridiplantae; phylum Streptophyta; class Pinopsida; order Pinales; family Pinaceae; genus Pinus; species Pinus albicaulis. Next base: position 818,091,019 of record CM076577.1, read on the forward strand.
GAGAGAAAAGCCATTGATATTATACAAATGTATTTTGTTCTAAATGTAAGGTTGCAATGCGTACCTTTTGTGTTTTTTTCACATTATTCAAATCAAAGTATTGCTCCATATGTAGTGTCCATGCTACGGGATGCTTGCCATAAAAATTACTCATATCCATCTTTGGAATATGGTGGCTCCTCCATCCGAAATTATATTTTATGAAATCACGATTAACATTTATTTTGTTCTCATCATGAGTTTCATCTACTATCTTTTCACCATTAGGAAACATTTCTTGTATCAAAATTTTCAACCTTTCCATGTCTGCTTTTAGATCATCCTTCATGTTTTCCATGTTGTCTTTCATTTTTTATTCCATGCCATCCATCTTAGCTTCCATGCCAGCTTCCATGCCATCCATCTTAGCTTCCATGCCTTTCTTCAAACCATCCATCTTAGCTTCCATGCCTTTCTTTAAAACTTCCATTTCATTTTTTGTTTCTCTTTGTGAGAGTGAAATTTGGTGCACTTTCTCTTGTAATTTTGATATGTCAGGGTGCACTTCTTCATCTTTATGAGTCATAGTAGAGCCTTATGAAGGCTTAATGGGTGTTGAATTTTTTTTAGGGGGAACTTTAGAACCCAATACTGATATGTATTCTAAAATATGCCCTTGGAATCAATTCAAACTATTTTTTGACACAAGACTTATGCAATTCGAAGAAAAAAAATACACACCTTTTTCTTTCTTTTGAGGGACTCCATATTGAAACTGAATTATCTCTGTGATTTTGAATCTTCAATATCTGAAATTCGGCCTTGTAGTATCCCTCTAAATCTTCTTTCAAATTCCATAGGTCTCACCTGATTTCGATTCTTCAAGGAAAAGTTATGCCCAATATCCCACAATGACCTAATTATATATTGGTTCAGTAAAGCAAACTTGTACGATGTGCCACGTGTCATTGTTTCTTCCTTTGGCTCTAAAATTGATACATAGGAAATTATAGTTCATGTACTTGCGACCAATTTTTATAAAATTCCAATCTGATGCTTAGAGAGAGAGAGAGAGTCATGACTATTTTCCCACATTCATCTCTTTGATATGAAATTAAGGAGCCAAAAAAAAACCCTAACTTCCATAGATCATATCTCTGAAATGTTGTGAACCAAGATCTGATATTTTTACAGGATGTTCCTCCGTATTTTACCTTCATGTGATAAAGATTTCAACTTCTAAATCTTTATATAAAAAAGGTTATAGCGAAAATTCCACAATCACCTGTTTTATATGAAATTCAGGAGCCTGAAAAAGCCCTAACTTCCATAGATCATATTTCTGTAAATATTACGAACCAAGATCTGAAATTTCTATACGAAGTTCCTCAAGATTTCATCTTCGCATGCTAAAAATTTTAGCTCTTGAATCTTCATAGAAAACAAGTTATAGTGAAAATTCCATGATGACCTGTTTGGAGCAGTGAAACCCTATAATCCAAATCTCTAATACCAAATTTTATGAAAGCAGGTCCAAAAATAGAAGAAAAGAGAGATCAGTGCCTTAGAAATTAGCCACTTTGAGGGGGAAACCTCCAATACGTTACATAAATGAATAATTCTTGGATGATACAAATGAAAAAACCTCGTTCTATATATAGGAGTCCATGGGGCCACAATATAATCCTAGATGACCTAACAATCATAATGTAAGGGCACAATAATAACAATATTGGGGTTATAGGGGTACAACAATAATAATAAGGGAGTTACACGAACAATAATAAGGGACTATACCAGTAATATAGGGACCTAACACTATCACTTGAATTGATTACAATGAACCCCATCACTTGAATTGATTATAATGAACCCATCACTTGAATTTATTACAATGAACCCATCATGGGGTATTTATAATTTTTAACTCGCAACTCAATTGATGCTAACTTCAGCATGCAAACACATACTAAATTTAACCTTTCCAAAAATAATATTGAACTCAACTCACACACATTTCACTCAAAATTAACTCATACTCTAAATCTAGACCTCTCTACATGTAGGAGTGATTAGTTATTTTTATTAATTGCAACTGTATTGAGTATTTACTAAAAACATAAAATTGACATAGTTTTCGTTATATTAAGGTCCAAAAGGTTAAAATATGTGACAAGAGACCAATGGAATACACAACAAAGGTATGTGTGCCAGATTGTATAGATGACATGGGATGAAATTGGATCTCTCTATATGGATTATAATAATATTATAAGATCTTGTTAATCTGAGTTGTCTTCTCGGTCCCAATCTCAAAGCATGTTTTATGTACATTTCATTGTACATTTGAGTTGAGTACTTTTCAAATTATGAAAATAAGTTAGTTTTGTATGTTAATATATGTAAAAGTATTAAAACATATTAAAATGTATGTTAAAAACATACTTATGAGCTAGTCTAAGTGTAAATCGGGGTTTTTACGATACTATGGCCGAATATCTTGGCTCGTCAATACCACATGTCCAAAAACCATCTCTCTTTTCACAATCAAAATATTTTATAAATATTCATTTGAATTTAGTTTTTTACATTTTCTTAATTAAATCTAAAAGAAAGGATATTATAATTACTTTTGAAACATATATAAATCTCTATCACATTGAAAAATAAAAAATATAAATAACAAGATCCATTTTACCATATAAATTAAAATAATAATTTTCTAACCATATTTAAATTTGATTAATAAGCACATAAAAACCTAATGCTTAAAATATGGCAATATTTTGAATCATAGATATTCACCTCCACTTTACCATAGATATTATTAACCTATCAATAGGCTTTGTTATGATACCATGGGCAGTATCATGCCTCACCAATACCACATACTCAAAAATCATCTCTCATTTCACTATATATATATCATTTAATTTTATTATATTTTTGTGCTCAACAACACTCTCTAGCGTAGTATTGAAGAGATGTTATAATATATTATATGTTATTTTATTTAAAATAATAATTAAACCATCTAAGATCTATCTTAATTCCAAATCTATCAAGCTCTTAGAGGGATCAAATATCTAGAGGTGCAACCTTTCCTCAAGTTTTGCACTAAAAAAAGAGGCTGGCACATCGAGAGATTCAATCCCTCTCAGAGCTTGATATATCTGAAATCAAGATGGATGAAGGATGAATATAGAATCTAAATACTTTTGTTGCTATTTTGTTGCTATTGTTTCTCATGTCCAAAATATCAAAATATGTGACAATAGACAAATGGAATACATAGCTAAGGTCCATGTGCCAAATTATACAATTGAGATGGGATGAATATGGATCCCTCTATATGGATTGTAGTAATATTATGAGATATTGTTGAATTGGGTTTGTTTATGGGTCCTAATATAGGATCATGCTTGATGTACATTTCATTTTACTTTTGAGTTGAGTATTTTTCAAACCATGAAAATGAAATTTCATTAAACGTTTGAGTTGAGAATTTTTCAAATTATGAAAATGAAGATAGTTTTGTAAGTATATGTAAAATTATTAAAAATTATTTAAATGTATGTTTAAAAAAAAAAATTGACTATAATGTATTGAAAATTTTGTGCCTTGTCACAACCAAGGACATGGGGATACATCTTCATATTTCAGAGTGACTAATGCTTAGTAATTCAACATCACATGATAAACATCACTAGAAAATATATATTTTCGAGGGGCTAAGGATAATGAAACATACAACAAACATCTTCAGATAACAAACACCTATACACACCCTCTTCAAAATGCACTTGAAGAACATACTCCATACAAATACGAACAAGGTAACATAAAGGACCTATTATAAGCGTGTAATACATTAGTTTAAATCAACTTCCATTCTTCCCTCCACTGAAATGTCATAGTGATCAGGAGCTCAGGACCAAGTGTCGTAAAATGGTCAAAATGAAAGTGCTTAGAAATGCTCCAAAACAGATCGACTGGAAAGAGCTCGGCGATACGATCCCAATGCCGCGAACGACACTCAAATCCGACGTCGTATGCAAAAGATATTCAGCTTCAAAGATTTGTCAATTTCAATTAAAAAAGGCCAAATTGACTTTGTGGAAAAATTTTATTTAAAAAAGAATATTCTGGGAATATTTCGTGGAATATTCCATAGAATATTCTGGGGAATATTCCGGAGGCAGCCTATCAGCGAGCGCCACGTGGCTAGCCCGGAGGCTGCCACGTGGGAATATTCCGTGGAATATTTCGCAGAATATTCTGGGGAATATTCCGGAGGCAGCCTATCAGCGAGCGCCACGTGGGCCCCAAAGGCGGATTGGAATGGCACGTTAAAAAAAAATTTGTTGGGCTCGACGGGTTTCGAACCGTGGTCGGGCGGATAATAACCAAGCGTTTTATCCGTTGGGCCACACGTTTTATTGTTATTTTATATTGCAGCGCAGTCATAGATATGGCGCGTGGTTGTTTGGGCGGGGCCCGAAACGGGGCCAGCCCCCGTTGCATATAACCGGCGGCAAATAACCACGGCACTAAACAATCGGCGTGCAGGTATAACGTGTGGTCACACAGGCCGGCGGAGGGTGCGGAGAAAACATTCAAAAACAGTTCAAACTTTATTATATGTTAACACTCCTCCGAACGGTGCGGACACGGGGTGCTTATCCTCTAGCCCCCTAACTTGGCGGAAATTACGGCGGAGTGCCCCAAATATAGCGCCGACTCCAAATTTGTCGGTATTATCTGGAGTTTCTCCAGATTTAACTGGAGTTTGTTTAGTCCAACTGGCTGTTGGAGTAAATGTGGCATAACTTTTGCTAGGGGAGGTCTTTTGAGACGAATTTTTTTTTTATTTTGGGTCTCTTCGACCTTCTGAAGCCATTGGCACAGGTTTCACAGCCATCTGAGGTCGTTTGCAGGTGATTTTTCTTCATGGAAGTTCCAGGAGCCACTAGGGCCAAATCAGTTTGGGAGCTGCATTGGGAATTGTGCAGCCAGTGAATGTGGAACGAAGGTCATTCCTGAAGTTTTTCAGCATTATGAATCCATTTCTACAGCTCGTTTTTCCTTTTGAGGAATTCTTCTCACTGTTTAGCTTCAGGGAAGCTTTCAGGGCCAAGAGGGCCATTTCAGTGTTGGAGCTGTTTGGGGACTATGTTCTTCCATTTTTGGTGATTCAGAAGTCTATTTCTGATATTTTCGACCTTCTGATTCTAATGGCAGAGGTTTCAGAACCAATTGAGGTCATCTTCACCTCGAAATTCTCCATGCAAGTCTAAAGGGCCACCAAGGACAATTGGGGAAAGTACTATACAAGGTACACTTTCACTGTTTAGTGTTTGGGAAATAGCATGTTTAGCTATTTCCTATCTTCTGATTCTGTATTTACAGTCAGATCTGTCTTTCGAGACACTCTTATTCTTGTATTAGCCTTTGTAGCATTTTTAATACAAGAGGACAAGCCTAGTTTGAGAGGCTTGGTCCAGCAGATGTAGCCCAGAGGAGGGGGTGAATTGCTTTATCATTTTGATGTCTTTATTTGCTGAAGATGATATGCTAAACAAAACTGATATAAAGTGTTAAACAGCAAATATACATAACTTTCATACACACATAATCACCTACTCAGCTGCAGAAAGTTATTTGTCTTATTCCACAAGACATCAAACTTCAAGTATGTGTATGTCAAAGACTTCTAAGTGTTACTTCATTATTTCTTTAGGCAGAGCCTGTAGAGGGCCAGGTAGCCTCTGGAACTCATCCTCTCTTTAGAGGTGACATGTCCGGTGAATGCCCCTACAGTTTATCTCTGTATAAGAAATAAGAAGTTTTCACATTTTCAGAGGTCACTTGGAGTGTATAGCTCACATTTGAAATTATGGAAAATGGATACCTTGCACCCTTAAACAAGTACATTCCATTTTCAGATCAGATGGTATCAGAGCACCAGGTTTGCTTGACTGACATCACTAGCTTGATTGTGTAGCTTGAAAGGTGTCTTAAGCAGTGTTGAAGATTGACTGCTTTATTATTCTACAAACTACTTGTTGTTTGAGTTTGCTGAAGCTCTTTTGTTCATTTTTATAATGACAAATTCCATAAGTGAGTTCTCAAAATCGTCCTCCTTCACAAGATTTTTTGATGAAGGCTTGAAGCAAGAATTTTTCATCATGATGAATATGGTGAGAGAAATGTATGAGGATGAAAGAAAGAGCTCTAGACTTCAAGAGCAGTTGAATTCCATGAGGGAAGAGAAGCAGTTGCTTTCTGACCAATTGCAGGAAATGGAAGGCCAACTTCGTATTGCAAACATGAAGCTGGAAAGGATGCATGAGTTGGAGACACAACTCCTTGTTGCCAAAAAATCCTTAGCCAAGTATCAGCTTGAAGAAGAGGTAAACAATTCTAGTTTGTCTTCAATTTCTTATAAGAATGTTTATGCTGGTTCTTTTGAGAAACATACCAGAGGCATAGGGTCCAAGTTGATGTCCAAAATGGGATATGAAGGAAAAGGATTGGGAAAACATACACAGGGTATAGTTGAGCCAATAATGGTTGAGGTAAGGCCTAAGAATTTGGGTCTTGGCTATGGACAATCTTATGGAGAAAGTTCCAAAGCAGCCATGAAGGAAGAAGGTGTGCATCAGCATGCACTTGAACAAGGGAGTGGTGAAAGCTCTAAAACCATTAATGGGATTGATAGTGTTCCAAAGGGAGCTTCTTCTTCTTTTGATTCACCTCCTCATGAAGGTAATGAAGGTGAAAGAGAAAGGTATAAATCTGATTTCAATCATATTTCCTTTGATCATGTAAAGCATGGAAAATTTCCACACAAGCATTGGAAAAGAATTGCATGTTCTTTTTGTGGTTTGTTTAACCATAGTGTTTCTAGATGTTGGAAAAGAATGGCAACATACAAGAAACTTTTGAAGGAAAGGAGGCAAGAAGCCAAAGTTCCAATGAACAATGCAAATCATGCGGTCAAGAAGATGAACATGTGTTGCACTTATTGCCATAAGCAAGGACATACTGTTGAAAGGTGTTGGACTCTGAATCCAACAATGCTTCCACAAAATTTGAAGAAATGGGAGAAAGAGTATGGCAAGAATGGGAAGGAAGTTTCCATCATTGATATGTGTCTGGATGATACACATGTTGATATCGATGTGCAGTTAAAGGAAGCACCTTTGAAATGGATTGGTAAGAAATGGTTAGAATTCTTATCCAATTAAAGTTGCATGTCTTTTGATTGAATGCATTTTCTTTGTTAAGGGAATGCAAGTTGCAGGATGGAAAAGCTGAGTATGAGACTCACTCTATCGTAGCGAAAGTTATATTCATTTCATCTTTGAAATTACATGTACATGTGATTGAGGATCTTGTACTTATGATTGTACTTAAGAGAAAGTTGAAGGATAAACTGCATGCATGAGAATGAGATGCATGAGCACAGGGATCATGATGATTTCCTTGTATTTTAAACATGTATGTGTGATTAACTTGAAGGGTTGATTACTTTGTTTTTAACCATGTATGTAATGTAATATTGACTTGGAAAAAGTTAATTTGATCTCCAAGATTGTAAAGAGGAGAAATGATGAAGTGTTTCATCTTTGTAAAAGCCTTCTCATTTGGGAGGCAGCTCTTCTTCTGGAGCGGAGGTGCCATGGATGGGCATCGTGACAGTTGGCAAGCCCACATGTTCAGGGGAATATTTCAGCTCATATATCAGCAAGTTTCATTTTTGGTTCCTGCAATTTCAGATTTTTCTGGCGAAAGAACTTGGTCGGGATTCGACAAGTACTTGGCATATGCAACAAAAAGTCGCCATGACGACAGTTAGCAAGGCAGGACATTTTTGGCATCAGTATGCTCTTTTGGCTGACTGGAAGAGGATATTTCTGTTCCTCAAGTGCTATACAGTTCAGATCAGAGATTCAGTAAGCTTTTGGGGACCAAAATCCTTCTCATTTGGGAGGTGTGATCAGGAGCTCAGGACCAAGTGTCGTAAAATGGTCAAAAATGAAAGTTCTCAGATTTGCTCCGAAACAGATCGACTGGAAAGATCTCGGCGATACGATCCCAACACCGCGAACGGCACTCAAATCCGACGCCGTATGCAAAAGATATTCAGCTTCAAAGATTTGTCAATTTCAATTAAAAAAGGCCAAATTGACTTTGTGGAAAAATTTTATTTAAAAAAGAATATTCCACAGAATATTCTGGGAATATTCTGTGGAATATTCCGCAGAATATTCTGGGGAATATTCCGGAGGCAGCCTATCAGCGAGCGCCACATGGCTAGCCCGGAGGCCACCACGTGGGCCCCAAAGGCGGATTGGAATGGCACATTAAAAAAAAATTTGTTGGGCTCGACGGGTTTCGAACCGTGGTCGGGCGGATAATAACCAAGCGTTTTATCCGTTGGGCCACACGTTTTATTGTTATTTTATATTGCAGCGCAGTCATAGATATGGCGCATGGTTGTTTGGGCGGGGCCCGAAAGGGGGCCAGCCCCCGTTGCATATAACCGGCGGCAAATAACCACGGCACTAAACAATCGGCGCGCAGGTATAACGTGTGGTCACACGGGCCGGCGGAGGGTGCGGAGAAAACATTCAAAAACAGTTCAAACTTTATTATATGTTAACACTCCTCCGAACGGTGCGGACACGGGGTGCTTATCCTCTAGCCCCCTAACTTGGCGGAAATTACGGCGGAGTGCCCCAAATATAGCGCCGACTCCAAATTTGTCGGTATTGTCTGGAGTTTCTCCAGATTTAACTGGAGTTTGTTTAGTCCAACTGGCTGTTGGAGTAAATGTGGCATAACTTTTGCTAGGGGAGGTCTTTTGAGACGAATATGTTTTTGATTTTGGGTCTCTTCGACCTTCAAACCGCTCGCCTGAGTTCTGACCATACGAGGTCGTTTGCAGGTGATTTTGCTTCGTGGAAGTTCCAGGAGCCACTAGGGCCAAATCAGTTTGGGAGCTGCATTGGGAATTGTGCAGCCAGTGAATGTGGAACGAAGGTCATTCCTGAATTTTTTCAGCATTTTGAATCCATTTCTACAGCTCGTTTTTCCTTTTGAGGAATTCTTCTCACTGCTTAGCTTCAGGGAAGCTTTCAGGGCCACCAGGGCCATTTTAGTGCTGGAGCTGTTTGGGGGCTATGTTCATCCATTTTTGGTGATTCAAAAGCCTATTTCTGATATTTTTTACCTTCTGAGTCTAATGGCAGAGGTTTTAGAACCAATTTAGGTCATCTTCACCTCGAAATTCTCCATGCAAGTCTAAAGGGCCACCAGGGCCAATTGGGGAAAAGTACTGTATCAGGTACAATTTCACTGTTTAGTGTTTGGGAAATAGCATGTTTAGCTAATTCCTATCTTCTGATTCTGTATTTACAGTCAGATATGTCTTTCGAGACACTCATATTCTTGTATTAGCCTTTGTAGCATTTTTAATACAAGAGGACAAGCCTAGTTTGAGAGGCTTGGTCCAGCAGATGTAGCCCAGAGGAGGGGGTGAACTGCTTTATCATTTTGATGTCTTTATTTGCTGAAGATGATATGCTAAACAAAAATGATATAAAGTGTTAAAACAGCAAATATACATAACTTTCATACACACATAATCACCTACTCAGCTGCAGAAAGTTATTTGTCTTATTCCGCAAGACATCAATCTTCAAGTATGTGTATGTCAAAGACTTCTAAGTGTTACTTCATTATTTCTTTAGGCAGAGCCTGTAGAGGGCCAGGTAGCCTCTGGAACTCATCCTCTCTTTAGAGGTGACATGTCCGATGAATGCCCCTACAGTCTATCTCTGTATAAGAAATAAGAAGTTTTCACATTTTCAGAGGTCACTTGGAGTGTATAGCTCACATTTGAAATTATGGGAAATGGATACCTTGCACCCTTAAACAAGTACATTCCATTTTCAGATCACATAGTGCGTGCTTGGTTGAGCCTCCAATACAAATTTCATGTCTAGAATCAAGGTTCAAATAGAAAATATCTCATCCATTACCCTCAAAAACTGAGTTTGAAGGTCCATTAATTTATTAGAGATTTCAATTTAAGAATGGGACAAATGGAGAACATCTACATACAAGTGGTAATCAACATATTGCAGAACCTCATGGGACTGATTATAGTGAGAACATATGTTTTCATCTTATGAAGAACTAAAACCCAAATTAGTATCCATGGAGTCACAGATACTACCTTATGAGACCTCCACAAAGCCGCCAATGAGACTATCCTTCGACATTGCATTTTCAATTTCTTTATCCAGACATCGTAAGGCATGAAAGAGACACTAAAGATGAATACTCCCCAGCCCAACATATAGGGCTTTACCAATTAGTGACACAACCCACCATACATCAAATTTTCATAGGCCAGAATGACTGTATAAGAGCACAAACTTCTTGAGATCCCACACAACCAAAAGGAAGAACCGAGGAAGAGCCCATCGAGCCTCCATGACATAATTGTATTGCCATCGACATAGATTACATTGACACCCACACATGAATTCCACGCCCCAAATTCTACACCATCCTGCAATTAGCCCATATTCTTTGGATCTATTCCAATGAATTTGATACTGAGACACATGTAGAAAATTTTTACCCAACCCAGAAAAACTAACAACATCCAAAATAGTAGGCCCAACACCCTTCCATAATAAAAATCATGTTTTACTTAAAAAAACATCAAGTCAACACTGGTTTTCCATCCTATGATGCTTTAGCTTTCATCAGACACTCAACAAGACGATTTCCTTATCCAGACCCTGCACGAGAAGGTTGATACTGAAGAAGTCACTCATCATGAGAGCAACTGCAAAGTATAATTTATGGAGAGTTTCCCTCCTAAAGTCATCATGATGTGATATTTCTCATACGTATGTACTCATACCTGCATTAGATTTCCTAAAGGAGAAAACCACAAATTCCACGATGAACCAGTGTGATGCAGACTGCCAAACCAAAGATTTGGAGTTTAATTCATATGAGAACGACACCAAAAAGTGTACATGGCAATTGATATGGTACACTTCCACACTTAAAACCACAAGCCTGGTTCCCTTACTCCCAACAACCATTAATTCAGTGTTCACCCTTAATTACCCTACTTTCAAGCCCCAAGGTGGTTGATAATTTCGCAGGCATTATCCAAGTAAAATTCCCAATCATGTATGCATCAGTAATTATGATAAGGCTCACATTAATCATACTTTCACCCTAATAAAATGATACATTTAAGTGTATCATTGTTAATGACCAAGTTATATTCAACCAGGTTACAAGCAAAGTTAGCCATCTTATCCGCCTTCAAGTTATTAGTCCTAAGAATATGGAAGAAAGCCACAGATCATAATCCAGCTTTGGAGCCTTGGATCTGTGCCAAAATTCTAGCGAGAATATTTTATTTCATTATCTAAAATTGAATCATGATCTAAGAGTCCCCTAATATAACAATATCGTCCACTTTAATGTTCCTAGAAAAAACAACCCTTGAGAAATTTGTACATTTCAGACTAGTTGTTTGAATGAGAGTCAAGACCCCAAGTGAAATTAACTATGGTTATTCCCTCAGAAATAAAATGTATGTTAAAAACATATTTATGAGTTAAATTATGTTTTTAATTAATGTCTAATAATTTATATTCAAAATGGGATTTTTAAAATATTATTTTAATTTTAGGTTCGCATCTATAAAAATGAATATAAAATTTTATGGATAAATTTTTTATCATAAATTTTTGGGGTCGTAAAAAAAATTGATACAGCTAGGGTTGATTCTCCTGCTTCAATATCCTTCGGTGGAAAAAATATTTAATGTCCTGGGAAATATGTTGAATCCTCCAGGGTCCCAAAAAAATGTTGTTGTTGCACATACACACAACTTCCTTGTTCCAACTCTAGTTTTAGTATGTATAGATTCCACACATAATTCTACAATATGTCACTTATGCTACTAGGGAAATCTTTCACTTTCAACTGCTTTCCATTTATAGATGTTGTCCTCCTCTGTTTGTACAATCCCAGGGGTAGTTTTTTCATCGACATCCTAATTTCACTAACTTCATGTTTCATCTTGGTCCTATTACCATATTCTTTTAACTCAAATTTCACATGTTGAATGTTAATCATCTGATTCATCAACTTCTCCTCCAAGTATTTTAGCTCCATCAACAACTTTAGAATATCTTCGTTGCCATTCATTAGAAACTCATTTAAATACTGCTTTTCATGTTCATCAACTTCCTCCTGAAGAATTTTCCAATCCAATTGAATATTTTTCGGCTCAAAAACAAGATCTTCACTTGTACACTTGTCTATATTGTTGTCCATCATAATATCTTCATGTATTGCAGGAGAGAAATTTGTCACTCATGTTCTTTGCTTCTAAAAAAATTTCTTAGCTTCCATTGAGGACTTCCCTTCATCACCAAACTCAACCATTGGCAACTCAATACATGCATTCACACACCAATTTTTAAATTTAAAAGAACAACACTTCTCAAAATATTCAGTTACTTCCATCGACACATCTCCCTTATGTGCTAAGGTCTTATGTTGGTGTTCCTTATGATTATGGTTTATCCTTCCTCATTTCAGTAGAAAAATAATTTTGTCCCTTTTGAGTGATTTTAAAAGCTAAGCCTTCATCCACATTCTCTATGGAAACTTTACGTGGTTCTCCATTTTATACAAAAATAATTACTACTTCATATGCTCCTCCTTTCACCTGCTAGTTCTCTGTCATTTCCTTGTATTGTCTCCTCATTTTGTGTGACAACATATGATGGCTACCCCTATTTCTAACTAGCACATAAAAATAAATGATTAGTTTTAAAAGAGTAAGGCTCTTGTGCCTCCATTGGTGTTTCTATCATATGTTGCAAATTTAGAATTATCGTATAGTCTATGGGACCTTTATTTGGTCCAAGCTCCTCAACCTCACTATCATCTCCACTCATTTTCATGGTATCTTTTAAGGATTTTTCTTCCAACGCAATATCATGGTTCCCATCTGCCACCAGGGCTATCACTAGAAAATTCTTGCAACATTATTTCTTTGTGTATTCTTGGCTTTGAGAATTATTCCTAGTGCCTTCTTCTCTCAATTGGAAATTTTTTCCATACCCTTGGTCTGAATTTACATAAAGTTCACCCACCTTAAAAAAATTCCAACTAGCCACCTCTGGTATTTTTGCTACCACTCCCCCCATGATACCTTATCCACACCCACTGAGACATTTTATTTGTGTCTAATAAAACTCCTCTTTTTGCAACTCCCTTTGCTACTTTGGACTTTTCACATTGTCCATGAGAATTTATGACAGACTCTCATTATCCTCTTCTCTAGGGATGTCACTTCTCACTGGTTCACAAGTGTGAACTGCTCCAGCCTTAATATCGACTTATTTGAACTCTTCATCTCTTATTGAAGTATTCAAAAAGTTCTTCAACTCCTTCCCTAGCCTTTAGGGACCTTATTCATAAACATTTTTTTCTAACAAGAAAATTGAACCTCTTCCTTAGGTCCAATCTTTGTCTCTAATCTTCTTGTTCCATTATCATCTCCACAAATTTAAGCCTCTCTTTCAACTCATCTATATATTTATCAATTTCCTATTGGATTAATTTCTTCTGCATGCCATTCCTCTTGGCATCCTTTTCTCCTCTGTTGTGGCTTTTTTTAAACCCTTATTATGGCCATAAATAGTCATCCCTTATCTTCCCTTCTTGTGATATTTCACCTACCCATTGTGAGCTATAGTAAATACCCTATTACAAGTCTTATCTATGGATTATTACCTAAACACCTCACCTCCACCTGGTTATTGGTATCCCTTAGTTCCCTCCTTTGGAACCTCTTCAACACCTCTTTCTCCTCTCTAGCTTCTACTACACCTTGCTCATGTCTAGAAAACGCCTCTAGTTTTTTTCTCTTGAGGACCTCCTTTATCCCCTTCACTCTCTAACTCCAAATGGGTATTATTATTCACCAGCCTCTCTTGATGCAAGGGTTATTTTCCACTTCTACTGGGAAATTTGAAAATTATTTATAGCTATTTGTTGGTTGTAGTTACATTATCTCCATTTGTTTCTTCCTGTAATTATCAAATTTCTAAAGTTTAAATAAAATAACAGACCAGTTACATGTCAAGGTTTCTTCCCAATATATCTTCTAGATATTAACTTGGCTGGGAGATTTCTTTTATCCTTCCATCTATACTCCTTTTTGTAATTTATTCCTCTGTGTCACTTCCTCTTATGAGAGGTTATCTTAATGTCTTCTATTAGATTCATTTCTTTTTAAAATCTAGTACTTTGTTAATCCTCTTGGGAAACTTCCTTTTCGTATATCTTGCCTTCCATATCCTATCTTTTCAGCATTAAACTATCAGTATATATTAAATCAAACAAATAATTTATTACCTCTTTGGTCTTATGCATTCTCCTACTCACTAAAATATTTAATTCATTGATACCATCATGATAGAAGGCCCCTTCGGTGGCCTGCCTAATTTTCCTAGAATCTTTTTCTCTAAAAAACTCGATTTGCAACTCCACCTATTCACACTTTTGTGAGAGGAATTTTCCATTTGATTTTTCTTGTGAGCTTCTCTCTATGGTTTTTGCGGGCTTCTACCCTCTACAATAACTTCTCTTTATATTTTGTGACATGATTTCCATTTAGTTAGGATCCTCATCTCTGCTAGCTCTTCTTGCAAATAAAAATTACTCCCTTATAAAATCCAATGAAAATTCATCTATGTAAACCTCACGGGTCCTTTGTAACTCTATAACTATGGTGACAACTCCCTTTTTATAGCTGAGAGCCATTTTTGAACCTTAATACAAAGCCCAAATTTCAAATGTAGATATCATAGGCCCTGTAGAGCAGTTGGTCCCCCTTCTTTCACTCTTTTTCGAATAAATACTCGGCCCATAGGCTTGATTACATGGACCCCATTGAGGTTGGTATCAGGACCTCCAATAATCCTACCAGAATATGTCAACATACCTGATTCCACTAATTAAGTTTTAAGTCTAACTCATGAATATGATTTGTGGTGGGGAGTCAGGTTTTTTTCTCTCCTGCCTTCCACCCTGTACTTGACTTCTTTAATGTCAAATGGGTTGAAGGACCCACTAGTGTAAGTATTAGAGTTTTCTCACCATCTAAATAATATTATTTTTCTCAACATTCAAAGATATAATTATACTTGGGACTTTCTTGTTGTCCATGTGGTTGGATGCACTCCACAATGATTTCCTTAGTGCAGATTCTCACAACTGAATGAAAGTACAAAGAAAAACTGAAAATGTGAATTTGACATGCATACACTTGCTCATTTGATAACATTGACTGCATGCTTCATGGACTTGTGCACAAGAAGACTTGAGTTTCTATCGCTCAGCAAAATCTTTAAGATTTAATTATTCCCTTTTCTTCACAACCTATGATCTAGTAGAGACTCTCTAATAAAGAATATCGGTTCAACGAGAAGTAAATTATAAAATTAATTACACTCATACACTCAATGCATGATGAAAAGGCATTGATCTACTAATGGCATATTTCTTATATTTACAATCGCTTCTAGCATAGGCTTAATCCCCTATAAATGCAACCATCCTCTCTAGGTGATTATCCTCTCCCTGTAATAGAGGCACCCTTTATTTTTTTATAGTATATCTCTTATATTCGAAGAAAATACATTTGAAAAGGAATGTGGACACACAAAATCACATTAATTTTATTAGACAAAATGAAATTTTTACATAGGAAGTGCCAAGTTTTGCTTCTCAAAATCTTATTCTTCCATCTACTCTCTCATACAAACTCATTTACATCATTTTTATGGTCCAAAATGACCTCATAAGCGTACAGGGGCGACCGCCTGGTCGGGAAATTAAAATAAATAATTTTATGTTTGGAATGGTTGTTTCGAATGGTTCAATTGGGTCTAGTTACCCTCTCTCTTTTTCAATTGGCTTATAATATGTCTATTACTTGCCAATAAAAAAGAGACCTCAAATCTAGCCTCTTACAGAAGTCGTGCAATAAAGTGATCCTTAAGCTAAATTAATGGCTCAGCCAGGCCACTCCAAAGTCTTCCCCGATGTAAGAGGACTTCTAAAAAGAAATATTTAAAACTAAAGGAAAATCTACTCTAACAAGAGATAAATCATGAATCTATATCAATTGAAAAACAGATTAGTCCTCCTCTCAACCAAGATAAATGTCAAAGGGGATTTGAACCATCTTTGAATTTGGAATCAAAATGAAGTCAATAAGTCTAGGAAATAGTTCCAAGTTTTATTACTAGTTCAATAAAGTATACGTATTATCTATCTCAGGAATAGTCATCCAATCTCTACTGCAGATACATCCAAATTTAAATATAATGAATTCAAACTAAAAAATATATGATTGTATTAAGGAAATAGTTCTCATAAGATAATCATTATTAAAACCAAGATAAACATGGCATGAATTTTCTAAATAGCTAATAAGTGTGTCAAGTTTATCTATTCAAATTCATAATTAATCTTGGTAGCAATTAGATCCATCATTAAAAGATAGCTTTCAAATGATTTAAACAAGCATATATTAAAAGAATTTAAAATAGTGCAAAACTTCAAAAAATATTCTTATCTAGATGAATAACTGCATCAAATTTTATTAAATGAAAGCCATTGATCAGCCCCCATCTCTAACAATACTGTAGAAGAATTAAATATATGATCAAAGCCTTTGAATACATGAAATTCTCGGAAATTTTTTTGATAGCATAAAATTTTTAGAGCATATATACATCGCTTTTAATATCCATCGATCTAGTCCAAACTAACTAATTATCTACAAACTTATGCTCTCTACAGTACTGTAAAAAACATTCTCTTTGCAGAGATTTTCCTCCCCAATTTTCAGATTTTTAACACCTTTGACAATTCTACAAAAGCCATATTTATAAAATTAAAATTAAAATGAGAAATTTGTTGGAAAATAAATTTTCTCCAACAACTTTTAATTGGCCAAAATTCTTCTTTCTCTCTTGTTTGTGTAATTCAATTGTTCCAAGTCTTCTTTTCCTCATCTTCCCAACTACTCTCCTACCAAAAACCAACCAAAGTTTAGAAATTAAAACAAAATTAGTGGAGAAAACAGAAATCAAACCACTTCTCAAAAAAAATTTAAATTAAAATCTAATGAAATTCTTATGCTGCGATTTCTTCAAATGGATCATATCAGCCTTTGTTTTGAATGAATTATTGACAAAACTTTTCCAAAGCCAATGAAATTTTCCCAAATCAAAATAGGAAAACTATTTTTTGTTGAAAATTTTTCACTTTGTATTATGCTAAATATATGGGCAATTAAATGATAAAATCTAATAAAATTAACCTTCCCATGTTATTCTTCTCTGCCTTATATTTCCAACGACCTATTTAAAGTTTCATTTGGTTATGTAAATATTGAGATATGCTTCTCTGAAGTTGAAGTGCCAAAATTATCACAATTCTCGACAAATGTTAGCCTACGCTAAAATTCAGAAAATTTAATTAAAAATCTAACCTTGGATTAAACTAAAAAATTATAATTAATTATAATTATATTACTTAACTATATACACATTATTAGATTATAATCACAAATTTATTAAATTAAAGTAATTAAACTAACTACAAGTTAATTATGTGCAAAACTTGTATTATATATAGAAAATTTAATTAAAATTTAATTAAATAATATTAAAATGAATAAAAATTTAATTTAATAATATTAAACCTATTTAAAAAAATATATTTAAATTTTAACAAAACACATTTCTTTGTTTAATCCTAAATCCTTTGTAATATGAAGTGAAATGTTGAAGTATAATAACAATATGTCATACGCATCAGAGGTTTTGTCACACCGAAGGTTTTAAAAAAAAAAATCCTCGATGTCATAAGTCTCGATATGGCCTCGTTTAAAATAAAACGTTAGTCAATAGGCAATTGGAACTTATAAACTTCGGAGATCTTTTTAAATTGATGTTATGATATCGAATAATTATGAGGTTCTGATTTGAATCGTTCCAGGCTCCGATTGGATAAGGGATGAGGTAAGAGAGGAGAGCCACGGGGAGTGGGTCTCTACCTCCGTAAACTACAATGACTTGGTAATAAAAGTCCGGACATAAAGAACTACATCCACTTTATAATTTAGAGATTTCAGATCTGTCAATTTCTTTTAAATTGGGATTTGAAATAGAGTTTTGAAATGTGAAAACACTATAATTTTAAATTTTTTACAATTTAGATATGATGATTTGTAGGAATGTTAGAGAAAAATGAATTAATTAATAAAAATATATTAAATTTCAGTATTTATATTTAATAATTAATTAATTTATAGAAATTAAAATAATATACATGTTTTTAGCTGTAGTAGTTAAAATTATTGAACTTTTGATAAGCACCATTTGCAAAATGTGCATTAATATGAGATGAAATGAGAACCGATAGAAAGCTAGAGAAAATTCAAATGTAATGAAGCAATAAGAAGGGAAATCTGAAGAAAATGGAAATATGAAAAATTTGTTGGACGCTTAACCAAAAAAAATTGTTAAAAAGCGATTTAGCCAAAATTTATGAAAAGGTCCCCATTATGATTATGAAATAATAAGTTAAAAATGGGGGTGTTTTGATTTCACTTTAGCAATGGTGACACAGAGGGAAGAACTAGTTATCTCGGGTTAAAAAATGATGAGCTTCACTTTCAAAGGTTGAAATAATGATGTATTTTATTAAGTCGTCAAAGAGTAAAACATTTCACATGGGTCTCATATTAGGGAATCAAGAATTATAAGTTCAAAAGGATAAGTACTCATAGCAATCTGAGTCTAAAATCATGAATCTGAATTTTAAGAAATATTTTATTTAAAATTTACCTCATATGAAAAATAAAAGAAGGTACATATAGGAGTTTTTCTTTTTTAATAAAGTATATATCCATCAATTTGAATGGTCTCTAACATTACTTCTCTTCTAGTGAGTCTGGTTAGTACCCCAGTGAAGTTATCCTTAATTCCATATAAGCATGGCCCCACTGTCAACGAGCATAGGTAGACAAGCTTACTTCTATTTCTCATGCTTCCCTTTTGATTACCGTTTTGATAAGCACATTTGCAACCTTATTTTATGATGTAATTGAGTGAAAGAGGTGGGATGGTAAAAGAGACTGATGCAAATTACTTCCATAATTTTGACTCTAAATATTTCCTTGTGGCTATTATTGAGAGAATTTGTAATAAAGTGGAGGGATGGGAAAGAATCATTGAGTTAAATTTGAGATCAGTTATTCCCTTGAAAAGGTGAATTGCATCACTTTAGTTTACTTTTATCTATTTTCCACAATATTTATTAGCACAAGATTTAATAAAAAAATTTAATATATTCTTTCAATTCTTTTAATTTTATTGAAATATCTCAATATATGACATTTTTGTCATATTCTAACTTGAAGGCAAAATAACCTTTTTCACCGGAATTCACCACAATATGGAAACACAATTTCAAGATTTTTTGTTGTTTAAAATACATTTTTGAGTGCATAAATGGATTCAAAACTCTAAAAAAAACCCATTGGGCACTCGAATATTTTAGAAAATTATATATTATAGAGCCATGGAACACATAAAAATATGTCGAAATACAAACATAGAAAACATATAAATTACAAGACACACGAATATATGTGGTTGACCAAAATTGGGCTACGTCGACGAAGAAATAGAAAATCCTTCCTTTATATTATCCAGCAAAATGAAGAGACACAACCTACATCATAATCGTTATAATATCCTCCACTCTTTCACACAATCCCCCTTTCTCTTTCTCACTCAGAATACACACAACATACACAACCGCAATACAATTCCCTCATATGAACCAAGACGTTTCCTTCTAGGGAAAAAAAAAAACCTAAATTAAACTTAACTTCTACTGCCAGATCATTTGCCTAATGAACATCCCATATTGACTATGAAATTACAATATTATACAAGGCAATTTTACATCTATTTTTAGATTTGGGGGTGCTACTGCGAGGCCACTACTAGCCCCCGGGCACCCCAACAGGAGGGGATCCCTCCCCAAACCCCGTAAGTGGGGAAAAGTCCCCCCGCACCCCCTCCTCCCCTCGAACCTAGAATAGGGGATCGCTAGTCCTTGGACCCTACAACCAGGAGGAATCACCACCCATACCCCCCTCAGACCCCTTCCCCCCCCCCCACGTGGAGGGGTGTACAGTCTTCCTGGGGTATAAATCCAGCTAAAACAAAGCCCTCTAAATCAAGATGATAATTAGGCTCCACACCCAACAAAATTATATATATTGAACAATTTACACTCAAGTTTTTAAAAATCTAGGATTTTGATTAAAATTAACCAGAAAAAAAGGTCATGAAAAAAACCATTTCATCTGTAAGTGTAAGTTAGATTACGTTTGATACATTTATCAAAATAACTATCTATATATATTTTATATTTAAATTTAGTTGTCTATATTTATATTTTATATTTAACTATTTTTTTGGTGTTATTTCAACATCATTGTCTACTAAAACCACAATTTCAGGCAAAATATATTTCTTGGCCAAAATCGAGTAATTTCTTCTTTCTAGAATACATTTTTTTAACTAACTATTTTATATTTAACCATTTTTTAACTATTTAACAATTTAATGTTTAATTATATTTAACTATATATTCCATATTTTTGGCCAAAATCCGGTAATTTTTCCTTTTTGGAATATATTTTTAACTATTTTATATTTAATTATATTTAAAAATTTAATTATTTTAAATTTAAATATATATCCTATATTTTTGGCAAGAATATAGTAACGTGTCTTCTTTGGAATATGCTTTCTAGCTATTTTATATTTTTTTGCTACAATCTAGTAATTTGTCCTTTCTCGAATATACTTTTTAACTATTTAACCATAAGTGTCTATATATATATATATATATATATATATATATATATATATATATATATATATATATTTTCATGGTTATTAATGACAAATGGATCCACATTTTAATTTATATTTTTTCACTAATATAAAGATTTACATGTCATTAAAATCTTTTTGATGTTTTAATTCATATGGGTAAGGTAGGTAAATAACATTAATAAAATATTTTATGAATACCCAAATTAAGAATAAAATATTTCACCGATGCCCAAATTATTAATAAAATATTTCATAGATACCTAGATTAATACACTAAAAATTATTTAGGGAATGTACCTCTTGGAATTAAAGGATTTTGATTGGTTAACATAATATGAAATGTAAATTACGTGAAAATATCATCGTCTTTTAAGTGTGAAATTTCTTCTAATGCTTCTCTATGAATTGCAACAATAAATATTCCCTTTCTCTTTTTAGATTTCATATCAACTCCAAGATTTTCATAAAATTTCAAAATTCAAGACCAAGTCTCAACCTATGTGATGCATATGTATTTCTCGAGAGGACTTGAATATTTATATAATAAATATGAAGTGATATATCAAAAAGAGGAAAACCACAAGAACATTCAAACATAAATTGATCATAATCCATTCCTTTGTGTGTTCCAAATTTACTTACTAGATAGTTGCTAAAGAGTGATTTTTTCTGTTTTTTTGTCACCTTTCTTCATTTATTTGATATGTTAGGTACCTGAAGCTCTCTTATATCACTTTAAGTGAAAATATTTCGAACCATGAGAGACTTTCCGCATTGGATTTCAGAGTGGAGATATCAAAATGGATGTGAAATAAAGCTACGAGATTCCAATGCCCCAAAATAGAAAGGATTTGATATATATATATATATATATATATTATGAGTTACAAAGGCTCTGATATAAATATTTTATTAAATAAATGTTTTTTTACAAGTTCATTTCTTGTTGGTTTTTTAAAAAGAATTTTATGATACACCAGACCTCGATATAATATGCTCTGATAGAAATATTTAAAATATAAAACAAGATTGGGTCGCCACGGCGCTAGTCCCCTGCCTTAAGAACGAGCTTTAGGAGTTTTTTACGTGCACGTTTTTTTTGAGCTTTAGGAGCTTTTATGTGCAAGTCTTTTTACGTGCAAGTCTATTGTTCTTGTTGTGAGCCAACTTTTTACGGAAATAGGTTATGGACGCATCATCCACTTTGTTAAGGCATAAACTCAACCTGCAAAATGTTTCTTCAATCCAAGAGCACCGAAATTTACATCATAGAAACATAGAAAGTACTAGAGAGATCAGCAAAACCAAACCACGAGTTCTTAGCGCGATTAAACAATATATATACAAAAATACATCATCTATAGCTTCTCAATCGTGAACACAAATTGGGCTAAAAAATTGCACGATATAAAAAAATAATATTAGGATGCCATTCATGTACTATATAGACCGATTCACGATTGTATAAGCCAATGAAGGTAAAACCTTCATGTATTATAAAACTTACGGTCTTCGATTTCTTGATCTGTATCCGTTGATCTGGCGAGCATACCTTACAATGTTTGCAAACCATCACATTTCCTTCAAAGAAGCATTTGGACATGGCACAAATAACAAATATGAGATGTGTGCTACATGTTTTTTCTCAAAAAATTGCATATCGGGTCCTTTGATATTGAGAGACACAAGGGTATTAACAGATTGGGCAAATCGAACTAATCATCTGAATAAGTCGACTCTTATCTCTATAATGGAATAATCGAAAGAAAAGCAGGATATGAAAATGTATTATTTCAACATATAAACAAAGAGCTAAATGAGAGCAGTGATAAATCTTCTAAAGAAGCTCTAGGATTCGAATAAAGCAAGTCGGTGATAATAGAAATAGACGAGAGTGGATCTCACGACCTAAGAGATCATAACAACATTATGTTTCTTTGTTTTTAGTACAATCGATCTTTACACACATGAGGTTTCAAGTGTTCAACTATTGTCGAAAAAGAGAACAGGTTAGGCAAGGATGTCATATCTACCTTTAGTTACGGGAAAGAGTTCATTTGGATTTTACGAATCCGTGATCAATGATGTGGACCTTGCCACGAATTTTACAAAAAAGTGAAGTTCTATTCACGAGGTAAAAGAGTCGTGTTTTGTCAAGTGCTTCATTTTTTCACGGCTTGTTAAGGCATAAACTCAGCGCAAAGGCATAAACTCAACTGCAAATTGTTTGTGAGTGGTTTTGCAGCTTGTCCAAATCCGAGTTATCAATATTTGGAAAAGCAGATTGCATATGTATGTGTAAAGCTGTTAACAATGTATGTGCAAAAATTCAATGCAGCTCTATAATGCAATTAGGATAAATAAAAAAATAAAGTAAAATACCCCCAATTCCAATCTCCAAAGCTATCCAAAAAAAGTAAAAAAAAAGTAGTTGCCACCCGAGAGATCCCCCATGTTAGGTGTTAGTATCTTGAAATTAAGTGAAATATTATGTCTTAAAAATAAGTAAAAATTTGTGTCTTAAAACTTACATAAAATGCTCGTGATTCTAGAACGGAATTAAAAAATGTCGACGATTACGATTATGCTCGCACTTTGTAGAAGATGATAATGGTAATCGGGTTAGAAATAACATCGAATATAAAACGCGGGGACATAATGCTCGAATACATATAAACCTTGTAGCTATGATCAAATACTTGTTCATGCATTTCGATACTAAAAATAAAATCTTTCTAAAATAAATGACTTCAAGAAACCTACACGAGCAATATGATAATCTTTGGCGAGTCCCATATACAATCTTCTCTTAAAGTATATAAATTATGTTATTTCATGCAGTAATCGTTATTCGTATCTCCCCCCCTTTATTGGTGCTTTGTTGGAAAATCCGCACTGAGATAGGATTGCATACTCGGTCACCCAATGCCACGGAGGGTCCCACTCTTTATGCGACGGAGGGACACTAGCAGATCATTGTTCATACGGAATATTTCATAATTATGTATGGTTTTAATTCAAGTTAAATGACGGGATCATGGGAAGTCGTTTATGATAAAATGTTAAAAAAAGGATTATATAACTATATAATTAAAACAAGTTCCATTATCGCTCGACCACTTGGCGTACATGCTAATTGCGTTTTGCATGGAATTCTCAAGAAGCTTTCCCATTGTCTTACCGAGTATTACACTCGCACCGGAGGTACATAATTATCATTGTTCACTCATGCATATTTCATGTGGATTTTGAAATGACTAGCGGAACGGAACGAATGTATCTCAAAATTGCATAAAAGCATGGCAGTTTGCTTTGTGAGCTCTGCGCGCTTTCTACTCATAAATTGGGGCATACATTGGTTTTAACTTGTCTTTTGTATTTGCAGATACGAAGCACAACGGAGGAAAACTTCCCTTCATCGAACAAGGTTTATAATACTTAACAAGCAATGGCGAGAGGAGGAAGCCGATGTGGAGATACACCGATTTTAAGATATATGCGACATCTGCGAGATATCACTTTGCCTATAAATGTTGATAACCGTGATCGCAATTACGAAGCACACCGGGGATTAAATGCGCAGATTTACGAGCTTGTTGATAGCAACATTGAGGTTGTAATAGAATATGGGGTAAATCCTGAGCGTCATCGAAACAAAAAGTAACGAAAGAAAGGACACTGTCTCTTTCTTTCCTTGTCGGATGCCTTGCCGGATGGAAGGAGCATGCATAAATAACGAGCCATGTGTACCCTCTCCCAATTTACGTGCATTCTTGGGTTTGCGCGAGAGAAAAATGAGAGAATTCCCGAGAGAAATCGAGGTAGTTTCCAGCGAGCATAACCATGAGATGAGTACTCTAGTTAATGACCTCATGGAAAGAAAGTTTCCGCGTTCATTTTCTTTTATCGTTTTTTACTCCCATTTCCGAATTATCGAGTACGTTATTCATTTCCTTTTTCCTCGACAACGCAACAACGGTAATTAGAGAAGAAGGAAATAACCACAACCTCAAAATGTTTGATGCTTATTACAGAAATTGTAAACACGCCGATTTCAATTAGCAACAAATTCACAGACTACAAGATCAATATAGCCATCTGTTTCATATACTGTATTATTGACAATACGAGAAATCAATAAAGATGTACACACGGAAATAAAATCATGGTCATCTATATTACCGAGGAACACAGGGTATTCATTACTCGCATTGCCAAAATTATTAGCTAGTACTTGATTTAGATATATGAAATTAATAGAACTAGTTTACGCCATATGCAACCGGAGCATATAAAAGCGGTGTTTATTTATTGTAAAAATGAAAAAAACATATTTTTTAGTTCTTATCATTCTCAATTTCGAAGGCATGGATAGGGAAGGATTTCCTAATCGCGATAATAGCGCTCTTGAAGTAAATCTTATCGTTAGATTGGTTATCAATGGCGATCTCGAGAGATGGTGACCTACTGTTCCCAGCAATTCCATACATTTCTGCTTTTCGCAAATTTCGCTTCCATGGTAGAATTTCTGCAACCTCTTTCGGATCACGAGTCAGAAGAGCCATTACATTACTTTTTGTTTTATAACATCTCTGCTATGCTCTTTGTCGAGTGAGGAAATGCATCGATATAGGGAGCTTAAGTACAAACATTGAGCCAAGATGTATTTACGCAGGGAATTGAAAGACTTACTAGCCCAGATGTCAAAAAACACGGGCGGTGGAAAACATGTGTCAGCGGAAAAACATGTGATGTGTCAGCAAAGCTTACGAGTGGATATGACTATTTTATATCACTATTCCTATAAGGGTGGCATGATGAAATATATAGACACTATAACATTTGTTGCTATCGAACTAATGCTAGCATTAGTTCGATTAGTTCGATTTTTGAAATGCAAAATGAAATAAAGTATAAGTTTTTTGCCTTATTTGCCTCAGCAAGAGGCCAAATAAGACCTCAAAAGTTTTTATTCGCTAAAATATCGGCCGGAACAATCTCATACGCTGACAAAACGGTGCACTATATGAAACATTGGGTTACAAGAACTAATATACTTCGGTTTCCGTGAACACACTAATAAAACTATCTTTTTCGATTGCAAGAGTCCCTGCCATGCCGCAGGCGGCAGGGACTAATAAAATGTCTATCAGGAAACTAAATTTCGGCAAGGTAGCATCTCGTAATGATTTTAAAAGAGGTCATGAATATGGAAGGCATTGATAAATTATGTGCTAAAGGTAAAAGCTCCATTAAACAATGTTTCCGAAACCAAAATTCCTTGGTGGAAAAACCTTTGGTAAACAAAGCCTTTGGTTCAGAAATATTTTTGGCAGAATACTTTTTCGAAAATTTCATTGAATTTCACCTCCAATATAAGAAGTTTCGATATATAGAAGTCTTCAATATTAAAGGAATGCATCAGTAAGCAAGACCTCAGGAAAAAATAAATTTGTAACTTTTCATAAATAAAAGTTATGATAAAAAAAGCATACCCGATAGCCTTTTTAATGTGTTATGTGGGAATATTTCCTTTTCAGTACATCGAATATCCAAATATTGGAGATACAAAATTTCGTTATATTTTATAAAATAACTTAAATAACTTCAATTTCGTTATATTTTATAAAATAACTTAAATAACTTTTATTCCAATTAAAAAATAACTTAAAATTTTGTGAAATTGATTTCAAGGGCACTTACATTTTTATGTAAAAATAAGCTTCTGAGAAACAGAGTCTGAGATGGAAAGAGGTGAAAAATAAAATCTCAGGAACAAAATTACATTCATTTATACTAACAACCTAAGATGGAAAAGTTTTATTGTAAATCCTTTAATTAAGAAAAAGGAAACCTGAGATTGCTATCTGGCGAAAACATCGTATGAGCAACTCATATACAAAAACAATTTAATATGACTTTAGGAGATTTCGAGACTAATGAATACTGGTGGAGAAGTAAAACAAACTTTGTGTATCTCGGGAGGAAATTTTTAGAATATGTTTTTTCAAAATAAACTTCCGAAATAATACAAACCAAAGAAATAGGTAAATGAGTGTAGTGTAGAGATTCAAATCAACTTTGGTCGATATAAGATTTGGAATGGGGAAATTTGGATAGCAACACTTTTACCACTGCTGCAAGATTTTTGTGCAATTTTCCTTTGGTTATGACAAATCTGAATAAGAAAAAGTCCAACATTTTGTTTTAGCTACAACAATGAGAGGAATAATATGGTTATTGACTCATATCGCTAAATTTGTAAAGAAAGGAAATATGTAGAGAAGCATTAATACAAAGCACAAAGAAAATATATTTTGAATGAGAAAACATATACTTCCCTGAACAAGTCGAGAATTTAGAAAAACTTAATTTCTCGATTTATTCTTCTACGTGTATTATTAAAATAATAAATAAAAATAAAACTACAAACTAAAGTAATACTACTCCTAACGAAATGGAAGGAAACATCACTAAGTACAATCATACTTCCAATGTGACCATTCAATAATTTTATTTCCTACATGTATGGACAAATCACACATCAGTAACAAAAATATAATTATAATAAGACAAACAAAAATAAATCTAAATGAAGTATGTCCACTAATTGTTAACATAGTTATAAAAAGTAGCTTATTTACAATTACCTTCTCTTTATACTTTCTTCCAATCAAATCTTTATGGGATCATAAAAATATAGATGAATATTTGATATAAAATGGAATAAGTTAAATGAAAGAGAATTTGAACAACCATTAGTGTTATATACATAAAATAAAAAATATTAGCACTTTTCTGTACAAATTAAGCTTCCAAACAACTTTGAAATGAATCAGTGAAGTGTGGAGGGATGCTTACTGCATATGTCAGAAGATATTCAATTGAGTTAGATAGTTGGTCATATTTTATCAATGAACTCACAAGAGTTGATTCATGTTGAAGATGAATCCTAGAAGGAATATTAAGCTGATAAAATAAGATGATCAAATGGAATTGGAATATTAACAACTCTTGATGGTCATAATCTAAATTATGAGATTCTTCTTTACATTCTAGTAAGGCACATTGCAAATTTTCAACACTTAATTGCTTAATATGCCAGCAAATGACATCTAAAAAATGAAAAATGAAAACAAAAAATAAATATGAAAACAAACAAAATAAATGAAGGAAAAAGAATGAAGTAAACTCATAATTTACATTATTGTTACAATTAATGTTAGAACACAATTTAGACTGATTTGAAACTATTTTCTTCTCACAATAACTAGCCACGGTAATACAACTATAGTGATCATCGACATCAACTTCTGGAAGAGAGAATGTTTCAGGATTATGAATAGGAGTGAGAACTTGATGCTCATAAGAATCATAAATTGGGATGGATTCTTGAATGTTGAAACCACAAAAATGATTAATTGTTTGAAAATGAGAATTTATTGGAACAACTTCTGAATTAGAATTTTCTTTATTCTCAAATATGATTTGACTTTTATCATGAGGATTTAATGAAGAGTAAGATAAATCCACATCCTCAATGTCAAAGTAATCCTCATAAATGACTTCAGGACATTTACTAAGCTTCTTTGCATTCCCATAAGATGCATCAAAAAAAGAAGTATTGAGCACATGTTCATCAATGTCAGAAGAATGAAGGTCGAATGTATCTTTTTCTTGATAAAAATTAATAGTTTATTCATTTATATTAGTCTCGCTATTCTTTGGAAGAACACTAATGAAAAATGAATATGAATTTATATCAGCAAAAATATCAGGATAAAGTGAGAAACAATATTTTAAAGAAATGAACCTAAAAATATCTCTATTTGCAGACTCTTAAATTTCATATTTGTGATCATCTATTTCGCTACTTAAACTTTCTTTGAGACTATTGTTTGGATGCCCTGAATTTTTTATTTGATCATAATTATAAAATTCAAAATTTTCTACAAAAAATTTCATATTATTGTAATATTCATTTTTTTCTTGTAATTGTTGATTTATTATTGAATTCATTTCAAGCTGATTTTCAGATTTTGTGGTAGCTGGTTCTTCAAAATTGTTTTTTTTATCTTCTTGCACTTGATTATTGAAATTTTCCAAGTCTTGTGGTTGCATTTGATTAAAATGTAGGAGAGTATCATGATTATCATTAATTATATAAGAAATGTGTACTAAATGAATAAATTTAACATATATAACAGAGAAAACTTCATCATGATTAGTATGCACCTCTATATAAGAATTTGTAATCATGGTAATAGAAGATGAAGAAGATTCATTAAAACTTGAGATTATCTCATGAGGGTTGAGAATGAAAGGAAGGGAATAAACATATTCAAACCATTCGATTAGTTCAATATCTGAAGGTTTATCTTAAACTTTCAATCTGACACAAATTAATCGAAATCTAGTGGTAAAATCTATGAAAGATTCATTTTCAAACCTTCATAAATATTAAAATTCATCACATTCTTGTTCATAATCATAACAATCAAATTCATAATGGAATTTCATGATAAATTGACCCCAACTGTGAATAAAGGAAACTAGGAGAGATTCACACAATTTTTTGGAATTTCCAAAATTCTGCATAAAATACCTTCATCAATATTATGAAATGTAGAAGTTGAAATATTTAGAATAAACGGTAAGGCATGATCAAATGTGGAAACATTACTCTGATCGCTAAATTTTACCTTTGGCAAGTTTCTTACTATTTCTGGTGGAGTATTGGTGGATGCACGTCTAGAGATACAACTCCAAATGAGAAGTTTGGGAGGAGCCATTGTGATTAAATAAAAACTTGAAATAAAAAAACACTCCAAAATACAAAAAATCGTCAAGCCCTCCTTCTAGCCATGTAAAAAATGTTGATGGTCCAAAATGACCTCATCAACATGTAAGGGAGACCACCCGATCGGGAACTTAGAAAAACTCCTTTTCCATTTGGAATGCAGTTATGACTGGTTCAATTGGGTCCAATTACCCTCTCTGTTTTTCTACTAGCTTATAATATGCCTATTACTTTCCAAAGAAATGAGATATCAAATCTAGCCTTTTGTAGAGCTCATGCAAGAAAGTGATCCTTAAGCTAAATTAATGGCTCAACCATGCCACTCTAAATTCTTCCCCTATGTAAGTGGAATTTAAATTGAAAAATTAAAACTAAATGAAAATATTCTCTAAGTAACGTAAAATAAATGATAAATCTATCTCGATTGAAAGATATATTAGTCACCCTCTCGACCAGGAGCAAGGTAAAAGGGGATTTCAACAAAGTTTTAGTTTGGAATAAAAATGAAGTCAATCAGCTGGGGAAATAGTTCCAAGACTTATTACTAATTCAAGCAAGTATATGTATTCATCTATCTGATGAATATTCATCATATATCTAGTGCACATACATCAATAGTCATCATATCTCTAGTGGACATACATCCAAATTCAAATATAATGAATTCAAACTAAAAAATATATTATTGTATTAAGGAAATAGTTCTCATAAGAAAATTATTATCAAAACTAGGATAAGCATGACATCAATTTTCTAAATAGCTAACAAGTATGTATTTTTTATCTATTCAAATTCATAACTAATCTTGATAGCAATTATATCCATCATTAAAAGATAGTTTTCAAATGATTTAACCACACATATTAAATGAATTTACAATAGTAAAAAACTTGAAAAACATATACTTAGCTAGATCAATAATTTCATCAAATTTTATTAAACTCAAATCATCGATCAACCTCTCTTCAACAATATTGTACAAGAATTAAAGATTTGATCAAAACCTTTGAGTACATGAAATTCTTAGAAAATTTCATGATAGCATGAAATTTTCAGAGCTGAAATATATCTCGTTTAATATACACTCATCTAGTCCAAACTAACTACTTATCTACAGTCTACTGCTCTTTGTTGTACTATAAAAGTCTTTTCTTTGTAGAGAATTTCCTCCCTGAGCTTTAACCCTTTTCTCAATTCTACAAAAAGCCATATTTATAAAAAGAAAATTAAAAAGAAAGAGTTGTTGGAGAATAAATTTTCTCCGACAAATTTTAATTGGCCAAAATTCTTATATATGTCTTGATAGTGCAATTCGATTATTCCAAGTCTTATTTTCCTCATCTTCCCAATTTCTTTGCTCTCCTCCCAAAAACTGATCAAAGTTCATAAATTAAAACAAATTTGGTGCAGAAAACAAAAATCAAACCACTTATCAACATATTGTTAAATTAAAATCTAAATTAATTTATGTGCTATGATTGCTTCAAATGCATCATATCAGCCTTTGAGTATTGCTTAGAATGAAGTATTGAAATGATTTTCTAAATCCAATGAAATTTTCTCAAATCAAATTAGAACTAATTTTGTTGCAAATTAGTAACTTTGTTTTTTGTTGAATTTTTGGGCCATTAAGTGATTGAATCTACTAAAGTAAATCATCCCATATTATTCTACATTGTCTTATCTTTCTAACAAGCTATTGCAAGTGTCATTTGGTTGAGTAAATCTTGAAATATACTTCTCCAATGTTAAAGTGTCAAAATTATCATAATTCTAGAAAAATGTTTTACCTAAACTAACATTGAAAAAATTTAATTAAAAATCTAATTCTACATTAAATTAAAAAAACTAATTTATTATTAATTAATTATAATTATATTACTTAATTATATACTAATCATTAAATCATAATCACAAATTAATAAATTAACATATGTATTAAATTAAAATAATTGTAGTACCTACAAATTAATTATGTACAAAACTTAAAATATGTATAAAAAAAATTATTAAAATTTAATTAAATAATATTAAACAAATCATATTAGAATGAATAAAATTACATTTCAATAATATTAAACATATTTTAAAAAAATATTCAAATTTCAACAAAACACATCTCTTCGTTTAATCCTCAAGCCTTGTAATATGAAGTGAAAAGTTAAAGTGTAATGGCAATAGACCATGGAGCATTGGAATTTTTTGTTACATAAGAGGTTTTTTAAAAAAACCTCTGTCATAAGTATCGAGGTTTCGATATGGCCTAATTTAAAATAAAATTTTAATCAATCAGCCATCGGAATTTATAAATTTCGGAGGTATTTTTAAATTCACGAAGGATATCGAATCGTTCCAAAGTTCTGATATGTCAAATCGTTTCCATGCTCTCACGAGAGACTCTCGTGGGATGATGAGTGAGGTAAGAGAATAGGAGAGGAGAGCCAGGTGGAGTGGGTATCTCTCCATAAACTATAAAACATTATAATTTTAATTGTTTTATAATTTGGTTGGTATGATGCTGTAGGTAGGAGAGTTAGTCGAAAAAAAATCAATTAATCAATAAAAATTAATTAAAATTAATAATTAATTAATTTACAAAAATTAAAATAATATATATTTGGTATATTTTTTTAGTTTTTGTTGTCAAAATTATGAAACTTTGGATAATCATCATTTGCAAATCGTGCATCTAAATGAGATGAAACGAGCACTGATAGAAAGCTAGCGAAATGTCAAATGCAATGAAACAATCAAACAATAAATCCAAAGAAAATGAAGATATTGAAAAATTGTCCAACATTTAACCAAAATAAAATGTTAAAAAGTGATTTAGCCAAAATTTATGAAAAGAGTCCTCATTATTATTATGAAATAATAAGTTAAAAATGTGGGTGTTTTGATTTCACCATAACACATATATAACTCTAATAGTTTAAAAAACTAACTAGACATTTGTCCATAATAGTTTGCTACCTAAAATAAACAATTGTCAAATTTTCAACAGTGTGCCTCAAAATATTGTAACAACTAGTGAGTCTGGATTTCTCAAGAATCAAGATAGTTGTCCTTATTACAATTCACCTAATAAAATGAAAAATAAAACTCTATCTAGAATTTACTTATCCCCTTTTGGGGCTTCAAAAAAATTAATATAGACGGGGTTGATGCTCTTGCATTATATAACATGTAAACGTTTGAAAATCCTTTATGTATTATAAATTGACTATACTAACATAAATTCATCATATTGAATTCACATGTAAAAATATTGACAAACTTTCTTACGTTACACCTAATCATCTCCCCTATACTGAGTTGTAAAGCACCTCCTAGAGGAATAAAAAAATTAATATATGAAATGAAAATAAATGATAAAATTTATACATTAAACATTTGATCGTGATACAAGTGACTTTAAAAATATAACACTAGAAAATGTCGATTTAAAAATACCATGATAAGTGTAGCTTATAGTTGAGAAGTTATTGTTTGTTGTATCCTATATATTTTTGAAACATAGATGTTGAATCTATTCATGATACATTCTAATGAAGAAGGGTTGTTTTGGTTGATAGTCAACGTAATCATAGTGCTTGGTGCTAGTGTGCAGATATTTTCAATGGAGATGAAGGAAAAATTCCATTGATAAAAAGAGAAACATATAATTAAGTGGTTGGAGCCTTGAAAGGTGGAGAAGACCTAGAAGACAATTTTTCTCTTAAAAATGGGGAAGAGAAATTTTCTTAAAAAATGGGGTCTATAAGAAAAGAATAAGTATCTAAAAAAATGAATTTTAGGTTGTTGATGAAAGCTCTCCCAAAAAAACCATGAAAATGTTGAACGTCTCATGTCAATGAAGGTCATGGAAAATTGTTGTATGAGGATGGACGAGGGATGTAACTAAAAAACATGTTAAAATATAAGTAGGGAGCTTTTATTTATTAGATCTTGACTAGAAAATAGGATTCTTAAGATATTGAACTTTTTTGATTAATTAGACTATTAAAATAAAAAGTGAAGCTTCACTAGAAACTAAAATATAGATTATTGAGTTTAACCTATTCTTTGTGTGATAAAAACATTAATTAACTTTTTGAAGAAAGTGGATATATTTAATAATTTTGTAGTACAATTGGTTTTTCTTTCTCATTTTTATTTTATAGGGAGAAGCCTTTGAGTAACCTTTGAATTCAATTTTTATAGTAATTTTCTATATAGAAAATTATCTGAAAAATAAAAACACTCTAGATTGCACACGCTATACTCTTCAATTGTAACATAAATACACATTATACTCTTCAAATGTAATAGAATTGTATTTCAATTGTAGTAGAAACTTGGTCAAAAGTGATGATATGTGATAGCTATAAAAATATGTGTATGAATTTAATTCTTGTGCAAGTAAAATATTGGATGGTGAGAATCAAAGTACAAGACAATGATTGTACATATTTTCATTTTTCAATCTCATCTAATTCAAATATATACCTACTTATCAATGTAAATATTAACTTATCCCATGGGACATAGCCCAAATGATTGATTTATCCCATGAGGCATAGCCTAGATGGTGACAACGTGCAATGTTATTGTACTCTTTATGTCAAGGTCTCAAATTCAAAACTTCCTGACTAAAAATCTAACCTTGTTAAAAGGTGATGTGGTCTAAGTTGAGTGAGATCTGAAAGTGGTTTTAATGAATTCCTAATCAAAATCAAATCTTATCAACCATAAAAAAAACCAACAAAAGGAAGGAAAATTATCGACTTAAATATCCACATTTAATAAAAAAACATCCTATTCAATTGCAATATATATCTACATATCAATATAACTATAAATTCAATTACTACCTACCATAATATGAATATAAACCTATCTAATTGAAACCTACATTGTCCATTTTATTTTCTCAAATTTCTATTTCAGTGTATCTAATTTTGTTAATTTTTAGTTATTTAATACTTATATTAAATATATATATATATGGGAATCAATATTAGTTAAATTTATTTGAGGTAGATTTGAGATTAGGTTCTGTATATTTGAACATTCATTCACATAATTGGCGGTCTGATTTTTTAGGAGAAATAAACTTGCATAGAGACACTACAACACCTAGCTCCCTACCATTTTGATATTTATGAATGATCCACGTATTTATAACAAATTAACTAAAAAAATAACATGAGACAATTATCAATATTAAACTGTGTAGTAATATTATAATAGATAAATAATTATATGAAAATGATTATTTTTAAATTAAAGAGATTTCATACTTTAAATTATTGAATCACTTTAAATTATTCAATCATTATTTTAATTAATATTTTTTAATAATAATCATTGTTAAAACTCATTCTCAGCTAAATCTTTATCTTGAAATGATAGAAATGGTAGGATCAATTTATTAAGTAAGATTGGTTAGCTCTACAATGAGAGATTACACCAGGAGAGACTGTGTCCATAGGTCATTCTACATTCTCATTACAATACGAACAATATATAGCTTACATGGTTATATGGAAGTTACAACCAATGCCTATGAAATAGGCATTAGGGGAATTTTGAGGTCTAAAATGGGCATCCTAAGGAAATTATGAAATAATAGTGGAAATAATAAAACAATATTTGATTACATCATCAAATTTTAGAGGGAAAAAAGAAAAAACTACTTTTTCAACTCATATTTTCAACTTATCTCCCCAAGAGTTTACTCAAATTTCGAGCGAGAGTACTCGTTGGATGTAAAATTTAATTCCTCATCCAAGGAGTACCCATGTTGCATACTTTCAATGGGTTCTACTACACGAAAAATGAGAAATACATGAAAATCATGGTTGCAATCATGTTTTTTAATGTATTTATCATTTTTCGCGTAGGAGGGTCCATCGAAAGTATGCAACATGGGTACTCATTGGATGAGGAATTAAATTTTTCATCCAATGAGTACTCTCACTCAAAATTTGAGTAAAAAATTTGGGAGATAATTTGAAAATACGAGTTGAAAAGGTAGTTTTATTATTTTATTATTTTTTAATCCTTTTACCCTTTTAGTTAAAAAATGGTGAATACTCCCCCATGGTTGAAGTCATCATCTTGAATCCTATTGGATCTTATAAAGTTTATTGTTGTTGTACATTTTTCTTAGGAGGCCCATTTTAGACCTCAAAATTCCCCTAATGAACAAATTCCTAATCTTAGGTTTTGGTCAACCGACTCTCTCTAATTAAGTTTCTCCATTATCTTCAACACTACTCCTTAATGGAGAAAG
This sequence comes from Pinus albicaulis, assembly GCA_034641835.2. Lineage (NCBI taxonomy): Eukaryota > Viridiplantae > Streptophyta > Pinopsida > Pinales > Pinaceae > Pinus > Pinus albicaulis. The sequence continues at coordinate 818,127,131 of CM076577.1, forward strand.
GGATTGCAAATATTCCTAACGTTTCCCTAAACAATTCATATTTAATTCTACCAAGAGGGTTCGTAAAAATATCAACAACATTATCACAAGTATTACAATATTCAATATAAATTTCCTTTGACTGAACCTTCTCCTTGACAAAGTGAAACTATGTATCAATGTGCTTTGTGTTTTTATGAAATACAGGATTATTCGCTAGTTTGATGGAGCTCTGGTTGTCATATTTAATAAATGTTGCAACCTTTTGTTCTTCTCCAGCATCATGAAGAAGTATCCTCGACCACATTGCTTCACATGTCGTTGCACAGATCACTTAATACTCAGCTTCTGCTAAAGACAACAATGTTGTGTTTTTCTTTTTACTGCTCCATGAAATGACCTCAGACCCAATGTTGAATGCATAACCTGTTATGGATATCTTGTCATCTACATTTCCATCCCAATCGGAGTCTCAAAAACATGTCAATTTAACATCACAAGAATTAGTATATATAATGTCAAAGTCGAAGGTTCCTTGAAGATACCTTAAGACACATTTCGCTGCAATCCAATGACTCTCAAGAGGCTTTGACATGAAATGGCCCAATACATTGACTACATAAGCCAAATCTGGTCTAGTAGTGGTCAAGTAGATTAGACTCCTAACCAGCTGTATATACAATGTTTCATCCGCCTCCTTAGAACCATCGTCATTCTGAATTTCGGTGTCGTGATGTAAAGGCACAGTTGCAGCTTTGCATTGATCCATCTTGAAATTTTGCAAGAAAATACTGAAATACCTACACTGTGACAGAAAATTTTGTCCAGAATCCCTCTAGACTTCAAGACCCAAACAATAGCATAGCTCTCCAATATATTTCATCTCAAAGACCCATGACATCTTCTTTTTAATTTCTTTAATGGTTTGATATGTATTTGTTGTAATGATAATATCATCTACATATAAAGAAATCAAGATAATTCACCCCTCTTTAACAAACAAGGTCTACAGATTAGGGTCATTCTTGCTTCTTTTATAATTATGTTGCAGGAAGAATGAATCAATTTTGTCATACCATGACATGGGTGCATGTTTTAGTCCATACAAATATTTCTTCAATCTACAGACGAAATGTTCATTTCCATGTTTAACAAATCCCTCGGGTTTCTCTAAATACACTTCTTCTTTCAACTCCCCATTTAAAAATGCAGATTTCACATCTAGCTGGTATATCATCCAATGATTTTTGGTAGCTAAAGAAATTATCATTAAGATTGTATTTAGTTTAGCTATAGGGGCAAAGTTTTCCTCGTATTATATTCCTTCTTTCTTCGAATGTACCCATTTACAACCAGCCTAGCTTTATATTTATCTATACTCCCATCTCATTTAAATTTAGACTTGTATAGCCATTTGCAACCTATGGTTTGTTTTCCTTCGAGTAATTCAACTAGATCCCAAGTTTTGCTTTTAAGTATTGATTCATATTCTTCTTTCATGGCTTTCCTCCATTCACTATATTCACTAGCTTATTTATCACTAAAGGGTTCAACAATATATAACATGCTAGTTATAAAAACATTCTCCCTATATCTTGTTGGAAATTACGTTTTCCTACCTGATCTCCTAAGTGTTTGAGTGACATCAAGCATGTTCTGATTATCCCTTGATGGACTTGGCTCAATGAATGTATATGTACCTTCTGGTTCTTCTTTTTCTGATACTCATAGTTGTCACCTATTTCATCACTCCCTTCTTCCACCAGCAAAGGAATATCCCATTCCTCATTGTCGTCATTATAGTTTTCATCATAAACCTAATCATGGAACATTACATCTCTAATTACAAAAAATTTATGAGTAGAGGGATTAAACAATCTATAAGCCTTAAATTATGTACAATACCCAAAAAAAGTACATTTGATGGCCTTTGAATCCAATTTATTTCTATTTTCCTTTGGAACATGAGAAAATTCTTTAGAGCCAATTACTTTTAAATGACTTACTGCAGGCTTAAATCCTAACAAATCTTCAAAAGGAGTTTTAAAATAAAGACTCTTTGTTGGACTCCTATTCTTCAAATACACTACAGTATTTAATGCTTCAGCCCAAAATCCATTAGAAATATTATTACCTTTTAGCATGCTATGAGCACACTCCACAAGGGTTATGTTTTTCCTCTATACAACCAAATTCTGTTAAGGAGTGTGGGGTACTATAAACTACTACATTATTCCATGGTCTTCACAATATTTTATAAAATTTTCCTTCCTGTATTCTCCCCCTTGGTCAGAGCAGAGAATCTTTATGTGTTTCCCCGTCTGCTTCTAAATCATACTCATTAATTCCTTAAAATATTCAAATGTATGACTCATTTTTCTCAGAAAATATACCCACGAGAATTATGTATAGTCATCAACAAACAGTAAAAAATAAAATTCACCTCCTAATGACCTTGTTTGCATTGGTCCATACAAATCAGTATGCACTAGCTCAAGGATATCTCTCTTTTTCTTCTCTACATGAACAGTGAATTTATCTATATGCATCTTGCCTAAATCACATGCTTCACAATCATTATGAACTTGCTTCAAACTAGGAAGACCTTTGACCATACCTCTTTTTTGAAGTAGCAACACATCGTTGAAGATAATATGGTTGAATCTATAATGCCATAAATCTTATGCAGTCAATGCTTGATGTGGCAATGTTCTCACATTCAACTTGTAAAGACCTCCCACTAAAATCCCTGTTGCAATTGTCTTCATACAATCCAGCAAATCCTTAATAACACAATATGACATAAAAAATTCTACCTTAAGGTTATGATTTTTTATCATTGAAACATAAATCATATTCTTATTAATTCCAGTTACATACATCACATTTTGAATGTGCCTAATATTTCCATGAGGCAGTATGATAGGAACAATACCATGCCCTTTGATTTGGTACCCTCTCTCATCACCAAGGTAGATTTTTGCACCATTGTCGGTTTCTTTGAAGTCTTCAAACCATTGTCTGTTACCTGTCATGTGGGTGGAAGCTCCTGGGTCCACAACCCACGTATAAGCTTCATCATTCTCATTAGAATCAACCATAAACAATCTCAGGCACTTGTTATGGTCATCATCAACAAAGTGTCATGCATGTCTCTTATGTCTATGTTGACTTTCATCAAACTTATTCGTTCGGCAATGTTTAGCTATATGACCAACTTTACCACAATAGAAACATTTTATTGCTGAACCATTTCTATTTGGGCACATACCTTGGGACGGAGGTGGCCTTCTTTGTGAGTTTCCTCCACTTTGGTGTGATTTATTTCCCTTCCCCTAAAGGGCTTATTCTTCGCCATTAAAGAAAGATCTGAATTCTGGGGTTTAAGATTCAATCGTCTTTCCTCCTTTTGTATTAGAATACAGATCAATTATTCAAAATTGGGGGATTTTTCCCTCGCATTCAACCGAGTGATAAACATCTGATAGTCGTCAGTCATACCATTCATGGCAATCATGACCAGATCAGTGTCTGCAATCCTTTCACCGATGTCAACCAACTTGTTCTTGAGGTCCTTGATACGAGAGATGAACGCATCGATTGATTCATCCTCCTCCATTTAAATGGAGAGAATCTTGCTTTTCAGCAACAATAAGAGATTTTTTTTTTTGATCTCATAGAGAGCCTTTAGCGTCATCAAGATTTCATTTGTTGATTTACACTCCCTGATGTGAGGGATAATGCAGTATTTCACTGACATTTTTAACAACATCCTCACCCGACTCTCCCTCTTATCCTAGTCCTGAATTGTTGTAGCTACTTCAACTCCTGCAGCTTCCGATTTTGGTTCATCCCCATTTGCATTGTCCATGCACTTTTCCCCTCAAGCAAAGTCTTCAACCTAAATTTCCAATTGGAATAATAGGAACCCTCGATATTATTGCTCTTGTTCAGGTATGATTCAACCATTTGGTTATTAATATTGAGATTTAAAAAAAAATGACTTCCAACAATTGACAAAAAACGTATCTACCCCAAATCCACAAAAAATAATAATCAAGAAACACATCTACATAATCTTCAACCATTCTAGAAGGTTTCTCTATGCACTGCCCACAGGGTCATAGGCTCCTCTGCCATGACCTCTTCTGTTATGATCTCATGAGCTCCTTTATCACATATCATGCTTGTAGCAATCCTCATGCAATTTACTATTGATCTTCTACTGCTACGGCTCACTGACTCCTCTGGCATGATCTCACTAGCTCTTCAGGTACGAAATCTCTAGTTTTACAGGTAGAAGCTCTTTGACTCAAAAATGCTCCACAACATGAGCTCTCTAGCTCCACGATGCTCCACATCACAAGCTCTCTATCTCCTCCAACAGAAGCTCACTCGCTCTTCTTTCACTGTACTGCTAGGTCAACAATGCTCCATAACCACTCTGATGTCGCGTTGGGAAAAATTGTGAAAATTTTTGGAAGGATCTCACGTATCAGCATGATCTTCCCATCCAGCTTTGCACTGATTTCAAATATCATTGCCTTTCTCTCAAACGAGTCCACATTGGTCGGCACTTCTTTGCCTTCAACAAACGTGTTTCTCTTGACGTTTCCCACAAATAAAAATAAGCATTACTCAAGCCACCAGGGGCTTCTCTCCTACCGCTGGAAACTCACAAGGATCAAAGCACTCTGGCTTTGGTTCAATCCTGGAGCTATGAAGCCATGATAAAAATGGCAGGATCAATTTACTAAGAAAGACTCGTTAGCTCTACAATGAGAGACTACACTGGGAGAGATTGTGTTTGTATGACGCTCTACATTCTCATTGCAACACAACAATATATAGATTGCATGGTTATAGGGAAGTATTTCATCCGTATTTCACTCTACATTCTCATTAAAACATAGACAATATATAGCTTACATGGTTATAGGGAAGTTAGAACCAATACCTAAGAAATAGGAACAAATTCCTAATAGTGAATCGACTCTCTCTAATTATGTTTCTCCATAATCTTCAACATATTTATGAACGATCCATGTATTTATAACAAATTAACTAAAAAAATAACATGAGACAATTCTCAATATTAAATTATGTAATAATATTATAATAGATAAATAATTATATGAAAATGATTTTTTTTTAAATGAAAGGGACTTTATACTTTAAATTATTGAATCACTTTAAATTATTCAATCATTATTTTAATTAATATTTTTTTAATAATAGTAGTTGTTAAAACTCATTATCTTGAAATGATAAATAATTACCTTCAACATAACTATCAACTTAATTACTATTTACCTCATTCAAATAGAAATAGAAATAGAAATAGAAATCTATCTATCTAATTCAACTTTTATTAATGCATAGGCCATAACTATCAACTTAATTAGAAATAGAAATATATCTATCTAATTCAATTTTTATTAATACATAGGCCAATTTCTTTTCTAAAATTTTTAATATCAAATTATTTAATATTTAATTTAATTGACATAAATATTGTGGAAATTGATATTAAGTAGGAGGGATTTCCACACTACATTAAATTGAATATTTCTAAAATTATATGAGTTAAATTATAGTTATATTTGTGATTAAATTAACTCAATTCTAATTATCATCAAAATTATATTGAAATAATTTATCTTGGAGATTTGAGTTTAGGTCAAGATAATGCAAAAAATTCACTTATATCACAAATAACATAACTACATTGATTTGATTATTTATATTACACACAAGATAATATCATTTAATAATTAAATATTTAATTTTACTTGATATTAAAATTAAATTATTATTATTATGAGTGTTATTATTAAAAATTATTTTTATTTTAAATTTATTTTTAAATAAATAACAAAACTATAATTTAATTATTTTTAAATAAATAAAAAAATATAAGAGAATGGATAGATAATCCATGTAATAAAAAAAAAAAAACATGAAATAAATACATTACAAAACACAATGTTGGTTGTAGTTATAGGTTTTGGGGGAGTTTTGGCATATTTTTTTTGTTTAACTTGTCTAGGTTTTTGGTTATATTTTTTGGTTCCATTTTTCCACAAACGAGTAAGGATTTGTTAAAATTACATGTTTGAGTTGTGGAATCTCTATAATATGTTGGTTGTAGTTATATGTCTTTGAGGGATTTAAAACATATTTTTTGGTTTAACCTGTCTGGATTTCTGGGCATATTTTTTTGGTTTAATTTGCCTAAGGATTTGTTAGAATCGCAAGTTTGAGTTGTGAACTCTCTATAATATGTTGGTTGTAGTTATATGTTTTGAAGAGATTTTTGGCATGCTTTTTGGTTCAAAGTGCCCAATTTTGGGCATATTTTTTGGTTTAATTTTCCCACAATCTAGTAGGGATCTGTTAAAATATAAGTTTGAGTTCTAAACTCTACATAATATGAGTAAAATCTACATAATATGAGTACCCTGGGTTTTTTTGGAGATGCTGAATCCATATATGTAGTCAAACTCCCAATTTAATCAACAATGTTCAAAATTTTACCAAAATTATTTTTGGAGCTAGGCTAAAAATTCCAAAATCTATAATAATTACACAACACTAATAACAAAAAAAGAATTTTATATGTAATTTATTTCTTATTACAACTTTACCATAAAATTTATTTTTTGTTATTATTATTTGTTGTTAAAATATATTTAAATATCTATTTTGAAATGCTTAATACATATTTATTAAAGTAATTATCTACTTAATTATTCTCTATCACAATTTTATCTAATTGAAACTTCATTAAAGCATTCCCTATTTTATTTTCTTGAATTCTATCTATTTTGTTAATATCATGTTTTTTTTTAAAAGAAGAAAACATCCGGTTTATATAAAGTACTAGTACAAAAACTTCAAATATCAAAAAATACAGTGGTCTCCTCAAATTGTTGAAACCGTCAATAGTTTCATATTACATCTCCAAGCCCTAATACTTTCTTTGCCTTTGATACCACGACATGATAATACTTCGATTTTCACAGAAAGAAAACATCACAACTTATATCCTTGATCTTAGTTTCGTCTCACGGAAAAACACTCAAAAATTTTAAATTCCAACGATCTGTCCCGAAAACTACCTGTCATTGACATGTAATGAGGAAAAGATCTCAAAAAATTTTACCCAAAAAACCAATATCCTGAACCAAAATGAGAAACGTCGCCTTGATGGGTTGTTTTGAAACAGTCCTTTCAGAATCAACCGATCCAACCTATTAGGAAATTTTGTTATGAAAACAAGACTGATCCTTCGCTCCCCTACCCTCCTCTCTACCCTCCTCTTCAGATAATTCATATTGAACTTCTCCTAATCTGCTCTTCAGACCCAATTTAGATAATTTTTTAGCCTGAGAATTCTTTTCCCTGTATATATGGCTGAAAGAGATAGCATAAAACATTTTTCGCAAGATGTCATGTTGAAATGTGTAATTCCTACTTGTCCAGTTGTGACTCTCTATGAATAGAGTCTGTTCCTATTTCCTAGGTTAGCTAAAACTAGTTTCCTTATTTGGTGTGAGGTTGAGATATTCCCTCAACCAACTTATTGTACGTCCAAGATAGATTTCCTATCTTGAGACTAATTCATGTATAAATGTGTGTAATCTATTTGATTAATAGATAGTTTTGTATATTGAAATTTTATTTTGGTATCGGAGCTAAGGGTAGACCTCGGCCCTCCTGGGCTGAGGAAAACAAGAGTATATATTTCATTTTTTTTTTTGTCGATTGGTTTGGGTGGACTGGTGCGGTGAGCGTGACAGCACCCTGTACTTAGCGAAAGCGTAGTTGAGGTTTTTTGAACGGATCGGCAGTCAGTCTAACAGAACGAAGGCGCTGACCATCTTCTTCTAAAACGTTAATCGGATCCAAAGAAAATTGTGAAGCTTGTTGTTCGTGCTGCTGTTCGTGCCTTCCAGCGTGTGGAGTATGTAAATATTGCTGCTCGAACTTGCTGTCCGTGAGCGCTTTGGGCAATTCGTAAAATTGGCATGCGTACTTGTCAAGCTTCGATGAGCAGGTGAAATTGGCGTGTGTATTTGTCAAGCTTTGTCATAGCAACTGACAACAGCATTCAAATCGCATTTTTTTTCATTTGATGTGTCAAAAGCAAATGCGCGTTTTTTTTAATCGAGTCACTGGCAGCTGAACTTACAATGCAAAGAACAATGTTGAGGTAAAAAAAAAAAAAAGGGCTCGCTGTTGATCCACTATCTCCACTTTATATTACATGGTTTTTATGCCAACAGGGGGTTTGAGACTGTTGCGCTCTCTTATAGCGTTTTCTTCAAATAGAGCTTCTTCCCTAGATCTTCAGATACGTTACTGACGAGCATTCACAAAATTGTGTTTCGAAATTCTTTTCTGAGCGGTAGATTACTTGGACCAAGATCGATTCCAAAGAAGTTTTTCTTCTAGGTTTCAACCTTTTTTCATTGTGATAATACACCTAAGAAGCATCTGTTTGCTTTCATCCACGAGGTATTTTGGCTGCTGCTTCTTGAAATTTGATGCGCGAAGGCTTCGGAAAGGGTCCAGCCATGGGACGGAAGCAGAAATGCACTGTGTTCAACAATACTCAAAATGATTATAAAGGCTGTATGTTCTTTGCGGCATTTATTATTGCAGGTTTTCTTGCTAGCTCTGTTATTGCTGCAAAAGAAGTGGAAAAGTTAGGAACTGTGATTGGTATTGATCTCAGAACTACATACTCATGTGTGGGTGTGTATAAAAATGGTCATGTTAAAATCATAGCAAATGACGAAGGAAATAGGATTACACCTCCTTGCGTTGCCCTTATTGATACCGAAAGACTCATTGAGGAGGCTGCCAAAAATCGGGCAGCTATGAACCGTGATAGGACAGTTTTTTATGTGAAACGATTGATTGGAAGGATGTTTGAGAACAAGGAGGTCCAAAGAGACCGTGTGTTTCATCTTTTGAATTCGAAATCTGAGAATGCGCCCCCCATGTTGCATTGAAGGTTGTGCGTTGTTTTCCTCATCGGAATTTCTATATTACAAATGTGTGAAATCGCTCGTATGTATGGTAAGTATTTTTTGGATTATTCATAAACAAAATTATTGATTTTAGCTAACTCAATGGGTGGTGATGTTGTTAGAATTGGCTACTCTAGCAAATCACACTTGTATGAATATGAAAATCCAATATAAATTATAATTGATGGAATCAATTTCTAAATACACACTCTCGTTCAACAACTCAAAACTAAATCTATTTATGCATGATCTAGATTATTCTCACATCCTCCCTTAATGGAGAAATGGATTTTCTACAATACCTAATTGACTTCTAAAAACTTCAAATTTGATTTTACCAAGAGGCTTAGTAAATATATCAGCCATATTATCCTTGGTATTACAAAATATTAATTCAATTTCATTTGACTCAATTTTCTCACGTACAAAGTGGTATTGCAACTCAACGTTTTTTGTTCTGGCGTGGTATATTAGATTATGTGCTAATTTGATAGCACTTTGATTATCAAAATTGATGCATGTTGAACCACTTTGCGCCTCTTCAAGATCTGCAAGAATTCTCCGCAACCAAATAGCTTCACAGGTGGCATTGGTTAGAGCTTTGTACTCTAATTTTGTTGATGATAAAGAAACAGTTGGTTGTTTCTTACTACTCCAACATACGACCCCTGATCCAATATGAAATGCATAGCCAGAGGTAGATCATCTGTCATCTGGATTTCCTGCCCAATCTGAATCAGAAAAACATGTTAGTGCAACATCAGATTCATCAGTATACATAATACCTAAATTCACTGTTCCCTTTAAGTATCGGAGAACTTTCTTTGCAGCATTCTAGTGATTTCCTGAAGGCATAGCCATGAATTGACTAAGGATACTGATTGAGTATGCAATGTTTGGTCTGGTAGTGGTGAGATAGTTCAAACTTCCCACCAACTGACGATATAATGTTCCATCTGTCTCTTTAGTTCCATCTTCTTTGTACAACTTTGCATTCTGTTCTAAGGGAGTTGACATAGCTTTGAAATTACTCATATTGAACTTCTTAAGAATTTCCTTTGTATATTTGCTTTGAGTGATCAATGTTTTACCAGGCTCTCTCCATACCTCAATTCCTAAACAGTAATGCAATTCACCCAAATCTTTCTTTTCAAATTCCTGCGACAACTGAGCTTTAATTTCTTCAATTAACTTGTGATCACTGCCTGTGATAATGAGATCATCCACATACAAAGATATTAAAGCAACATTTCCTTTTTCATCTTTCTTAACATACAAGTTAGGATCATTTTTTCTTTTCACAAACCCATTCTGAAGAAAGAAAGTATCAATCTTTACATACCATGATCTCGGTGCCTGTTTCAAACCATATAAGGCTTTTCTTAACCTGCAGACTAGATGCTCCTGTCCCTGTTTGACAAACCCTTCAGGTTGAACCAAATAAACTTCTTCCTTTAAATCACCATTTAGAAAAGCAGATTTGACATCCAACTGATGTATATTCCAATTATGTTTTGTAGCTAAGGCAATCAGTAATCTAATTGTATTCAATTTAGCTACTGGTGCAAAAGTATCTTCATAATCAATTCCCTCCTGTTGAGCATATCCTTTTGCAACTAATGTTGCCTTAAATTTATCAATGCTACCATCTGCTTTATAGATGCCACTTGATTTAAGTGATCTATCAAGACTTTAGAATCACCATAGATGGATACTCTATCCACACAGAGGTGATTGGTAAACCATATTAATCCATATTAATCCCCATATAGCTATAACCTCAGCCCTCGTATTTGTCCCTGAACTACCAAAGAAGAAAAGTTTATAGTGACAAGTAGGGGATAGCAGTAACCAAGCTCTGCATCCACAGTTCTGATTTTGGGCAGCACCATCAAAAAAGCCTGCCAGAGGATGATTTCTAATAGAAATGTCAGGAGGGGGTTTTTCAGAGATCTTCAGATTGTCCAAATCCTGTAAAATCTAGTTGTTGATCTTAAAACTTTTCCTCGAATATCTTTCTATTTCGGCATCCCCAGATACTCCAATGAAACAAAATAGCTAGATTTATGTAGAACTTCCCAATTGAGCTTCAAACAAATCATTTTTAAGACCCTTCTGGTGAAGGGGCAGTCATAGAATATATGGCAATTATCTTCTTTATCCCCCTGCAAAGAAGTCAAATCCCATTCAATCCTCTTTTCTGAAGGTTCTGCCGAGTTAGGTTTTAATTCCTCCAAAGCAGCCAAAAGAAGATCATGATTTGTTTGAAGACCATTTAATATCATATTTTGAGCCAAATTTTTAACAAAGATTCAAATTATTGAAAGAGAACTTATACCACAAACAACGGAATTTCATAAATTAATTTAAAAACAAAAAACTCATAATAATTTAGTGTCTAACATTATTTACCATTTTAAATTTCAGTTATTATTATGAAGTAAAACATTCTCACTTTAAACTGACTCTTAACAAGATATTTATGAGTGATCCATATATTCATAAGAAAAAAATTAACTGAAAACATCAAATAAATGATTACATGACAAGGTATTCAATGCCCAATTATCTTATAATATTTATGTAATAATGTAAAAATTTAGAATTTCCTAGAATTAGAATTTGCTGTGTTGTTAAAACTTTATTTAGATTGATTTTATAGTTTTCAAATCCTAAATTTTAGGATTCTATTCAACTATATTGTAATCTTGTGTACTTGATTGTAACTTGTAAACTGCAAGTGTGAATGGAGCAATATTCTGTGTGAGCATCGTTTCACAAGTGAATTGCAACTGATCTTCCAATATTTTTTCTTCCATAATTGCTGAATTGGTAGCAGAGCTAAGGCATGAGATTGTAGATGTGTGCGGGGCTGTTGAGAAACCAGTGAAAGTGTGCACATGAAGACGAAACAACCGGCCGTGGGAGTTGCGTGGGTTGCTGCATAAAGAATTGTAGGAATATCGGTGACTCATTCTGTGACTGAGAACCGTGAACAGTGAAGCTAAGTTTCTCACCAGGATTGAGTGTGTGGAGCCTGCAGCTAATGTTCGCTGCCCATGCAAGGAGCTAGTGAGATCCCTGGCCTGCGCTGCATATATTGAAGCCAAGAAAACGTGCCATATGTGGCAGCTTCTCTCAGAATCACAGACTGTATTCTGGGAGCTCACACTGTATAGTGGCAGTAGAGTAGTATGAAGCAGAAGAAAGATCACTAGGTGAGAAACGTTACTCTCGTCCAAGTTGAAATTATTTTCAACAGAACCTCGGGTCGTTTCCCTTTGAATTCAAGTGGCACCCCACTATTCACCGTTTCGTGAGACGGATGTTTCAATTCTTTGAAATAAGTCGTTAAACAAAGTAGTGGTCAAAGTACAATATTATCCGATGAAGCTCGAAATCACCGCTGCATTCAGTATTTGAAGTATGCTGCATATGTTCTCGACACATTTTATGCAGGGCTATGTGAAAAAAATGATATTAGAACTATAGTAACCATTCCATTCAATAACTAAAAAAATTGAGTACTGAGAATTCAAATAAGGAAAAATATTTATTTATTTATGAATTAAACCTTTTTACTGTGGGGAATGGTTTAGGAGATCTATTCTAGGCTTCTGCTATTATGTGTGTTGAGTACGAAAGTTTATCTTAATAAATGGTTCTATTTCTAGCCATCCAAACTCTCCAAGAGATAGATTAGGGGAATGCCAAGAAAATTCAATAATTTGAGTTTGTAATCTAGGCCTTAGAGGTTTTTTTCAAATTTTCCCCTTTCCTACGCACTTCCCAAAATTGCTGATAGACTGGATACAACATGAACAAATGTAATGGTGTTTCTTCTTTGTCCTTCCACACACTAGAACTTTCCTACACACTTCCCAAAATTGCTAACACAGCAGCTATAACATGAACAAATGTAATAGTGTTTCTTCTTTGTCCTTCCACATTGAGCACTAGAACTTTCCTACACACTTCCGAAAATTGTTAACACAGGAGGTGTAACATGAACAAATGTAATGTTGTTTCTTCTTTGGCTTTCCACAGTGAACACTAGACATCCAAGGTTGGGACCTTCTACTCCATTAAACAGCACATGGAAATCTTTTCTTTGAGTGGAAATTTGTATTTCCACACTTCTTTCTGCCATCATTTTGGCTCATCTAATGTTATGTCATTTGTCAAAGAAATGTACCTAATTTTGAGGTGTAAATATCATATGAGGAGGCACTCCAAATCAACTCATCCACTCAATCTATTAAGCGGATATTGAAAGTGCATTTAGGAAGTCATCCCGTACGTTATGAAGAACAACCTCTATTGCCTAGGTTGGCAATGTGTGCAAGTTTGAAAATGCAATTGTTTCTCAAAGATTCAAATAAAGGTTGTGAAAGTACATGACTTTGGCAACTTGTTGGCCATGGGTCAAGTATTATTCTCACTGTGTCACCCTTTCCTACTTTTCAATCTAGGATGTTTTCAATGAGTTCATTTGACCAAAACATGTGTTCTTGACTTGTCATCCCTTCCTATCCAATCTTCCAACGAGGTTTGCATTATGTTATTTTGTGTTATAGAGAAGTGACTCTAATTAGAAAGTAGTCATTTATAATTAATGTTGAGTGTAAATATTTCTGAATAAAATATTAATGAATAATTTAATTTAAAGTAGTAAGTCATTCCATTCAACCTTCTAATAATTATATTAAGGCATGTAGGGTTTTTTGAGTTTATATTCATTCACATTAGTATCTAATGGGAGTCTTAATTAATTATTTTATTAGGCTAAAGAGTTAACTAAATTTAAAAAGTAAGATAAGTAGTTTATATTGATTTCAATGTATAAATATGAATTTGGTTGATATTATTGGTCATATAATAAAAGACTTGTTGTTTCTAGTTCTATCACTATCTATTTTCTTTTTGCTCTTCCTCCTATATATACATGCTAGTATATTATTATGTTATATATTTATAGTTATGATTATACTACTAATAAACTAATTACCATGTGATCTTTTACATTACAACATTTATTCTATTGTCATGAATGAACATTGGTCTATTGGTGAGAATAGACAAAGTGAGAGTATACTAAGTTGAAATTCATGCTCATTCTTTAACCATGAACAACATTCTTACAAATTAGCTAACCTATTTCTCTCATATATATATAGTTAACTCAAATCCATTCAAGCATGTATTTTAGAACTTATTAGAATCGACAAGAGATACATGGAGCTAGGATGCGATATAACTTTAGGAAAGACACAAAATTAAATTAGACTTGATAATTCTAGAAGGGAAAGAATAGTTGAAGGCCACCTAAGCTTCAACACATCTAGGATATGCATTGACAAGTTCAATAGATGTAGGAAAAGTATAATCCCGATTTAGCCGCAATAGAACATATCTTGAAATTTAAGAATTTGGACTACCACATTGGGATGAAAAAAATGTCTATTATAACATAATAAACACTAGAAAATTGGTGAAATTTTGAAGGCTTACTAAAGAAAATATCCCATCACTTTATACTACTTTTTCAAAAGATGTCAAAAAAGCATATTTTGCACATTGTTTATATTGCTTATGCAATCAAGATTTACATTTTTTTAGCCTTACCACATCAACTACTTAGCAAATCATGCTATGATTGTATTTTTTGTTAATTTGTATAATTTTAAGTTGCATATACTTTGTGGTGAAAAACGCTTGGGGAAGATGTTGGAGGGATCTAGTTTACTAGGCCAATGTATTAACCAAATGTAAAGAGTTAGGTGACTATGAAGCTCAATCAACTAAATATTTGGGTTAGTTAGCTCCTAGGTCAAGTTGATTTACTAAGGTATAAAGTAGTCAACATAGTCCAAAATATCCTTAGACAATTGTAATGTACAAATAGGCAAGAATATATAATGTAGAGAGGCCAATGTTATTCATCATATGAAAAAAATACTTATTATTTCTCCCATTCATCCTTATATGTATGTATTTATACTTTGAGTCGGCCTAGTGGTTAAGAGCATGTGTTTCTTCCTAAGAGGCCAGAGGTTCAAAACCAGAAGATTAGAGTAGGGTAGAGTATGAATGCCTTGATAGACTTAGTATTCAAACAGTTGAGCATAAATGGATAAAATCAACCTTCAATATCTCCATTCTATCATTTCACTTTTCAATATCAATTAAATATTTAAGGTTGAACATATTTTTGGAGATTCAAAAATACTCATTAATCACATGAATCCATGGCTCCCAGTCATCTTACTACAGGGATGGACAGGATTCTGGAGCTCCCAAGGACTCCCTTATATCTCATTTACCCACATATATACAGAATAGAAGAACATCACAGTTGATAGATTGTCCAAAAAGGGACTACATGAAAACTTAGAAGAGATGCACTCTGAATTGATTGAAGCCTCTAGCATTGAGGCAAAGGGCACTCTTAAATTTTTCTAATTTCTTGCATATATAAGTGATGGCAGTGATGAAAATGCATCTTGAATGAAGAAAGAGAACAATCACAGGAAGCTTGCATCTGCACCAGTAAGAAGATCCTAATTTGTCCCTTGGATAACTATTATTTGTTTTTCTTTTTGATCCATGATTTAAGATCACTGTCATCATGGACACTTATGCTATGGTTTGGAACATCATTCCCATTCTATGGACCAGAGGCAAGCTACAGGTTTTTTTCCAGATGGAGACGGTTGTTTGGTTCATCTTTTGAAAACTATTTTGGCCTGTTTTTTTAACATGTTTTTCATTGTTGATTTTGCAACTGTGTAGAGACTTAGGCATCCCTATTGTGTTTTTCTGGTACAATATCCTAGTTTCTGATTTGGGTTACTCTTTTGAACATTTTGTATGTAACTTTTTGAATATTTTATGATATATGAGCCTACTATGTTGCAAGTTTTTTTCTCCTGAAAAACATGCTAGCTAATTCTTTCCATAAAAGTACAATATAAAAACTCCACTATAAATATAAGTAATATTTTAAAATTACTTATTTCCATTATATGTTCAAGATGATATTTTATAATCTTGTGAACGTATTACAAAAATAAATCCATACAGTTAGAGTGATACCACGTTGACTGCAACCCGATAAGCTTTATAAATCTCCATTACACAATGGCAATTTAATTTCTTTCTCCTGATTCGTGATATGATCATTGCAGATCATGGAACATATGGTGTTCACACAAAACTCCATTAATCAATGTCATCTCTCTCATCTCTCTGGTTCCTCGAAGAATAATCATCGTAGATACGTTTCCAATGCTTCTTTACGTACTCTAGTGGAACATGTTCTGCTCTCACATAATTGGTCATTTGAACCTTGCATTCATTTCCTAAAACTTCGAGAATTTTCTTTGGAATACAATAGGGAATCTGGTCAATTAGAAAAAGAAAAAATTAGCAACCAACACTTGTCTTCATTTTTACTAAAAGCTTTAATGAGATTAAGACCGGGCATGTAAACTCACAGTGTCAATGGCGCATGGTCTTCCTTCTGAAAATTCAGTCACTGCAATCGGTTTTGAAAAAAATGAATTTACTTTATTCACATATTGTTTGAAAAATAACAAAATTAATAAATGAGAAAGAGGACTCACTCCAATGCCTCTCTTCTGGCTGGATTGATCCAATAAATCCTTTCAATTGTTGTCGAACCTTTTTAGCTACCTTCGTTATCTCCTCATTTTGCTCATTTTCCTTGATGAAATAACGTGAAGAAATTCGTAACAGGGAGAACTAACATAAAACAAAGGGTGACATTTGTGAAAAGTTGGAATTAATTTGTTTTAAAATAAAGAATTGCTCAAGTGGATTTTCAAATTAATTATTCAAAAGTGTTTCTTACAAGATCAACCACTGGTAATGGATTGGGTGAACTTATATTCTTCACAAAATCCACAGCAAATCTCATAGTATAAAACCCACAATCCTGGGTATTATTTTGCTGAGGGCACTGCATCAAATACCACGCGACCTTAAGTAAGGGTATATTAATCTTGAACATTAGCATGCAATGAAAATGGCTGAAATCCAATTAAAAAGACTCACCGGTAATTCATGCCATCCAACTTGATGTGGTTCTATGTGGGCCTTCTTAGCAACAGCCCTGCAGTTGGGTTTATGAAAAGAAAATTAAACATCTACAAGAAACTTGATTGAAGAAATTAAGAGAATAATGGATTTGAAGTTCTCAGTTTCCTTACCTTGCTATGCCATATGCATGCCCTAATCTTATTGGAGCCTGTTTAAGGGAGTTGAAGTGCAATACACAGGGAAGTCTGAAAGGGACACCAGGAAGATGTGCATCCCTTTGCTGCCCAAACCCACAAACAATGGCCAAAGTCCAGTGGCTTCTGTGAAACAAAAACACCTTCATATTAGATACTGAGTTTTAGAAATTAAGAAATTAAATTTGTAATTTTTGTTAAACCCTAATTAGAATCTTAGATGATACTAGAGAAATATTGTTATACTTATAGAGAAATATGAGTTTTTTCTACAGCAATACAACTATTTCATAAATACTATAAACTAACTATAATAATAAAAAATACAAAAAAAACTTCAATTTATACCATTAAAAAATGAATTATTCACCCACAGTTGAAATCCAATTTAACAATAAAGGGAATCATATGTTACTCGTATAATAAAGGAACTATATTGAAATCGACTTCTTTCATTTCTATTTCTAGCGCCTTCTCCATAATTTTGAGAGGTGTTTGGTCATTCCAATCACTGAGATTCTTCATGTTCAGGCTGATCATGTATGCAGAACATTGGTTTATTCGCTCTTTGATTTCATCAGGAAATAGCTTCAGGCGACAACTGTGACAACAAGGGGCACTTTAGAAAAAAAATTAACTTTGAGAACCTTTCTTGGTGTTTGATAAATAAAAGTTTAAGATTACAATAGAAACCAGAAAAATAAATGTATATGCCAAGATCAAGTCAAAGGACATACTACAAGTATGTATCTATATGCTGTGCTGTTGCCCAGAAGGATTTTGAGTCATCCAGTTCTCTAATCTCCTCCAATGATAGAGCAATTGTGACTTGGTTGGCATCCTGTCTGCATTAAGATTAATATTATATTAGTTAATAGAAAATACTAATAAGGTCTATCTGAATGGGGGCATTCTTATTAGGATTGCAAGAATTGGAAAGTAGTCAAGTCAAAGTAGCTAGGTTAAACCATTGATCTAGGTTAAACAATTGATCTAGTTACTATCGCTTAGATTCTAATATTCCCAAAATTAAGCTATGTTGAAAATTTAAATCAATAATAGTGCTATATAATTTGGACTAAAAGCGTGGTAAGATTTTAACCAAAACTTACCTGAATGGCAAGTATGCATCATCGTCAGCTCCACCTTGATATTCTGAGAGGAAACTCTCAAACTTTCGGTCCACCTCATCATGTTCCCCGGTGAAAGGACTGGAAGGATCTTCAATAACATGAGCAGAAAAATCAAACGTGATCATCTGCGTGCGGAATTTTTCGCAAGAATACTTTTCCTTATCATCAAATAATTCTTGTTGTAATTGATTATTCCCTTCTTTGGGAGATCCAACGTCATAGTCTTCAATTTCGAAATCCTCATCCTCTGAATCCACACTATTTTCTTCATCATCTGTCTCAGCCCTTGCAAATGCAGATTGAATTTCAGCATCATATTCATCCGCAGAACTTCCTTTATCCTCTTCAGTTTCTGTAGTGTCGGATTCCTCGGGTTTCTGCTGTTTCACATCATCTTGCAAGTTGTTGCCTGAATCGTTCTCTGTATTCTGGGAGCCCTCTTCCCTAGATGCAGTGGCAGTAGTGCAGTCTGAATTAGGAGAAGAAACTGTACCAGATCTCTTTGGAGGGGACCCACCCAAATTGCTTGGTAACTCGTCCAAATCGGTACGAGGTCTCTTTGGAGGGGACTCACCCGATTTGCTTGGTAACTCGTCCAAAGTTCTTTTTCTAGATTTGCCTGACCTCCCCATCACCCTGACTGTGGGTACCTTCTAGACAGGAACTGTATGTTCACGGGTCAAAATCTCCTACAAGTTTAAATTATTTTAAAAAGAACCTAGGGTTGTTTCCTTTTGAATTCAAGTCCACTATTCACCTTTTCGTGAGAGGGAAGTTTCAATTCTTTGAAATGAGTCGTTAAACAAAGTAGTGGTCAAAGGACAATACTATCCATCAAAAATGGGTCGAGGCAGCAACAGAATTTTTTGATGCCCTAAAAATTCGATGCCCTAAAACTCTGATGAAGCTTCAAATCATCGCTGCATTCAGTATTTGAAGTATGCTGCATATGTTTTTATGCAAGGTTTTCTGAAAAATTGATATTAAGAACCATAGTAACCATTCCATTCAATAAGAAAAAAAAAAATAGACTACTGAAAAATCAATATGGAAAATTAATCTTACTCTCTTGAACTAGGGCGACACTGGTTGATTTTGGCCGGGCTATCCCTCTACCTTTGGGTATACGTCCTCTTTTTCACTGCTCCAGCAACCACTACCACTATACCTCTAGGCTTATCGCATCACTGCTCCAGCTACCACTATACCTCTGGGCTTATCGCACCTTTGGGTATACGACCTGGTCTTTTTCTTCTCCACTGGACTACCACTATACCTCTGGGTTTATTGCACCACTGCTCCAGCTATCACTATATCTCTGGGCTTACAACAGGGTATTCCATAAGGCCTTTTCTCCACTTCTCTAGCTACTATTATATCTTTGGGCTTATCGGTTGTTTTCATAAAGGTTACTCTTGAGCATTTGAACCTTAAATCTCTTAGTTTAAAAAATTTAAAAGTAACTTTATTTCTCATTTAATTCCTATTTAATGAATAACATATATAATCTCTTAAATTTTTTATTTTTATTTTTAAATATTTTCGAAATTAATTACATGATTAAGATTTGGTCCAAATTTCCAACTGCCTGAATTATTTAAAAAAATAATTTAAATAATTTAAACCTAATACAATCAACCATAAAATTTTATCAATTTATTTTCCAAAAAATCCGCATTCTAATTACTTTCCCTCCTTTACTCTTAAAATCATTGAATTATTCATCTTAAAAAAAAACCAAAAAATTAAGTAACATCAACAAAATACCGTACAATTTTATTCCTTTTATGTAATTGTCATCCCATTAACCCCGCAAAAATTAAGTTTTAACAACCATGTTTTATGAGATAAAACTTTCTTGATGAGTAGGATAAAGCAGCAACAGATTTGGTCTAATTGAATAGAACAACCAACCAGTTTATTAGCATTTTCTCAAGCTTGTTAATTAGTAACTAAAACCTAAATCTCTCCTGCCACATTAGGCTTCTCAATATATCAGTTTTAAGAAGTCGTTTATTCTTGTCAATTCTGTTGACATGATACAGTGATGTGAATGTCACAGTAGAAAGGTTCTGCGTGATAGCTTGGAGTTCAGAATTTATTGTGCGTTGTTTGCTACATCTTTTCTAAGAAGGCCCAAAAGCTTTGAAACAAGGATGTTGAATCTGTTCATCAAATTTTACGATTAAGTAGCGTTGTTTGGGTTGGTGGTCAGCCTGGTCAGAGTTTCGAGGCCAGAGTGCAGATATTGCAAATGGAGATACAGGAAAATTTATATTGATAAAAATCTGAGGAAACACATAAGGGAAATTTGCTTTAATAAAAACGGGGATTATAAGAAAAAGAGCAGGTACCTGAAAGTTTTATTCTTGGGTTTTTGATTAACAGAAAAATAGAAACACCCTGGATTGTGTACATTATACTCTTCCATCATGGCAGAAACTGTGGTTAAAAAATAGAAACACCCTGGATTGTGTAGATTATACTCTTCCATCATGGCAGAAGCTTTGGTTAAAATTGATAATATGTGTAGTGATAAAAATATATCTATGATTTTAATCTCTCTCCAAGTTAAACATTGGATGGTGGGAATTAAAGGGAGGACAATTATTGCACATATTACCATTTTTCAATTTCAAATTTTCTATTCAATTCCATATGTTTTTAATTTAAAATTTTATTACTACAAATTTAATTATGTTAAAGATTGGTGTGGTTTAAGCTAGGTGTGATTTTAAGGTGATTTTGATATCTTCTTAATCAAAAACTTATCCCACAAGTTACAGTTACGGACAAACTAACCAAAAAAAAAAACCATAAAAAACGGAAATATCTAACATAAATATCCACGCCCTTCAAAAAAAACTCCTTTCTAATTCCAATATATAAATTTAATCACTATCTACCATACTATAAATAGAAATCTATCTAATTAAAGCATGCATTGATTATTTCTCCGAGAAATATAAAATAAAATAAAAATTAAAGTAAAATTGAGGTAAAATAGTCGTGATTAGTTATTTTTTGGGATCCAAACTTTCACAACAGATGGTTTTTTGAAGTATTATATTACAATTATATTCTTGAAATTATATATATATATATATATATATATATATATATATATATATATATATATATATTTCAAAAGTTGTCGTGGATCCCAAAAACCATCAACCGTAAATTGGTTATTTGACCTCAATTACTAACATGGATTTATTTTAAGTTGAGATCTACAAAGTGCATAGAGATCGAATCTTTTTAGGTACAAATCTCTTCTAGAGAGAAAAGAGATTTGATCTCTCAAAATATTTAATAAATATTGATTGGTTTATATTAAAAAAAAAACACTTTAAATAAAGATTTAATTTGTAATTTTACTTGATATTTTAAAAATTAATTATAATTATTGTTTAAAAAATATTTCCATTTTGAATTGTGACTTTTCAAATAGATAAAAAGAATATACCACGATATTTATGAATAATTCATATATTTATAAAAAATTAAATACAATTTTTAAATTAAAAATTACACTGCACAATGCCCAATATCAAATTATCTAATAATATTATAAATAACTATAATGAGGTAATTAGTTTTTAATTAAAGGGATTTCATACTGTAAATTATTAAAGCATTATCTTAAAATTGTAATAGTTGTTAAAACCCATTCCCATCTAAATCTATATCTTGATTTGCTTAATACCTACATATCAACTTCATTACTATCAATGTAATATATATAGAAATCTATCTAATTGAAATTTCATTATTTCCTTTGCTTTTTTTTTGAATTTCCGTAATTTTATAGAAATCTATCTAGTTGAAATTTCATTATTTTATTTGTCTCCTTTTTTTTGAATTTCCATAACTAAATTTTCATTATTTCAATTGATTTTTTGTGGGACTAATGGTGAAGAGAAGGTGTTTCCTCTTTAGAGATCAGAGGTTCAAAACCAGAGGGGGTAGAGCAAGTATGCTTTCCTAGACTTAGGAGTCAAGTGGTTGCATGGAGGTGGGTCCCTTGTCCCACAAACAAGGGGGTCTCATACACCAATTTGGTGTGTGGCTTGGCCGTGACCTTAAATTGGACAATAATAATAATAATAATAATAATTTCAATGTATATACTTTTGTTAATGTCAAATTATTTTGTATTTTATATTTAAAATAATAAATAATATGGAAATTAATTTTAGTTAAAATTATTTGAGTTATATTTTAAATTAAATTAAATAATTAAGTCTTAAGACTTTTTTTTTTGGAAACACTCCCCATATTGTCATCCTACATAGTTGGAAACCGTTCAATCAATTCGATTGATTGTTAGAAGAAGTATTTTTAGCCGTTTGATCCCTCCACCAACTGCTACTTAACTGTCAACTGACTCCATCCATATGATGTGAGTTGTGTTGATCAATTGTTAGAGGATTGAAATATTTTTGGCATTTCAATCCCTCCACCAACTCCTACTTAACTATGAACTGACTCCATCGGATGTGAATTATGTTCAGCCGCTGGTTTTTCCATGTGCTAAATTTTTCTTCTTCCAATTTTTTCAGTGTTTGCTACATTGTTCACATTATGTAGCATTTGCTAGTTATCTCAAGGTTTTCTTGCTTTTTGGATACTTTACCTAGTGCCTTTTGGGTTTTCTAGTTTATTTGGGAGGTTGTAGCTGATATTTGCGTAATTTGATAGTTTTCTTCGGGTTTCTACTTGTATTTTTAGGGCTTTTGTTATACTTGAAAGGTTATTTGATTTTTGTTGTTTATCATGGATTCTTTGATATTTTAGATAGTATTTCACCAAATTTGTTGGTTTCTTTGATTCTTTCAGTTGCTTTAATACCAATTTGCTAGTTTCCTCTTGGCATGGAGATAAGATTTTCCATATTTGCTAGTGTTATGGTTACTTCATATTTTTTGTGTCTTTTTTGGTTTTCTTAGGGTTTTCATGGGGCTTATTAGGGTTTCACTTGACATGCCTATATTTGCAGTCTCATAGAAAAATTTCGAGAAACAAGACCATTGGCAGTGGAGATGATGCATTCAACACTTTTTTAGTGAGACATGTGTCGGTAAGAATTTTTCCTGTGTTATTTTTCTAGATCTAAAGCTTCCCTTTAGGACAGAAAAATTCAGATTCTCTAAATACAGGAGATCACTTGGACGCTAAAAATTCGGGTTGTTTGGCTGAGAGAAGGGGACCACAACACCAATGTTTTTCAGCATTTCTCCAATGGAAGGAAAAATCAAAACATAATTTGGCAAATAAACTCAAAGGGGGATGAGCCTGTCTACTCCCAAACTGTTATATCCAGTGAAGCCATAGCATATTTTTCTAATATTTATAAGCACAGGGATGGTGTTAGTATTCCAGACCAGTTATGGGCAGTGGAGTAGTACCCCTGTATGTTTAATGAGAAATTTAATGTTGCATTGAACAAGCCAGACACAAAGGATGAACTTACGGAGGTCCTGAAATCCTTTGCCAACGACGAAAGCCCAGGCCCAGATGGATGGCTTATTGAGATGTACATTCACTTATTTGATTTAATGGTGGATAATTTTCTCATGGTAGTGGAGGAATCAAAAAGTCGGGGCTGGATCCTAGGGGACATAAACTCTAATTTCCTCACACACATCCCCAAATCCTCTCACCCTGCTGATTTCTCAGATTTTCGGCCGCCATTTCATTATGAAATGTTATTTATAAGGTCATCTCCAAAATTATCACTCGCGGCATCACTACCTCACTCTCCTCACACATTTCCCGTGAACAGTCCAGTGTCCTCATTGATAGGCTTATCCATGATGCTGTGGCCACTACATAAGAGGGTTTGCACTCATCCCATCTTAAAAATATGGATGCTACCATTATGAATATCGATTTTTTAAAAGCATACGACTGTATTGATTGGTATTTTATTTGCCTTGTCTTGTAGAAAATCGACCTCTCCCCACCTAATGTCCAATGGATCATGTCGTGCATCTCCCCTGTCTGGTTTTCAGCATTGATCAATGGTTTTTCGACTGATTTATTTCGAGTTGGTCATGGCCTTTGCTGAGGTTGCTCCTTCTCACCACTATTATTTATTTTGGTCATGGATCATATGAGCTTGCACATTAAGGAGGCCCATAGGCGTGGATTGTTTGATGGCATACGAATGGCCCCTGGTATTTCTATTACCCACTCATTTTTTTGTGGAAGGCGTCCTTATTTTCGGTATCATCGCTTGTGCACAATGGGTTTCTCTACATTGTATATTCCTCTATTTCGGTGCAGCCTCAGATCTAGTTATCAGCAGTGGAAAATCTATTTTGATATCGGCCTCTCGAAACAGTGTGGATCTGGATATAATTGTTGGACTCTATTAGGTAAACATTACCCCCATCACTGGTGGTTTAAAATATCTTGGTTTCCAGCTCAAGCCATGTGGATACAAAAATGAGGATTGTTCTTGGCTTCTAGAAAAATACAAAAAGAGATTAAATAATTTGTCACACAAATGGCTCTCTCTTGGTGGATGCTTCATCCTTGCATCGGCTATCCTCCAACAACATATTTTTTATTGGGCACGTCTCTTTCACATCCCAATAGGTATTGTGGACTCCATCAAGGCCATCATCTCAAATTTCATTTGGTCAGCTGCAAAGGGTTACCGAAAATTTTCATTATGAAACATGGAGTTGATTATGCACCCTAAAAGTTTGGGGGCTTGGGGTATTTTTAACATATCTCTTTCCTCTCGGGCCCTCCTTATCAAATCACTCTAGTGAGTTGTTTTGGGAATAGGTAATTTTCCTTGCCTTTTTTAGGAAAAATATAACATTTGTCACAATCTCTTTTTCCTTTTTCAGGCCCGGTATTTCCCTCCTCGTCGAGGGTCTATAATATGGAGGATATTCGAGAAGGTATTTTGTTTTTTTGTGAGCCGCCTTGTCTAGGATTTTGGTAATGGACAACATATCTACTTGGCCACTGAAATGGTATGGGGGTTGACCCCCACTTCCACTTGACCCCCGCTTGGAACATGTGTTGGCATATAAGTGTCTCTTCTTCATTTGATATTTCATCTCCCATTGGAATCAAAGTTTCCATATATGAAAAACTGCTCAACAACTGAATTTGCAGGGTGTGGTAGCTGAGGGTTGGGAGGCAGCAGTTCCACTTCTTAGATCTGGGGGTTTATGTTTTTGTTAGGCAGGTGATATAATCACATGGCATGGTAAAATACTTCAATCCTCACTTGTTTTCAAGGATATTTATGATATCTCTTTGGGCCTCTCCATCCCTTGGGAGAAGTCCCTCTTCTACTTGAAATTATGGAATCACAACATATCTACCAAGATAACTCTTTTTGTCTGGTTGGTAATGAGGAACCGAGTTCTAACTTGGGACAACTTGGTGAAGAGGGGCTTCAATGGCCTGGGATTCTGTCTCTTTTTCAAGTTGGAGTCAGAACCTGTTCAACACATATTTTCCTTTTGGCCTTTTGTATTGGAAATCTTGTACTATTTCAAACATTGCATGTAGATCCAGGACTAGAGGCCTCCCACATTCTAGCATTCCATTGAATAATGGGGATCCTTGGCTTCCAGTGCTCGATCTTTACCTTTATTTCTCTGTTGGGAGTGTGGCTTGCCAGACATAGGTACATTTTCAAGGATCGTCAAATTTTCCATCACTTCATACATCTAATAATTCTTAAGTGGATCAATTCAGTCCCCTTGGTGTGAAAAAGGGCTGGATATCTCTTTGTCTATATTCGTCCGCATGAAGTCTTCATCCCATTGGGCTTTTTCAACAGGACATGGTAGCAGGGCCAATGCGGGTGTGGGGCATGGATTAAACTTGGGCATTGTGAGTTTTACTGCATCTACTGGAATGTTGGACCTAGCTCTAACATGCGGGCTGAGATCCTTTCCCTTTGGAGCCTTCTATGGGTGGAATACATCTTACAAGTGGAAAATATCCATATTTATGGGGATGCCAACACTGTGATCGATGGTATCACTGGTCGCTTTCACTTCCAGCCTCCTGCCCTCCTCCCCTAGTTTCACAGGATCCGATATCTTCATGGACACCTTCTTAACCCACCCATCCAACTTATTTTCGTGAGGATAATATGAAGGCAGATACTCTCTCTAAGCAAGGACTACTTCTTCCTTTTGGCTTTTTTCATGTTCAACATTTCAGGGGTTCTCATCTGGTCTCCTCTACTCTACATCCGCTCCCCTAGGAGGGCTCTATTTATTTTGATGTTCTTCAGATATCTCTACTTTGTATTTGAATGGTGTCCTCTCTACCCGTTTATATTCCAACTTGCTGTAAACTTTGCATGATCTCGCTTGGTATTTTTTCTGCGCATTTGTGGTCTTATTTGTTCTTTTTGTTTTGACAACACATATATCCCTCTACCTTTTGCTCCTATCATGTTTAAATTTCCTGTCATATGCCATATTATGTTTCGACTCCAACACGCTTGTGATATCGTTGATATATGTATTGTTTGTTTACCCATAATACAATCAATGTTTTTTTCTTTCTGAAAAAAATAAATTCGAACCAACGCATATCATCTCTCATTCTTGGGTTTTATATAAAATTCTATGGGGGAATGGTAAATTATATTCCTGCAATAAAATTTGAATGCATATATTTATATTATGCTATTTGATATGTTATTCTTGTTTTGTAATAACATCTCACCAAATGACGACTGCACTATTGGGTTTCATTATAATATTTTATGGTAACTATACTTGAATCACCGTCGTGTTGCATTTCATGGGCTTGAATCAAACTTTCATGTTTCTCATTATTTGAAAATACGAATGGGGTTTTTCATAAATCTCACTAATAATTATGCAAACTAGGAAGTGTATTTTCATCATCTCTTCATGATTCATCTGGTTGTTATAGATCATATACATGAAGTATTAACCTTCTGTATTTTACAATTACGTATCACCATAATCTAGTATTATTCTGCTCTAAAGGGTCCACCTACGGAGATTTTTTGGAAAGTAATCCCAACCACCACGTTAAGTAAACTGGCATTAGCCATACCATCAATTAATTCTTTTTGCAGGTTGTGGATAGAGTTTGCATAGAAGGAAAAGCTCCAAGAATAGTAAGTGTGTATGGGAAAACATTTAAATATGCAAGCCTATTTACTTCATGCAACTTTCGTAATGTTCAAAAAATTATGTATACCCATCACTATGTATTAAATATTTCCTACCACCTCACCTACCTCTTGATCGCACTGCACACCTCGCAAGTTTTAGCATTTCCTCGTAACACAAAATCTAATCCTACAAACTTCATGATGTGATATAGTGGGACCCATTTAACATATATTCCATACGTGATATCATTTCCACAATAAACCTTTCACTTTTCTCGCTTTAACTTTAACGTTGCCTCTTCGCATCGTCAATCGCTCAACACGTCGCACATCGTGCTTTGCAGGTTTTAGTACTTACCCCATTTTCCCCGGCCCCAAACCTTGCAATATTGTCATCGCCTATCACAAATTGTCGATTCATGAATTTATGGTTAAGATATCTCAGTTAAATGTTGTAAGTAGCGATATGGGTGCATATGAAATGTGGTTCAAAGCTAAAAGCTAAAGGATTTCAAGTCTGGGCATATGAGGTTTGTGCAATGTTTTATGAAGAAAGATCTAACATGATAGAAGGACGGTTTTTGCGAGTACCTATTCAGTCGAGCATTGAATTGGAATTAAATTTTCAAGCTCCACCACTCTATATTTAAAAAGATTTTTTTCATATGATTAAGTAGAAGAAGAAAAAGAATGAAAAAAACCCTTCTCTCATTTTTATCTCTATGTGTGGGGCTCTGTAAATTTTTTCTTTTAACTGTGTTGTCTTTGTTTAAAGTAATTTCCGCAAATTCTGTGTGAACTGTGTGTTGAGGGAGAATCATTTCCCCTGTTCTTTAAATTTTCAACATGATATCAGAGTGGTTTTAATCTCTCAGTGAAAGAAGGTGTTTTTACTAAGGAGTTGAAAGTTGTTTTGAGTAGCATATTCTCTAGCAGCGTGAAATTTTTTACACAGTTAGAAAGTTTTTGTTTACACGGTGAAAATGGTAGCAACAAGAAAAAGCTTGAATAATCTAGAAATACCACAGTTTAATGGCAAGAATTATGATTATTGAGCTATTACAATGAAGGCTCTGTTTTCTTCTCAAGATATTTCAGAACTGGTGGAGAATGGATTCCAAGAACCAGTAGATGTAGCAACATACAATGCTTTGACACAAGTAGAAATATATTTGTTGAGGGACAACAAGAAGAAGGAATCCAAAGCCTTCTTCTATATTTTTCAAGCAATTCATGAAAGTATTTTCCCAAGGGTTGCAGTAGCAAAGAAGTCTAAGCAAGCATGGGATACCCTCCAGACAGCCTACCAAGGCATGGAAAAGGTGAAGAAAAGAAAACTACAAATGCTGAGAAGAGATTTTGAAACATTATGTATGAAAGAGTTTGAGAATATAGACTCATTATTTACACATGCGATTGGGTTTGTTACCCAAATCAGGTCTCATGGTGAGACACTTAAGGAAAGGAGAATAGTTGAGAAAGTTTTGAGAAGTATGCCATCAAGGTTTAATTCCATAGTTGTAGCCATAGAGGAGACAAAGGATCTCAGAGAGTTTTCAGTGGATGAACTTCATGCATCACTGATGTCTCATGAGCATAGAATGAACAAAGCAACAAACTCATCATTGGAGCATGCATTCAAGACACAAGTTTATTTTTTTCAAGGTAGAGGTCGAGGAAGACCAAACTACAGAGGAAGAGGAAGAAGCCCACACAGAGGTGGAAGAAGAGGCCCTTCAAGCTCAAGTGGAAGGGGCAGCAATCAAAATCCAAGTCAAGGCCCAAGACAAAATCAAGCACAAGGTCAGAGGTATGATAAATCTCAAGTTCAATGTCATTATTGTAAGAAGCATGGTCATTATGCAAATGAATGTAGAAAGAAGCAATATGACATGGGTAGCAAACCAAGTGAAAATTTCATCAAGGAAAATCAAAACCATGATAGCATGTTTTTAGCTTGTAATGTAGCACAAGAAAAACAAGGGGATGTATGGTTCGTAGATTTAGGGTGTAGCAACTACATGACTATAAACATAGAAATGTTTTCAAATCTAGATGAAAGTGTGAAATGAGAAGTAACATTGGGGACTGATAGCAAGGTCTCTGTCATGGGAAAAGGAAGAGTAGACATACTAACAAATAAGGGAAAGAATAAGTTCATGTCAGATGTTCATTTTTTCCCTGGTTTGAAACATAACCTCCTAAGAATTGGACAACTCATAAAAAGGGCTACAATGTATTTTAAAGATGATGTATGCACAATCTTGGATAAGCATCCAAGTAGACAACTCATTGAAAAAGTTCATATGACAAAAAATAGAATTTTTCCTCTCAAGCTAAGATCAGACTTGAAGGAAGAAGGTGTTGTAGTAGTTTTCACACAAGAAAACTTTCAAGAAGAAGTCAAAGATGAAAATTGGTTATGGCACTTGATATTTGGTCATCTCAACTTCAGAGGTTTGAATTTGTTACACAAGAAAGGTATGGTGAAGGGATTTCCACTCATAGAAAAACCGGACAGCCTATGTGAAGGGTGCACCTTGGGAAAACAACATAGAGAATCATTTCTAGTAGGAAAGTCAATAAGGGAAAAGGCACCTTTGGAGATTGTCCACTCAGATTTATCTGGACAAATGCAAACACCATCATTTGGTGGCAGCCATTAAATTTTTACATTCATAGATGACTACACAAGGATGACATGGGTCTATTTCGTAAAACATAAAAGTGAAGTGTTTGACCGCTTCCATCTCTACAAAGCTCTTGTTGAGAACCAAAGTGGACACTACATAAAAATGTTGAGGACTAATAGAAGTGGAAAATATATCTCAAGTGACTTCCTACATTTTTGCAGGGAGCATGGAATTCATAAGAAATTTACAGCAAGGTATACACCTTAGCAAAATGGTGTCACAGAAAGAAAGAATATGATCATCATGGAAATGGCAAGGAGTATGTTGAAGGAAAAGTATTTTGAAAATTATTATTCGGCTGAAGCTGTCGCTTATGCATCATATATCATTAATAGGTGTCCAACCAAAAGTGTCATGAACAGAGTTCTTGAAGAGGCATGGAGTGGAAGAAAGCAATACATCACTCACATGAGAGTGTTTGGGTGTGTGGCATATGCACATGTCCCAAATAAGTTGAGGAAGAATTTGGACAACAAGGGGAAGAAATGCATATTTGTTGGATACAGTGATGAATCCAAGGCATATAAGCTTTACAATCCATCAACCAAGAAGTTAATAATCAGCAGAGATGTTAATTTCATAGAAGAGGAAGTATGGGATGGAAGTTTAGAGAATACAGTTAATGTGAATACATGTATGTCACATGAAGACAAAGAGGAATTGACTGCAGCAAGCAATTCCTCAATAGTGACTCCTCCTCCACCCACACAAGCTCAACAAAGCACACCGTAAGCAAGTAATAGGACATCATTGCGCAATCACGTAAGTGCTTCTCCAAGCACACCACAAAGATCCACAACTCCATCTACTTCAAGTGCAACACCAAGCTCATCTTCAGCAAGCATAAGAAGACCAAAATTCAGGTATTTAAGTAAAATTTATGAGCAAGAAGAAGTTGATAATAGTGTTGGTCTGAATTATTTATTTGCATTATTTTTTCATGTATATGACCCAATACATTTTGAAGATGCATTAAAATAAGATAAATGGGTTGAGGAAATGAATGAAGAAATAGGAGCAATATAAACGAATGACACATGGGATTTAGTGGACCTTCCGCAAGGTAAAGAAGTCATTGGAGTGAAATGGGTGTATAAGACCAAGAGAAACATTTAAGGCAAGATACAAAGGCATAAAGCAAGGCTAGTTGTCAAAGGCTACAAGTAGCATCCTGGAAGAGACTATGCAAAAACATTTACGCGAGTCGCAAGGATGGAGACAATGCATACAGTGTTGTTGATAGTAGCACAAAAAAATGAAAAGTGTATCAAATGGACACAGAGTCATCATGCTTGAGTGGAGTACTAAAAGAGGAGGTGTATGTAGAACAACCTCCTATTTATGAGGTATAAGGACAAGAACACAAGGTGTGTAAGTTGTCGAAAGCTCTTTATGGGGTGAAGCAAGCACTGCGTGCATGCTACAATAGAATAGATGCCTACCTGATGGAAAATGGGTTCGAAAAATGTGATGGTAAACCTACTCTCTACATCAAAGAAAGTGACGGTAAGATTCTTATTGTTGTTTTGTATGTAGATGATTTGATTTTTACAGGAAATGATGATTTTCTCATCGTTGATTTCAAAGCAGTCATGAAAAGTGAGTTTGAAATGACTGACTTGGGGTTGTTAAGATATTTTTTGGGCATAGAAGTGAAGAAAATAGAAAATGGAATTTTTATCTCTCAAGCAAAATATGTTGCAGAAATTTTAGAGAGGTTTAATATGCAGAAAAACAAGTCATGACCAACTCCAACTGTAATGGGGTTGAACTTGAGCAAGGAAGATTGTAGCAGCAATGTCAATGTGACATTATACAAAAGCATGGTGGGCAGCCTAATGTATTTGACTGCAGCTAGGCCTGATATAATGTATGCAGTGAGTCTAGTGTCGAGATTCATGGAGACAGCCAAGGAGACACATTGGCAAGAAGCCAAAATAATTTTAAAGTATGTCAATGGGATGAAGGAGTATGGTGTTTTGTACTCTACAACAGATGATTTTAGGCTGCTTGGTTACACGAACATTGATTGGACAGCAAGTGTTGATGACAGAAAGAACACATCAGGATATGTTTTTCATTTGGGTTTGGGAGCCATATCATGGGCTTTTAAGAAGAACCGATATTTTCATTGTCAACAACAAAATTTGAGTACGTCGCCGCAACAATAGCAACATGTCAAGCAGTTTGGATGAAAAGTATGTTGCCGGATTTATGTCATGAACAAGACAAAGAAACCACTATTTTCTATGACAACAGTTCATCAATTGCACTATCAAAGAATTATGTTTTCCACAAGAGGACAAAGCACATTGATGCTAAATATAATTTCATAAGAGAATTGGTTAACAATGGTGAAATTGTGTTGCAACATTGCAGGTTAGAGGAACAATTTGTAGATATCTTAACAAAGCCATTGGCACATGATAATTTTGTTTATCTTAGAAATTATTTGGGAATGGTCAATGGTGGCAGTTGTAATTAACGGGGAGTGTTGGAAATTAATCCCAACCACCGCGTTAAATAAATTGGCAGCAACCATACCATCATTTATTTTTTTTTGAAGGTTGTGGATAGAGTTTTCAGAGAAGGATAATCTCCAAGAATAGTAAATGTGTATGGGAAAACATTTAAATCCGCAAGCCTATTTACTTCACGGAACTTCCATAATGTTTAGAAAATGATGTACGCCATCACTATGTATTAAATATTTCCCGCCACCTAACCTACCTCTTGATCGCATTGCACACCTTGCAAGGTTTATCTTTTCCTCATAACACAATTTCCAAATCCGACAAACTTCCCGATGCAATGTAGTGGGACCTCTTTAATATATATTCCATACGTGATATAATTTCCGCAATAAACCTTTCATTTTTTCCCACTTTAACTTTACACTTTCCTCTTTGCATCGCCAACCTCTCATTGCGTCACACATCGCACTTCGCAAGTTTTAGAACTTACCCCTTTTTCCCCGGTCCTAAACCTTGTGATGTTGCGATGCGATATCGTCATTGCATATCGCAAATTGATGATTCATAAATTTATGGTTAAGATATCACAGTTAAATGTTGTAAGTTGCGATGAAACCTAAAGGATTTCAAGTACGAGCATATGAGGTTGAATATTGTACTTGTTCTAAATTCAGGTAATAGGACTTCTAAGAGTTTAAAGATATCAGATAATTTTAACGAACCATAAATAAGCACCCACATAAATGTCGAAAAGAGCTATTAGAATATATGACTAAAACTTAATTTATACTACATAGGCCCAAAATTTGTATAATTTAATACCATGTTTTCAATTAAAATGGATAATAACATTATCACATGACATAAAGAAATGGGCTCATAAGGTATCAAATATAATTTTCACCTTCCTACATATTTTTTTTCAATAGGAAAAGAAAATAAAAACTTCATTAATAATTTTTTGATACATCTAGGGCACAAATAAAAAACATACTTAATTGCTAGGATGACCAGCCAAACCTACAATTCAGAAAATATTTTAGATTTTAGCATAGAGAAAAAAATCTATCATTCTCACATTTTCATTGATAAAGGCATTACATTGTTTTGGGGGCTTGAGCTTTACATGTGTAATAGATATACAAGTATAGAATCCCATAATCCATATCATATGGAAGAGTGAATATATATATATATATATATATATATATATATATATATATATATATATATATATATATATATATATTCCACTTACCACAAGACATTATGATTTCATCAATATAATTTCGTCTAGGAAAGCCTTTCATACTATCTAGTAAATCTCTGTAGTGGCTCTTAATCTTCATTTAATAAGACTTCCGAGAGTTTAAATATATCCGATAAATAAACACCCACATAAATGTCAAGAAGAACGATTAGAATATATGACAAAAAATTAATTTCAACTACATAAGCCCAAAATTTTTAGAAATTAATACCATGTTTTCCATTACAATGGATAATAACATTATCACGACATAAATAAAATGCCTCATAAGGTATCAAAAATAATTGCCACATTCCCTACATATTTTTTTGCAACAGGAAACAAACATAACAACTTCATTAATAACTTTTTGACACATCAAAAGGCCATCAAGGGAAGAAATACAAGACATAATTAATTACTAGGATAACCAACCAAACCTACATTTCAGAAAATATTTTATATTCTAGCAGAGACAAAAAAAATCCTCTAAACCAAATATTGGAAGAAAATAAAAATAACCTCGAAATCAAAAATCGACCAAACCCTCAGCAAAGATATAGCCATGCAACAACATTTCAAAAGAAATATTTCCAAAATAGAGTAGCATACCATGTTTGGAGATCACATTCTCCTCCTTAGTTTTATTCCCTAAACACATGAACAAAAGAGATTTCTTCGAAAGAAGGAATTATCTGTGTGATGTCGGCCATCTAGTGATGTAATAAGGGGATTTGGAGAGATTTATTTCCAAGTGACCAATCAGTGATATATTTTGAACCCCCAATGATCTTAATGGATTCAATTACCAACCATTTAACACATTTTAGGATCCCTTAAAGAGACACAATAACAGCCCTATAATTTTTCCCAGTAAAAACGATATTCATATTCGAGGCCGAGTTTGATAAGCGTTCCACACCCACATCTGCCACAATTTGAGGCACCATAAAAAATACTAGAGGGAAATAACCTCCTAGATCAATGATGGAGGCAGAGTGCCTAGAGAGTCGAGGTTATCATGGGCCAATATCCAAAAAAAATCCAAAAATTTTAAGACAAGCAGCATAGGAAAGAGGGACTCGGTCCTCAAATACAACAATATTCTTAGAGAGAAAAATTCCCTAGATGGCATACAACAAGATAGTACTATAGGATATGTGCTTGGTTTTCCAATATTTTTGGCATGAAGAGATATACTACCAATCCTCCTCCACAATAATCCCCAATCACATAGCAACATTCCTTCAAACCTATCTAGCAAAATAGCATTCCATAAATAGATGGAAGCAATATTCAATAACGGCCTTGCACAAGTGACATATTCTCAGTAAAAAAAAACCATTTTCATCAAGTTATCCCAAGTGAGAATGCAATTAAATAGGACCATCCAAGAGAAGCATTTGAGATTCAGAGTAGCTTCCAATTTCCACATTGAAGTAGTCCAATCCTCAAAATGGGATTCCATAGGTGAACCAAAGATATATAGATAATTTCTTTAAAAACAATGTTTCCATTCACACTCCTGCCACCCCAAGCCAGTGAATCAGCCCTACCGTTAATGGAGATCCATGCATAAACTAAAATCCCTCTAAAGGTTCCTAGATAGAAAGGAAAATTGAAGTGCTTGGGGTCTCTCATCCCCATCGACTCATCTCAATGGGCCGAGTAAGAGTCTCAATTTTGCAAAGATGATACATTCTCTCTTTACCAAGGCCAAACCAAAGGTAGCTTGCAACTCATCTTGTAATAATTTTTCTTCGATAATTTCTAAGTATATTAATAGATAAACATAATTATTTATATTAAACAAGTATTTTCGTACTTTAATTTGGCTTGCTACTCCATCGTTACCTTAATTTTTTTAAGCTATTAAAACCCATTACCAACCTGATCTCTAACTTAAACTACTTGCTAATACCTTTTTTCTTAACCCGATTAAGAGGAAATTTTTGGATGATCCATTTAGTTTCAACTATATTGAATACTTACATGAAAACATTGCGCAAAGAGACTACGTGTCATAGTGATCATGGAGATATGGAATATGAATACTTTTGTTTCTATTTTTCTTTTATGTCCAAAACGTTAAAGTATGTGACAATAGACAAATGGAATACACAACGAAGGTCTTGTATTCCATATTGTACATACAATTTGGGATGAATTTGGATCGCACTATATTGATTGTAGTGATATTACGAGATATTGTTGGGTCAAGTTGTTTATCTTGGAGCTTGTTTGATGTAAATTCTATTGTACTTTTGAGATTAGTATCTTTCAAACTATGAAAATGAAGATAGTTTTGTAAGTAAATATATGTAAAAGTATTATAAATATTAAGATGTAGGTTAAAAACATATTTATTAGTTATATTATTCTTTAATTAAAGTATAATTTATATTTATAATAAGATTTTTAAATTATTGTTTAACAATTTTAGGATGCCAATCAAGAAAATGTATAGAAATAACATAAAATAAAGTTTTGATCATAAAGTTTTAATTGATAAGTAGAATAATAATTTTTTATATAAGTTTATACTTAAAGTAGTTAAAATAGTTTAATCTGTTTATTAGTCTCTACCTCATCAAGGACTATAAAATTCCTCTCATGGTAAAATTGCATTGATTATGTATTATTTTTCAATTTTAACTGAAGTTTCAGTAAAATGATGAATTATCTTTTTTTTGTAGGAATTCAAAAATAATTTTCTAATTTTTTATTGGGCTAGCAAGTTTCGATGGGACATAATTCTCATGGTGGAGAACATTTTATTTTTTATATTGGTTAGTTCTTGACAATTGATTTAGAAATAAATAAAAATAGAAAACTAATTTCCTGAGTGGCCATTTTGTTGGTGAGTGTGTGACATTATTGCTTTGACACTGACACTGACATTGTTATGTTACTTCTATTCCCATGAAGACAAGACCGATGCGGTTGTAGGTCTTTTGCATGAGTGGGGTAGGGCACTACAGAAGCCGTTGTGCAGAGATACTTCTACAAATTTCGAGATCCTATGTCATATAAATGTTTATAGAGGATAGGGTATGTGCGGGGAAACAACAAATATTGTTATGTTTCGTTGTTTGAAGCTTTTACTATCCATAGTACAAACTATGTGCATAGGTCATTGTTTAACTATTGATGTTACGTTGAATGAAGATAGTTTTACAAATTTCAAAATTGTATATATGTGCGGTAGAGAAAACACATAGATCTTTTGATTTTATAGCTACGAGTCTTTGCAAAATGATTAATATTGTTGATTTCCATTGTCTGTAATGCTGCATTGGAATTTTTAAATGTTTGATGTTAATATATGGTATTTTTTACGCTGAGTGGATAATTGGGTTATATTGAAGGAATATGCATTTGCTATTAATGATAAAAAAACAGAAATGGGGTGTGTGCTGGAAAATGGGGGATGTTGTTGCTTTTCCTTTGTTTTCCTTCGATGAAGAAGAAATAAAAGCGACCTTAATAATACTAAGAATAATAACGATGTATGTAAGTATACCCACCATGGAGCTTTAATGCAGATAAAAAAAATTGTCCGCACTTCCACATAATAAATTCCTTTCACCCAATAAAACAAAAACAAACAAC
Source organism: Pinus albicaulis (assembly GCA_034641835.2). Classification (NCBI taxonomy): domain Eukaryota; kingdom Viridiplantae; phylum Streptophyta; class Pinopsida; order Pinales; family Pinaceae; genus Pinus; species Pinus albicaulis. The sequence goes on from CM076577.1 coordinate 818,164,703, forward strand.
ATCAATAATGTGTTTGTATCTTTCACTGCGCTGAAAGTTTCGCACAAGAAAAGTTCTTCTTAAGAGAGTAAATGAAATTACCAACCTACGAAATAATGAAACCTTCGCACAAAATATGGCCTCTGCACATTATCTGAAACAATATTAATTCATTATATTATCATTAATTGATTCCTATAATATACTAAAGATTGTATGTCCCACTATTTTTTATTAATTCATATATAGTGCAGAATATACTAACGTGGTTGTGCAGAATGAGAAAGATAAATCTCTTCTGCACGAGACAATTAACATTACCGTGGTTGTGTATTGTATTGCTAGCATCATTTATTTTGATTTGCAGGGACAATTTGTTATTGCGTTGAGAATTAGTGTTTGAATTGTGGAAATTAATGTTAAACTATTAAGGTCAATCTGGTATTATTATTACTATTATTATGTTTCATTGTGTGAAGATTTGACTCTATGAAATATGGGGTTTATTTTTCAATTTCCTGAACAAATTTGATACTTATACACATATTATGGCCATGTGTTTATGGAGGATGAAGTCTTTGTATAAGAGCAAGGAAATATTATTATGTTTCATTGTGTGAATATTTTACCGTGGAGTATGAAGTATGTGCAGGAGAGAAATTGTGTAGGACAGGGTATTTGTATTACATTAGAATCATGTGTGTTTTATGTTATTGATAAACAAACTGGAAAACGAGTTATGATTTTCGTGAGTGCTCTGACTATGTTATTTCCCTGAACAAGGTATCAACAATAAATTTCATTGTGGAGAGATTTGATTGTGCGAAATGATTAATATTGTTAATTTCTATTGATGTAAATATGTGAGAGGGAAGGGGGGATGCTACACAGGTGATTGAGAAGAGATACCTTTTCAAATTTCCATACCATATATCATATATCATATACATTTCAGGAATTTTTTGCATGAAGGGAATACCAAGGCCATACTATCTTATGAATGCGAAATGAATATAGATTCATTAATATATATGCATGGTGTAGATAGCCCATATGTTTACCTAGAAAGGATGAAAAAAATAGATTCACATACTATCACTACAAAAGAAAAAGGAATTTAGGGAGACATATTTTGTATAAGGTGGTTATCAAATTGACTAAAAATTCCCATAAGACTTTAGTTAAATGCAATGATGAAAACCTATTTTCATTTTGATTCATATTTGTGTGATGAGAGTTATTACATATTTTTCCATGAGGAGAATTCAATTGCCATAAATTTCAAGCCACTTTTCTACAAGAAAAAACTTTTGATAGGACCTTATCGTGAACCTATAATAAATATAAAAAAACATAGGAAGAAACAAAACATGGATGGATACAATAGATTAAATCATGGGAATTTATATGGTTAAGATATTTTTAGGATTCAAGAGTATTTATGGTGAAAATTATTTTGAAAGATTATGTCAATTGATGGAGAATGAGTATGTTGTTTCTTGTTTAAGATGCATAATTGCATAGAATTTTGTCAATATAATAACATGTAATGATTCATTTGCATTAAATTGCATAGAAAAATACATGGATGAAAATTCAATTAAGCGATTTCTTGTTATAGAAAATTGGCAAGTGTACATTATAAAAATAGAAATGTGATATGAAAAAGGAAAGATAGACGATGGTATTTTTTTTATGACAAGATAAAATATATTTTCAACATAATTATATGCATGTGGTCTACTCACAGTCTGGCTATTGTGTCTGAATTTTGTGCATTACACGAAGACAAGCGAATATTCCATATTATGAAATTTGGTATGGCTGCAGGTCATTTTCATTATGAACCTCTAAAAGAAATATTGTAGAAAAACAACATTCGATGTATTGTTGAAACAGTTAACGAAAAGTAATTTATAGAAAAATCCAATAAAAAACATAGTGGCATTAATATGTCTAACTTCGAAAACATCAACATGAATGAAAATTGCACAGAAATTGATACAAAAGTTGTCAATGAAAACAATAAATCACGACTATCAATGCATGGATCAAAAAACATATAAGAAACATGGACGTTTTAGAAACATATGTTCTTAGGAAACTACACAAGCCATTATATTTTAGCTCTAAGAACATGAAAATTGATGAAAATATTATGCAACTTAATACAAAGTTTGTCAATGGAAGAAAATTTATGTATTATTCATTGCATGAACTGAAAAAATACATGAGAAAATAAATATCATCTACATAAGACAAGATACTAGAGGATCGAAACAAAGAAAGTCAATACAAGATAGCGTGTTTGCTAATGAACAAAAAGTATCATCATAGATATTTGATTACACAATGGAGACATTAGTTGAACAATAATATTTTAAGAAAATACAAGATGTTGTTATTTATGACTGTGCAATTTTCAATCAAAATTGGTTTGAAAGAGATGTCATAGAACAAAAAATTATCGATGTCTCAAAAATTAAATGCATATGCAAAAAATTCAGAAAGGCTTTAGACAATGAAAAAATTATCAAATTTGCAGTTCCAAATAAAAATATCTGTAATAGAAAAATTACTATAGTAAAATAACTTTATGAATTGGTGGAATAATTGATATCATTATGATTACCATTTTTGAAAATACGAGAACCTGGACATTTTTTTATAAAACCACAATTTGGACACATTGGATTGACTAGTGGACTAATCAATGTACCTCCTAACATATCTCAAATTCAAATTGCATTCCCTCATGACATACATGAATCTATTACTATGGTTATCATAATTAAAATAATTTTAGTGTTTAAAATCAGATTTGTTGTTGGGCGAATATGTTTTTATAAATTCATGATGGCATTAAGATGATTGTGTAAAAATCCACTCTATATACTAGAAAATGTCAAAATAAACGAAAGCTAGAAACAAGTCTTCGATCAAAACAAATATGCATATTCATGTGAGACAGATGTAGATACAAAATTTAGTGATTATAATGATTATTGTGATGAAGAGGTTGTGACAAAGACAATGTTACATGGATTTAGTGATTCATATAGTATTTATGGTCTTCGAAATAATAAAATAAAAATTGCTCTAGGTGAAGGCTATAATCCTTTGGGAATATTCAAAGATAAGTATTCAGAAGATATGAGCTTTCCCACAATGGTTAAAAAAAAACAATTAGGCAATGTTACAAGAAACTTTACATATCGTGATATTGCTAAGTGGGTAGTTTTGCATCAAGATCAAGATTTTGTGTACCATATAATGAACTTTTTTTACAAAACAATGTGAATTATCGGCAATTAATTATTCATTTGTATTTGGATTCATATAAGAAAAGGACGATTAAAGGTAAAAAGACTAATACTTAAAGACGTTAAAAAAAAGGATAATTTGAAATTCATTCTTGCATCAAACATTGGATATATTGATATTAGGTGAATACAGACATCGCTAGACTATTTTTCATATTTGCACAAGAATTTATATGCAATTATATGAAAATCAGGTCCACCCACTTTTTTTGTTTCATTTAGTAGTGTTCAACACATCCTAGATCCTTTAGTCAAGGCTTTACAACAAATACAGTGACAAAAACGTTGTGTACTAAAAACAAAGTAGATGAAGGTGATATTGATAACTTGATAAGAAATGACTTTGATACTTGTGTACAACATTAAATAAGTGGAATGAATTCTCTACGTAAGTTAATTTCACATGAATCCAAGTAATTTGGTGATATCATTGACTATTTCATTGTAACGTAATTCTCAAATCGAGGAATCCAACATAGACTAAGATTGATATGGATTAAAAATGCTCCCATCTATGAAACAAGTACAAATACTGAAATCGAAAAATTTGTTGACAAGTACTTGTGCTATGATTAAACCAAAATACCTACAAATCTAAAAAATGTCCAACATCAGTGTCATGGAAACAATTTTAGAAAAGTAAAATAGATGCATTGTAGGTTAAATTTTCTGAGACCACCAACGGCAAGAACACGAATACTTGAGCCTATGGAATTTGACAAGAAAAGACAAAAGTGAATACAAGAATGATATTTGATGCACTAGATCATGTGGAACATGAGATAAATGTAAATTTGAGATTTTTATAGAAAAAATATGTATAAGGGAATCTAATTATATTCATGCCATTCAATGTACTATGAGATGAACAATTTTGTTCAAAAGAAAACTAGGAGACATTTGGACTAATAGGTTTACTTAACATATTACCGTAATATAGGGTGAAAATACAGATGCTAAATTTATACTTGATTGATATGCTACAACTACTTATTGTAGTTCATACATGAAAAATCTAGATAAAAAAATGGCGTCGATGTTTAAACATGTATGTAGAGAGTGTCAAAAAAATGATGGTGATGTCATTGAAACAATTTCAAGACTTGGAAAATATTTATTCAAATAACAAGAAATGTTTGCATAACTAGTGGTATATATAGTGTTGTCAATACCACTAAGCACTAGTTCAATAAATATATATTTATTAATAATTCAACAATCGATTATCGAACTTTTTTACTAAAGAAAACAGGAGACTTGGAATGTGAACTGGATGATTCAGAAAACATATGATGTTTATCAATTATTGATCGTTATTTATGATGACTAGGAAACATCAAAAAATTATGCTTAGTATAATTTGGATCCTATATGCTTAGTACAATGTGTCAAAAAGATAATAAGTTCATTGAAATCCTTAAAAAAATCTATGTGAATCAATAATCTGATGAAGACATAAAATATATAAATTATAAGTTCTATATACCATCCCCAATGTATCCATTTTTTCCATATCTATTTTACATAAATAGAGATGTACAAAATCATAATAAAAAAATGTTATCACATGTAAATTAAGAGCTAATAGTTCTTGATACAATTGACTAATCTTACGATAAGAAAATAGGATTTGTTGCATATGAGAAGATAATGAAATTACCATTGAGAATACTTATCAAAATTAATTTTCTTGTTGAACTATATGCAGGGAACTATAATACAAAAGATGGTCTCATTAATGGAACTGATGGGATATACAAAAAATAAATGAAAAATAACAATAATATTGATGTGTTATGGATAGATTTCGTAAATCCAGATATTGATAGACTTCAAAGAAACAAGTATAGTGAATTGCATGATGAAAACATTTCATCTTATTGGACTCCAATATTTCATGTTTCAAATACATAGAAATGTAATAGAAATATCTTTACAACTATAGTGCGCAAACAATTTCTCATACAACTAGCTTGTGTAGAAAAATTCACCGATCACAGGGTTTAATGTTCAATGGACTTGCATTTGATCCAAGTGGAATATCAACAAATGGGCTAGTTTACACAACATTGTCTCGTGTTAGAACATTGGAATTTTTGAATCTTCTTCAAAGACCAACACAAAATAACTTTTTTGTAAATAAGAAAGTATTAGAAGAAACAAATTTCTTAAGAACAAAAGCATCATAGGAGTAGCAGTACATAAAGAAGTCGATAATGAAAATAATTTAACGATTGAAATTTTTAATACATGAAGTCTATGTTCTCATGTGAATGACATTGTTAATGATGAAATTTTAATGAATTCTATGATTCTCTATATCCAAGAAACACGTTTAAAATTTCGATCGTCTAATACTGAATTTCCTAAATTTAATTTCAACACATCAAATTGTTGTCATGGAGTACTTGCTTTCATAAAAGAGAACATAGAAATCGTATTGATGAAAAAAAATTGCAATAAAATAATCAAACTTGTTTTTTTGGAAGTAGATTTCCAATGTCTAATATGCGTAATAAATGTATATGTTGCACCACTTGTACCTATTTCTGCAATCATTGAAGAAATAGCGAAACTAAAGACACGCATTTCATTTGGTGATTAAATTTTTATACTTATTGGATATTTCAATATTGACATTAATTGAAATAGAAATAAAAGTAATAAACTATTAAAATATATGTAGTTGGAACAATTAAAAGAAATAGCGAGGAATTTTATTTTTAAGAAAATAAAAATTATTGATCACATTTGGACAAATTTCCCTCTTCAGCAATGCCATTCTCATGTTTCACATTTGTACTAGAATGACCATAATTTAGTACATGATTCATTACATTTTGAATAATTGTAATAATACAACGGGTATATGTTTTTTTTTTTTTAAGCAATAAATTTCATAAGCAACCGTAAGTGGAATAGAGAACACTTTTGCAAATTTTAACTATTTTCATATATGCAATAACTATAGATTTGTTTATTTTCTATGATTCACAATCCAAAATGAATAGGTAATTAATATTAGTGTTGATGTTAATGAATAAAACTTTTCTTTAGTTGCGCAGTTACATCCAGAAATCATAGAAATTCATAAATAAATATCTGGTCAAATTGTTAGATTCCAAATTATAGTTGTTCCCATCAAACATTGAATAAGGAAAAGTTAAAGAAATTATTTCAATAAGGTGCAAATGATGAAAAAGATTAACATTTAAGCAATAAGGGCCGATGATTTTACATATTGTAAGTTTCCTTAAACCTTTTTTTGTGTACTATTGATCAAATGCTCAAAATTTTTATATATGTTATTATGAATTCATTTAATATCTGAATGCAATTTTTTTCCTTTTGATTAATAATGGATTTCTCATAGAACAGTTCACAGATTCAAATTCATTTACTTTTGGGCCTAAGTATAAACAATTTCATGAACTCTTTAGATATCAAATGTTGTTTTCTGTATCCAACATTATCGATATGGCTTACATATATATTTTTTGTATCATTATTTTATATATATATATATATATATATATATATATATTTTTCAGCCACATATATTTGTTTCAAAGTCACATTATCCTTTATTATAAGTATTTAATTTATTGTGGATAAATTGTTGTTATTTTGCCACAATGCATGGGAACAAAGTTAAAGACACAAATAATTGAAATGGCGTCTGTGAATATGTAGTGAACTATGATATCATAATTCGAATGATATACCTTATTGTTAAAAAAATCATTTATTTGTGCAAATTCCAATACAGTTTCCCAATTTTGTGAACAATTCGAACATAATTGCTCTTTTATTAATATAAATGAAAATGTATCTTCAATAACTGTATTTTACTCTCGAAAATATGTTTTTCCTTTGTTGTTTATTTTAGTCATAGCTATGGAAATTACAAATGGAATTTGAATACAAATTTTATATGTTCTCTTATCTATAGCACTATAGAAAATGAACATTAAAAAACAAAAAAAAATTGATATCTAATGTATGAAATCATTTTTTATTCTCTGTGGTGAAATCTCTACTTTCAACTTTCTAGCCCTTGTTTCCTCTCGTCCCACCTTTATTTTTGCAAAAAACTTGTAACTGCATTAATTTTGTCATAATTGATCAGACCATATGTGGAATGACATTCAACTATTATTGATTTTAATGATATGAAATGACATTTAGCTACTCTAGGGCATCTTGTTTTATTAATATGCTAGGTTTTGTTCTATTTTTATTAACCAGAGGTCTGCTACAAATAAATACAAGATGTTTTTTGGCATTTATTCACAGAAGTAACATGTACTCAGGACATTCACTGTATAAAATTGTTTTAATATTTACTAATTTTCGATTAGATAATTGCACATTTGTCCATTCTTCTCATATTATTCAACATTAACAAAAATTATTTCTTTAGACAATGTCTAAAATCATTTCGTATTTCTTGTGATGAAATTTCTTCTTTCAATTCTCTAGCCCTCCTCCTCTCTCATCCTGTGGTTTTTAAAAATAACTTGTAACTATGATAATATTGTCATAATTGAGCAGGTCATATGTGAAATGATGTTCAACTACTATCAATTTTAATGATATAAAATGATATTTAGCTACTCCATAGTAACTTATTTTATTAATATGCTAGATCGTGTTTTATTTTGATTAACCGGAGCTCTCCTATCAATAAATACAAGTTTTTTATGGGATTTATTCAAAGAAGTAGCGTGTACTCAAGACATTCACTATCTAATTTTTTTTTACTATTTACTAATTATGGATTATATAATTACACATTTGGTGATTTTATTCTTGTTATTCAACATTAAGTAAACTTAGTTATTCAGGATAATAATAATAATTTCATTTTATAAGTTCCTTTTCACAAAGTAGAGAGGAACTTACGATTTTAGAATTACATTTTATCATATTTTCTTCTTTGAAAATTTTCCGATGTTCTCTAATATAAGAACGATGAGAATAAGAGTTGCAACTAATAGTCCCAACAACTAAAAATTTCATATGTCGATAGCCTGTCCATGTTGAATCTTTGCGTAAAACCATTTAAGAAAATAGATAAATAATAATAATTACATTTTTTAAAGGTTATAATGTGAGCTTTGTAAAAGGAAGTTTTCTTATCTAAAATCATCAATATTAAAATCAAGTTGCAAATTAATTTTATTTCAAATTATTTAGAAATTAGAAATTTTGAAATTGAAAATTGTAACTATAATTAACATCATAATCAAGACATGTTTCATTAGGAATTATGAAACTAAACATTGTAGCTGTAATGAACATTGTAACTGACCTTCGCACTTTGCAACATCTTTCGTTGTACTAACCTTCACACTTTGCATGGTCAACTAATAATAAAATAAGCACTAACTTTATATACACACAAACACTTCTGCACAATTTTTTTCAAAAAGCTAACACCAAATAGTGGCTAACAACGGACAACTCAAAAACAAAAAATTGACCGTCCATATCCATGTTACATCCTCATTAGAGAAAAGTGTAATATACATTAATGTTAAACTATTCAGTCGACAAATATTTGGGGCTACCAACAATAGCTACAATAGCAAGGGGCACATCAGCACCAACACCAATAGCACTTCCACCTAATTCTCGTAGCTTTTTCTCTAATCGAGGATGACTTAATTGAATGATAAATAATGTTATTTTAAATGAAATGTATACTTGAACTCATGAAATAGATATCAAAAAGTGTATTTTATAATGTCAATATATACAACCTTATCGATATCTTTGCAACTAGATTTGATAATGTCATTACATGCGAATTTACTGAATGCATATTAATAGGAATACTTATCACTTCTTACTTTTCTATGCTAATTGTGAATACAAAATCCTTTCAACATCTTGTATGTTACCTATTATTATTTTCATGATTACGAGATACAATATTTCATAAATACGAATATTAATTTCTCTAAAAAACACTACAAAACACAACACTAAAATTGATAAATGAGATTTGATGTTGTATATAGCTTTCATCATTCCACACTTCTTCCTGCATCCAAAGAGAAGTTTTGTAGTTGTTTAGATAAAAAATGCATAGTGAAAATTAATTAGCGCATAAAAAAAATCACTTAAGAGCATAAGAGCTTAAAGTTAAATTTAATTAATAATAACATGCCAATACTTCATGAGCTCTTGTGTGGATCTTCTACTCCCTGGACTGACCTAGAAATGTAGATGCATGTTGGTATGGCGATTTATATTCCTCGTTTCACACACCATTGTTCCGCACATATTTATTATAATAACAATTATTTAATAATAACATTGAATCTAATGATTTTTGTATTTGGCAAAAGTTATCCAAAGGTGTATTTATTCTCCTGATATTACGAGATGACCTAGGTTTTTTTTAAAGGAAGCGTGCGTGGAGGAAAAATTCACGTGCAAATTTGTTTTGTTGTGTCAACTGAATAAATTTATTGAATATCGGAGTAGCTATTCGAAAATGGTTGTGCATATCTCACAACAAATAAAAAATAAAAAATAAAAAATATACACATTTCTTTAGCGGCATGCTTTGATGTCAATAAAATAATTAATAATAATAATAATAATAATAATTATTATTATTATTATTATTATTATTATTATTATTATTATTATTATTATTATTATTATTATTATCTGTACCTCATCACAATGAACTCTTATCTATTTTATTTCATACATCTCTGTTATTTAGTACACATATATCGAGACCATTAAGACTATAAGTGTTTCCAAACTAAGAAAGAAAATCATTTTTGAATTTTGATATTTATTTTACTAGCTACTATTAAATTCACTTTGAAATTTTCATTTTCTATTTATTCAAAGTTTAAATGTATCGATAAATCTATAAATCAGATCTAAATAGGAAAAATGGTAGTGAGGACTTATGACATTTCATTATCAATCATGACAAATGGCTTTAGTAAATGTCAATATTTTTCAGAAATCCTGAGAAATTGTATACACAACTAGTTGTAATGCGTTATGGAAATTATATTTTTACCGTGATATTGAAAAATGTGTATCTCAGTGTTCATAAATCAAGGTTTTTTTATCGTTTTTCATATTACACTATCAAAATAAATGAAATTGTCAATTATTTAGTGGTGGGGACCAGGTCAATAACTAAATCAATTCGCGATAGAAATACCTAAGGACATTTACGCATAATATTACTTACCACTATTTATAGTTATTGTTGATAGTTTGAAAACTAATTGTAATAATTGTTATAATATTTTTTATTCCTGAATGTATGAATTTAGTCATTTCTAAAACCTGTATGATTGTCAAGTTGTGCAAAAATTTCAACTCAGGATCGTGAATCCAAGAAATCGTTGACATATTTTTGGAAAATTAAGCCGAAAAATACACTGAAAAACCTTTCAAAACATAGTGTCGCTAGACAATGACCTTATATTGTATCACAAATTTTTGTTTGTATGCCACGTATTTCAATGATATTAAATCAGTATGAAATTACATAGTAAGTGGAGAATATGGTTTTTCATTATCTGTATTTATTTCCATTACTTCATCTAAACCTTGGCTTTGTTATTTTCAATTTCTATTTATTGACATTGTCATATGTGGTAGTTTCCACGCAAAGAATACCAACTACTGGTAATTGGGGCTGCAACAATAAATTTTTTAAACTATGGGACATTGGAAACAAGTATAAGTAGAAGGTAAATGAAGCAAGCTATTTTCACTTATACAATCAACCAACCATTATTTGAATCTTCCAACGAAAAAGAAGAGAGATATAGACATTTTCACTAGTGGATACTTTCCTTGTCTCACATCTTTGCAGATTCAGCATTACTCAACAATCCATTTTCTCAATTGCTCTAGTTTTTTTGCAATTTTTTATACAACATACTTCTTTTTTTTGAAGAATTGTGTAGGGATTTGTATTTTCTCATTTTGTAGTCTATGAAGACAATAAATTTAGCAAAAATTTTAACACATGCAGTAGTAATTGAAATGTATCAATTTACTATTTCTTTTTCTTTTTCCTCCCATATTTGCATCTTTTTCATTCTAATAACCTAAAAAACCAATACAACTTTGACATGTCATAATGTGTAATAAAATACTGCACATAGTTAAAATTATGTTTACACAACACATAATTTAGTAAAATTGTAGAAAATAAACTATTCATTATCGACAATGGCTGCCCAAAGAGTAGTTGAAGCAAGACAGAAACAAAATTTCCTAAGTGTTGCATAACAATATTCACCTTCTACACATGTTTCTGGTGAAGCATCATTCACAATTCTACGAAAGAGAAATAATCCTAGTTCTGGAAAACTGGTTATTGGTGAACCAAAAAATGATTGAGATGAGCAAGATAATTTTCTCCAATTCTTTCCAGACAAAATGCATGCCATTCAGACATCAAATTCTAAAATTACAAGAATAGAGAAATAATTGAATAGACTATAGACGTCCAAAGTGATAGCAGTGAACCACCTAACTAGGTTTCTATTCGTTTAGTAGAGAATAATAAAATAAAGGAGCAAATTGTAGAATATGAAATTATTTACAATGAAGGTCCTATCATATTGCAAAATGAAAAATATGATAGGACCGAAAAAAATTAAGAGTTGAAAATGTTAAGGTTGAAAATAAAAAGATTATTGATAAAAAATGGGTGGATATTGATCTATTCAGCATTGACACGATGGGGCTCATGGTATTGAGAAATCTACGAATGATGTAATTAGTCAAAATATTATTAACGTGCTTGCATAGAATCAGCTACTGAAAAACAAATTAAAAGAACTACTACAAATTGCAAATCCACTTTCCCTGTTAATGACTCCATTTTCAATTTGTATTGTTGCACTACCACAACCATTTAAGAAGGTTGTGAATATTATTAATGTAGTGAAGGAACATATCCTCTACAACATATGCATAATCTTAGAAATTATTGATGATGCATGGCAAGTATTTTTTTATTTAATGCACTTGTGAGAGAAACTGGTGATATTTATGAACTTTGTTACTAGTAATCTTACAAAAGACAAGCATTTTTTTTTCCAATGAATTAAATAATTTCAAGTAAAGGCTCTAAATACTCCCTTATTTTGAAAATTAAAATCAACAAGTACCATATATTGAATGAGTGAAGCAATTGGAGGTTGGATGGGTGGAAAATGTCAATATAATTGAGAATATCAAGTATGCATGTTGTGACCTATGTAAAAGGAGAGGTAATGTGTATCTTAGGGAAATGGATATTATAAAAGACTTATTTGGTTCATGTTTGTTGCATGATTCTCTTTTAATTTCAAATGACAGATTAAAAACTGAATTCGAGGACCAAAAACAGATAATGTCAGTGGACTTTGATAGCATTATTGATTTTACTAAAGAATGTATTCACACATGGCTAACTACTTTTTCCAAGTTAAACAAGTAGAATTTTAGATGGGTTTTTGAGGTTCAAAAATAAACTAGGGAAATTGAAAAATATATTTTAACTAAAAATGTGAAAATGGAAGTTACAATTTCCCCTAGCATAGACTACGTTGAAAAAATGGTTAACACGTATTTGGAACAAACTTTTAGCTCATAATACATGTTACATATTGTATTTTTGTGGCTATATATGTTGTTCAAGAAAGAATAAAACCAATTCCCTCTACAACAAATCCATCTGCCTTACATTTTTCTTTGCACAATTCTGATTACATTCAGAAATTTTGCATTTTAATTCTATGTTTTGAATATGATGTCATATGAATCTAAGATATTTTTACAGTCATTAACATTTTACTTTGACTATAATTCTTACTGAATCTTATTTTGTATCAATATTATGATGATGTTTTCTATAACTTTGCAAAAAAATAATTTTATATTTTCTATTACATATAGTGTTGTGTTGTGTCTTTAAACGAAATTGAACATCTGGAAATGGTTTGGAATCTTACACATATATATTTTATTAATGTAACATTGATACAATCTGTTGACTTTCATTATGCATAAATTAACTATGTTTCTAAAACACCCTTTCTTAATTAATTATGTTTGCGACACTCCCTTTTTTCCCACAAAAAAATAAATTTCGATATTACAGTTCTGATACTATTGAATTTCATTTGCTAATTCTGGGTTATTTAGATTCCTGTATGGAGCTCTCATTCGGTAGAGGTTACAACTAAAAGTTTCATTATGCAAACCAAGTTTCTAGTGCACAGTGAAAGCTCTACACAAATCCATATCGTATAAAAAAAAACTTTAATAGTGGTAGAAATAGTGTTGAAAATGGATGCATCTTAGACATATATCTCTTAATAATAGAATTCTCACACATTGTTTTAAAAACTAAATAGATTTCATTCGATATAATAATTAATTACTTATGTTTTTAACATATCCTTTTGTACATATAGTGAAATAACCTTATGTTATATAGTTCCTTGTACACAAATTGACATATAGGAAATATTTATTGATAATAGTGCTAAATTCTCTGCCTTTTTACAAAATAAATAACAGTTAAAAAAAACAAAGTAGATGTTTCCGAGAAATAACACAAATAGTTAAAAAACAAATCTCGAAATTTGGAAATCACTTACTACATGTACGAAACAAATGAAATGTGAATCTTTTCTAATAATGAAAACTATCTTATGAGTTGTCAACAATTGCATCCAATACAATATAATGTCAGTGTGGAGGTAATAACATTTATGTTCCCTATTATGTGTCGATCCGTCCATTTTTCCAAAACGATATCGAACCATTAATATCATTATAACATCTATGAAAATGTTGAAACCACATTGTGAACAATGGAAGTGTTTTGTTTTTATGTTTCTTCTGATTCTCCTCCTAATTTCTTCCACTCCTACATAATACAATTTTTCAATTCTGCCTCTTTTCCATATGCAGTATACACCTCTCACATTGATTACAATTACAAAAAAAAATTCAACTATAACATTAATATTACTTGTTATTTTTTTGCAATTGGTAAAATTCATTGTTAAATAACGTAATTTAATTAATATATCTCACAGTGAAACATGTTTCTATACATAGCATGAGTTATATAAGTACTTAATTTCGTAAATGAATTTGTTCCTTGCAAAGCCTCTGAATATGCACAACAAATACAACAATATTCATTTTGTATCGAGTAACACTTAGCAAATACTCATTTGTAATTGACTATTATAACTTTTATGACTTGCAACATAAGATTTAATATGAGTTTTGCACAGCAAAAATGTTCCCACAATAAAATAGGTATCTATGTTCAGTAGGCCTTATTTAAAAACTTATTTTCTTTAAACAAACAAATTGTATATGTATATAAGCAAATTACTCAAAAAGAAAATATGAAACCTTTTCAGAATTCTTCGGAAAAAATAGCTCTTATAGTTATATGTATAAATGTTATTATTTATTATTATGATCATATGTGGTTGTGTAGAGATATAAATCTACGCACCTCCCCATGCATTATGGAAAATCTTATCCTAATTAAAGACAACTGCAACAAAATAGTAATTTCTATCCCAAAAACTCTCAATAGTGATCAACATAATGAATTGTATTTAGATTAAAATGATAATCATGATAGATGCAATAGATACAAATTCACATGTAAAACATAATCTAAGAATTACTGAAACAACTGGTAAAAATTTGTATTAGAACAGAGTAAACAGAAATGAATTTAAATTATTATTCATTACAGACTTATTTAGGATTTATCTCATTTAAGTTTCATTCATCTGAAACAATGTAGTCGAAAGTGCATGCAGTAATATGCTTGTCTGGCGGCTACACAGATATGTGGAAGGATTTGTGAAAGGGTCGTTAAAATACTACAAATTCAAGTCTTGTTTTTAATTATTGTTAGTTGTGTGGAATAATCCAATGAAATTACTAAGTATAGAAAAATGTAAAAGCGAACTTATACAGAGATGACTATGTGTGTGCAAATATTATGTAACACAGGTGTTATGGACTATGACAGTAGATTTGAAGAGAAAGTTTTTCATAGGTGGGTCTAAAGTATACAAAATAAAATCTTGAGAAAATTTTCCATAGCTGCAATAAGTAAAAGTTATTTTTAAAAGCGTCAATTCTGAAGAGATTATTGTGCTGAAAAGGATCCAATTTGAAGAGGTCCACACAACAAGTTGAATTTCCACATATTGGCCTTGCTTCTTCATAGTATTTTTTCTTGGTTCCTATCTCCTTACATGAAACTCGAAATGAAATTTTTCACAAGATACCATTGATTTCTTCAAATACCATATCCATATGAAGGTATAAATAAAGCTATGCATAGGTATTTCACTAGACAAAGTTGTGTGGAAGTGCTTCTGAAGTGCATACAATGAAAGATTGAGATATTTCTGCATAGCTGCAATAAGTAACATTTATTTATATAAATGTCAATTCCGAAGAGTTTACTATGTATATAGAGATTCAATATAAAGAGGTATGCATAATGAGATGAAATTCTACAAGTTGAACTTCCTTCCACACGTCAATCTTCCTTGCTTTCTATTTTCTTACACGAAACTCAATTTCTTTATTTTCGCCACATAAATTGCATCATACATGCAATTGATGGGACTAAAAATAGTGCCTTATGATATGCGTTGAACTAGAAAGAGAATTATATGCATTATGGAAAATTTCCTATGACCAATACTATGCAGACAAAACAGATGTTATTGAAATCTTAAGAAATTTATGATAATCAAACCGTAGTTGTACATATACATTGACAAGTTTCTTTGTTTGCATTGTTAAGTAATTTGGCAAGGGAACAATGCCCTCTTATTGCATTTCCAGACATCCTAATAACTTTTTAATTTTACTATATGTTTGTGATCTCATGTCACATTATCAATAAATATACTATACTCACGCAAACAAGATTTGTGATCTACTCATTAGAGAAACAAGATGATTTTTTCTGTCAATGTCAATTCTACTATGACATTGTACATAAACGTAATCCAATAGAATATTTTTTTTTTTGGCTATAAATGTTTTGTACTATGCTATGTATTTTTTTTTGCCCGCATTGTCATTTTTTTACATTGCTTTCTTGATTAATCAAATTTCCAAGTTCTATAACTACTCAGTAAATATAAGTTCATTATGTTGCAATTTTCAGTGACATTTCTTTACAATAACGCCTTTATTTTTTTACAAAATAAATATCTAAATAATTTATTGCTAAATAAATCGATATAAATTATAAAACATATTACATTTATTTATTTAGACAAAATTTCTATATAGAATTGCAAGTTTTCAAAGAAAATTGTAAAGTAAATGGATTTGTTGAAACCGAAATTGGTATTCTCCTTCCTTGAATGATATATGAAAATTGCAGAGAGCTTGGATTTTAAAAGTATGAATATTTTCATAGGTTGGGGTATTTGCATTGTTAGTGTTGTGGTATTGATGAACAATGTGGTAATTGGTATGGTTTTGTTGTGCAAAAGAGTGTGTGTGGGAGAACAAGGGTCTTTTGCATAGATGCGGGTGCTAAATTAACTTTGTAATGAATATGTGGAAGGATTTGTATTTTTAAATTATTATTTAAAATTTTTTTTTCCAAATACATAAATAACTATGCGAATGTGTTCCTGTGAAGCTAGTTGTTCATGTGATTGGAGGGCACTATTATGTTAATCCTCTATTGAATGATGAGAGAATTCATGCAGTTGCAGGTAGTTTTCATAGGCCTCGGGGGGGCGGGGGGTGTGGTGGAGGGTCGGTCTAAAAAATGTGGAATTAATATTATTATATTTTTTTATGCATAGTACAGAGTATCTGCGAGAGAGTTGAGATACTTTGCATAGTGATTATTGGGGTCATTTTGCGAAAAATTTACTATGTGTAGGATTGAGTATTTGTGGGATATTCAAGGTCCTTTACATAGGTGCGTGTACTAAAAAATGTTAGTGTTGTGCAGTAAAATTAATGTGTGAGGATTTTTATTTTCTAATTATTATTTAGCAATGTTTTTTAGAAATATAGAAGTAATTGTACAAAGTTGGTTGTGTGAAGCTAGTTGTTTGGAGGTATCCTTTGCGGAGTTTTGAAAGTAAATTAAGGGAGTTATTGATTATGGAAGTAGTTGTGTCGACGAAGTTGTGCAATGGTTTTTGTGCATGTGTGGATGTTATGGTAAAGTTTTTTTCTAATTTTAGTAAGATAATAATAATACATATATACTTTTTTATTTTTATTTAGGGACGTATTTCACAAATTATAATCATTAATTAATATCACTTTAGAAGCTAGTTGTTTATAGGCTTCATGTGTGAAGTTTATATTGTCAATTAAAGGTGTTATTGAGCGCAGAAGTAGTTGTACAGACGAAGTTGTGTGGAGGTTAGTGTGCATGTTTGGATGTTATACAAAATATTTTTGCAAAGTTTACTAAGATAATAAATATACAAATCTCTTTTTCAATTCTTATTTATGGACATATTTCAAAAAATATAATCATTAATTAATATCATATTCAAATGTCAATGATTAAGGATGTTCTTGACTGCAGAATTAGTTGTGTGTATGGAGTTGTGTGGAGATTGTTATGAACCCGACTACAAAAATAGAAGAAAAGAGAGATCAATGCTTTATAAATAAGCCACTTCTAGGGGTAAACCTCCTTTACATTACATAAATGAACAATTCTTGGATGATAAAAATCACAAAAACCTCCTTATATATATATAGGAGTCCATGGGGTCACAATATAATCCTAGCCGACCTAACAATAATAATGTAAGGGCACAATAATAAAAATATTGGGGTTACATGGGTACAACAATAACAATAAGGGGGACACACTAACAATAATAAGGAAATACACTAGTAATATAGGGACCTAACATGCCCCTCTCCTTCAAAAAAGTGTTGTCCTCCATTCTTGAGTAGCTCTGGGTGCTTCTGTATAAAATTCTCATCCTCCCATGTAGAATCTCCAGTGTGCAAGTTCTCCCACTTGATGAGATACTCTGAAGTTGATCGATTTTGTAGCTATCAAGTTCTTGTTTCTGTGATTTCCTCATGTTCCAATATGATTTTTCCTTCCTCATCAAGTTCTATAAATATTTTTTGAACTTGAATTTTTTCACCTATAACCTTCTTTAAGCATGAAACATGGAAAACTGGATGCACTTATGAAGAAGTAGGAAGCTCCAATTTGTATGCGATAGTACCAATATTTTTCAACAACTTCTAAGGACCATAGTACTTTGGCGATAATTTATTATCCTTCTTAGCTTACTTGAGGGACATTTGTTTACTTGGTTGTAGCCGTAAAAATACCCAGTCTCATACATTGAAAATTCTCTTGCTGCGATGTTGATGTGCCTGTTGTTTCATTTGATTTTGTGCCAAATTTAGGTTATCCTTTAAGAGTTGGAGAACTTCTTATTGATGCTCGACGTGGTCTTCCATCGCTTGAACCTTATAATTTTATCTTAAATATGATGTGATGGACGGTGGATGATATTTATAAAGTTCCATATATGGGGTCATTTTTGCTGCAGTATGGAAGGAAGTGCTATACCACCATTCAGCAAGAGGTAACCACTTGACCCATTATGTTTGTTTATCAGATACAAAACAACGAAGATATTCTTCCAAACATTTATTCACTATCTAAGTTTGACCATCAGATTAAGGATGATAAGATGAGTTATGAGCTAGTTGAGTACCCAAACAAGAAAATAATTTCGTCCAAAAATTTCCAGTAAAAATGGGATCTCTCTCGCTTACAATAATATTTGGGTTTCCATGTAGCTTTTGAATTGTTTCAATAAATGTAGTAGCAACTGTAATTGCTCCAAATGGATGAGATAATGTAAAAAAGTGTGCATACTTGTTAAGTCTATCAACAACCGCCGTGATGACACTCTTTCCTTCAAAATTAGGTAAACCTGTGATAAAATCCATTTAAATATCCTGTGAATGTTGACTTAGAATGGATAAAGGTTGTAGAAGACCTGAGGTCTTAATTGTCTCAACTTTATTTTGTTGGAAAACCAAACATTCAGCCACAAAATTTTGAATATCAGAGTTAAGGCCATCCCAGAAAAATTATTCTTCACCCTGTGGTAAGATTTTAGAAATCCTGAGTGTCCTCCTAAAGGAGAAGTGTGCTATTCCAAAAGAATAATTTCTTTTATTTGGTAATTCTTAAAAAGATATAAGAAATATTTGTGCCATAAGGAATCATTTTTCCAACTAAATGTATCGTATGTACTAGGATTTTGCTGTAACTTTTGAATAAGTGTCCACACTTCTTCATCCTTCTTCCATTCAATCCTTGCTTCGATTATCCAATCTGGTTGGATAATAGAAATGGCACAAAGCAATGCTTCCACCTCTTCATTCTTTCTTGAGAATGCATATGCAACAAAATTTAGCTTCCCTTTATTGTAAAT
Organism: Pinus albicaulis; assembly: GCA_034641835.2. Taxonomy (NCBI): domain Eukaryota; kingdom Viridiplantae; phylum Streptophyta; class Pinopsida; order Pinales; family Pinaceae; genus Pinus; species Pinus albicaulis. The sequence continues at coordinate 818,184,513 of CM076577.1, forward strand.
TATTTCAAATTCATAACCCAACATCTTTGTGACCCATTTTTGTTTCTCTTCTAAAGATAGTCTTTGTTCCAAAAAGTGTTTAAGACTATCATGATCAGTTTTTCCCTTGAAGTGCCTTCCCATTAGGTAAGGTCACCATTTCTTTAGTGAATGTAGTATTGCTAACATTTCCTTCTCATAAATAGCTTTCTGTAAATACTTTCCTTTGATTGGACGACTTTCAAAAGAAATAGGTCTTCCTTCTTGCATTAAAACAACACCAATTCCATTTCTTGAGGCATCACATTCGACAATAAAGGAGTTTATGAAGCTTGGAGTAGCTAAGAACAGTGTTAGTCACATTTCCTCTTTAATATTTTCAAAGGCCTTAGTTGCTTCAGGAGTCCATGAAAATGCATATTGCTTCAATAATGTTTTTAGAGGTTCTATTATTCTCCAATAATTCTTAACAAACTTGTGATAATACCTAGTTAACCTGGGAAATCCTTGCAACTAATTTATGGTTGTGGGGACTTTCCATTCCTTAATGGATTTAATTTTTTTAGGGTCTACCTTAACATCCTCATGAGATACAATATGACCTAGATATTCCACTAGGCTTGTACTCAAAAGAAACATTTGGATGTTTTTTCATATAATTGTTTCTCCTCCAATAATTTGAGCACCCTATCAATATATTGAACATGATCCTTCCAAGACCTGTTGTAGATTAGTATATCTAAGGAAGGGTTTGAAAATGGAATTTATCAACCCTTGAAATGTAGAAGGTGCATCGGTAAGGCCAAAAGGCATGACCAAAAATTCATAATGATCCTTATGATTTTGAAATGATATTTTCTCAATACCTTCAGTCTTCATTCTAATTTGATGATATCCTGAACAAAGATCGAACTTGGTAAAATATATTTCTCAATGTAATTCATCCAATAATTCATCAATCACAGGAATGGGAAATTTATCTTTAATAGTGAGATTATTGAGCTCCCTATAATCCGGACACATGTGCCATAATCTATCCTTCTTGTGCACCAACACTACTGGAGTAGAGAAAGAACTTTGAGTAGGTTGAATTATACTGTCCTCTAACATTTCTACAATCATACTTTCAATTTCGCTCTTTTGGACATAAGGATATATATAAGGTTTGATGTTTGGAGGAACACTTCTTGGAATCAAATGAATATCATGATCATGATAACGAATACAAGTGAGTCCTTTGGGAGTTTCAAACACCTTGGAATGATTTTCCAAGACTTTTTGGAGATCTAAAGAAATATATGATTTTGATGTTGGAACTTCTAGTGAGCATAATTGTCCAATTACGCCTCGTTTTTCTTTCTTTAGAAGATTTGTCATGACATTAGAGAATATTATCTTTCTCATCTTCCCTGCGATACCCTGTAATTCGACTTCCTTTCCTTTTGAAATAAAAATCAACAAAAGTTATTGAAAATTAAAAGCTACCGTCCCCAAAGATTGTAACCATTATACTCCTAGTACAACATCAGCACCTCCCATTGGAATGGAAATAATTGGACTATTCAATACATATTACCCCATCATTATCTTGATATTATGGCATTTTCCAGATCAATTTATAGTTCCTCCATTTGAAACCATCACTTGAAATTCTGGTGATGGGTATATGAAACAATTCAATTCCTTAGCTACCTTACATATGAATAAAATTATAGGTATTACCCAAATAAATCAACACTATTACCTTTTTTTCTTGATATGTCCTTCTATCTTGAGATTTTGAGGAGTGGTAATTCCTTCCAATGCATTACATGATATGGTCGGACTCATTTCTTCTTCTTCTAGGGTTGGTTCTCGCTGTATATCCTCTTCTTTTTAAGTTTCTTGTTCATTTTCATCCTCTTCACAATCTATGTAAAATAATTTCTTCTCAGAACACTTATGACCTTTACTGTATTTGCTATCACAACTGTAGAAAAGCCCTTTTACTCTTTTTTCTTCCAATTGTTGTGGTGTCAACCTTGTAGGTTGTGGAAGTCTAGGAGTAGCAATGCTTCCATCTTTATAGATGTGAGTGGTAGGCTTCCTTGTCACCATAATTTTACGTTCATTTTTCCTTACCAACCTGAATTCCTTCTCCAATGAATCAGGTTTCCAAATGTGAACCTCATGGTGGATGTTATCCTTTAAATTCCCTATTGTGTTCCTCTAGAATATTAGTTACCCTTATATTCAATATTTGGAATTCCTCAATGTGCTCCACCACTGAACCCTTTTGTTTGAGATTTATCAATTGGCTGAAAATTGTGTTTCTCTTTGTATCCTCATAATGTGATATAATTTCCTTTGTAAAAATTTACCAAGTGAAAATTTTTTTATGGGAGCAAAGCCATTGATACCATACAAATGTATTTTGTTCTAAATATAAATTTTCAATGCATACCTTTTGTGTGTTTTTCACTTTATAGAGATCAATATATTGTTCCATATGTAGTATCCATGTTACGAGGTCCTTGCCATCAAACTTCCTTATATCGATCTTTGGAATATGGTAGGTCTCCCATCTAACATTGGAGTTTATGAATCACAATTGACCTTTATTTCTTTCTCATCATGAGTTTCATCTACTATCTTTTTCCCATTGGGAAACATTTCTTGTATCAACTTTATCAAACCTTCCATGTCTTCTTTTAGCTCATTCTTCATGTTTTCCATTTTCTTTCCATGTCATCCATATTAGATTATGTTGACGGGAAAATTTTTCTGGCCAACAGCAAGGGATCTCCCCTGTAAAAAGTCCCAATTAGACCTTGAACTGTTTGGAGTAGGGATCTCATCTAGGGTGTGGGTCTGGCTACCGTTGATTTCTCCTTTCTTTGGGTCTCGCTTAGACTCTATGAAACAGTGGATACACACTTAATCAGATGATACAAGACATATTATTGATGCATTAAATGTACATATAACACTATGAGTAGCAAGAGGAAATAATGAAGCGTAAGCACCGAAGGAAGTTTTGTTAACAACACATCATTAGGGTCATTCTTGTAAACTGTTTTGACCACAAAAGAAACAATTCCTCATGGAAAGAACACCCTTCACTTCCTAAAAGTTCTAAATGATAACACAGATGCTAATAAACAAAGTCATCAACATTCGTTAATAAAGTGAGATGAACTCAACCACCATCAACATACTCAGCAAAATGTTATGCAATTGAGATATGAATTGAAGATACAGTTCCCTTAATCTAAAGATGTTCAGAATCTAAAAATATAATACCCAATAGCGCTCATATATATGACAACACCAGATCCACAAAGGGAATTTTCAAAATGCTTGTATTCATGCTCAAATGTATAATCCTCTGGTAATACAATGTACTCAGCTCGAGTCCCAAACAAAAGATCTTTTACAAGTTCTCGAAGGAGGTATTTATACAGAAAAACTCGCCCTTTTGGGCTCCCTGACTTTTCACCTTCCCGACTGTTGGGCTGCCTTGCAACCCAGTCTGTTTTCGGACCTGTGACCTAATTGGATTTTGCGACTTGCGACCCCGAGCATTCCGCGACCTATGTCTTGCGACCTGGTTGGTTTTGAGACTTGCGACCCCCAAAAATTTGCGACTTGTGACCTGCCATGATTTTGCGACCTTGCGACCTAGTCGCTAGGTCACTGGGTCGCATCGTTGAGCTTTTAATAGGGAGTGTGACTATGCAACCTGGTGACTTGAGAGAATCTGCAACCTGCAACTTGAGGAAATTTGCGACCTGCGACCCAACTGGACCTTGCGACTTCTGACCCCCAACAATCTGCGACCTACAACCCGCCATGATTTTGCGACCTCGTGACCTAGTCACTAGGTCGCTGGGTCGTGTCGTCAAGCTTTTAATAGGGAGTGCGACTATGCGACCTGACGACCTGAGAGAATCTGCGACCTGCGAGTTGAGGAAATTTGCGACCTGCGACCCGAATGGACCTGGCGACTTGCGAACCCGAACAATCTGCGACCTGCAACCTGCCATGATTTTGAGACCTGAGGGAATCTGCGACCTGCGACATGAGGAAATTTGTCACCTGCGACCTTAAGTCAATTTGCGACTTGAGACCTTCAAAAATCTGCGACCTGCGACCTGTCATGATTTTGTGACCTGAGGGAATCTGCGACCTGCGACTTGAGGAAATTTGCGACCTGCGACCTTAAGAAAATTTGCAACTTGTGACCTTCAACAATCTGTGACCTACGACCTTAATCGAATTTGTGACTTGCGACCTTCAACAATCTGCGACCTGCGACCTGCCATGATTTTGCGACCTGAGGGAATCTGCGACCTGCGACTTGAGGAAATTTGCGACCTGCGACCTTAAGAGAATTTGCGACTTGTGACCTTTAGCAGATCTATGACTTGTGACCTCAAGCAAATCTGTGACTTGTGACCTTCTTTTGGCGATCTTTGGATTTAATAGCAATATTCCTTATCCCGCCTCCTTTGCTTTGAAAAGGGTCCTCTTGCTTGCTGTGAAAAATCTTTAGCTCATTGCGCAGACTGACTGCTTCCACTGTGATCGAAAGCTCCTCTGATTGGCATGGTCTTGTTCCATGTGTAGATGTGATACATGTCTTCCACTTCTCCTATTTCAGCTCGCACTACTCTTATCCTTTTCATCGGTGTGGTGATGACATTGTTTGGTGTACCATCCATGGGCTTGACCTGCATGAAACATTTAGATTGTCATTTTTTACAGTTACCCTTTAGAGAATGATATACCCAAATAACTAACATCAGATTATGAGCTTGGTGAAGCACCCAAACTGAGTTCCTAAAAAATCCATGGTGTAAGAGCTTTTAATGTAAATACAAAAAAAAGGTTTCCATTCGAATGTATGCATGGTGATCCCTTCACACATGGCGCGACTGCAGTAAGAGTATCTCTTGATGATGGTGAGAAGGCTCATGAGGGGCTTGGGACGAGTTACGAGGATGTCATTTTCTAAAGGCCAACCTTAACAGCTAAGCAAGGAGGGGGACCCGAAATTTCGAATATACCCAAAATTTTGGGTGGTGTTGTAGCGGCTACAACAAATGGCGAACCACTGGTAGAATTCAGCATCTCTGTTAATATCACAACAATAGTCTGAGCCAAGATAGCGATGCAAGGGAATATTGAATAGGTTCTGTGGGCACCCTTTGTATTACTTTTTCCTTTACAGGGATGCCCAGTCCTTGTGCCTCAACTAGGTCTCACTAATCAAAAACACATCAAAGTGGAAGCTCACAGACACCAGTAGCTTATCGATGATGTGAAGAGCTAGGCAGCGGGTTTATTATTCTCAGGATTTTTAAAGTAAGTTTCCGGTGTTTCTCCACTGCCATCAGGCCTGGACAGTACCCCGGCCAGAGTCACTTCAAAAAATCATAATCGTTGCTTCGCTGCCAGCGAGCCTGGTCAGTACCCCGACGGAGTCGTTGCATCACCTCTCTGCGTAGGAAGCCTTTCTCGATCCTTTAACCTTATTTTTTTCATGTGCTTGTAGCACTTATTTTCATGTGCTCGTGGCACTTATTTTTCGTGGGTAGATGAGGGTTCCCGACTTACATTATGAGTAAGAGAGGTTGTTTCTTGTTTTACAGAAACTGAAAGATATCCTAATTTGGGTTTGCCCTTATGCCAAAACCTTCACATCCCATCTACCACAATAGGCAAAGTGCACAAAAAGTATCATTAAAATGTCCAAGACTATGCTGGGTACAAGGCTTATGTTACGGGTATAGGCCATTCAAACTCATTAGGTCTCTGACAAGCAACCAGCTCATATCTCCCCGGCTAAATAAGTTTAGACTCACAAGAATCTTGTTGAGGATGTGACTTTGATGACCTGTCCTAAGAGAAATCTGCCTCTTGAGATAGCCACCGCAACCTCATGCAAACGATGGGGTCACTATTTCAGCAATCGGGGCAAAACAAGACCGCAAGGTGGTAGGGTTTCAATGAGGACTCATGTAGTGGTAGGTGATATGTGGAATATTTTCAACGCTATATCAACAACCTGTGGAAATGATGAGGGGAAGAAAGTGCACGACGCAATGTAATAACGAGGCTCAAGATGCAATGCAACGCCATGTGCGGGAATCGATCCACTAGTTGGAGGTGGATAGACAAGGCAAAGCACATGTAGTGATTATCTGAACATTATGCAACAATAGGGAAATTGAAAAAGCATGCATGCAAAAAGTAAATGGAACTTTTCAATGCATAAAACTACAGAATGCAAGAAAATACAACAAGCATAATTCTAAACCATGAAGTAAAACCTTAGCAAGTAAACCTAGTTAATCACTTGACAAACTAAACTTTATTAATGTAGAAATTTGAATAACTGTTAAATTATTCACCGAGATTATCCTGATCACACACTTTTTGATCTTCATGCATAATACATAACCGCTTCTACTATTGATCATCAATTTGCGGAAATATAAACAATCGCATGCGCACATTAAAACCACAAACAATCACACATATAAACAAAGTATTTATGGGAAAGCTTAAAGCTGAAAACCCCCAACTATATGTATATTATAATGATAGAGATCATGTAAAAATAATTGTACAAACTCCTCACAAGCTCTTATTACAATCTCCAATTGTTACACACTACACAAACTCAGATCATACAAAACACATGCTCCAATATGCTCCACCTGTTAGCCTGCCTCTACTGCACAATCCAAGATGAATAATTGCACATCCTGAGTTCAAATCCCTTTGGTATGTAATGTGCAATCCTCATTGGCCTCTTCATCAATGTGTGGTGCAAACTCATGCACCAGTATGGTCACAACTGATAGTCACACTTGCTCTTTCACCTACCTCTTCATTGGTCTCCACTGAAACCATCCATGCACTGAAGTTAACTGATGTATTCTTCAGTTGATTAATGAGTTTATAATTAGTGAATTAATTAATAATTAATTCACACCACTCTCACTAGTGTATCAATTAATTAGACAAGATACAACTAGCTCAACTATGTTTAACTCAGTTAAACTAAATAAAACTCCACTAACTTCCTCAATCAACTCCACCAAACTCTGTCACATGAGTTCTAACTGAAGTCGACATGCAATAGCTCCACTAAACCCTAGGAATAGTGTAATTTCTTCTGTCAACTGCATGTGCCACTTCTGTGCACTCAATTGAAGTGCTCCAAGAGGATAAGATAATTTTTAGAGTCCAAATATTATTAAGAGCTAATAATATTCGACAATCTATTTTTAGATTGGCAATCTAAAAATAGATTCTGCCCAATATGTCTAAAAATAGAAGTCCATCTATTTTTCCCGACTTGACCAAACATCCACAAATAGCATCCTGCAACTCATAGAACATGATCCATACGTCTAAAAATAGACATAGTCTAAAAATATACTTTGCGCCAAAAATAGCCTGCGGGCCCACTTAGTGAAGGCGACTCCTTTCCACTAAGCTCATCATCTTGTTGCAATCTCAACACTCCCTCTCGCAGGGTAATTATACGCAACCCCTATCCTGCCCATTGTGGTATTGAATTTTCTCTTGGTGAGCGCCTTCGTCGAGATATCGACGCATCTGAGTCCTCCGTAGGAATGTATGAAAGTAACATGATCTATAACGCACACAATCTGCGATATGATCTACCGTCCATGAAGCAATGCTGCCTCAACTCTGTCCCCTGTCTGTATCACAATCCATATCCCGATGTGCCTCTGAGATAGCTCAATACATGCTTCCACACCTTCCAAAAGAGCTTGGTAGGCTTAACCATAGCTTGTGAAAGCTGGTTAACTGCATAGCATATCTTCGGTCATGTATTGACCAGATACATAAGCGACCCCACCAACTGTCGATAAACGGTGGCATCCACTACCTCTGCCGAGGTAGCATCCTCCTTCCTCCAACCACCGGGAAGAGGAGTATCAACAGGCTTGCAGCCATGCATGTTGAACTTCTCCAGTATTTCCTGGGCATACTTACCCTGAGAAACAAACAGTCCATCACTGCGCTGCCAAATTTCCAATCCCAGGAAATAATGAAGGAGGCCCAAGTCCTTTATTTCAAACTCTCTAGAAAGATCCTCCTTGCATGAAAGTATCAACAGCTCATCACCTGTCAAAATCAGATCATCTACATAAAGTACGATGATCGACAACTTACCCCTGCCACAATCTCGTATAGGTTAGGATCCACCTCACTCTTGGAGAATCCAAGTCGGTGAAATAATGGCTATCAAATGTTGTACCAAGCATGAGGTGCTTGTTTCAACCCATACGGCGCTCTCTTGAGCCTACACACATGTTACTCACTGCTGAAGATCTCGAAACCTTCAGGCTGCTCTATGTACACCTCCTCCTCAATCACTTCGTTGAGGAACATAGTCTTGACATCCATCTAATGAATGTGCCACCCCATATGCGCTGAGAGAGCAAGAATCATCCGTATGGAAGAATACCTTGCAACAAGTGCAAAGGTTTCCTCATAATCGATCTCCTCAATCTGTGAAAAGCCTTGGGAAAAAAATCTTGCCTTGTACTTCTCCACACTCTCGTCAGCTGCCTGCTTCACTTTGTAGATCCATATCGAACCCACCACTAATTTCCCCTCCAGCCTCGGGACAATCTCCCATGCACTATTTCTGACAATCGAATCATACTCTTCCACCATGGCATCTACCCATGCGGGGTCCTCCACAGCTTCCTTGAAACAGGATGGCTCTGTCATGACACATTTGCGCACAAGAGCCATGTATCCAGTGTACCGATCAGGTGACTGTCTCTGTCTGCGCTGTGATGTAGGTGCTCCTACAACCTTTTCTGCATCTTGAGCCAGTCGCTCAACTTCTGTAGTGCGCTTCCGCCCTCTGATGGTTGGTGTTGCATTAGTGGTATCTTCCACTCCATGAACTTCCTCTTGTGGCTGATCCACATCCTGAAGCTCATCCTTAGGAACTAATAGCTCCTCCTCTGCATGCAAGTGTGGCTCCCTCTCAAGCGAACACTTCATGGCTTTCTTCTCCTGAAATTTGATATCCCGTCACACAACAGTCTTGCGACTATCTAGAAAATACACACGATATTTGTGGGGCGTATCAGTGTACCCCGCAAATATCCCAACCTCTGCGGTCGGCTCCAGCTTCTTCCTGGCATCCTTCGTCACATGAATGTAAACAGATGAACCAAAAATCCTCAAATGGGAAATATCGGGCCTCTTACCAGAAAACGCCTCCTTGGGTGTACTCATGCCAAGTATCCTGTGAGGACAACGGTTCTGCACATATACTGCAGTATTGCATGCCTCCGCCCACAAGTGAATGGGTAGGCCCTGATCATGCAACATCACCCGTGCGGCTTCCCGATCGATTACGTTTCTTCGCTCGGAAACCCGTTCTCGCATGGGATGAGGTGCTATGAGCTCTCTTCGAATTCCTTCTATGCTACAAAAGTCCTTGAATTTTCCAGATATGAATTCACCACCATTGTTGCTCCTTAGAGCCTTCACCTACTTCCCCGATTCTTTCTCAACCAGTGCCTTGAACTCACAGAACTTTGAGTATGTCTCGCTATTCTTCTGCATGAAGAATATCCAACACTTACGAGAAAAATCATCAAAAAATATCACATAATACCTGTGCTTTGATGTCGAAGCTGCTGAGAAAGGTCCACACACGTATGTGTGAATTCTAACAAGGATTGTCATGGCGTGACTATCCTTCTCGTGAAAGGTGGCTTTCAAAAATTTTCCCAAGGTACATCCCTTGCACTGATCTAACTGCGCAAGAGTACCCTTAGGAAGCCCAGTAGAAATCTGTTGCAGTATCTTCAAAGCTCCATGGTGAAAGGTGGCCCAATCTCGGTGCCACATCTTCGCCATCATCCCAACTCACACTCATGCACTTGCTGCCATTTAGCCGTAGCCATCACACTTGCGTTGATAAAGGTTCTTAACTCAAACCCCTATCCTCCGGGTCTCACTAGTTGCCTTACTGCACAGGAAAGCCTTTCCCTCGCTAAAGACAACATCATATCCCTTGTCTTCTAACATGGCCACCGAGATTAGATTCTTCTTCAATCCTGGAACATGCATCACTTCCTTCAATATGAAGGGTTTACCAGACTCCCTCTCAAAGGAAATGGTACCGATACCAGTCGCACTGTATCTACCATCATCGCCCATCTCGATGTGCACTCCAAGATCTTTCTCATCCAGATCAGTAAACAAATATTGATCTCCTGTCATGTGAAAAGACACACCACTGTCAAGAAACCACACTGAACCCATCTGTGAAACCAAGCATCAAGTCGGTGAAAAATCCAGCTCAGCTAAGGCTAAGGCCTCTCCGGCTACGAATCCGGCTTTGCTTAATTTTCTTCTTCTTCGGACAATTTGTGGCATAATGTCCGTGTTGGTGACAGTGAAAGCACTTCACCTTGGACATGTCCTGCTTCTTGCCTTTTGCACCGGAATGAGAAGCTTTCTTGCTCTTCCCCTTCTTTGCTTTGGCAGCCAAAGCGCAATTCTCTTCATCAGAGTTATTTGATGAATATATATCCACGGTACTCACGCCTTATCTCCTCTTGCACAGAATCAGGCCAAAGTCGCTCCTATCCCACCGGCAATTTCTCCCACGACCAGTGGCAGAGTCACGATAGGAGTGCACGACTCTTCAGGCTTAAGGAGAGCCAAGCTCACCAAGTCCTCATCATCAACGATCGACCCCACACTTCCTAGCTCATCCCTTCATTGGATGAACTTCGTGAGGTACTTGAGCATACTGTCGCCTTTCTCCATCTTTATGTTTCTAAGTCTATCCCTGAGCGCCAACTTCCTCTCGTCACTCTTGCTTTGGAATAAATTTGTCAAATCTTTCCACATCAATAATGGAGAAGACTTACCATGAAGGCGGGATACTATGTGATCCTTCACACCCTCCAACAGAATCCTTCGACACTTTGCTGTCTTCTTTTGCCAAGCCTCAATTACAGCAGCATCACTAGAAGTAGGCTTTGGGACTTCAACATCTATGAACTCCTTCAGCATCTATGAACTCCTTCAACCCATTGTCATCTAGCACCGCCTCCATCCTATCTCTCCATGCAATATAATTCGAGCTACCCTCAAGGGAATACTCCAATCGCAATCTGTTGAAAGACATTTCAACTTTGACACCAAGAAAACACTCCTGCAAATTCGAATTCCACCGACACAAAACTCAAACGCTTCAATGTATTGCAATTGCTTCAATGATCAATATCGCTCTAATACCATGTAGAAATTTGAATAATAGATAACTTATTCACCAAGTTTATCCCGATCACACATTATTTAATCTTCATGCATAATACATAACCTCTTCTACCATTGATCATCAATTTGCGGAATTATAAACAATCGCATGTGCACATTAAAACCACAAACAATCACACATATAAAAACAGTATTTATGGGAAATATTAAAGCTGAAAACCCCCAACTATCTGTATATTATAATGATAGATTTCATGTAACAATCATAGTACAAACTCCTCACAAGCTCTCGATGCGATCTCGATTATATTACACACTACACAAGCTCGGATCATACAAAACACATGCTCCAATCTGCTCCACAGTGCTTTACACCTCTACGCGCAATCCAGATGGTAATTGCACATCCTAAGTTGAAATCCCTACGGTAATATACTAGCAATCCTCATTGGCCTCTCCATCAATGTGTGGTGCAAACTCATACCAATATGGTCACAAGCTGATAGTCACACTTGCTCTTTCACCTATCATGTGGTCTCCTTTGAGCGTCATGCAAAGTTAACTAATGTATTCTTTCGTTGATTAATGATTTTATAATTGAGCGTTAATTGTGTCCAATTACAACTCTATAGTGTATCAATCGGTTATACTAGATACAACTAGCTCAACTATGTTTAACTCAGTTAATCTGAATACAACTCCACTAACTTCCTTAATCAACTCCACCAAACTCTGTCACATGAGTTCTAACTGAAGTCAACCATGCAATAGCTCCACTAAACCCTAGGAATAGCATAATTCCTTCTGTCAGCTGCATGTGCCACATCCAGGCATCAAACTGAAGTGCTCCAAGAGGATAAGATAATGTTTAGAGTCCAAATAGTATTAAGAGCTAATAATATTCGACATATCTATTTTTAGACTGGCAATCTAAAAATAGATTCCGCCCAGTATGTCTAAAAATAGAAGTCCATCTATTTTTCCCGACTTGACCAACCATCCACAAATAGCATCCTGCAACTCATAGAACATGATCCATATGTTTAAAAATAGACATAGTCTAAAAATAGACTTTGCAACAAAAATAGCCTGCAGGCCCACTTAGTGAAGGCGACTCCTTTCCACTAAGCTCATCATATTGTTGCAATCTCAACAATTAGTAGATCCTAGCTAGCCTACACCTAAAACCCTAGCTTAACCCATGAGGCGGTCGGGTTATGTGAAATCAGCTTTCCAGTGCAGCCACCGCATTAGTTCCCAACCTGCAAGAACAACAATGTTTGCAATCAGAGCCAGCATACCAAATCATGCACCAACAACAAAACTTACCTGAAGAGCATGTGCAACGACAAGAAGATCATGGATACTTACCAGAGAACGTGCCAGAATGGATTGTGCAAGCTAATTCCACTCTCATCCTGAGACACAACAATATGCTCTTGAAACCCAACATTTATAAATGACACACATCCATTCATGCACAATCCTAGGTCTGATGGGCATTGGATAAGCCATTGCTTATTTGCAGGCACATCCATCGGATAGGGTTGGTCAAGCCAACCAGAAACCTCATTGTGGTGGTAAGGATGATTTATTTTATGGGGTGGAAGCAACAAGCATGTGCCAGGCGAATTATTGATACTTGCGAATCCGAGAGCAGAAACCCTAATTTTGAAAACCCTAGTTTGGAGTTGTTCCTGGAATCCTTCAAGGATATGAGGATCTAAATCCACTTTTAGTGGAGGCTACAATTCCTCATCGTCTTGAAAAATATCTGGACCTTCGAGCGGTGGGTTTCCCAGCTTTGACGGTTTGGCGAGATCAACAAGTGAATGGATGTGATCATGGATTGTGGTGAGTTACAAAATGTCAATGGGATTTGTATCAATTTGGTCAAATTATGGCACACTGATAGATTGATAATCCAATGTATAAGATTATTTAGATTTTCCAAGATGGGGTGGATTTACTGTAAGGTTTCTGGGCAGTTGAGGGATTTGGAAAAAATCACATGTTAGTGCCTGATTGCAACTGGTACTGGTTGGGCAACAACTGGAAATATTAGAGACAATGGTTGGAAATTTCTTACTAGTAAATAAATTGGGGTATATCGGTTGTTTAACACTAGCTGTTGGGGGACAGGAATATGTGCTCAGGGAGACCTTACTAGAATGAAAGATCCGCCCAGATGAAATGATACCTGACGTGGTCATGCTGGGAGGAGCATGGTACTTAGGAGTCATTATTTCAGAAACCCTAAGCTAAGAAATTCTAGTTGGAGTTGTTTGAGGGGTCTTGTCAGGATCATAAGGAATAGGGGTAACAGCCGACAAAAGCGAAAGTTCTTTGATTCCCTAGTAGGTACTCGGATCTTCATAAAGTGTATTATAGTCGGTAGAGAGATACGAGTGACAGTCCTCGGCAGTATGAGTGAATATGTTTTCAGATAAGCAGTGATCGCTGGAACCATCGATTTGATCAAGTTGGGTACCTGGCATGTTGGGCTCCCTGGGAGTTACCGACTGGGATGCATCAATAAAGAGGACATCTTGAGGTTTCCCAGACAGGCAATCGCTCCTATGGTTGTCTAAATATTATTAGTGAGAAATATCATATCTAAAAGATTCATCAATTATGAATTGTGATTGTGAAACACCATATGCGTGCTTATGATTTTCGCCAATACCAGTATAAGGAAATTATGAATGTCTCGAGGAAATTACTGGTGTGGCGGACTCGTGAAATAAATCGTGGAATAATGAATGAAAAGATTGAGCCGCAGGGGCGTTAACCATACAAGGCTTTTCAACACATGCATCTGTGTCATTCAGAGAAAACAATGATTTGGCAGGCCCTGTAAGGTAATCAACTTCATCCAGAATAGGAGTCGATTCATAATCAGTATGCGAATCAGATTTAGGACTGTGTCCAGGGAGAAATCGAGTGGGCTTGAGGTAGGTTTCATGAACCTGGAGGGATGTTGGACCCATCTGGTTTTCAAGCCTCGATTCGACAAGGTGCGTGAAATATTCAAAGGTAGTATAATAGGCTTTATCCTCTTGCAAGTTTCTATCCTTGCCCAGAACTTTCAAGGTCACAACTCCACTACCCGGTAACTCAGGAGGAGGAGAAATAATATCAAAAATAGCAATACTCTCCTGGGAGGCCGGAATGTGGTCTGGATTGGGGGAGGTGGAAAAGGAAGCATTAGGGACAAAATCTGAATAGCCGGTAACTTGCGGATCGTCATAGGGAACACTAGGATCAGGCTGGGTTGCTAACTAAAATTTTTCAAGGGAAACGAGAATCACATACCTGAACTGTTCACTTAAACATTTCCAATCAACATCCCTTTAAGGGAACTCAAAACAATAATGAAAAAATCTGATAGAGAATTCATCTAGAGGTTCTTGAGGTTTCATTTTGATGTCATTTAACTTTATTAATACGTTCTGAAAATCATACCTGTGAAATGCTTGTTGTAATTCCCTGGCGAGTTGTTCAAACGAATGGATGGAAGCTTCCGGCAATGTGTGGCACCACTGCTTAGGCAACCTTCGAGAATGAGGAAGAAAAGCAAACAAATCAAACCTTCATCATCAATTTATTAGCACTCACCAAAGTCACAGAAATCTAAAAGGTGTTGGGTTATGGATACTCTTTTTTCACCATCGAATTTTAACTGGGACAAGTGATACATAAGTTCATCAGGGATGAGACATCAAGGCTCATAAAACTCCGACAAACATTATCTGAAGGTTATTACATGTTATGGCAAGCTATAAACATGTAGCCACTAGTTTCTATAGTTGCATTATCTCTCTTCTTTCCTTGATCAACTATCCTCTTCCTATAATCACATGCATAGTGACCAAATTTATTTCAATAATAACATCTCACCTTTAATTTATCGAATATTTGATCATTTTTCAAGCTTTTGTTGTTGCTTCCACTTTCTTGTTCTTTCTGTTCTGTAGCATCTCTCTAACCATCATTTCTTCTTCCTCATCCTTTGTCTCTTGAGATAGAAACCTGATTTTTAAAAGAAGGTTCTAAGGCGGGATCCTTATTTATGTATATCATCGCCTCATTGGATATAAGTGATCCAATTAATACATCAACTGTCAGCATCACCAAATCCTTGACTTCTTCAATAACTACTACTACAACATCAAACTTAGTAGACAAAGATATAAGTACCTTCTCAACCATCGTTTTATCTTTAATGTCATCACCATGAATCTTTAACTTGTTTACAATAATTAAAACCCAATTCATGAATGAATCGATATCCTTCGTTTCCTTCATCTACAGACTTTCAAAATCTATCCTATTATTATGCAACCTAACAATATTGACTTTTTCCATACCTTGATAACTCATAAAAAAAGTATCCCACGATGTATTTTCTTAATTTGTGGTCATAATATTATGGAACATTACATGGTCCATTGCTTGTTGGATAAGTTGTAATTCCTATGCATCCTCATTTTTTTGTATCCTTAATTTCTCCCAATCTGCATGTGTGAGGGCTTGTTTTTCTTCATCATTCTCAGGTCCTTAATATTCAATATTGATGTAATCCCATACATCATGAGCCTTTAACATCGTATCCATATTAATGACCCACATATTGCAGTTCTTCCCTATAAATGGTGGCAACCACAACTCGAAACTTATTGAGGCCATGTTTAGAAAGAATTATTTCTTCAAATAATAAAACCCCCTTTTTTGCAAAAACCATAAAATACTCCTTTTAATAAAAAAAATTTATTATTTATATTTTTAAAAACTCACTTCAAAACACAAACTTCATAAAAATCATTTTCTAAATCTTTTAACAAATATTTTTCATTAACATTTATAAAGCCCCTTTTATAAATATTTAAGAGCATAGTGATTAACTCATATCCTCTTCCTACAATCACGTGCATAGTGACCAAATTTATTGAAAAAATAACATATCACCTCTTATTTATCAACTCTTTCATCATTGTTGAAGTTTTTTTTGTTGCGTTTACTTTATTTTTCTTTCTCTTCTCTAACATCTCTCTAAGTACCATTTCTTCTTCCTTGTCCTTTCCCTCTCGATCTACCTCGTCATCGATATTTGTATCTTGAGATAGAAACCTGGCTTTTAAAAGTGGTTTCTAAGGAGGAATCCTTATATTTGTCTATCCTCCCCTCATGGGATAAAAGTGATCCCATCAATTAATCAATTCTTATTGTTACCAAATCCTTAGCTTCCTCAATAGCTGCTATTAAGAAATCATAATTAGTATACAAATATCTAAGGAATTTTCTCAAACACCAACTGTTATTTAATGTCATCATCATAAATTATTAACTGGTTTACAATAGTTAAAACCAGATTCATGAATCAATCAACATCCTTTGTTTCCTTCATATGTAGAATTTCAAAAAGTTCAAAGTATCTTGAAACTTAACAATATTGACTTTGGCCATACCTGGATATCTCATCGCCAAAGTATCTCATGTTGTATTTGTTGAAGGTGTGGCCATAATATTTTGGAACACTTCTTGGTCCACTACTTGTTGGATAAGATGCAACACCTGTGCATCCTTCTATTTGTGTATCCTCAAATGCTCCCTCTATGCATCTGTGAGGGAATGTTATAATTCTTCATTCTAAGGTTATAGAAATCCAATCCTGGTGTAATTCGAGACATGATGAGGCTTTAAGACCATCTCCATCTTAATGGACCACATATAATAGTTCTTCTGTGTAAATGGTGCCAGTCGCGGTTAGAAACTTGTTGAAACCATATTTTAAAAAATTCCTTTCTTCATATAATAACACCGTTTTTTCTGTGAAAACCTTAAAATACACTTTTTAATAAATATTGTATTATTTTTGTTTTTAAAAAATCAATTAAAAAAATAAATTTTATAAAACTTTTTTAAATCTTTTAACAATGCTATTTTATCATAAGAACTCCCATAAATGTATTTTATACAAACAAAAAAATCGAAGGCACATTCTATAAATATTTATAAAGGTCACACAATAAAAAATATATGAAATCATTTTAAAAGACCTTTTTACTTTTCATTCCTACTCCATTTAACTACGTACTTTTCAAGAAAGGATAATTTCAGCTGATTAATCTTTGTTAACATGATCTTGGAGATGGAACAACTACGTGCTAACATTTCTTACAACTTGGAAGCTTGTGTTAGCCCGATAATGCACATGAGAGTTTTAGGGTGGGTAATGTGCCTCTCCTTGGGCTTCTCTGACGTTATAATGACCTCTCTACAACTAATAAGGTGTCTTACAACAACATTTTTTACCAAATAATATTTTTTTCTCCACAAACTGTTGTTGATTGCTTTAGCTTTCTCATGACTCTATGAAACCTAGTGATAATACCAATTTATTGGAAAAGTAGAGGAGAAAAGCACAAAATTTCACACACAAAATCAATATGAGTTGTCACTCTTATGTTTATCACACAAACTTGAATTAATTACAATGAACCCAAAAATTGAATTGATTACAATGAACCCATCTGTTATGAAACCAACTCCAAAAATAGAAGAAAAGAGATATAAACGCCTTATAAATTAGCCACTTCAAGGGGGAAACCTAAAATACATTACAAAAATGAACAATTCTTGGATGATACAAACAACAAAACCTCCTTCTATATATAGGATTCCATGGGGCCACAATATAATCCTAGCGGACCTAAGAATCATAATGTAAGGGCACAATAACAACAATATTGGGGTTACAGGGGTACAACATTAACAATAAGGGGGTTACACTAACAAAAATATAGAACTATACTAGTAATATAGGGACCTATCATGCCTCTCTCCTTCAAAAAATTGTTGTCTTGAACGATTGAGTAGCTGTAGATGCTTCTGTATAAAATTCTCATCCTCCCATGTAGAATCTTCAGTTGGTAAGTTCTTCCACTTGATGAGATACTCTGAAATTGATCAATTTCGTAGCTATCGAGTTCTTTTTTTCGTGATTGCTTCAGGTTCCAGTATGATTTTTCCTTCCTCATCAAGTTCTGTCAATATTGTTTGAACTGGAAGTTTTTCACCTATAATCTTCTTTAAGCATGAAACATGGAAAACTAGATGCACTCGCGATGAAGAAGGAAGCTCCAATTTGTATGCCATAGTACCAATATTTTGCAACACCTTATAAGGACCATAGTACTTTGGTGATAATTTATTATCCTACTTAGCCTGATTGAGGGACATTTTTTTGTATGGTTGTAGCCGTAAAAACACCCAATCTCCTACATCAAAAATTCTCTCGCTGTGATGTTAATATGCCTGTTGTTTCATTCGATTTTGTGCTAAATTTAGGTTATACTGTAAGAGTTCGAGAACTTCTTTTTGATGCTCGATGTGATCTTCCACTGCTTGAACGTTAGAATTTTCTCTTAAAGATGATGTGATGGACGGTGGATGATATCCATAAAGTGCCATAAATAGGGTCATTTTTGCTGCAGTATGGAAGGAAGTGTTATACCACCATTCATCAAGAAGTAAATACTTGACCCATTGTGTTTGATTATCAGATACAAAACAACAAATATATCCTTACAAACATGTATTCACTATCTCAGTTTGACCATCGGATTGAAGATGATAAGATGAGCTATGAGCTAGTTGAGTACCCAAACAAGAAAATAATTTCATCCAAAAAATTCCAGTAAAAATGGGATCTCTCTCACTTACAATAACCTTTGGGTTCCCATGTAGCTTTTGAATTTTTTCCATAAATATAGTAGAAACTATACTTTCTTTAAATGTGTTATCACCAAACTGATCTTGATTGGCTACTCATCAATCAACTCAATGTAACTCTTTCAAACCAGTTCTAAGTAAAGATTATCCTCTTCAATTTGAGAGGGCTCTCAAAGGGGGTTTATGATTTTGGGTAAGGATAATACTAGATATCTAACTCTATGAATTGTAACTTGGTTTTGTATGATTGCAGGTTGAAAAATGAAGTCTTGCTAATATTGGGCTATGGATTAAACATCAATACTCTTAGTGATAGTGGTTCTTCACATGGAAGCTAAGGCAGATAGAGATTTTTAACAAAGATAATTCATCCACATAACATAGGAAAACATAGTAATTTCACCCCTAAAGGAATTCAGAGCATAATATTATGAATTATGAGTAATAAGATATAAAACCTATTGCAAGTGATTAAACATAAACATGAAGAGAAATAACGCATTAAAAACCTCATGATAATCTCAGGCCTGGAAGTAGAATGTCACTATATATTACTCATAATGGATAAAACATACAAGAAACAATTTGGTGCAATATTCTCCAACCCTTTTCTCTTAGATGTTTAGTTTATAAATAGACATTATTTACAATGTAGATGATCTGACCAGCTAGCTAGATCTTCAAATTTTACTCTGACACCTATCATAACTAAAACTACTAACTTAAAACAAAAAAATGACAACTATCCTTTAAATAAAACAAACTCCTAATAGGACTTTATCTCCTATTTATTACATTAGGTTCTCCTATCAGTGAAATAGTTACATAATGAATGTCACATGCTCAAAGGACAAATCACCATCACTTACATGTTTAAATCACCCCTACATTTGTAGAATGCAATCCTTCTTTTTAGGAGTGGATAACCCTTCACTTTAATCCCTGTTTTGGCTGATGGGTTGGCTGTGTGACACTCCATTTAAGCAATGATTCTCTGCTGATATGTCCCACTCACATGATAGAGGTATCCAACTGGAAAATGTGATGTTGAGATGTTCAAAATTCTTCAAAAATATCCTCGCTATGAAACATGGTAGTTTAGGCAGTTTTGTAGTGAGTTTTAGTAGCGTATGAAAACTTGCTTTTCCATCTATCTCTTTGACTCCTTTATTGTTCGAAAACCTTTACTATGCTAAGACACCTTGCAAAAATTCAATTTCCCTTCATAATACTTGACAAAACTGATTTTTAAGGCAAAAATGCACCTACAGGAATTTTTGTAGCGTTCTTCTAGCCTCAAGCCTGAGGTATGCCATGAAACTGTCCAAAAAACCAGAATTTGTTGAGTTCAAGATTGTATTCATAAATTGTTCTCCATCTGCAAAATTTGGGTTCTCTACATGTTATGAACCTCACAAAACATATTCCATCTCAAATTTTTACTCCTGTGGTGTTTCATCTTCATTTATGATCAATTGGCAGATGGGTTCTTATACCACTTTCATCTTCAACCCTTTCTTTTCTAACTCCACTTGAATTAAATCCAGCTGCTCCACACTTGGTCTTTTAATGCTTTGTTTTTGGATTGCAAGTGCAAGTTCATCCTCCTAACATGTTTAACCTCCCCTCTTAATGGTTGAGTCCATTTCAACAACTTTTCTATATTGTCCAAAGTTTTTGAAACACTTGTGACTTGCTCTTCCCATATTTTCCTCATCTCTTCAAATTCAACCTTCTCAGCTCTGTGATTATTTTCCTGTAGCTTTAAAAATAATATCTCTTTACCTGCCTCCTTCAATTTCTCTTTGAGGGTTTCTATTACTGATTTTTCAATCATTTTCTCTTTGCCCTTTCTTTGTCTGATAACCAGTTCCTCATTTGCTGGTGAAGACAGATCTATGATGCTTGGTGGCTGAGCAGCTTCATTGATTTTCTCAATCTCTTTACTTTACATGACCTTCTTTACATGTCTATTCATTGGCTTCCTTGGTTGAAATATGAAATCGGCATCATCACCTGCAAAATCTATTTTTTTAGCAGTCTTACCTTTCTTCAACTTGCTTCCTCCATCTTCAATGTCTTCATCTTGCACAATGGGTGACTCTTCAATGTCAATTGCATGCAGGATATCCTCCAAATTTCCTTTAGCCAATGTCTGGCTTCTAGTGACTCTCTTTCTGCCTTGTTTGCTGACTAAATGCTTCTATTTTCTAGGTGTTATTTCAGGTGTGTCAGTCTCCTGCAAAGGTTCTACTTCCATATTCGCTGGTTCTGGAGGAGATGATCTATTTTCTTCCTCAACTTCCTCTGCCACAACTGGTGATGAAGTAGTTATAGGTTTGAAGGCTTTGTTAGGAGTAACCACATCAATTTCATAACCACTCATGAACAAGAAGGAGGTCCAATCTCTATCTAACCTCCTCAATTCCTCTAATACTAACAGCGTAATTGGACCATGATGAAAAAGAGAACTTTCATTGCCCTATGTTTTGATTTGAACCTTATCTGACATTTTCCCTAGACTTCTCTATAAATAGAAAGGCAGGTCAAGTTACCTCTTACCTACAAAATGCAGACTAAGTCTGAGATGATAGGAGTAGACCATGTGAAATATTGCTTCACAGGTAAAAATAATTTTGAATGACCATCAACAACTTTGCATAATTGTACTTCATGAAACTCCTAGGGATATCATTTGTTAAATAAATTTCACTGTGTTCTTGCTTGATGAACTCTTTGCAATCTTGCACTATGAATATGATACCTTTAAACCACTAATCACCTCCTTTAGGGATTCTTGTAGCTGATGAGATTCTCTTTGGTGTCACTGTAAGGTCTAGAATTCCAACCTTTGAATTTTTTCCTGTAAAGTTGGTGGCAAAATCCTTTGAAACGTGTAAATCAAAGCCCTACAACCTCTGACAGAATTGCAAGCACCCAGTTCTTCTGAAAACCACCATGGCAATAGGGTCTTCATTGAGTAAATTCATATCCATGGGCTCATACCTGTGAAAATGGCCACGCTTATTTGATTTCCTTCTCGCAGCCATGGATGCTTTATAGTCTTCACTACCTCGCTTGTTGATGACACCTTCAGAATTCAAACTTGCCAACCATCTACTTGGCTCGATGAAGCATCTCTCCAGAAATCGACTCACATGCAAGGATAAATTAGAATATGACAAAAGGATAATTTAGGTAAGATTTAATGATTTAACTGACAATTCAAGCTTTAATCATGACGCATACAAGCCAAACAAAAGGTAATAATGACATCAAACATAGGTATGTACATTTTAATTTACCATAAAAAATTTAAATGACCTCTACCCTTAGGAAATGACACCCCATACAATTCTGGCAAGTCAGGTTAAAAAATAGATTTTCATAGCGAAATTAGTTTAGCCTATGGCAGATTCACTACGAAACTATTAGGCAATTTCGTAGCGAAAATTGTTTTTTTCCTGTGTAAAATGCTACGAAAATATGAAAAAGTGACAGATGTGCCCTTTTTATTTTGAATAAATAGGGAATGATAACTCACATGATATGGGACTAATTTGAATGAAATGGCATATATGAAGGTGATCATGAAACTTAGGATAGGCTTAAAAATGTAAAAAAAAAAAAATTCCTATACCATATTGAAATGGCTTAGGAGACCTTATCCATTTGGTGAGTGACCTATTGACCATATAAAGAAATGTTTCACAACCTAATGGGTGATAACAATGGCTCCACTTGGGATGGTGTGCCCCTGTGGTACACCAAAGAACCTGTAGTTCCAGTGCCATCCATCTTTTTGGAAATAAAACTCTAAAATTTTCCAAGTCTTCTTCAAACTCTTATGGCCTTCACCTCAATCTCAAGTTTGATGATCAACCTATCTTTATTAGAAGAAAATCATAATAAAATGGAATGTATATAATGGAGTGAAAATTTAGTAAAATTTTAAGAGGAATAGTGCTTTAGAAACCTACCATTGAAAGGCCCTCTAGCACAAGGTTGTCCATCCATATCCTAAAGTAGATAAGTGTTGTTGCCATGGAATGCAGCTACTATGAATGGTCCTTTCTAAATGTTTTCAAACTTTCCATGTTTCCCCTTCTCTTCAATTCTAGATTCCCTTTTCAACACCACATCTGGAATTTGGAAATTTTCTTATTTAACCTTCTTGTCAAATGTCTTATTTACTCTGTTTTGTGACTGTTGATGACTGTTGTATACCTTCTCCCTTTTTTCCTGCAGAGCTATAAGCTGGTTTATCCTCCTATGAATAGCATTAGGTTTCTCTTCTAATCCTTGCAACAATTTCATTACAGGCACTCCCATGGAAGTGGGAAAAATAACTTCAGCTCCATAAACTAACTTATAAGATGAAGTACCAATTGATATTTTTGTACATAATCTATCAGCCCATAGAGCATACCTCAGCTTCAAATGCCATGATCTTTTGTTTTGTTGCAGTACCTTCTTGATAATTCTCATAATGCTTTTATTAGAAGATTCAGAAAGACCATTACCCTGTGGGTAATAATAAATAGAGTGTCCAAGTGTTATGTGATACTGACGACAAAAGATAATCAACCTTTTGGATTTAAAATCTTGTGCATTGTCAGTAATAATATTCATAGGATAGCCAAACCTGGACAATATGTTATTCTCTAAGAACTAGATGATGACTTAATCATTTTCCTACCTTGTTGGGATTGCTTCAATATACTTAGTGAAATAATCTGCTGCTGTTAGGATCCAACGATGTTGTATTGAAGATGATGGGTGTATTTCACCAGTAAAATCTAACCCACATTGTTGGAAATGCACCTCAACATAAATTTCCATCAAAGGTAGAGGAATCAATTTTTTCTTACCATCAAAAATCTAACATTCATGGTAGGCAGCTATCTTCTTGTAAACATACTTGAACATGGTGGGCCAGTAGTATCCTTCTCTGAGAATTTTGTTTGCTATGGACTTCCAGTAGTGATGTCATCCACAATCTCCCTTATGAAATTCTTCAATCACCTTTTTATGCTTCCTTTTCCAGCAAACAATTCAAAATAATTCCACTAGTATCTTTCCAGTATAGATTCTTATATACAATGCAATATCTTAGAGATTTAAGCTTCTCAAACCTTTCTTTTCATTTAGTCAGCTTTACAGGAGCTCTATGATGATGTAAGAAAAAGGAAATGTTCCTATAACTTTAAGACAAAATAAAATTCTCTTTAATAGGAATCATCTCTTCATCTTCATCTGACAACTCTGAAATTTCTACAATAAAATTCATGTCAAGACATTCAAAATTAGACTGTGCCATCATCTTTGCTAGCCCCTGTCCTTTCACCCATTTTGTAGGTATGATTTCTATTTCATACTCCAGCAAATTAGCTCTCCACTTCCCTCTCTTGCCATCAGGATTAACTTGTGTCAAGATGTCCTTAATCACAGTGTTAGGCACAAATGCTATTACATGAGAATTAAGAATATAGATTCTGAAATATTTAATGGCTTTGATCAAAGCATATGCTTGTTTTTCTAAAATATTGTATTTCGGCTTTGAGTTAGCAAGGGTTCTGCTAAAGAAAGAAATGGGATGCTCTGTACCTTGTTGTCCTTTCTGTAATAAAACTCCAGCTATGGTATTTTCAGATGCAAATGTAAAAACCAGAAATTCTTTTGAAAATTTTGGACTAATCAATATTGGGGCCTGAGTAAGGGCTTTATTTATTTCTTCAAATGACTTCTTAGCTTCAACTGTCCATTTAATATCAACTCCTTTTTTCAACGTCTTGGTAATATCTTTGACAATCTTAGCAAAGTTCAGGATGAACCTTCTATAAAGTTTACTCTTCCAAGACAGGACTGAATTTCCTTCATGTTCCTTTGTAGGTCTATCTTCTGAATGGAATTGACTCTATTTGGATCAATCTTTATCCCATATTTTTATATAATATATCCAAGCAATGTTCCACAAGTAAGAGAAAAAATACTTTTAGTGGGATTTAGAGAAATAAAAAACCTTCTACACTTCAGCAAAACTTTCTCTAGATGCTTCAAATGGTCTTCCTCTCTTTTGGAAAATACAGTTATGTCATCTAGATAGACTACCACCAACTTATCCTTCTCCTCAGCAAAGGCAATTTCCATTGCTCTTCGGAAAGTCGCTCCTGCATTCATCAAACCCAAGGGCATCTTGGCATACATGAATGTCCCCCATGGTGTGGTAAAAGAAGTTTTCTCCTGGTCTTCTGGGTGTGCCAATATCTAATTGTATCTTGAAAACTCATCTCGCATAGACATCCTTTGAGAGCCAACAATATTCTGCAGAATTTGATCCATATTAGGAAGAGGGTAGGTGTCTTTCAAAGAACCCTTGTTCAAGTTTATGAAATCAATGTATATTATGATCTCTCTACTCTTTTTTCTGACTAGTACCAAGTTAGCAAGCCATTTTCAGAATCTGATATGAATAATAACTTTTGCATCAAAATTTTTCTTAATTTCCTTCTCAATCAGAGGCATGAGCAATGGATTAATCCTTCTCGATTTCTGTTTAAAAGGTTTCTCATTCTCTTTGATAGGAATAGTATGTTGAATAATAGTAGGATAATACTTTTTCAAATCAACATATCTCCATGCAAAAACATCAATAAACTTCTTCATCATCTCAATATATTTTTGTTTCATCTCCACAGAAAGAAACTCAGAAAGATTTATCATTTTAGGCATTGCTACTGTACCGAGATTACAAGTCTCTACATCTTCATAATCAACCTGCATTCTAGGATATTTGAACACATAATTTTGGTCAAAAAAGATTTTCAAGAGGAATAATACCCTTAGGTATACAATTATTTTTCAACTGCAAAACTTCAAAATTACCCTTAGTTTCAGCAAGCATGTTTTGCTAGTCTACTTGTGTTTTTTCAAACTCCTCCAATTCTATGAAATTTTTGACTTGTTGGTCATCTTCAAATGCTTTCCAATGGATGATTCTATCTAGGATGGCAGGCCTATGAAAAAATTAAATCTCATACTTCTTAGTGGAATGTGCATGGATGCAAAAAAAACTTGTAGAAATAGCTAGGGAATCAGCTACTGAGTTTTGATCCCTAGTTTTCACAATAAATGAAAATTCTTGAAATTTTTCCAAAATTTCGATAATCATATTTTTTTAAGCTCTCATCCTCACATCCTTGGTTTGATATATTCCTTCAACTTGTTTAATTACCAATTTAGAATCTCCATAGACTTAAATTTTTTGGCCACCTATTCTTTTCAAAATTTCCAAACCCAAAAACAGAGATTCATATTCAACCATATTATTTCTACAGTCAAAGTTCAGTTTGAAAAAATAGAACTTACTTTCATAATCAAGAGTAGTGATCCATATGCCTGCTTCAACCCCTTCTCTTCCAGCAGATCCATGAAAGTGAAAAATCCTCCAGATCTCTACTTTTTCTTCTATGATTTGCTGATTTTCAACTTGCTGATTTCCAACTTCTTGAATTTCTACTTTCCCTTCACTTTTTTCTTCGTCAGTTAACTCATTGAAAAGAATTGTTGACCCTAATTTAGTTTCAACAACATAAATGGGAAAATTCTGAGGTTTATCCTTGTTGCTTACCATATAAGCCATCCTAGTTTCCCTGTATAGTCTTCTTTTCTCACCAAAAACATGTATGGTGGCATATGTCAATTTCATCTGCCTGGTGCCTTTGGGTTTTGCTACCCAAGGTCTGGATAAGAGCATGCAAAACTTGGGTGGAATATCTGCCACCACAATTTCCATTACCACTTTCTTGGCAGACACTTGTTTAAGGCCAACAACAACATCTTTTATCAATCTTATGCATTGAACTCTTTTAGAATCAAAAGAAAACAAATCCTTGCATGGCCTAGTGATCTCCAAACCCAGCCTCTCCATAATCACCTTAGGCATAGGTTATGAGAAGCCCCCGAATCCAACATGGTAGTGTGTAAGGTCATGTCATAGATACTAAGGCTAACATAGAAAGGAGGTACTTCTTCATTCCTCTCATCTTCCAATCTTGGTCCCAAGTAAATGGTAGGATGATCTTGTTGTACATTAAGGATATCTAAAGCTCCTGGTTGAGAATTCAACATTTTTACAATTTTACTTATGTATTCATTCACCTTGAGAATTTCTCCAAAAGGGACTGCAATCTTGATTTTAGAAATCTCATTCTCCAAACTGAAAATAGAAGTAATATTTTCACACTCTTTGGTAGGGGGAGGAAATGGTGGGTCCTTGTTAGACTCCATTACTTTAGGAGCATCCTTCTTTGGCTGTGTTTTATTTGCAGTGATGGGAAAATTTCTATTTCTAAGATTGTATTGCTTCTGCATCTCAAAAATTGTATGTTGATAACCCTTAAGATAATCAGATGGTCCCTCACCATTATTTACATCATGATCATACTCATCACACTCTTCTTTAGTTAAAAACACTCTAGACATGTTTTTATCTAGGCAGTGGATAGATTCTTCTTGAATCTCAGGATAAGTTTCTTCTTCATCAATCAAATTCTACTGAAAAGGAGGCCTTACTTGTGGGTCAAGCTGATTTCTATTTTCCTTTTGTCTTTGTTGATTCTGAGGCCTTCTAAACTATGGATTTCTAAATTGTGGCTCATGTTGTGTAGGAGGTGCAGAATCATTTCCAAATGAAATCCTATCCATGAGTTTTTCCATATTTTTCATCAAAGAATTAAACTTATCATCTGAGGTGGAAGGATTTTCTTCTTCTTTTAGTTTTGTTTTACCCATATTAGACTTCTTAGTTGCTATCATATTTACTTCTACTTTCACAGCATCATTTTTCATTTCATCTAGTGAAGGAGATTCTCTTTCTCTAAGCAGGATAGAGAAGTCATAATCAAATTTCTTAGCATAACGCAATTGAGTAGCTCCTAGTGGAGTTTTAAGATGAGCAGGTATAGAATCATAAAATTTGTTAAATCTCTTGGAGAAATTTTGAACAGTTTCATCTACAACTCTTTTCAGACTATTCTACTTAGTAAGGGCCTATACAAGGTTTGTTCTATTCCCCCATTTTCTCAAGAAACTCTCCTCAAAATGGTTCCAATTATGCAAGCTTCCTGGAGCTAAGGCTTTAAACTATTTTTTGACCTCACCAGTAAAAATTTGAGCAAATAGTCTCATTTTGACATCTTCATGGTCTACCTCGTCTTTGTCTACGAAATCATTGAATTGGTCTACATGATCCTCAGTTGTAATTTCTTCATCACTCCCCCAGGTTTTAATTCTAGCTGAGTATTTACTTGGGAGGGCATTAATAACAGCTGGGAGAACAAGTGGAGCATATCCTAGCAAGTCCAGTAGGAGGTGGAGGTCAAACATTTCCAGCCATGATAATAGGGACTATAGTATTTCTAGGAACAACAGTAGAAGATGAGTTGTTAGGAGATGGTGTAGTTGGTCTTTGTAGTCCAGATACAAATGAGCTCTAGTGAGGTAAACGAATACCATATTTTCTTTTAAGTAAGAATTCAAATGGGTATAATTCCTTTAAATTATCAAAATATTCCCTCTCTAATAGTAACTCTAATGTAACTACCTCTCAGAATTATTCTCTTTCTTTTTTTGTCACTAGGGTTGAGGTATCAATACCTCATCTTTGTTGGTCTATAACAATCCCATTAAATTAATTTTCACTTTCAGACCTAAACAAAACTTCCTGAATATTATCATCAAATTTTTTACCTTCACAAATTCTTACAATTTCAGAGGACAAAGCTCTTGAGTTTGATGGAATACCTAATTTTCAAGAGCTGCTCTCAATGCTTCTAGAAATTGTGTTTGGATTATCCACAATGGTAGGTGGGTTAGGATTTGGATTGGTTCCTTCTATATCTCCTTCTCGAAACTGCCTTTAAACATGACAATTTTTAATGGAGTCACCAAGGTAGTTGCAACCTCGAAGAAATTCTGAGCTTTAGCTACCTCCAAGAGTTCAGCTTCACTGTTTGCACAAAAAAATCGGGAAATATGTCTTCAAAATCCTGGAAGACGCACCAAAATGTTATCACCAAATTGATTTAGCTATATCTTCAAATTTTACTCTGACACCTATCATAACTGAAACTACTAACTTGAAACATAAAAATAACAGCTATTCTTTAAAGAAAACAAATTCCTAATAGGACTCAATCTCCTATTTATTACATTCGGTTCTCCTATCAATGAAATAGTTACATAATTAATTTCACATGCTCGGGGTACAAATAACCATCACTTTACATATTTAAATCACCCCTAGATCTGTGGAACACAAACTTGATTTTTAGGAGTGGATAACGCTTCACTTTAATCCCTATTTTTCCTGATGGGTTGGTTTTTTGACACTACATTTAAGCAATGATTCTCTGCTAATATGCCCCACTAGCATGCTGGAGGTCTCTAGCTGGAAAATGTGCTATTGAGATGCTCAAAATTCTTCAAAAATCTCCTCGCTGCGAAACAGGGAAGTTTAGGCAGTTTCGTAGCGAGTTTTAGTAGCATATGAAAACTTGCTTTTCCATCTATCTCTTTGACTCCTTCGATGTTCCAACACATTTACTATGCCAAGAAACCTTGAAAAATTTGAATCTCCCTTCATAATACTTGAAAAAGCTTAGTTGTAAGGAAAAAATGCACCTACAGGAATTTTCGTAGCATTTTTCTGGCCTCAAGCCTGAGGTACGCTATGAAACTGTCCAAAAAACCTAAATTTGCAGAGTTCAAGATTGGCTTCAAGAATTGCTCCCTGGCTCCAAAATTTGGTTTATCTGCATGTTATGAACCTTATAAAACATAACCCAACTCAATTTTTTACTCCTGTGGTGTTTCACCTTCATTTATGATCAATTAGGTGATGGGTTCCTCTACCACTTTCATCTTCAACCCTTTCTTTTCTAACTCCACTTGAATTAAAACCAGTTGCTCCTGAAGATCTTCCACTTTGTATTTTAGTTCTCTGTTTTTGGATTGTAAGTGCAATTTCATCGTCATAACATGTTTAACCTCCCCTCTTAATGGCTGAGTCCATTTGAAAAACTTTTTTGTATTTTCCAATGTTTTTGAAACACTTGTGACTTGATCTTCCCATATTTTCCTCATCTTTGCAATCCTTCATTGTGAATTTGATACCTTTAAACCATTGACACCTCCTCTAGGGATTCCTGTAGCTGATGAGATTCTCTCTTGTGTCACTGTAAGGTTCAAAATTCAAACCTTTGAAGTTGTTCCTGTAAATCTGGTGGAAAAACCCTTTGAAACCTATAAATGAAAGCCCTGCAACCTTTGACAAAATTGCAAGAAGCCAGTCTTCTGAAAACCTCCATGGAAGTAGGGTCTTCATTGAGTAAATTCATATCCATGGGCTCATACCTGTGAAAATGGCCACCCTTATTTGTTTCCCTTCTTGCAGCCATGGATGCTTTATAGTCTTCACTGCCTTGCTTTTTGATGACACCTATAGAATTTGAACTTTCCAGCCACCTACTTAGCTCGATGAAGCAGCTCTCCATAAATCGACTCACATGCAAGGATAAATCACAATATGACAAAATGCTAATTGAGGCAAGATTTAATGATTTAACTGATAGCTCAAGATTTAATCATGACATATACAAGCCAAAAAAAGGTTATGATGACATAAAACATAGGTATGTACATTTTACTTTACCATAACAACTTTGAATGACCTCTACCCTTACTGCTCTAATTAGTAAATGACACCTCATACAATTCTGACAAGTCAGGTTAAAAACATATTTTCGTAGTGAAATTAGTTTATCCTCTGACAGATTTTCTATTAAACTATTAGGTAATTTCATACCGAAAACAATTGTTTTCCTGTGTAAAACACTACGAAAATTTGAAAAAGTGACAGATGTGCCCTTTTGATTTTGAATGCATGGGGAATGATAATTGACATGATATGGGACTGATTTGACTGAAATGGCATATATGAAGGTGATCATGAAACTTATGATAGGCTTAAAAATGTAAAAATAAATTTCCTATACCACATTGAAATGGCTTAGGAGACCTTCTCCATTTGGTGAGTGAACTATATGACCCTATCAAGAAATGTTTCACAGCTTAATGGGTGATAAAAAAATGGATGAGATAATGAACAAGTGTGCATCCTTGATAAGCCTTTCAACTACCACCATGATGACACTCTTTCCTTCGGACTTAGGTAAAGCTGTGATAAAATTCATTGAAATATCCTCCCAAGGTTGACTTTGAAAGGATAAAGGTTGTAGAAGACTTGGGGTCTTAATTGTATCAACTTTATTTTTCCGGAAAACCAAACATTCCTCCACAAACTTTTGAATATCAGATTTAAGGCCATCCCAAGAAAACTCTTTCTTCACCCTGTGGTAAGTTTTTAAAAATCATGAGTGTCCTCCTAAAGGATAAGTGTGGAATTCCAAAAGAATATTTTGTTTTAGTTGGAAATTCTTACAAATATATAAGTGATCTTTGTACCATAAGGAATCATTTTTCCAACTAAACGTATCAGATGTACTAGGATCTTGCTGCAACTTTTGAATGAGTTTCCACACTTCTTCGTCCTTCTTCCATGCATCCCTTTCTTCGATTACCCTATCTGGGTGGATAATAGAAATGGCACAAAGTAATGCTTCCACATCTTCATCCTTCCTTGAGAGTGCATCTGCAACAACATTTAGCTTTCCTTTTTTGTAGATGATTTCAAAATCATAACCCAACATCTTTGTGACCCATTTTTGCTGCTCTTTTTAAGATAGTCTTTGCTCCAAAAAGTGTTTAAGACTATCATGATTAGTTTTTACCTTGAAGTGTCTTCCCATTAGGTAAGTTCGTCATTTCTTTATTACGTGTAGTATTGCCAACATTTCCTTATCTTAAATAACTTTCTGTAAATACTTTCCTTTGATTGGAAGACTTTCAAAAGAAATGGCTCTTCCATCTTGCATTAAAATAGCACCAATTCCATTTCCTGAGGCATCACCTTCCACAAAAAATGTTTTTGTGAAGTCTGGCATAGCTAAGACCAGTGCTAGGCACACTGCCTCTTTACGATGTTCAAAGGTTTTAGTTGCTTTAGGAGTCCATGAAAATGCATATTTCTTCAATAATGTTGTTAGAGGAGATTCTATTCTCCCATAATTCTTAACAAACTTGCGATAATACCCTGTTAACCAGAGAAATCCTCACAACTAATTTATGGTTGTGGGAAATTTCCATTCCCTAATGACTTTAATTTTGTTAGGGTCTACCTTAACACCCTCGTGAGATAAAATATGACCCAGATATTCCACCTCTTATACACCAAAGAAACATTTGGATGTTTTTGCATATAATTGTTTCTCCAATAGTTTAAGCACCCTGTCAACATGTTGAATATGATCCTTCCAAGACCTGTTGTAGATTAGCATATAATCAAAAAAATACTCGCACAAATTTTCTAAAGAAGGGTTTGAAAATGGAATTCATCAACCCTTGAAATGTAGAAGGTGCATTGGTAAGGCCAAAAGGCATAACCAAGAATTCATAATGACCCTCATGAGTTCGAAATGTTATTTTCAAAATATCTTCAGTATTCATTCTAATTTCATGATATCCTGAATGAAGATCCAACTTGGTAAAATAAATTGCTCCATGTAATTCATCCAATAAATCATCAATCACAGGAATGGGAAATTTATCTTTAATAGTGAGCTTATTGAGCTCCCTATAATCTGGACACATGTGCCATGATCCATCCTTCTTGTGCACCAATACTACTAGAGCGGAGAAAGAACTTTGACTAGGTTGAATTATACCAGCCTCTAACATTTCTGCAATCATACGTTTAATTTATCTCTTTTGGGCATAAGGATATTTGTAACACCTGATGTTTGGAGTAACACTTCCTGGAATCAAATGAATATCTTGATCATGATCACAAATAGCTAGGAGTCCTTTGGGAGTTTCAAACACCTTGGAATGATTCTCTAAGACTTTCTGGAGATCTCGAGAAATATATGATTTTGATGTTGAAACTTCTAGTGAGCATAATTGTGAAATTACTCCTCGTTTCTCTTTCTTCAAAATATTTGACATCACATTAGAGGTTATTCTCTTTCCCATCTTCCCTGCGATACCCCGTAATTTGACTTTCTTTCCTTCTAAAACAAAATTCAAGAAAATTTCTTGAAAATTAGAAACTATCGTCCCCAAAGATTGTAACCATTATAGTCCTAGTACAACATCAACACCTCCCATTAGAATGGAAAGCATTGGAATATTCAGTACATATTCCCCCATGGTCAGCTTGATATTATGGCATTTTCCAGAGCAATTTATACTTCCTCCATTTGCAACCATCAGTTGAAATTCTGGTGCTGGGTATAGGAAACAATTCAAATCCTTAGCCACTTTACAATGAATAAAATTATGGGTATTACCTGAATAAATCAACACTATTACCTTTTTCTTCTTGATATTTCCTTCTATATTGAGATTTTGAGGAGTGGTAATTCCAGCCAATGCATTACATGATATGGTCAGACTCATTTCTTCTTCTTCTAGGGTTGGTTCCTAGTGTATATCCTCTTCTTTTGAAGTTTCTTGTTCATTTTCTTCCTCCTCTTCACAATATATGTAAACTAATTTATTCTTAGCACACTCATGACCTTTAGTATATTTGCTATCACAACTGTAGCAAACCCCTTTTGTTGTGGTGTCAACCTTGTAGGTTGTGGAAGTCTAGGAGTAGCAATACTTCCATCTTTATGGATGTGAGTGGTAGGCTTCCTTGTTGCCATAATTTTACATTCAATTTTTCTTCCCAACCTAAATGCCTTCTCCAATGAATCAAGTTCTAAAAAATGAACTTCATGTTGGATGTTATCCTTCAAAGTCCCTATGAAGACATCAATCCTGTGTTCCTATGGAATATCAGTTACTCTTATATTAAATTTTTGGAAGTCCTCAATGTGCTCCACCACTAAACCATTTTGTTTGATATTTATCAATTGGCTAAAGAAGGTGTTACTCTTTGTATCGTCATAATGTGTTATCATTTCCTCCATAAAAATTGAGCAAAGGAGAGAAAATCCATTGATATTATACAAATGTATTTTGTTCTAAATGTAAGGTTGCAATGCGTACCTTTTGTGTGTTTTTCACATTATTCAAATCAAAGTATTGCTCCATATGTAGTGTCCATGCTACGGGATGCTTGCCATAAAAATTACTCATATCCATCTTTGGAATATGGTGGCTCCTCCATCCGAAATTATATTTTATGAAATCACGATTAAAATTTATTTTGTTCTTATCATGAGTTTCATCTACTATCTTTTCACCATTAGGAAACATTTCTTGTATCAAAATTTTCAACCTTTCCATGTCTGCTTTTAGATCATCCTTCATGTTTTCCATCTTGTCTTTCATTTTTTATTCCATGCCATCCATCTTAGCTTCCATGCCTTTCTTTAAAACTTCCATTTCATTTTTTGTTTCTCTTTGTGAGAGTGAAATTTGGTGCACTTTCTCTTGTAATTTTGATATGTCAGGGTGCACTTCTTCGTCTTTATGAGCCATAGTAGAGCCTTCTAAACGCTTAATAGGTGTTGAATTTTTTTTAGGGGGAACTTTAGAACCCAATACTGATATGTATTCTAAAATATGCCCTTGGAATAAATTCAAACTATTTTTTGACACAAGACTTATGCAATTCGAAAAAAAAAATACACACCTTTTTCTTTCTTTTGAGGGACTCCATATTGAAACTGAATTATCCCTGTGATTTTGAATCTTCAATATCTGAAATTTGGCCTTGTAGTATCCCTCTGAAACTTCTTTCAAATTCCATAGGTCTCACCTGATTTTGATTCTTCAAGGAAAAGTTATGCCCAATATCCCACAATGACCTAATTATATATTGGTTCAATAAAGAAAACTTGTACGATGTGCCACGTGTCATTGTTTCTTCCTTTGGCTCTAAAATTGATACATAGGAAATTACAGTTCATGTACTTGCGACCACTTTTTATAAAATTCCAATCCGATGCTTAGAGAGAGAGAGATTTATGACTATTTTCCCACGGTCATCTCTTTGATATGAAATTCAGGAGCCAAAAAAAAACCCTAACTTCCATAGATCATATCTCTGAAAATGTTGTGAACCAAGATCTGATATTTTTACAGGATGTTCCTCCATATTTTACCTTCGTGTGATAAATATTTCAACTTCTAAACCTTTATATAAAAAAGGTGATAGCGAAAATTCGACAATCACCTGTTTTATATGAAATTTAGGAGCCTGAAAAAGCCCTAACTTCCATAGATCATATTTCTGTAAATATTACGAACCAAGATCTGAAATTTCTATACGAAGTTCCTCAAGATTTCATCTTTGTGTGCTAAAAATTTTAGCTCCTGAATCTTCATAGAAAACAAGTTATAGTGAAAATTCCATGATGACCTGTTTGGAGCAGTGAAACCCTATAATCCAAATTTCTAATACCAAATTTTATGAAATCAGCTCCAAAAATAGAAGAAAAGAGAGATAAATGCCTTAGAAATTAGCCGCTTTGAGGGGGAAACCTCCAATATGTTACATAAATGAATAATTGTTGGATGATACAAATGAAAAAACCTCGTTCTATATATAGGAGTCCATGGGGCCACAATATAATCCTAGCTGACCTAACAATCATAATGTAAGGGCACAATAATAACAATATTGGGGTTATAGGGGTACAACAATAACAATAATGGAGTTACACTAATAACAATAAGGGACTATACCAGTAATATAGGGACCTAACACTATCACTTGAATTGATTACAATGAACCCCATCACTTGAATTGATTATAATGAACCCATCACTTGAATTTATCACAATGAACCCATCATGGGGTATTTATACTTTTTAACTCACAACTCAATTGATGCTAACTTCAGCATGCAAACACATACTAAATTTAACCTTTCCAAAAATAATATTGAACTCAACTCACACACATTTCACTCAAAATTAACTCATACTCTAAATCTAGACCGCTCTACATGTAGGAGTGATTAGCTATTTTTATGAATTGCAACTGTATTGAGTATTTACTAAAAACATAAAATTGACATAGTTTTCGTTATATTAAGGTCCAAAAGGTTAAAATATGTGACAAGAGACCAATGGAATACACAACAAAGGTATGTGTGCCAGATTGTATAGATGACATGGGATGAAATTGGATCTCTCTATATGGATTATAATAATATTATAAGATCTTGTTGATCTGAGTTGTCTTCTCGGTCCCAATCTCAAAGCATGTTTTATGTACATTTCATTGTACATTTGAGTTGAGTACTTTTCAAATTATGAAAATAAGTTAGTTTTGTATGTTAATATATGTAAAAGTATTAAACATATTAAAATGTATGTTAAAAACATACTTATGAGCTACTCTAAGTGTAAATCGGGGTTTTTACGATACTATGGCCCAATATCTTGGCTCGTGAATACCACATGTCCAAAAACCATCTCTCTTTTCACAATCAAAATATTTTATAAATATTCATTTGAATTTAGTTTTTTACATTTTCTTAATTAAATCTAAAAGAAAAGATATTATAATTACTTTTGAAACATATATAAATCTCTATCACATTGAAAAATAAAAATATAAATAACAAGATCCATTTTACCATATAAATTAAAATAATAATTTTCTAACCATATTTAAATTTGATTAATAAGCACATAAAAACCTAATGCTTAAAATATGGCAATATTTTGAATCATAGATATTCACCTCCACTTTATCATAGATATTATTAACCTATCAATAGGCTTTGTTATGATACCATGGGCAGTATCATGCCTCACCAATACCACATACTCAAAAATCATCTCTCATTTCACTATATATATATCATTTAATTTTATTATATTTTTGTGCTCAACAACACTCTCTAGCGTAGTATTGAAGAGATGTTATAATATCTTATATGTTATTTTATTTAAAATAATAATTAAACCATCTAAGATCTATCTTAATTCCAAATATATCAAGCTCTTAGAGGGATCAAATATCTAGAGGTGCAACCTTTCCTCAAGTTTTGCACTAAAAAAAGAGGCTGGCACATCGAGAGATTCAATCCCTCTCAGAGCTTGATATATCTGAAATCAAGATGGATGAAGGATGAATATAGAATCTAAATAGTTTTGTTGCTATTTTGTTGCTATTGTTTCTTATGTCCAAAATATCAAAATATGTGACAATAGACAAATGGAATACATAGCTAAGGTCCATGTGCCAAATTATACAATTGAGATGGGATGAATATGGATCCCTCTATATGGATTGTAGTAATATTATGAGATATTGTTGAATTGGGTTTGTTTATGGGTCCCAATATAGGATCATGCTTGATGTACATTTCATTTTACTTTTGAGTTGAGTATTTTTCAAACTATGAAAATGAAATTTCATTAAACGTTTGAGTTGAGAATTTTTCAAATTATGAAAATGAAGATAGTTTTGTAAGTATATGTAAAACTATTAAAAATTATTTAAATGTATGTTTAAAAAAAAATTGACTATAATGTATTGAAAATTTTGTGCCTTGTCACAACCAAGGACATGGGGAGACATCTTCATATTTCAGAGTGACTAATGCTTAGTAATTCAACATTACATGATAAACATCACTAGAAAATATATATTTTCGAGGGGCTAAGGACAATGAAACATACAACAAACATCTTTAGATAACAAACACCTATACACACCCTCTTCAAAATGCACTTGAAGAACATACTCCATACAAATATTAAAAAGGTAACATAAAGGACCTATTATAAACGTGTAATACATTCGTTTAAATCAACTTCCATTCTTCCCTCCACTGAAAAGTCATAGTGCGTGCTTGGTTGAGCCTCCAATACAAATTTCGTGTCTAGAATCAAGGTTCAAATAGAAAATATCTCATCCATTACCCTCAAAAATTGAGTTTGAAGGTCCATTAATTTATTAGAGATTTCAATTTAAGAATGGGACAAATGGAGAACATCTACATACAAGTGGTAATCAACATATTGCAGAACCTCATGGGACTGATTATAATGAGAACATATGTTTTCATCTGATGAAGAACTAAAACCCAAATTAGTATCCATGGAGTCACAGATACTACCTTATGAGACCTCCACAAAGCCGCCAATGAGACTATCCTTCGACATTGCATTTTGAATTTCTTTATCCAGACACCATAAGGCATGAAAGAGACACTAAAGATGAATACTCCCCAGCCCAACATACAAGGCTTTACCAATTAGTGACACAACCCACCATACATCAAATTTGCATAGGCCAGAATGACAGTATAAGAGCACAAACTTCTTGAGATCCCATACAACCAAGAGGAAGAACAGAGGAAGAGCCCATCGAGCCTCCATGACATAATTGTATTGCCATTGACATAGATTACACTGACACCCACACATGAATTCCAAGCCCCAAAGTCTACACCATCCTGCAATTAGCCCATATTCTTTGGAGCTATTCCAATGAATTTGATACTGAGACACATGTAGAAAATTTTTACCCAACCCAGAAAAACTAACAACATCCAAAACAGTAGGCCTAACACCCTTCCATAATAAAAATCATGTTTTACTTAGAAAAACATCAAGACAACACTGGTTTTCCATCCTATGATGCTTGAGCTTTCATCAGACACTCAACGAGACGATTTCCTTATCCAGACCCTGCACGAGAAGGTTGATACTGAAGAAGTCACTCATCATGAGAGCAACTGTAAAGTATAATTTATGGAGAGTTTCCCTCCTAAAGTCATCATGATGTGATATTTCTCATACGTATGTACTCATACCTGCATTAGATTTCCTAAAGGAGAAAACCACAAATTCCACGATGAACTAGTGTGATGCAGACTGCCAAACCAAAGATTTGGAGTTTAATTCATATGAGAACGACAACAAAAAGTGTACATGGCAATTGATATGGTACACTTCCACACTTAAAACCACAAGCCTGGTTCCCTTACTCCCAACAACCATTAATTCAGTGTTCACCCTTAATTACCCTACTTTCAAGCCCCAAGGTGGTTGATAATTGCGTAGGCATTATCCAAGTAAAATTCCCAATCATGTATGCATCAGTAATTATGATAAGGCTCATATTAATCATACTTTCACCCTAATAAAATGATACATTTAAGTGTATCATTGTTAATGACCAAGTTATATTCAACCAGGTTACAAGCAAAGTTAGCCATCTTATCCGCCTTCAAGTTATTAGTCCTAAGAATATGGAAGAAAGCCACAGATCATAATCCAGCTTTGGAGCCTTGGATCTATGCCAAAATTCTAGCGAGAATATTTTATTTCATACATGATTCATTATCTAAAATTGAATCATGATCTAAGAGTCCCCTAATATAACAATATCGTCCACTCTAATGTTCCTAGAAAAAAACAACCCTTGAGAAATTTGTACATTTCAGACTAGTTGTTTGAATGAGAGTCAAGACCCCAAGTGAAATTAACTATGGTTATTCCCTCAGAAATAAAATGTATGTTAAAAACATATTTATGAGTTAAATTATGTTTTTAATTAATGTCTAATAATTTATATTCAAAATGGGATTTTTAAAATTTTATTTTAATTTTAGGTTCGCATCTATAAAAATGAATATAGAATTTTATGGATAAATTTTTTATCATAAATTTTTGGGGTCGTAAAAAAAATTGATACAGCTAGGATTGATTCTCCTGCTTCAATCTCCTTTGGTGGAAAAAATATTTAATGTCCTAGGAAATATGTTGAATCCTCCAGGGTCCCAAAAAAATGTTGTTGTTGCACATACACACAACTTCCTTGTTCCAACTCTAGTTTTAGTATGTATAGATTCCACACATAATTCTACAATATGTCACTTATGCTATTAGGGAAATCTTTCACTTTCAACTGCTTTCCATTATAGATGTTGTCCTCCTCTGTTTGTACAATCCCAGGGGTAGTTTTTTCATCGACATCCTAATTTCACTAACGTCATGTTTCATCTTGGTCCTATTACCATATTCTTTTAACTCAAATTTCACATTTTGAATGTTAATCATCTGATTCATCAACTTCTCCTCCAAGTATTTTAGCTCCATCAACAACTTTAGAATATCTTCATTGCCATTTATTAGAAACTCATTTAAATACTGCTTTTCATGTTCATCAACTTCCTCCTGAAGAATTTTCCAATCCAATTGAATATTTTTCAGCTCAAAAACAAGATCTTCACTTGTACACTTGTCTATATTGTTGTCCATCATAATATCTTCATGTATTACATGAGAGAAATTTGTCACTCATGTTCTTTTCTTCTAAAAAAAATTCTTAGCTTCCATTGAGGAATTCCCTTCATCACCAAACTCAACCATTGGCAACTCAATACATGCATTCACACACCAATTTTTAAATTTAAAAGAACAACACTTCTCAAAATATTCAGTTACTTCCATCGACACATCTCCCTTATGTGCTAAGGTCTTATGTTGGTGTTCCTTATGATTATGGTTTATCCTTCCTCATTTCAGTAGAAAAATAATTTTGTCCCTTTTGAGTGATTTGAAAAGCTAAGCCTTCATCCACATTCTCTATGGAAACTTTACATGGTTCTCCATTTTATACAAAAATAATTACTACTTCATATGCTCCTCCTTTCACCTGCTAGTTCTCTGTCATTTCCTTGTATTGTCTCCTCATTTTGTGTGACAACATATGATGGCTACCCCTGTTTCTAACTAGCACATAAAAATAAATGATTAGTTTTAAAAGAGTAAGGCTCTTGTGCCTCCATTGGTGTTTCTATCATATGTTGCAAATTTAGAATTATCGTATAGTCGATGGGACCTTTATTTGGTCCCATATCCTCAACCTCGCTATCATCTCCACTCATTTTCATGGTATCTTTTAAGGATTTTTCTTCCAACGCAATATCATGGTTCCCATCTGCCACCAAGGCTATCACTAGAAAATTATTGCAACATTATTTCTTTGTGTATTCTTGGCTTTGAGAATTATTCCTAGTGCCTTCTTCTCTCAATTGGAAATTTTTTCCATACCCTTGGTCTGAATTTACATAGAGTTCACCCACCTTAAAAAAATTCCAACTAGCCACCTCTGGTATTTTTGCTACCACTCCCCCCATGATACCTTATCCACACCCACTGAGACATTTTATTTGTGTCTCATCAAACTCCTCTTTTTGCAACTCCCTTTGCTACTTTGGACTTTTCACATTGTCCATGAGAATTTATGACAGACTCTCATTATCCTCTTCTCTAGGGATGTCACTTCTCACTGGTTCACAAGTGTGAACTGCTCCAGCCTTAATATTGACTTATTTGAACTCTTCCTCTCTTATTGAAGTATTCAAAAAGTTCTTCAACTCCTTCCCTAGCCTTTAGGGACCTTATTCATAAACATTTTTTTCTAACAAGAAACTTGAACCTCTTCCTTAGGTCCAATCTTTGTCTCTAAGCTTCTTGTTCCATTATCATCTCCACAAATTTAAGCCTCTCTTTCAACTCATCTATATCTTTATCAATTTCCTATTGGATTAATTTCTTCTGCATGCCATTCCTCTTGGCATCCTTTTCTCCTCTGTTGTGGCTTTTTTTAAACCCTTATTATGGCCATAAATAGTCATTCCTTATCTTCCGTTCTTGTGATATTTCACCTACCCATTGTGAGCTATGGTAAATACCCTATTACAAGTCTTATCTATGGATTATTACCTAAACACCTCACCTCCACCTGGTTATTGGTATCCCTTAGTTCCCTCCTTTGGAACCTCTTCAACACCTCTTTCTCCTCTCTAGCTTCTACTACACCTTGCTCATGTCTAGAAAACG
The DNA here is from genome assembly GCA_034641835.2 of Pinus albicaulis. Classification (NCBI taxonomy): domain Eukaryota; kingdom Viridiplantae; phylum Streptophyta; class Pinopsida; order Pinales; family Pinaceae; genus Pinus; species Pinus albicaulis. Next base: position 818,226,453 of record CM076577.1, read on the forward strand.
CCTCTAGTTTTTTTCTCTTGAGGACCTCCTTTATCCCCTTCACTCTCTAACTCCAAATGGGTATTATTATTCACCAGCCTCTCTTGATGCAATGGTTATTTTCCACTTCTACTAGGAAATTTGAAAATTATTTATAGCTATTTGTTGGTTGTAGTTACATTATCTCTATTTGTTGCTTCCTGTAATTATCAAATTTCTAAAGTTTAAATAAAATAACAGACCAGTTACATGTCAAGGTTTCTTCCCAATATATCTTCTAGATATTAACTTGGCTGGGAGATTTATTTTATCCTTCCATCTATACTCCTTTTTGTAATTTATTCCTCTGTGTCACTTCCTCTTCTGAGAGGTTATCTTAATGTCTTCTATTAGATTCATTGCTTTTTAAAATCTAGTACTTTGTTAATCCTCTTGGGAAACTTCCTTTTCCTATATCTTGCCTTCCATGTCCTATCTTTTCAGCATTAAACTATCATTATATATTAAATCAAACAAATAATTTATTACCTCTTTGGTCTGACGCATTCTCCTACTCGCTAAAATATTTAATTCATTGATACCATCATGATAGAAGGCCCCTTCGGTGGCCTGCCTAATTTTCCTAGAATATTTTTCTCTAAAAAATTCGATTTGCAACTCCACCTATTCACACTTATGTGAGAGGAATTTTCCATTTGATTTTTCTTGTGAGCTTCTCTCTATGGTTTTTGCGGGCTTCTACCCTCTACAATTCTTTCTCTTTATATTTTGTGACATGATTTCCATTTAGTTAGGATCCTCATCTCTGCTAGCTCTTCTTGCGAATAAAAATTACTCCCTTATAAAATCCAATGAAAATTCATCTATGTAAACCTCGCGGGTCCTTTGTAACTCTATAACTATGGTGAAAACTCCCTTTTTATAGCTGAGAGCCATTTTTGAACCTTAATACAAAGCCCAAATTTCAAATGTAGATATCATAGGCCCTGTAGAGCAGTTGGTCCCCCTTCTTTCACTCTTTTGCGAATAAATACTCGGCCCGTAGGCTTGATTACATGGACCCCATTGAGGTTGGTATCAGGACCTCCAATAATCCTACCAGAATATGTCAACATACCTGATTCCACCAATTAAGTTTTAAGTATAACTCATGAATATGATCTGTGGTGGGGAGTCAGGTTTTTTTCTCTCCTGCCTTCCACCCTGTACTTGACTTCTTTAATGTCAAATGGGTTGAAGGACCCACTAGTGTAGGTATTAGAGTTTTCTCACCATCTAAATAATATTATTTTTCTCAACATTCAAAGATATAATTATACTTGGGAATTTCTTGTTGTCCATGTGGTTGGATGCACTCCACAATGATTTCCTTAGTGCAGATTCTCACAACTGAATTAAAGTACAAAGAAAAACTGAAAATGTGAATTTGACATGCATACACTTGCTCATTTGATAACATTGACTGCATGCTTCATGGACTTGTGCACAATAAGAATTGAGTTTCTCTCGCTCAACAAAATCTTTAAGATTTAATTATTCCCTTTTATTCACAACCTATGATCTAGTAGAGACTCTCTAATAAATAATATCAGTTCAACGAGAAGTAAATTATAAAATTAATTACACTCATACACTCAACGCATGATGAAAAGGCATTGATCTACTAATGGCATATTTCTTATATTTACAATCGCTTCTAGCATAGGCTTAATCCCCTATAAATGCAACCATCCTCTCTAGGTGATTATCCTCTCCCTGTAACAGAGGCACCCTTTATTTTTTATAGTATATCTCTTATATTCGAAGAAAATACATTTGAAAAGGAATGTGGACACACAAAATCACATTAATTTTATTAAACAAAATGAAATTTTTACATAGGAAGTGCCAAGGTTTGCTTCTCAAACTCTTATTCTTCCTCATATACTCTCTCATACAAACTCATTTACATCATTTTTATGGTCCAAAATGACCTCATAAGCATATAGGGGCGACCGCCTGGTCGGGAAATTAAAATAAATAATTTTATGTTTGGAATGGTTGTTTGGAATGGTTCAATTGGGTCTAGTTACCCTCTCTCTTTTTCAATTGGCTTATAATATGTCTATTACTTGCCAATAAAAAAGAGACCTCAAATCTACCCTCTTACAGAAGTCGTGCAATAAAGTGATCCTTAAGCTAAATTAATGGCTCAGCCAGGCCACTCCAAAGTCTTCCCCTATGTAAGAGGACTTCTAAAAAGAAATATTTAAAACTAAAGGAAAATCTACTCTAACAAGAGATAAATCATGAATCTATATCAATTGAAAAACATATTAGTCCTCCTCTCAACCAAGATAAATGTTAAAGGGGATTTGAACCATCTTTGAATTTGGAATAAAAATGAAGTCAATAAGTCTAGGAAATAGTTCCAAGTCTTATTACTAGTTCAATAAAGTATACGTATTATCTATCTCAGGAATAGTCATCCAATCTCTACTGCAGATACATCCAAATTTAAATATAATGAATTCAAACTAAAAAATATATGATTGTATTAAGGAAATAGTTCTCATAAGATAATCATTATTAAAAACAAGATAAACATGACATGAATTTTCTAAATAGCTAATAAGTGTGTCAAGTTTATCTATTCAAATTCATAATTAATCTTGGTAGCAATTAGATCCATCATTAAAAGATAGCTTTCAAATGATTTAAACAAGCATATATTAAATGAATTTAAAATAGTGCAAAACTTCAAAAAATATTCTTATCTAGATGAATAATTGCATCAAATTTTATTAAATGAAAGCCATTGATCAGCCCCCATCTCTAACAATACTGTACAAGAATTAAATATATGATCAAAGCCTTTGAATACATGAAATTCTCAGAAAATTTTATGATAGCATAAAAATTTTAGAGCATAAATACATCGCTTTTAATATCCATCGATCTAGTCCAAACTAACTAATTATCTACAAACTTATGCTCTCTACAGTACTGTAAAAAACATTCTCTTTGCAGAGATTTTCCTCCCCAATTTTCAGATTTTTAACCCCTTTGACAATTCTACAAAAGCCATATTTATAAAATTAAAATTAAAATGAGAAATTTGTTGGAAAATAAATTTTCTCCAACAACTTTTAATTGGCCAAAATTCTTCTTTCTCTCTTGTTTGTGTAATTCAATTGTTCCAAGTCTTCTTTTCCTCATCTTCCCAACTACTCTCCTACCAAAAACCAATCAAAGTTTAGAAATTAAAACAAAATTAGTGCAGAAAACAGAAATCAAACCACTTCTCAAAAAAAATTTAAATTAAAATCTAATGAAATTCTTGTGCTGCGATTTCTTCAAATGGATCATATCAGCCTTTGTTTTGAATGAATTATTGACAAAAGTTTTCCAAAGCCAATGAAATTTTCCCAAATCAAAATAGGAAAACTATTTTTTGTTGAATTTTTTTTACTTTGTATTATGCTAAATATATGGGCAATTAAATGATAAAATCTAATAAAATTAACCTTCCCATGTTATTCTTCTCTGCCTTATATTTCCAACGACCTATTTAAAGTTTCATTTGGTTATGTAAATATTGAGATATGCTTCTCTGAAGTTGAAGTGCCAAAATTATCACAATTCTCGACAAATGTTAGCCTACGCTAAAATTCAGAAAATTTAATTAAAAATCTAACCTTGGATTAAACTAAAAAATTCTAATTAATTATAATTATATTACTTAACTATATACACATTATTAGATTATAATCACAAATTTATTAAATTAAAGTAATTAAACTAACTACAAGTTAATTATGTGCAAAACTTGTATTATATATAGAAAATTTAATTAAAATTTAATTAAATAATATTAAACAAATAATATTAAAATGAATAAAAATTTAATTTAATAATATTAAACCTATTTTAAAAAAAATATTTAAATTTTAACAGAACACATTTCTTCGTTTAATCCTAAATCCTTTGTAATATGAAGTGAAATGTTAAAGTATAATAACAATATGTCATACGCATCAGAGGTTTTGTCACACCGAAGGTTTTAAAAAAAAAATCCTCGATGTCATAAGTCTCGATATGTCATAAGTTTTAAAATAAAACTTTAGTCAATAGGCAATTGGAACTTATAAACTTCGGAGATCTTTTTAAATTGATGTTATGATATCGAATAATTATGAGGTTCTGATTTGAATCGTTCCAGGCTCCGATTGGATAAGGGATGAGGTAAGAGAGGAGAGCCACGTGGAGTGGGTCTCTACCTCCGTAAACTACAATGACTTGGTAATAAAAGTCCGGACATAAAGAACTACATCCACTTTATAATTTAGAGATTTCAGATCCGTCAATTTCTTTTAAATTGGGATTTGAAATAGAGTTTTGAAATGTGAAAACACTATAATTTTAATTTTTTTACAATTTAGATATGATGATTTGTAGGAATGTTAGAAAAAAAAAAAAATGAATTAATTAATAAAAATATATTAAATTTCAGTATTTATATTTAATCATTAATTAATTAATTTATAGAAATTAAAATAATATACATGTTTTTAGTTGTATTAGTTAAAATTATTGAACTTTTGATAAGCATCATTTGCAAACTGTGCATTAATATGAGATGAAATGAGAATCGATAGAAAGCTAGAGAAAATTCAAATGTAATGAAGCAATAAGAAGGGAAATCCGAAGAAAATGAAAATATGAAAAAAAAATTGGACGCTTAACCAAAAGAAAATGTTAAAAAGCGATTTAGCCAAGATTTATGAAAAGGTCCCCATTATGATTATGAAATAATAAGTTAAAAATGGGGGTGTTTTGATTTCACTTTAGCAATGGTGATACAGAGGGAAGAACTAGTTATCTCGGGTTAAAAAATGATGAACTTCACTTTTAAAGGTTAAAATAATGAGGTATTTTATTAAGTCGTCAAAGAGTAAAACATTTCACATGGGTCTCATGTTAGGGAATCAAGAATTATAAGTTCAAAAAGATAAGTACTCATAGCAGTCCGAGTCTAAAATCATGAATCTGAATTTTAAGAAATATTTTATTTAAAATTTACCTCATATGAAAAATAAAAGAAGGTACATATAGGAGTTTTTCTTTTTTAATAAAGTATATATCCATCGATTTGAATGGTCTCTAACATTACTTATCTTCGAGTGAGTCTGGTCAGTACCCCAGTGAAGTTATACTTAATTCCATATAAGCATGGCCCCGCTGTCAGTGAGCATAGGTAGACAAGTTTACTTGTATTTCTCATGCTTCCCTTTTGATCACCGTTTTGATAAGCACATTTGCAACCTTATTTTATGATGTAATTGAGTGAAAGAGGTGGGATGGTAAAGAGACTGATGCAAATTACTTCCATAATTTTGACTCCAAATATTTCCTTGTGGCTATTATTAAGATAATTTGTAATAAAGTGGAGGGATGGGAAAGAATCATTGAGTTAAATTCGAGATCAGTTATTCCCTTGAAAAGGTGAATTGCATCACTTTAGTTTACTTTTATCTATTTTCCACAATGTTTATTAGCACAAGATTAAATAAAAAAATTTAATATATTCTTTCAATTCTTTTACTTTTATCAAAATATCTCAATATATGACATTTTTTCCATATTCTAACCTAAAGGCAAAATAACCTTTTTCACCGGAATTCACCAAAATATGGAAACACAATTTCAAGATTTTTTGTTGTTTAAAATATATTTTTGAGTGCATAAATGCATTCAAAACTCTAAAAAAAAACCCATTGGGCACTTGAATATTTTAGAAAATTATATATTATAGAGCAATGGAACACATAAAAATATGTCGAAATACAAACCTAGAAAACATATAAATTACGAGAGACACGAATATATGTGATTCACCAAAATTGGGCTACGTCGACGAAGGAATAGAAAATCCTTCTTTTATATTATCCATCAAAATGAAGAGACACAACCTACATCAGAATCGTTATAATATCCTCCACTCTTTCACACAATCCCCCTTTCTCTTTCTCACTCAGAATACACACAACATACACAACCGCAATACAATTCCCTCATATGAACCAAGACGTTTCCTTCTAGGAAAAAAAAAAACCTAAATTAAACTTAACTTCTACTGCCAGATCATTTGCTTAATGAACATCCCATGTTCACTTTGAAATTACAATATTATACAAGGCAATTTACATCTATTTTTAGATTTGGGGGCGCTACTGCGAGGCCACTACTAGCCCCCGGGCACCCCAACAGGAGGGGATCCCTCCCCAAACCCCGTCAGTGGGGACAAGTCCCCCCCGCACCCCCTCCTCCCCTCAAACCTAGAACAGGGGATCGCTAGTCCTTGGACCCTACAACCGGGGGGAATCACCACCCACACCCCCCCACGTGGAGGGGTGTACAGTGTTTCTGGGGTATAAATCCAACTAAAACAAAGTCCTCTAAATAAGGATGATAATTAGGCTCCACACCCAACAAAATTATATATATTGAACAATTTACACTCAAGTTTTTAAAAATTTAGGATTTTGATTAAAATTAACCAGAAAAAAGGTCATGAAAAAAACCATTTCATCTGCAAGTTAGATTACGTCTGATACATTTATCAAAATAATTGTCTATATATATTTTATATTTAAATTTAGTTGTCTATATTTATATTTTATATTAAACTATTTTTTTGGTGTTATTTCAACATCGTTGTCTACTAAAACCACAATTTCACGCAAAATATATTTCTTGCCCAAAATCGAGTAATTTTTTCTTTCTAGAATACATTTTTTTAACTAACTATTTTATATTTAACCATTTTTTAACTATTTAACAATTTAATGTTTAATTATATTTAACTATATATTCCATATTTTTGGCCAAAATCCAGTAATTTTTCCTTTTTGGAATATATTTTTAACTATTTTATATTTAATTATATTTAACAATTTAATTATTTTAAATTTAAATATATATCCTATATTTTTGGCAAGAATATAGTAATGTGTCTTATTTGGAATACGCTTTCTAGCTATTTTATATTTTTTTGCTACAATCTAGTAATTTGTCCTTTCTCAAATATACTTTTTAACTATTTACCATAACGGTCTATATCTATATTTATATTTGATTTTTTTTTTTTTCATGGTTATTAATGACAAATGGATCCACATTTTAATTTATATTTTCTCACTAATATAAAGATTTACATTTCATTAAAACCTTTTTGATGTTTTAATTAATATAGGTAAAGTAGGTAAATAACATTAATAAAATATTTTATGAATACCCAAATTAAGAATAAAATATTTCACCGATACCCAAATTATTAATAAAATATTTCACAGATATCTAGATGAATACACTAAAAATTATTTAGGGGATGTACCTCTTGGAATTAAAGGATTTTGATTGGTTAACATATTATGAAATGTAAATTACGTGAAAATATCATCGTCTCTTTTAGTGTGAAATTTTTTCTAATGCTTCTCTATGAATTGCAACAATAAATGTTCCCTTTCTCTTTTTAAATTTCATATCAACTCCAAGATTTTCATAAAATTTCAAAATTCAAAACCAAGTCCCAACCTATGTGATGCATATGTATTTCTCGAAAGGACTTGAATATTTATATAATAAATATGAAATGATATATCAATAAGAGGAAAACCACAAGAAAATTCAAACATAAATTGACCATAATCCATTCCTTTGTGTGTTCCAAATTTACTTACTAGTTTTTTTTTTTTCTAATTTAGAATAGTCCTACACCCACGGGTTTCGAACCGGTGACCTTGCAGAACGGAGTGCCTTAACAGTGCACCCCATCACCGACTGTTCTACGCCTCGTGGGCTTCTTACTAGTTGCTAAAGAGTGATTTTTTCTTTTTTTTGGTCACCTTTCTTCATTTATTTGATATGTTAGGTACCTGAAGCTCTCTTATATCACTTTAAGTGAAAATATTTCGAACCATGAGAGACTTTCCGCGTTGGATTTCAGAGTGGAGATATCGAAATGGATGTGAAATAAAGCTACTAGATTCCAATGCCCCAAAATAGAAAGGATTTGATATATATATTATGAGTTACAAAGGCTCTGATATAAATATTTTATTAAATAAATGTTTTTGTACAAGTTTCTTGTCGGATTTTTAAAAAGAATTTTATGATACACCAGACCCCGATATAATATGCTCTGATAGAAATATTTAAATATAAAACAAGATTGGCTGCACGGCAGCTAGTCCCTGCCTTAAGAACGAGCTTTAGGAGTTTTTCTGTGCACGTTTTTTTGAGCTTTAGGAGCTTTTCTGTGCAAGTCTTTTCTGTGCAAGTCTATTGTTACTGTTGTGAGCCAACTTTTACAGAAATAGGTTATGGACGCATCATCCACTTTGTTAAGGCATAAACTCAACTGCAAAATGTTTCTTCAATCCAAGAGCCTGAAATTTACATCATAGAAACATAGAAAGTACTAGAGAGATCAGCAAAACCAAACCACAGTTCTTAGCGCAGTTAAACAATATATATACAAAAATACATCATCTATAGCTTCTCAATCGTGAACACAAATTGGGCTAAAAATTGCACGATATAAAAAATAATATTAGGATGCCATTCATGTACTATATAGACCAGTTACGATTGTATAAGCCAATGAAGGTAAAACCTTCATGTATTATAAAACTTCTGGTCTTCGATTTCTTGATCTGTATCTGTTGATCTGGCAGCATACCTTACAATGTTTGCAAACCATCACATTTCCTTCAAAGAAGCATTTGGACATGGCACAAATAACAAATATGAGATGTGTGCTACATGTTTTTTCTCAAAAATTGCATATCGGGTCCTTTGATATTGAGAGACACAAGGGTATTAACAGATTGGGCAAATCGAACTAATCATCTGAATAAGTCGACTCTTATCTCTATAATGGAATAATCGAAAGAAACAGATATGAAAATGTATTATTTCAACATATAAACAAAGAGCTAAATGAGACAGCTGATAAATCTTCTAAAGAAGCTCTAGGATTCGAATAAAGCAAGCTGGTGATAATAGAAATAGACGAGAGTGGATCTCACAGCCTAAGAGATCATAACAACATTATGTTTCTTTGTTTTTAGTACAATCTGATCTTTACACACATGAGGTTTCAAGTGTTCAACTATTGTCGAAAAAGAGAACAGTTAGGCAAGGATGTCATATCTACCTTTAGTTCTGGGAAAGAGTTCATTTGGATTTTACAGAATCTGTGATCAATGATGTGGACCTTGCCACGAATTTTACAAAAAGTGAAGTTCTATTCACAGGTAAAAGAGTCGTGTTTTGTCAAGTGCTTCATTTTTTCACGGCTTGTTAAGGCATAAACTCAACTGCAAAGGCATAAACTCAACTGCAAATTGTTTGTGAGTGGTTTTGCAGCTTGTCCAAATCCAGTTATCAATATTTGGAAAACAGATTGCATATGTATGTGTAAACTGTTAACAATGTATGTGCAAAAATTCAATGCAGCTCTATAATGCAATTAGGATAAATAAAAAATAAAGTAAAATACCCCAATTCCAATCTCCAAAGCTATCCAAAAAAGTAAAAAAAAAAGTAGCTGCCACCAGAGATCCCCATGTTAGGTGTTAGTATCTTGAAATTAAGTGAAATATTATGTCTTAAAAATAAGTAAAAATTTGTGTCTTAAAACTTACATAAAATGCTCTGTGATTCTAGAACAGAATTAAAAATGTCAGCCAGATTCTGATTATGCCTGCACCTGTAGAAGATGATAATGGTAATCAGGTTAGAAATAACATCGAATATAAAACGCAGGGACATAATGCTCGAATACATATAAACCTTGTAGCTATGATCAAATACTTGTTCATGCATTTCGATACTAAAAATAAAATCTTTCTAAAATAAATGACTTCAAGAAACCTACACAGGCAATATGATAATCTTTGACAGTCCCATATACAATCTTCTCTTAAAGTATATAAATTATGTTATTTCATGCCGTAACTGTTATTCGTATCTCCCCCTTTATTGGTGCTGTTGGAAAATCCGCACAGATAGGATTGCATACTCGGTCACCCAATGCCACGGAGGGTCCCACTCTTTATGCGACGGAGGGACACTAGCAGATCATTGTTCATACAGAATATTTCATAATTATGTATGGTTTTAATTCAAGTTAAATGACAGGATCATGGGAAGTCGTTTATGATAAAATGTTAAAAAAGGATTATATAACTATATAATTAAAACAAGTTCCATTATCGCTCAGCCACTTGGCAGACATGCTAATTGCGTTTTGCATGGAATTCTCAAGAAGCTTTCCACTGTCTTACCAGTATTACACTCGCACCAGAGGTACATAATTATCATTGTTCACTCATGCATATTTCATGTGGATTTTGAAATGACTAGCAGAACAGAACGAATGTATCTCAAAATTGCATAAAAGCATGGCAGCTGCTTTGTGAGCTCTGCGCGCTTTCTACTCATAAATTGGGGCATACATTGGTTTTAACTTGTCTTTTGTATTTGCAGATACGAAGCACAACGGAGGAAAACTTCCCTTCATCGAACAAGGTTTATAATACTTAACAGCAATGGCAGAGGAGAGGAAGCCGATGTGGAGATACACTGATTTTAAGATATATGCAGCACTGCGAGATATCACTGCCTATAAATGTTGATAACTGTGACTGCAATTCTGAAGCACACCAGGGATTAAATGCGCAGATTTCTGAGCTTGTTGATAGCAACATTGAGGTTGTAATAGAATATGGGGTAAATCCTGAGCGTACTGAAACAAAAGTAACGAAAGAAAGGACACCTGTCTCTTTCTTTCCTTGTCGGATGCCTTGCCGGATGGAAGGAGCATGCATAAATAACAGGCCATGTGTACCCTCTCCCAATTTACGTGCATTCTTGGGTTTGCGCAGAGAAAAATGAGAGAATTCCAGAGAAATCGAGGTAGTTTCCAGCAGCATAACCATGAGATGAGTACTCTAGTTAATGACCTCATGGAAAGAAAGTTTCCGCGTTCATTTTCTTTTATCGTTTTTTACTCCCATTTCCGAATTATCAGGTACGTTATTCATTTCCTTTTCCTCGGCAACGCAACAACGGTAATTAGAGAAGAAGGAAATAACCACAACCTCAAAATGTTTGATGCTTATTACAGAAATTGTAAACACGCCGATTTCAATTAGCAACAAATTCACAGCTACAAGATCAATATAGCCATCTGTTTCATATCTGTATTATTGACAATACAGAAATCAATAAAGATGTACACACAGGAAATAAAATCATGACTGTCTATATTACCGAGGAACACAGGTATTCATTACTCGCATTGCCAAAATTATTAGCTAGTACTTGATTTAGATATATGAAATTAATAGAACTAGTTTACGCCATATGCAACCAGAGCATATAAAAGCGGTGTTTATTTATTGTAAAAATGAAAAAACATATTTTTAGTTCTTATCATTCTCAATTTCGAAGGCATGGATAGGGAAGGATTTCCTAATCGCAGTAATAGCGCTCTTGAAGTAAATCTTATCGTTAGATTGGTTATCAATGGCGATCTCAGAGATGGTGACCTACCTGTTCCAGCAATTCCATACATTTCTGCTGCAAATTTCGCTTCCATGGTAGAATTCTGCAACCTCTTTCAGATCACAGGCTGAAGAGCCATTCTGTTACTTTTGTTTTATAACATCTCTGCTATGCTCTTTGTCGAGTGAGGAAATGCATCGATATAGGGAGCTTAAGTACAAACATTGAGCCAAGATGTATTTACGCAGGAATTGAAGACTTACTAGCCCAGATGTCAAAAAACACGGGCGGTGGAAAACATGTGTCAGCGGAAAAACATGTGATGTGTCAAGCAAAGCTTACGAGTGGATATGACTATTTTATATCACTATTCCTATAAGGGTGGCATGATGAAATATATAGACACTATAACATTTGTTGCTATCGAACTAATGCTAGCATTAGTTCGATTAGTTCGATTTTTGAAATGCAAAATGAAATAAAGTATAAGTTTTTTGCCTTATTTGCCTCGAGCAAGAGGCCAAATAAGACCTCAAAAAGTTTTTATTCGCTAAAATATCGGCAGGAACAATCTCATACGCTGACAAAACGGTGCACTATATGAAACATTGGGTTACAAGAACTAATATACTTCGGTTTCCGTGAACACACTAATAAAACTATCTTTTTCGATTGCAAGAGTCCCCTGCCATGCCGCAGGGCGGCGGGGGACTAATAAAATGTCTATCAGGAAACTAAATTTCGGCAAGGTAGCATCTCGTAATGATTTTAAAAGAGGTCATGAATATGGAAGGCATTGATAAATTATGTGCTAAAGGTAAAAGCTCCATTAAACAATGTTTCTGAAACCAAAATTCCCTGGTGGACAAAACTTTGGTAAACAAAGCCTTTGGTTCAGAAATGTTTTTGGCAGAATACTTTTTCGAAAATTTCATTGAATTTCACCTCCAATATAAAAAGTCTCAATATATAGAAGTCTTCAATATTAAAGGAATGCATCAGTAAGCAAGACCTCAGAAAAAAATAAATTTGTAACTTTTCATAAATAAAAGTTATGATAAAAAAAACATACCCGATAGCCTTTTTAATGTGTTATGTCGGAATATTTCCTTTTCAGTACATCGAATATCCCAATATTGGAGATAAAAAATTTCGTTATATTTTATGAAATAACTTAAATAACTTCAATTTCGTTATATTTTATAAAATAATTTAAATAACTTTTGTTCCAATAAAAAAATAACTTAAAATTTTGTGAAATTGATTTCAAGGGCACTTACATTTTTATGTAAAAATAAGCTTCTGAGAAACAGTGTCGAGATGGAAAGAGGTGAAAAATAAAATCTCGAGGAACAAAATTACATTCATTTATACTAACAACCTAAGATGGAAAAGTTTTATTGTAAATCCTTTAATTAAGAAAAAAGGAAACCTGAGATTGCTATCTGCGAAAACATCGTATGAGCAACTCATATACAAAAACAATTTAATATGACTTTAGGAGATTTCGAGACTAATGAATACTGGTGGAGAAGTAAAACAAACTTTGTGTATCTCGGGAGGAAATTTTTTAGAATATGTTTTTTTCAAAATAAACTTCCGAAATAATACAAACCAAAGAAATAGGTAAATGAGTGTAGTGTAGAGATTCAAATCAACTTTGGTCGATATAAGATTTGGAATGGGGAAATTTGGATAGCAACACTTTTACCACTGCTGCAAGATTTTTGTGCAATTTTCCTTTGGTTATGACAAATATGAATAAGAAAAAAGTCCAACATTTTGTTTTAGCTACAACAATGAGAGGAATAATATGGTTATTGACTCATATCGCTAAATTTGTAAAGAAAGGAAATATGTAGAGAAGCATTAATACAAAGCACAAAGAAAATATATTTTGAATGAGAAAACATATACTTCCCTGAACAAGTCGAGAATTTAGAAAAACTTAATTTCTCGATTTATTCTTCTACGTGTATTATTAAAATAATAAATAAAAATAAAACTACAAACTAAAGTAATACTACTCCTAACGAAATGGAAGGAAACATCACTAAGTACAATCATACTTCCAATGTGACCATTCAAGAATTTTATTTCCTACATGTATGGACAAATCACACATCGATAACAAAAATATAATTATAATAAGACAAACAAAAATAAATCTAAATGAAGTATGTACACTAATTGTTAACATAGTTATAAAAAGTAGCTTATTTACAATTACCTTCTCTTTATACTTTCTTCCAATCAAATCTCTATGGGATCATAAAAATATGGATGAATATTTGATATAAAATGGAATAGGTTAAATGAAAAAGAATTTGAACAACCATTAGTGTTATATACATAAAATAAAAACTATTAGCACTATTCTGTACAAATTAAGCTTCCAAACAACTTTGAAATGAATCAGTGAAGTGTGGAGGGATGCTTACTGCATATGTCAGAAGATATTCAATTGAGTTAGATAGTTGGTCATATTTTATCAATGAACTCACAAGAGTTGATTCATGTTGAAGATGAATCCTAGAAGGAATATTAAGCTGATAAAATAAGATGATCAAATGGAATTGGAATATTAACAACTCTTGATGGTCATAATCTAAATTATGAGATTCTTCTTTACATTCTAGTAAGGCACATTGCAAATTTTCAACACTTAATTGCTTAATATGCCCGAGCAAATGACATCTAAAAAAAATGAAAAAATGAAAACAAAAAAATAAATATGAAAACAAACAAAATAAATGAAGGAAAAAGAATGAAGTAAACTCATAATTTACATTATTGTTACAACTAATGTTAGAACACAATTTAGACTGATTTGAAACTATTTTCTTCTCACAATAACTAGCCACGGTAATACAACTATAGTGATTATCGACATCAACTTCTGGAAGAGAGAATGTTTCAAGATTATGAATAGGAGTGAGAACTTGATGCTCATAAGAATCATAAATTGGGATGGATTCTTGAATGTTGAAACCACAAAAATGATTAATTGTTTGAAAATGAGAATTTATTGGAACAACTTTTCAATTAGAATTTTCTTTATTCTCAAATATGATTTGACTTTTATCATGAGGATTTAATGAAGAGTAAGATAAATCCACATCCTCAATGTCAAAGTAATCCTCATAAATGACTTCACGACATTTACTAAGCTTCTTTGCATTCCCATAAGATGCATCAAAAAAAGAAGTATTGAGCACATGTTCATCAATGTCAGAAGAATGAAGGTCGAATGTATCTTTTTTCTTGATAAAAATTAATAGTTTATTCATTTATATTAGTCTCGCTATTCTTTGGAAGAACACTAATGAAAAAATGAATATGAATTTATATCAACAAAAAAATATCGGGGATAAAGTGAGAAACAATATTTTAAAGAAATGAACCTAAAAAATATCTCTATTTGCGAGACTCTTAAATTTCATATTTGTGATCATCTATTTCGCTACTTAAACTTTCTTTGAAGACTATTGTTTGGATGCCCTGAATTTTTTATTTGATCATAATTATAAAATTCAAAATTTTCTACAAAAAAATTTCATATTATTGTAATATTCATTTTTTTTCTTGTAATTGTTGATTTATTATTGAATTCATTTCAAGCTGATTTTTCGGATTTTGTGGTAGTTTGGTTCTTCAAAATTGTTTTTTTTATCTTCTTGCACTTGATTATTGAAATTTTTCCAAGTCTTGTGGTTGCATTTGATTAAAATGTAGGAGAGTATCATGATTATCATTAATTATATAAGAAATGTGTACTAAATGAATAAATTTAACATATATAACGAGAGAAAACTTCATCATGATTAGTATGCACCTCTATATAAGAATTTGTAATCATGGTAATAGAAGATGAAGAAGATTCATTAAAACTTGAGATTATCTCATGAGGGTTTGAGAATGAAAGGAAGGGAATAAACATATTCAAACCATTCGATTAGTTCAATATACGAAGGTTTATCTTAAACTTTCAATCCGACACAAATTAATCGAAATCTAGTGGTAAAATCTATGAAAGATTCATTTTTCAAACCTTCATAAATATTAAAATTCATCACATTCTTGTTCATAATCATAACAATCAAATTCATAATGGAATTGTCATGATAAATTGACCCCAACTCGTGAATAAAGGAAACTAGGAGAGATTCACACAATTTTTTTGGAATTTCCAAAATTACGCATAAAATACCTTCATCAATATTATGAAATGTAGAAGTTGAAATATTTAGAATAAACGGTAAGGCATGATCAAATGTGGAAACATTACTCGATCGCTAAATTTTACCTTTGGCAAGTTTCTTACTATTTACGGTGGAGTATTGGTGGATGCACGTCTAGAGATACAACTCCAAATGAGAAGTTTGGGAGGAGCCATTGTGATTAAATAAAAACTTGAAATAAAAAAACACTCCAAAATACAAAAAATCGTCAAGCCCTCCTTCTAGCCATGTAAAAAATGTTGATGGTCCAAAATGACCTCATCAACATGTAAGGGAGACCACCCGATCGGGAACTTAAAAAAACTCCTTTTCCATTTGGAATGTCGTTATGACTGGTTCAATTGGGTCCAATTACCCTCTCTGTTTTTCTACTAGCTTATAATATGCCTATTACTTTTCAAAGAAATGAGACATCAAATCTGGCCTTTTGTAGAGCTCATGCAAGAAAGTGATCCTTAAGCTAAATTAATGGCTCAACCATGCCACTCTAAATTCTTCCCCTATGTAAGTGGAATTTAAATTGAAAAATTAAAACTAAATGAAAATATTCTCTAAGTAACGTAAAATAAATGATAAATCTATCTCGATTGAAAGATATATTAGTCACCCTCTCGACCGGGAGCAAGGTAAAAGGGGATTTCAACAAAGTTTTAGTTTGGAATAAAAATGAAGTCAATCGAGCTGGGGAAATAGTTCCAAGACTTATTACTAATTCAAGCAAGTATATGTATTCATCTATCTGATGAATATTCATCATATATCTAGTGCACATACATCAATAGTCATCATATCTCTAGTGGACATACATCCAAATTCAAATATAATGAATTCAAACTAAAAAAAATATTATTGTATTAAGGAAATAGTTCTCATAAGCAAATTATTATCAAAACTAGGATAAGCATGACATCAATTTTCTAAATAGCTAACAAGTATGTATTTTTTATCTATTCAAATTCATAACAAATCTTGATAGCAATTATATCCATCATTAAAAGATAGTTTTCAAATGATTTAACCACACATATTAAATGAATTTACAATAGTAAAAAACTTGAAAAACATATACTTAGCTGGATCAATAATTTCATTAAATTTTATTAAACTCAAATCATCGATCAACCTCTCTTCAACAATATTGTACAAGAATTAAAGATTTGATCAAAACCTTTGAATACATGAAATTCTTAGAAAATTTCATGATAGCATGAAATTTTCAAAGCTGAAATATATCTCGTTTAATATACACTCATCTAGTCCAAACTAACTACTTATCTAGAGTCTATTGCTCTTTGTTGTAGTATAAAAGTCTTTTCTTTGTAGAGAATTTCCTCCCTGAGCTTGAACCCTTTTCTCAATTCTACAAAAAGCCATATTTATAAAAAGAAAATTAAAAAGAAAGAGTTGTTGGAGAATAAATTTTCTCCGACAAATTTTAATTGGCCAAAATTCTTATATATGTCTTGATAGTGCAATTCGATTATTCCAAGTCTTATTTTCCTCATCTTCCCAATTTCTTTGCTCTCCTCCCAAAAAACTGATCAAAGTTCATAAATTAAAACAAATTTGGTGCAGTAAAAACAAAAATCAAACCACTTATCAACATATTGTTAAATTAAAATCTAAATTAATTTATGTGCTATGATTGCTTCAAATGCATCATATCAGCCTTTGAGTATTGCTTAGAATGAAGTATTGAAATGATTTTCTAAATCCAATGAAATTTTCTCAAATCAAATTAGAACTAATTTTGTTGCAAATTAGTAACTTTGTTTTTTGTTGAATTTTTGGGCCATTAAGTGATTGAATCTACTAAAGTAAATCATCCCATATTATTCTACATTGTCTTATCTTTCTAACAAGCTATTGCAAGTGTCATTTGGTTGAGTAAATCTTGAAATATACTTCTCCAATGTTAAAGTGTCAAAATTATCATAATTCTAGAAAAATGTTTTACCTAAACTAACATTGAAAAAAATTTAATTAAAAAATCTAATTCTACATTAAATTAAAAAAAACTAATTTATTATTAATTAATTATAATTATATTACTTAATTATATACTAATCATTAAATCATAATCACAAATTAATAAATTAACATATGTATTAAATTAAAATAATTGTAGTACCTACAAATTAATTATGTACAAAACTTAAAATATGTATAAAAAAAAATTATTAAAATTTAATTAAATAATATTAAACAAATCATATTAGAATGAATAAAATTACATTTCAATAATATTAAACATATTTTAAAAAAATATTCAAATTTCAACAAAACACATCTCTTCGTTTAATCCTCAAGCCTTGTAATATGAAGTGAAAAGTTAAAGTGTAATGGCAATAGACCATGGAGCATTGGAATTTTTTGTTACATAAGAGGTTTTTTAAAAAAAACCTCTGTCATAAGTATCGAGGTTTCGATATGGCCTAATTTAAAATAAAATTTTAATCAATCAGCCATCGGAATTTATAAATTTCGGAGGTATTTTTTAAATTCACGAAGGATATCGAATCGTTCCAAAGTTCTGATATGTCAAATCGTTTCCATGCTCTCACGAGAGACTCTCGTGGGATGATGAGTGAGGTAAGAGAATAGGAGAGGAGAGCCAGGTGGAGTGGGTATCTCTCCATAAACTATAAAACATTATAATTTTAATTGTTTTATAATTTGGTTGGTATGATGCTGTAGGTAGGAGAGTTAGTCGAAAAAAAAATCAATTAATCAATAAAAATTAATTAAAATTAATAATTAATTAATTTACAAAAATTAAAATAATATATATTTGGTATATTTTTTTAGTTTTTGTTGTCAAAATTATGAAACTTTGGATAATCATCATTTGCAAATCGTGCATCTAAATGAGATGAAACGAGCAACGATAGAAAGCTAGCGAAATGTCAAATGCAATGAAACAATCAAACAATAAATCCAAAGAAAATGAAGATATTGAAAAATTGTCCAACATTTAACCAAAATAAAATGTTAAAAAGTGATTTAGCCAAAATTTATGAAAAGAGTCCTCATTATTATTATGAAATAATAAGTTAAAAATGTGGGTGTTTTGATTTCACCATAACACATACATAACTCTAATAGTTTAAAAAACTAACTAGACATTTGTCCATAATAGTTTGCTACCTAAAATAAACAATTGTCAAATTTTCAACGAGTGTGCCTCAAAATATTGTAACAACTAGTGAGTCTCGGATTTCTCAAGAATCAAGATAGTTGTCCTTATTACAATTCACCTAATAAAATGAAAAATAAAACTCTATCTAGAATTTACTTATCCCCTTTTGGGGCTTCAAAAAAAATTAATATAGATGGGGTTGATGCTCTTGCATTATATAACATGTAAACGTTTGAAAATCCTTTATGTATTATAAATTGACTATACTAACATAAATTCATCATATTGAATTCACATGTAAAAAATATTGACAAACTTTCTTACGTTACACCTAATCATCTCCCCTATACTTGAGTTGTAAAGCACCTCCTAGAGGAATAAAAAAAATTAATATATGAAATGAAAATAAATGATAAAATTTATACATTAAACATTTGATCGTGATACAAGTGACTTTAAAAAAATATAACACTAGAAAATGTCGATTTAAAAAATACCATGATAAGTGTAGCTTATAGTTGAGAAGTTATTGTTTGTTGTATCCTATATATTTTTGAAACATAGATGTTGAATCTATTCATGATACATTCTAATGAAGAAGGGTTGTTTTGGTTGATAGTCAACGTAATCATAGTGCTTGGTGCTAGTGTGCGAGATATTTTCAATGGAGATGAAGGAAAAAATTCCATTGATAAAAAAGAGAAACATATAATTAAGTGGTTGGAGCCTTGAAAGGTGGAGAAGACTTAGAAGACAATTTTTCTCTTAAAAATGGGGAAGAGAAATTTTCTTAAAAAATGGGGTCTATAAGAAAAGAATAAGTATCTAAAAAAAATGAATTTTAGGTTGTTGATGAAAGCTCTCCCAAAAAAACCATGAAAATGTTGAACGTCTCATGTCAATGAAGGTCATGGAAAATTGTTGTATGAGGATGGACGAGGGATGTAACTAAAAAAACATGTTAAAATATAAGTAGGGAGCTTTTATTTATTAGATCTTGACTAGAAAATAGGATTCTTAAGATATTGAACTTTTTTTGATTAATTAGACTATTAAAATAAAAAGTGAAGCTTCACTAGAAACTAAAATATAGATTATTGAGTTTAACCTATTCTTTGTGTGATAAAAACATTAATTAACTTTTTGAAGAAAGTGGATATATTTAATAATTTTGTAGTACAATTGGTTTTTTCTTTCTCATTTTTTATTTTATAGGGAGAAGCCTTTGAGTAACCTTTGAATTCAATTTTTATAGTAATTTTCTATATAGAAAATTATCCGAAAAAATAAAAACACTCTAGATTGCACACGCTATACTCTTCAATTGTAACATAAATACACATTATACTCTTCAAATGTAATAGAATTGTATTTCAATTGTAGTAGAAACTTGGTCAAAAGTGATGATATGTGATAGCTATAAAAATATGTGTATGAATTTAATTCTTGTGCAAGTAAAATATTGGATGGTGAGAATCAAAGTACAAGACAATGATTGTACATATTTTCATTTTTCAATCTCATCTAATTCAAATATATACCTACTTATCAATGTAAATATTAACTTATCCCATGGGACATAGCCCAAATGATTGATTTATCCCATGAGGCATAGCCTAGATGGTGACAACGTGCAATGTTATTGTACTCTTTATGTCAAGGTCTCAAATTCAAAAACTTCCCGACTAAAAATCTAACCTTGTTAAAAGGTGATGTGGTCTAAGTTGAGTGAGATCCGAAAGTGGTTTTAATGAATTCCTAATCAAAATCAAATCTTATCAACCATAAAAAAAACCAACAAAAGGAAGGAAAATTATCGACTTAAATATCCACATTTAATAAAAAAACATCCTATTCAATTGCAATATATATCTACATATCAATATAACTATAAATTCAATTACTACCTACCATAATATGAATATAAACCTATCTAATTGAAACCTACATTGTCCATTTTATTTTCTCAAATTTCTATTTCAGTGTATCTAATTTTGTTAATTTTTAGTTATTTAATACTTATATTAAATATATATATATATGGGAATCAATATTAGTTAAATTTATTTGAGGTAGATTTGAGATTAGGTTCCGTATATTTGAACATTCATTCACATAATTGGCGGTCTCGATTTTTTAGGAGAAATAAACTTGCATAGAGACACTACAACACCTAGCTCCCTACCATTTTGATATTTATGAATGATCCACGTATTTATAACAAATTAACTAAAAAAAATAACATGAGACAATTATCAATATTAAACTGTGTAGTAATATTATAATAGAGAAATAATTATATGAAAATGATTATTTTTAAATTAAAGAGATCTCATACTTTAAATTATTGAATCACTTTAAATTATTCAATCATTATTTTAATTAATATTTTTTTAATAATAATCATTGTTAAAACTCATTCTCGGCTAAATCTTTATCTTGAAATGATAGAAATGGTAGGATCAATTTATTAAGTAAGATTGGTTAGCTCTACAATGAGAGATTACACCGGGAGAGACTCGTGTCCATAGGTCATTCTACATTCTCATTACAATACGAACAATATATAGCTTACATGGTTATATGGAAGTTACAACCAATGCCTATGAAATAGGCATTAGGGGAATTTTGAGGTCTAAAATGGGCATCCTAAGGAAATTATGAAATAATAGTGGAAATAATAAAACAATATTTGATTACATCATCAAATTTTAGAGGGAAAAAAAGAAAAAACTACTTTTTCAACTCATATTTTCAACTTATCTCCCCAAGAGTTTACTCAAATTTCGAGCGAGAGTACTCGTTGGATGTAAAAATTTAATTCCTCATCCAAGGAGTACCCATGTTGCATACTTTCAATGGGTTCTACTACACGAAAAAATGAGAAATACATGAAAATCATGGTTGCAATCATGTTTTTTTAATGTATTTATCATTTTTCGCGTAGGAGGGTCCATCGAAAGTATGCAACATGGGTACTCATTGGATGAGGAATTAAATTTTTCATCCAATGAGTACTCTCACTCAAAATTTGAGTAAAAAAATTTGGGAAGATAATTTGAAAATACGAGTTGAAAAGGTAGTTTTATTATTTTATTATTTTTTTAATCCTTTTACCCTTTTAGTTAAAAAAATGGTGAATACTCCCCCCATGGTTGAAGTCATCATCTTGAATCCTATTGGATCTTATAAAGTTTATTGTTGTTGTACATTTTTCTTAGGAGGCCCATTTTAGACCTCAAAATTCCCCTAATGAACAAATTCCTAATCTTAGGTTTTGGTCAACCGACTCTCTCTAATTAAGTTTCTCCATTATCTTCAACACTACTCCTTAATGGAGAAAGGGATTACAAATATTCCTAACGTTTCCCTAAACAATTCATATTTAATTCTACCAAGAGGGTTCGTAAAAATATCAACAACATTATCACAAGTATTACAATATTCAATATAAATTTCCTTTGGTCGAACCTTCTCCTTGACAAAGTGAAACTATGTATCAATGTGCTTTGTGTTTTTATGAAATACGAGATTATTCGCTAGTTTGATGGAGCTCACGGTTGTCATATTTAATAAATGTTGCAACCTTTTGTTCTTCTCCGACATCATGAAGAAGTATCCTCGACCACATTGCTTCACATGTCGTTGCACGGATCACTTAATACTCAGACCTCGCTAAAGACAACAATGTTGTGTTTTTGCTTTTTTCTTGCTCCATGAAATGACCTCGGACCCAATGTTGAATGCATAACTCGTTATGGATATCTTGTCATCTACATTTCCATCCCAATCGGAGTCTCAAAAAACATGTCAATTTAACATCACAAGAATTAGTATATATAATGTCAAAGTCGAAGGTTCCTTGAAGATACCTTAAGACACATTTCGCTGCAATCCAATGACTCTCAAGAGGCTTTGACATGAAATAGCCCAATACATTGACTACATAAGCCAAATCGGGTCTAGTAGTGGTCAAGTAGATTAGACTCCTAACCAATTGTATATACAATGTTTCATCCGCCTCCTTAGAACCATCGTCATTCCGAATTTCGGTGTCGTGATGTAAAGGCACAGCTTGCAGCTTTGCATTGATCCATCTTGAAATTTTGCAAGAAAATACTCGAAATACCTACACCGTGACAGAAAAATTTTGTCCCGAATCCCTCTAGACTTCAAGACCCAAACAATAGCATAGCTCTCCAATATATTTCATCTCAAAGACCCATGACATCTTCTTTTTAATTTCTTTAATGGTTTGATATGTATTTGTTGTAATGATAATATCATCTACATATAAAGAAATCAAGATAATTCACCCCTCTTTAACAAACAAGGTCTACGGATTAGGGTCATTCTTGCTTCTTTTATAATTATGTTGCGGGAAGAATGAATCAATTTTGTCATACCATGACATGGGTGCATGTTTTAGTCCATACAAATATTTCTTCAATCTACGGACGAAATGTTCATTTCCATGTTTAACAAATCCCTCGGGTTTCTCTAAATACACTTCTTCTTTCAACTCCCCATTTAAAAATGCAGATTTCACATCTAGCTGGTATATCATCCAATGATGTTTGGTAGCTAAAGAAATTATCATTAAGATTTTATTTAGTTTAGCTATAGGGGAAAATTTTTCCTTGTATTCTATTCCTTCTTTCTTCGAATGTACCCATTTACAACCAGCCTAGCTTTATATTTATCTATACTCCCATCTCATTTAAATTTAGACTTGTATAGCCATTTGCAACCTATGGTTTGTTTTCCTTCGAGTAATTCAACTAGATCCCAAGTTTTTCTTTTAAGTATTGATTCATATTCTTCTTTCATGGCTTTCCTCCATTCACTATATTCACTAGCTTATTTATCACTAAAGGGTTCAACAATATATAACATGCTAGTTATAAAAACATTCTCCCTATATCTTGTTGGAAATTACGTTTTCCTACCGATCTCCTAAGTGTTTGAGTGACATCAAGCATGTTCCGATTATCCCTTGATGGACTTGGCTCAATGAATGTATATGTACCTTACGGTTCTTCTTTTTACGATACTCATAGTTGTCACCTATTTCATCACTCCCTTCTTCCACCAGACAAAGGAATATCCCATTCCTCATTGTCGTCATTATAGTTTTCATCATAAACCTAATCATGGAACATTACATCTCTAATTACAAAAAAATTTATGAGTAGAGGGATTAAACAATCTATAAGCCTTAAATTATGTACAATACCCAAAAAAAGTACATTTGATGGCCTTTGAATCCAATTTATTTCTATTTTCCTTTGGAACATGAGAAAATTCTTTAGAGCCAATTACTTTTAAATGACTTACTGAGGGCTTAAATCCTAACAAATCTTCAAAAGGAGTTTTAAAATAAAGACTCTTTGTTGGACTCCTATTCTTCAAATACACTACGATATTTAATGCTTCACCCCAAAATCCATTAGAAATATTATTACCTTTTAGCATGCTATGAGCACACTCCACAAGGGTTATGTTTTTTCCTCTATACAACCAAATTCTGTTAAGGAGTGTGGGGTACTATAAACTACTACATTATTCCATGGTCTTCACAATATTTTATAAAAATTTTCCTTCCCTGTATTCTCCCCCTTGGTCGAAGCAGAGAATCTTTATGTGTTTCCCCGATCCGCTTCTAAATCATACTCATTAATTCCTTAAAATATTCAAATGTATGACTCATTTTTCTCGGAAAATATACCCACGAGAATTATGTATAGTCATCAACAAACGATAAAAAATAAAATTCACCTCCTAATGACCTTGTTTGCATTGGTCCATACAAATCAGTATGCACTAGCTCAAGGATATCTCTCTTTTTCTTCTCTACATGAACAGTGAATTTATCTATATGCATCTTGCCTAAATCACATGCTTCACAATCATTATGAACTTGCTTCAAACTAGGAAGACCTTTGACCATACCTCTTTTTTGAAGTAGCAACACATCGTCGAAGATAATATGGTTGAATCTATAATTCCATAAATCTTATGCAGTCAATGCTTGATGTGGCAATGTTCTCACATTCAACTTGTAAAGACCTCCCACTAAAATCCCCTGTTGCAATTGTCTTCATACAATCCAGATAAATCCTTAATAACACAATATGACATAAAAAATTCTACCTTAAGGTTATGATTTTTTTATCATTGAAACATAAATCATATTCTTATTAATTCCAGATTTACATACATCACATTTTGAATGTGCCTAATATTTCCATGAGGCAGTATGATAGGAACAATACCATGCCCTTTGATTTGGTACCCTCTCTCATCACCAAGGTAGATTTTTGCACCATTGTCGGGTTTCTTTGAAGTCTTCAAACCATTGTCCGTTACTGTCATGTGGGTGGAAGCTCCTGGGTCCACAACCCACGTATAAGCTTCATCATTCTCATTAGAATCAACCATAAACAATCTCGGGCACTTGTTATGGTCATCATCAACAAAGTGTCATGCATGTCTCTTATGTCTATGTTGACTTTCATCAAACTTATTCGTTCGGCAATGTTTAGCTATATGACCAACTTTACCACAATAGAAACATTTTATTGCTGAACCATTTCTATTTGGGCACATACCTTGGGACGGAGGTGGCCTTCTTTGTGAGTTTCCTCCACTTTGGTGTGATTTATTTCCCTTCCCCTAAAGGGCTTATTCTTCGCCATTAAAGCAAGATCTCGAATTCGGGGGTTTAAGATTCAATCGTCTTTCCTCCTTTTGTATTAGAATACGGATCAATTATTCAAAATTGGGGGGATTTTTCCCTCGCATTCAACCGAGTGATAAACATCCGATAGTCGTCGAGTCATACCATTCATGGCAATCATGACCGGATCGGTGTACTGCAATCCTTTCACCGATGTCAACCAACTTGTTCTTGAGGTCCTTGATACGAGAGATGAACGCATCGATTGATTCATCCTCCTCCATTTAAATGGAGAGAATCTTGCTTTTCAGCAACAATAAGAGATTTTTTTTGATCTCATAGAGAGCCTTTAGCGTCATCAAGATTTCATTTGTTGATTTACACTCCACGATGTGAGGGATAATGCGATATTTCACCGACATTTTTAACAACATCCTCACCCGAAGCTCTCCCTCTTATCCTAGTCTCGAATTGTTGTAGCTACTTCAACTCCTGTGACTTCCGATTTTGGTTCATCCCCATTTGCATTGTCCATGCACTTTTCCCCTCAAGCAAAGTCTTCAACCTAAATTTCCAATTGGAATAATAGGAACCCTCGATATTATTGCTCTTGTTCGGGTATGATTCAACCATTTGGTTATTAATATTGAGATTTAAAAAAAAATGACTTCCAACAATTGACAAAAAAACGTATCTACCCCAAATCCACAAAAAATAATAATCAAGAAACACATCTACATAATCTTCAACCATTCTAGAAGGTTTCTCTATGCACTGCCCCTACGGGGGTCATAGGCTCCTCGCCATGACCTCTTCCTGTTATGATCTTATGAGCTCCTTTATCACATATCATGCTTGTAGCAATCCTCATGCAATTTACTATTGATCTTCTCTTGCTACGGCTCACCGACTCCTCCGGCATGATCTCACTAGCTCTTCGAGTACGAAATCTCTAGTTTTACGGGTAGAAGCTCTTTGACTCAAAAATGCTCCACAACATGAGCTCTCTAGCTCCACGATGCTCCACATCACAAGCTCTCTATCTCCTCCAACAGAAGCTCACTCGCTCTTCTTTCAGCTGTCTTTGCTAGGTCAACAATGCTCCATAACCACTACGATGTCACGTTGGGGAAAAAATTGTGAAAATTTTTGGAAGGATCTCACGTATCGGCATGATCTTCCCATCCCGGCTTTGCATCGATTTCAAATATCATTGCCTTTCTCTCAAACGAGTCCACATTGGTCGGCACTTCTTTGCCTTCAACAAACGTGTTTCTCTTGACGTTTCCCACAAATAAAAATAAGCATTACTCAAGCCACCGGGGGCTTCTCTCCCTGCGCCGAAACTCACAAGGATCAAAGCACTGCGGCTTTGGTTCAATCCTGGAGCTATGAAGCCATGATAAAAATGGCGGGATCAATTTACTAAGAAAGACTCGTTAGCTCTACAATGAGAGACTACACTGGGAGAGATTGTGTTTGTATGACGCTCTACATTCTCATTGCAACACAACAATATATAGATTGCATGGTTATAGGGAAGTATTTCATCAGTATTTCACTCTACATTCTCATTAAAACATAGACAATATATAGCTTACATGGTTATAGGGAAGTTAGAACCAATACCTAAGAAATAGGAACAAATTCCTAATAGTGAATCGACTCTCTCTAATTATGTTTCTCCATAATCTTCAACATATTTATGAACGATCCATGTATTTATAACAAATTAACTAAAAAAAATAACATGAGACAATTCTCAATATTAAATTATGTAATAATATTATAATAGATAAATAATTATATGAAAAATGATTTTTTTTTAAATGAAAGGGACTTTATACTTTAAATTATTGAATCACTTTAAATTATTCAATCATTATTTTAATTAATATTTTTTTAATAATAGTAGTTGTTAAAACTCATTATCTTGAAATGATAAATAATTACCTTCAACATAACTATCAACTTAATTACTATTTACCTCATTCAAATAGAAATAGAAATAGAAATCTATCTATCTAATTCAACTTTTATTAATGCATAGGCCATAACTATCAACTTAATTAGAAATAGAAATATATCTATCTAATTCAATTTTTATTAATACATAGGCCAATTTCTTTTCTAAATTTTTTAATATCAAATTATTTAATATTTAATTTAATTGACATAAATATTGTGGAAATTGATATTAAGTAGGAGGGATTTCCACACTACATTAAATTGAATATTTCTAAAATTATATGAGTTAAATTATAGTTATATTTGTGATTAAATTAACTCAATTCTAATTATCATCAAAATTATATTGAAATAATTTATCTTGGAGATTTGAGTTTAGGTCAAGATAATGCAAAAAAATTCACTTATATCACAAATAACATAACTACATTGATTTGATTATTTATATTACACACAAGATAATATCATTTAATAATTAAATATTTAATTTTACTTGATGTTAAAATTAAATTATTATTATTATGAGTGTTATTATTAAAAATTATTTTTATTTTAAACTGATTTATTTTTAAATAAATAACAAAACTATAATTTAATTATTTTTAAATAAATAAAAAAATATAAGAGAATGGATAGATAATCCATGTAATAAAAAAAAACATGAAATAAATACATTACAAAAACACAATGTTGGTTGTAGTTATAGGTTTTGGGGGGAGTTTTGGCATATTTTTTTTGTTTAACTTGTCTAGGTTTTTTGGTTATATTTTTTGGTTCTATTTTTCCACAAACGAGTAAGGATTTGTTAAAATTACATGTTTGAGTTGTGGAATCTCTATAATATGTTGGTTGTAGTTATATGTCTTTGAGGGATTTAAAACATATTTTTTTGGTTTAACTTTGTCTGGATTTACGGGCATATTTTTTTTGGTTTAATTTGCCTAAGGATTTGTTAGAATCGCAAGTTTGAGTTGTGAACTCTCTATAATATGTTGGTTGTAGTTATATGTTTTGAAGAGATTTTTGGCATGCTTTTTGGTTCAAAGTGCCCAATTTTGGGCATATTTTTTTGGTTTAATTTTCCCACAATCTAGTAGGGATCTGTTAAAATATAAGTTTGAGTTCTAAACTCTACATAATATGAGTAAAATCTACATAATATGAGTACAGGGTTTTTTTTGGAATCTTTGAATCCATATATGTAGTCAAACTCCCAATTTAATCAACAATGTTCAAAATTTTACCAAAAATTATTTTTGGAGCTAGGCTAAAAATTCCAAAATCTATAATAATTACACAACACTAATAACAAAAAAAAGAATTTTTATATGTAATTTATTTCTTATTACAACTTTACCATAAAATTTATTTTTTGTTATTATTATTTGTTGTTAAAATATATTTAAATATCTATTTTGAAATGCTTAATACATATTTATTAAAGTAATTATCTACTTAATTATTCTCTATCACAATTTTATCTAATTGAAACTTCATTAAAGAATTCCCTATTTTATTTTCTTGAATTCTATCTATTTTGTTAATATCATGTTTTTTTTTAAAAGAAGAAAACATCAGGGTTTATATAAAGTACTAGTACAAAAAACTTCAAATATCAAAAAAATACGGTGGTCTCCTCAAATTGTTGAAACCGTCAATAGTTTCATATTACATCTCCAAGCCCTAATACTTTCTTTGCCTTTGATACCACGACATGATAATACTTCGATTTTTCACGAGAAGAAAACATCACAACTTATATCCTTGATCTTAGTTTCGTCTCACGGAAAAAACACTCAAAAAATTTTAAATTCCAACGATACGTCACGAAAACTACTGTCATTGACATGTAATGAGGAAAAGATCTCAAAAAATTTTACCCAAAAAACCAATATCCACGAACCAAAATGAGAAACGTCGCCTTGATGGGTTGTTTTGAAAGCAGTCCTTTCGAATCAACCGATCCAACCTATTAGGAAATTTTGTTATGAAAACAAGGCTGATCCTTCGCTCCCCTACCCTCCTCTCTACCCTCCTCTTCGGATAATTCATATTGAACTTCTCCTAATCTGCTCTTCGGACCCAATTTAGATAATTTTTTAGCTTTCGAGGAATTCTTTTTCCCTGTATATATGGGTGAAAGAGATAGCATAAAACATTTTTCGCAAGATGTCATGTTGAAATGTGTAATTCCTACTTGTCCGGTTGTGACTCTCTATGAATAGAGTCACGTTCCTATTTCCTAGGTTAGCTAAAACTAGTTTCCTTATTTGGTGTGAGGTTGAGATATTCCCTCAACCAACTTATTGTACGTCAAGATAGATTTCCTATCTTGAGACTAATTCATGTATAAATGTGTGTAATCTATTTGATTAATAGATAGTTTTGTATATTGAAATTTTATTTTGGTATCGGAGCTAAGGGTAGACCTCGGCCCTCCTGGGCTGAGGGAAAACAAGATATATATTTCATTTTTTTTTGTCGATTGGTTTGGGTGGATGTGGTGCGGTGGCGTGACGGGCTACATGTAGCGAAAGCGTAGTTGAGGTTTTGAACGGATCGGCGGTCGAGTCTAACGAACGAAGAGCGCCGACCATCTTCTTCTAAAACGTTAATCGGATCAAAGAAAATTGTGAAGCTTGTTGTTCGTGTCTGCTGTTACGTGCCTTCCGGCGTGTGGAGTATGTAAATATTGCTTGCTCGAACTTGCGTCCGAAAAGTGAGCGCTTTGGGCAATTAGTAAAATTGGCATGCGTACTTGTCAAGCTTCGATGAGCGATGGGTGAAATTGGCGTGTGTATTTGTCAAGCTTTGTCATAATAGCGACAACGGCATTCAAATGCGCATTTTTTTTCATTTGATGTGTCAAAAGCAAATGCGCGTTTTTTTTAATCGAGTCTGTGCCAAAGTTTGAACTTACAATGCAAAGAACAATGTTGAGGTAGGGCTCGCTATTGATCCACTATCTCCACTTTATATTACATGGTTTTTATGCCAACGGGGGGGTTTGAGATCTGTTGTGCTCTCTTATAGCGTTTTCTTCAAATAGAGCTTCTTCCCTAGATCTTCGGATACGTTCTTGATGAGCATTCACAAAATTGTGTTTCGAAATTCTTTTTTGAGCGGTAGATTACTTGGACCAAGATCGATTCCAAAGAAGTTTTTCTTCTAGGTTTCAACCTTTTTTTCATTGTGATAATACACCTAGAAGCATGTCTGTTTGCTTTCATCCACGAGGTATTTTGGTTGTCTGCTTCTTGAAATTTG
Organism: Pinus albicaulis; assembly: GCA_034641835.2. Classification (NCBI taxonomy): domain Eukaryota; kingdom Viridiplantae; phylum Streptophyta; class Pinopsida; order Pinales; family Pinaceae; genus Pinus; species Pinus albicaulis. The sequence goes on from CM076577.1 coordinate 818,257,279, forward strand.
ATGCGCGAAGGCTTCGGAAAGGGTCCAACCATGGGACGGAAGCGAAACTGCATTGTGTTCAACAATACTCAAAATGATTATAAAGGTTGTATGTTCTTTGCGGCATTTATTATTGCAGGGTTTTCTTGCTAGCTCTTGTTATTGCTGCAAAAGAAGTGGAAAAAGTTAGGAAGCGTGATTGGTATTGATCTCGAACTACATACTCATGTGTGGGTGTGTATAAAAATGGTCATGTTAAAATCATAGCAAATGACGAAGAAATAGGATTACACCTCCTTGCGTTGCCCTTATTGATACCGAAAGACTCATTGAGGAGGCTTTGCCAAAAATCGAGACGGCTATGAACCGTGATAGGACAGTTTTTTATGTGAAACGATTGATTGGAAGGATGTTTGAGAACAAGGAGGTCCAAAGAGACCGTGTGTTTCATATTTTGAATTCAGAAATACGAGAATGCGCCCCCCATGTTGCATTGAAGGTTGTGCGTTGTTTTCCTCATTGAATTTCTATATTACAAATGTGTGAAATCGCTCGTATGTATGGTAAGTATTTTTTTGGATTATTCATAAACAAAATTATTGATTTTAGCTAACTCAATGGGTGGTGATGTTGTTAGAATTGGCTACTCTAGCAAATCACACTTGTATGAATATGAAAATCCAATATAAATTATAATTGATGGAATCAATTTCTAAATACACACTCTCGTTCAACAACTCAAAACTAAATCTATTTATGCATGATCTAGATTATTCTCACATCCTCCCTTAATGGAGAAATGGATTTTCTACAATACCTAATTGACTTCTAAAAACTTCAAATTTGATTTTACCAAGAGGCTTAGTAAATATATCAGCCATATTATCCTTGGTATTACAAAATATTAATTCAATTTCATTTGACTCAATTTTCTCACGTACAAAGTGGTATTGCAACTCAACGTTTTTTGTTACAGCGTGGTATATTAGATTATGTGCTAATTTGATAGCACTTTGATTATCAAAATTGATGCATGTTGAACCACTTTGCGCCTCTTCAAGATGCGCAAGAATTCTCCGCAACCAAATAGCTTCACGAGGTGGCATTGGTTAGAGCTTTGTACTCTAATTTTGTTGATGATAAAGAAACAGTTGGTTGTTTCTTACTACTCCAACATACGACCCCACGATCCAATATGAAATGCATAGCGAGAGGTAGATCATCCGTCATCCGGATTTCCTGCCCAATGCGAATCGAGAAAAACATGTTAGTGCAACATCGGATTCATCGGTATACATAATACCTAAATTCTTTGTTCCCTTTAAGTATCGGAGAACTTTCTTTGCGACATTCTAGTGATTTCCGAAGGCATAGCCATGAATTGACTAAGGATACTGATTGAGTATGCAATGTTTGGTGCAGTAGTGGTGAGATAGTTCAAACTTCCCACCAATCGACGATATAATGTTCCATCTGTCTCTTTAGTTCCATCTTCTGTGTACAACTTTGCATTACTGTTCTAAGGGAGTTGACATAGCTTTGAAATTACTCATATTGAACTTCTTAAGAATTTCCTTTGTATATTTGCTTTGAGTGATCAATGTTTTACAGGGCTCTCTCCATACCTCAATTCCTAAACAGTAATGCAATTCACCCAAATCTTTCTTTTTCAAATTCTGCGACAAGCTGAGCTTTAATTTCTTCAATTAACTTGTGATCACTGCTCTGTGATAATGAGATCATCCACATACAAAGATATTAAAGCAACATTTCCTTTTTCATCTTTCTTAACATACAAGTTAGGATCATTTTTTCTTTTCACAAACCCATTACGAAGAAAGAAAGTATCAATCTTTACATACCATGATCTCGGTGCTTTGTTTCAAACCATATAAGGCTTTTCTTAACTTTCGGAGACTAGATGCTCACTGTCCTCTGTTTGACAAACCCTTCGAGGTTGAACCAAATAAACTTCTTCCTTTAAATCACCATTTAGAAAAAGCAGATTTGACATCCAATTGATGTATATTCCAATTATGTTTTGTAGCTAAGGCAATCGGTAATCTAATTGTATTCAATTTAGCTGCTGGGTGCAAAAGTATCTTCATAATCAATTCCCTCTGTTGAGCATATCCTTTTGCAACTAATGTTGCCTTAAATTTATCAATGCTACCATCTGCTTTATAGATGCCACTTGATTTAAGTGATCTATCAAGACTTTAGAATCACCATAGATGGATACTCTATCCACAGAAGGTGATTGGTAAACCATATTAATCCATATTAATCCCCATATAGCTATAACCTCAACCCTCGTATTTGTCCACTGAACTACCAAAGAAGAAAAAGTTTATAGTGACAAGTAGGGGATAGCGAGTAACCAAGCTCTGCATCCACGAGTTCGATTTTGGGCGAGCACCATCAAAAAAAGCACGAGAGGATGATTTCTAATAGAAATGTCGGGGAGGGGGTTTTTCGAGAGATCTTCGATTGTCCAAATCCCTGTAAAAATCTAGTTGTTGATCTTAAAACTTTTCCTCGAATATCTTTCTATTTCGGCATCCCCCGGATACTCCAATGAAACAAAATAGCTAGATTTATGTAGAACTTCCCAATTGAGCTTCAAACAAATCATTTTTAAGACCCTTACGGTGAAGGGGCAGTCATAGAATATATGGCAATTATCTTCTTTATCCCCCACGCAAAGAAGTCAAATCCCATTCAATCCTCTTTTACGAAGGTTACGCCGAGTTAGGTTTTAATTCCTCCAAAGCGACCAAAAGAAGATCATGATTTGTTTGAAGACCATTTAATATCATATTTTGAGCCAAATTTTTAACAAAGATTCAAATTATTGAAAGAGAACTTATACCACAAACAACGGAATTTCATAAATTAATTTAAAAAACAAAAAACTCATAATAATTTAGTGTCTAACATTATTTACCATTTTAAATTTCAGTTATTATTATGAAGTAAAAACATTCTCACTTTAAACTGACTCTTAACAAGATATTTATGAGTGATCCATATATTCATAAGAAAAAAAATTAACTGAAAACATCAAATAAATGATTACATGACAAGGTATTCAATGCCCAATTATCTTATAATATTTATGTAATAATGTAAAAATTTAGAATTTCCTAGAATTAGAATTTGCTGTGTTGTTAAAACTTTATTTAGATTGATTTTATAGTTTTCAAATCCTAAATTTTAGGATTCTATTCAACTATATTGTAATCTTGTGTACTTGATTGTAACTTGTAAACTGCAAGTGTGAATGGAGCAATATTCTGTGTGAGCATCGTTTCACAAGTGAATTGCAACTGATCTTCCAATATTTTTTTCTTCCATAATTGCTGAATTGGTAGCAGAGCTAAGGCATGAGATTGTAGATGTGTGCGGGGCTGTTGAGAAACCAGTGAAAGTGTGCACATGAAGACGAAACAACCGGCCGTGGGAGTTGCGTGGGTTGCTGCATACAGAATTGTAGGAATATCGGTGACTCATTCTGTGACTGAGAACCGTGAACAGTGAAGCTAAGTTTCTCACCAGGATTGAGTGTGTGGAGCCTGCAGCTAATGTTCGCTGCCCATGCAAAGAGCTAGTGAGATCCCTGGCCTGCGCTGCATATATTGAAGCCAAGAAAACGTGCCATATGTGGCAGCTTCTCTCAGAATCACAGACTGTATTCTGGGAGCTCACACTGTATAGTGGCAGTAGAGTAGTATGAAGCAGAAGAAAGATCACTAGGTGAGAAACGTTACTCTCGTCCAAGTTGAAATTATTTTCAACAGAACCTAGGGTCGTTTCCCTTTGAATTCAAGTGGCACCCCACTATTCACCGTTTCGTGAGACGGATGTTTCAATTCTTTGAAATAAGTCGTTAAACAAAGTAGTGGTCAAAGTACAATATTATCCGATGAAGCTCGAAATCACCGCTGCATTCAGTATTTTAAGTATGCTGCATATGTTCTGGACACATTTTATGCAGGGCTATGTGAAAAAAATGATATTAGAACTATAGTAACCATTCCATTCAATAACTAAAAAAATTGAGTACTGAGAATTCAAATAAGGAAAAATATTTATTTATTTATGAATTAAACCTTTTTACTGTGGGGGAATGGTTTAGGAGATCTATTCTAGGCTTCTGCTATTATGTGTGTTGAGTACGAAAGTTTATCTTAATAAATGGTTCTATTTCTAGCCATCCAAACTCTCCAAGAGATAGATTAGGGGAATGCCAAGAAAATTCAATAATTTGAGTTTGTAATCTAGGCCTTAGAGGTGTTTTTTCAAATTTTTCCCCTTTCCTACGCACTTCCCAAAATTGCTGATAGACTGGATACAACATGAACAAATGTAATGGTGTTTCTTCTTTGTCCTTCCACACACTAGAACTTTCCTACACACTTCCCAAAATTGCTAACACAGCAGCTATAACATGAACAAATGTAATAGTGTTTCTTCTTTGTCCTTCCACATTGAGCACTAGAACTTTCCTACACACTTCCGAAAAATTGTTAACACAGGAGGTGTAACATGAACAAATGTAATGTTGTTTCTTCTTTGGCTTTCCACAGTGAACACTAGACATCCAAGGTTGGGACCTTCTACTCCATTAAACAGCACATGGAAATCTTTTCTTTGAGTGGAAATTTGTATTTCCACACTTCTTTCTGCCATCATTTTGGCTCATCTAATGTTATGTCATTTGTCAAAGAAATGTACCTAATTTTGAGGTGTAAATATCATATGAGGAGGCACTCCAAATCAACTCATCCACTCAATCTATTAAGCGGATATTGAAAGTGCATTTAGGAAGTCATCCCGTACATTATGAAGAACAACCTCTATTGCCTAGGTTGGCAATGTGTGCAAGTTTGAAAATGCAATTGTTTCTCAAAGATTCAAATAAAGGTTGTGAAAGTACATGACTTTGGCAACTTGTTGGCCATGGGTCAAGTATTATTCTCACTGTGTCACCCTTTCTACTTTTCAATCTAGGATGTTTTCAATGAGTTCATTTGACCAAAACATGTGTTCTTGACTTGTCATCCCTTCCTATCCAATCTTCCAACGAGGTTTGCATTATGTTATTTTGTGTTATATAGAAGTGACTCTAATTAGAAAGTAGTCATTTATAATTAATGTTGAGTGTAAATATTTCTGAATAAAATATTAATGAACAATTTAATTTAAAGTAGCAAGTCATTCCATTCAACCTTCTAATAATTATATTGAGGCATATAGGATTTTTTGAGTTTATATTCATCCACATTAGTATCTAATGGGAGTTTTAATTAATTATTTTATCAGGCTAAAGAGTTAACTAAATTTTAAAAGTAAGATAAGTAGTTTATATTGATTTCAATGTATAAATATGAATTTGGTTGATATTATTGGTCATATAATAAAAGACTTGTTGTTTCTAGTTCTATCACTATCTATTTTCTTTTTGCTCTTCCTCCTATATATACATGCTAGTATATTATTATGTTATATATTTATAGTTATGATTATACTACTAATAAACTAATTACCATGTGATCTTTTACATTACAACATTTATTCTATTGTCATGAATGAACATTGGTCTATTGGTGAGAATAGACAAAGTGAGAGTATATTTAGTTGAAATTCATGCTCATTCTTTAACCATGAACAACATTCTTACAAATTAGCTAACCTATTTCTCTCATATATATATAGTTAACTCAAATCCATTCAAGCATGTATTTTAGAACTTATTAGAATCGACAAGAGATACATGGAGCTAGGATGCGATATAACTTTAGGAAAGACACAAAATTAAATTAGACTTGATAATTCTAGAAGGGAAAGAATAGTTGAAGGCCACCTAAAGCTTCAACACATCTAGGATATGCATTGACAATTTCAATAGATGTAGGAAAAGTATAATCCCGATTTAGCCGCAATAGAACATATCTTGAAATTTAAGAATTTGGACTACCACATTGGGATGAAAAAAAATGTCTATTATAACATAATAAACACTAGAAAATTGGTAGAAATTTTGAAGGCTTACTAAAGAAAATATCCCATCACTTTATACTACTTTTTTCAAAAGATGTCAAAAAAGCATATTTTGCACATTGTTTATATTGCTTATGCAATCAAGATTTACATTTTTTTAGCCTTACCACATCAACTACTTAGCAAATCATGCTATGATTGTATTTTTTGTTAATTTGTATAATTTTAAGTTTCATATACTTTGTGGTGAAAAAACGCTTGGGGAAGATGTTGGAGGATCTAGTTTACTAGGCCAATGTATTAACCAAATGTAAAGAGTTAGGTGACTATGAAGCTCAATCAACTAAATATTTGGGTTAGTTAGCTCCTAGGTCAAGTTGATTTACTAAGGTATAAAGTAGTCAACATAGTCCAAAATATCCTTAGACAATTGTAATGTACAAATAGGCAAGAATATATAATGTAGAGAGGCCAATGTTATTCATCATATGAAAAAAAATACTTATTATTTCTCCCATTCATCCTTATATGTATGTATTTATACTTTGAGTCGGCCTAGTGGTTAAGAGCATGTGTTTCTTCCTAAGAGGCCGGAGGTTCAAAAACCGGAAGATTAGAGTAGGGTAGAGTATGAATGCCTTGATAGACTTAGTATTCAAACAAAGTTGAGCATAAATGGATAAAATCAACCTTCAATATCTCCATTCTATCATTTCACTTTTCAATATCAATTAAATATTTAAGAGTTGAACATATTTTTGGAGATTCAAAAAATACTCATTAATCACATGAATCCATGGCTCCCGGTCATCTTACTACGAGGGATGGACGAGATTCGGAGCTCCCGAGGACTCCCTTATATCTCATTTACCCACATATATACGGAATAGAAGAACATCACGAGTTGATAGATTGTCCAAAAAAGGGACTACATGAAAACTTAGAAGAGATGCACTACGAATTGATTGAAGCCTCTAGCATTGAGGCAAAGGGCACTCTTAAATTTTTCTAATTTCTTGCATATATAAGTGATGGCAGTGATGAAAATGCATCTTGAATGAAGAAAGAGAACAATCACGAGAAGCTTGCATACTGCACCAGTAAGAAAGATCCTAATTTGTCCCTTGGATAACTATTATTTGTTTTGCTTTTTGATCCATGATTTAAGATCACTGTCATCATGGACACTTATGCTATGGTTTGGAACATCATTCCCATTCTATGGACCAGAGGCAAGCTACAGGGTTTTTTTCCAGATGGAGATGGTTGTTTGGTTCATCTTTTGAAAACTATTTTGGCCTGTTTTTTTAATATGTTTTTCATTGTTGATTTTGCAACTCTGTCGAGACTTAGGCATCCCTATTATGTTTTTTCTGGTACAATATCCTAGTTTCTGATTTGGGTTACTCTTTTGAACATTTTGTATGTAACTTTTTGAATATTTTATGATATATGAGCCTACTATGTTGCAAGTTTTTTCTCCTGAAAAAACATGCTAGCTAATTCTTTCCATAAAAAGTACAATATAAAAAACTCCACTATAAATATAAGTAATATTTTTAAAAATTACTTAATTCCATTATATGTTCAAGATGATATTTTATAATCTTGTGAACGTATTACAAAAATAAATCCATACAGTTAGAGTGATACCACGTTGACTGCAACCCGATAAGCTTTATAAATCTCCATTACACAATGGCAATTTAATTTCTTTCTCCTGATTCGTGATATGATCATTGCAGATCATGGAACATATGGTGTTCACACAAAACTCCATTAATCAATGTCATCTCTCTCATCTCTCTGGTTCCTCGAAGAATAATCATCGTAGATACGTTTCCAATGCTTCTTTACGTACTCTAGTGGAACATGTTCTGCTCTCACATAATTGGTCATTTGAACCTTGCATTCATTTCCTAAAACTTCGAGAATTTTCTTTGGAATACAATAGGGAATCTGGTCAATTAGAAAAAGAAAAAAATTAGCAACCAACACTTGTCTTCATTTTTTACTAAAAGCTTTAATGAGATTAAGACCGGGCATGTAAACTCACAGTGTCAATGGCGCATGGTCTTCCTTCTGAAAATTCAGTCACTGCAATCGGTTTTTGAAAAAAAATGAATTTACTTTATTCACATATTGTTTGAAAAATAACAAAATTAATAAATGAGAAAGAGGACTCACTCCAATGCCTCTCTTCTGGCTGGATTGATCAATAAATCCTTTCAATTGTTGTCGAACCTTTTTAGCTACCTTCGTTATCTCCTCATTTTTGCTCATTTTCCTTGATGAAATAACGTGAAGAAATTCGTAACAGGGAGAACTAACATAAAACAAAGGGTGACATTTGTGAAAAGTTGGAATTAATTTGTTTTAAAATAAAGAATTGCTCAAGTGGATTTTCAAATTAATTATTCAAAAGTGTTTCTTACAAGATCAACCACTGGTAATGGATTGGGTGAACTTATATTCTTCACAAAATCCACAGCAAATCTCATAGTATAAAACCCACAATCCTGGGTATTATTTTGCTGAGGAGCACTGCATCAAATACCACGCGACCTTATGTAAGGGTATATTAATCTTGAACATTAGCATGCAATGAAAATGGCTGAAATCCAATTAAAAAGACTCACCGGTAATTCATGCCATCCAACTTGATGTGGTTCTATGTGGGCCTTCTTAGCAACAGCCCTGCAGTTGGGTTTATGAAAAGAAAATTAAACATCTACAAGAAACTTGATTGAAGAAATTAAGAGAATAATGGATTTGAAGTTCTCAGTTTCCTTACCTTGCTATGCCATATACATGCCCTAATCTTATTGGAGCCTGTTTTAAGGGAGTTGAAGTGCAATACACAGGGAAGTCTGAAAGGGGACACCAGGAAGATGTGCATCCCTTTGCTGCCCAAACCCACAAACAATGGCCAAAGTCCAGTGGCTTCTGTGAAACAAAAACACCTTCATATTAGATACTGAGTTTTAGAAATTAAGAAATTAAATTTGTAATTTTTTGTTAAACCCTAATTAGAATCTTAGATGATACTAGAGAAATATTGTTATACTTATAGAGAAATATGAGTTTTTTCTACAGCAATACAACTATTTCATAAATACTATAAACTAACTATAATAATAAAAAATACAAAAAAAACTTCAATTTATACCATTAAAAAAATGAATTATTCACCCACAGTTGAAATCCAATTTAACAATAAAGGGAATCATATGTTACTCGTATAATAAAGGAACTATATTGAAATCGACTTCTTTCATTTCTATTTCTAGCGCCTTCTCCATAATTTTTGAGTGGTGTTTGGTCATTCCAATCACTGAGATTCTTCATGTTCAGGCTGATCATGTATGCAGAACATTGGTTTATTCGCTCTTTGATTTCATCAGGAAATAGCTTCAGGCGACAACTGTGACAACAAGGGGCACTTTAGAAAAAAAATTAACTTTGAGAACCTTTCTTGGTGTTTGATAAATAAAAGTTTAAGATTACAATAGAAACCAGAAAAAATAAATGTATATGCCAAGATCAAGTCAAAGGACATACTACAAGTATGTATCTATATGCTGTGCTGTTGCCCAGAAGGATTTTGAGTCATCCAGTTCTCTAATCTCCTCCAATGATAGAGCAATTGTGACTTGGTTGGCATCCTGTCTGCATTAAGATTAATATTATATTAGTTAATAGAAAATACTAATAAGGTCTATCTGAATGGGGGCATTCTTATTAGGATTGCAAGAATTGGAAAGTAGTCAAGTCAAAGTAGCTAGGTTAAACCATTGATCTAGGTTAAACAATTGATCTAGTTACTATCGCTTAGATTCTAATATTCCCAAAAATTAAGCTATGTTGAAAATTTAAATCAATAATAGTGCTATATAATTTGGACTAAAAGCGTGGTAAGATTTTAACCAAAACTTACCTGAATGGCAAGTATGCATCATCGTCAGCTCCACCTTGATATTCTGAGAGGAAACTCTCAAACTTTCGGTCCACCTCATCATGTTCCCCGGTGAAAGGACTGGAAGGATCTTCAATAACATGAGCAGAAAAATCAAACGTGATCATCTGCGTGCGGAATTTTTCGCAAGAATACTTTTCCTTATCATCAAATAATTCTTGTTGTAATTGATTATTCCCTTCTTTGGGAGATCCAACGTCATAGTCTTCAATTTCGAAATCCTCATCCTCTGAATCCACACTATTTTCTTCATCATCTGTCTCAGCCCTTGCAAATGCAGATTGAATTTCAGCATCATATTCATCCGCAGAACTTCCTTTATCCTCTTCAGTTTCTGTAGTGTCGGATTCCTCGGGTTTCTGCTGTTTCACATCATCTTGCAAGTTGTTGCCTGAATCACTCTCTGTATTCTGGGAGCCCTCTTCCCTAGATGCAGTGGCAGTAGTGTAGTCTGAATTAGGAGAAGAAACTGTACCAGATCTCTTTGGAGGGGACCCACCCAAATTGCTTGGTAACTCGTCCAAATCGGTACGAGGTCTCTTTGGAGGGGACTCACCCGATTTGCTTGGTAACTCGTCCAAAGTTCTTTTTCTAGATTTGCCTGACCTCCCCATCACCCTGACTGTGGGTACCTTCTAGACAGGAACTGTATGTTCACGGGTCAAAATCTCCTACAAGTTTAAATTATTTTAAAAAGAACCTAGGGTTGTTTCCTTTTGAATTCAAGTCCACTATTCACCTTTTCGTGAGAGGGAAGTTTCAATTCTTTGAAATGAGTCGTTAAACAAAGTAGTGGTCAAAGGACAATACTATCCATAAAAAATGGGTCGAGGGCAGCAACAGAATTTTTTGATGCCCTAAAAATTCGATGCCCTAAAACTCTGATGAAGCTTCAAATCATCGCTGCATTCAGTATTTGAAGTATGCTGCATATGTTTTTATGCAAGGTTTTCTGAAAAAATTGATATTAAGAACCATAGTAACCATTCCATTCAATAAGATAGACTACTGAAAAATCAATATGGAAAATTAATCTTACTCTCTTGAACTAGGGCGACACTGGTTGATTTTGGCCGGGCTATCCCTCTACCTTTGGGTATACGTCCTCTTTTTCACTGCTCCAGCAACCACTACCACTATACCTCTAGGCTTATCGCATCACTGCTCCAGCTACCACTATACCTCTGGGCTTATCGCACCTTTGGGTATACGACCTGGTCTTTTTCTTCTCCACTGGACTACCACTATACCTCTGGGTTTATTGCACCACTGCTCCAGCTATCACTATATCTCTGGGCTTACAACAGGGTATTCCATAAGGCCTTTTCTCCACTTCTCTAGCTACTATTATATCTTTGGGCTTATCGGTTGTTTTCATAAAGGTTACTCTTGAGCATTTGAACCTTAAATCTCTTAGTTTAAAAAATTTAAAAGTAACTTTATTTCTCATTTAATTCCTATTTAATGAATAACATATATAATCTCTTAAATTTTTTTATTTTTATTTTTAAATATTTTTCGAAATTAATTACATGATTAAGATTTGGTCCAAATTTCCAACTGCCTGAATTATTTAAAAAAATAATTTAAATAATTTAAACCTAATACAATCAATCATAAAATTTTATCAATTTATTTTCCAAAAAAATCCGCATTCTAATTACTTTCCCCTCCTTTACTCTTAAAATCATTGAATTATTCATCTTAAAAAAAAACCAAAAAAATTAAGTAACATCAACAAAATACCGTACAATTTTATTCCTTTTATGTAATTGTCATCCCATTAACCCCGCAAAAAATTAAGTTTTAACAACCATGTTTTATGAGATAAAACTTTCTTGATGAGTAGGATAAAGCAGCAACAGATTTGGTCTAATTGAATAGAACAACCAACCAGTTTATTAGCATTTTCTCAAGCTTGTTAATTAGTAACTAAAACCTAAATCTCTCCTGCCACATTAGGCTTCTCAATATATCAGTTTTAAGAAGTCGTTTATTCTTGTCAATTCTGTTGACATGATACAGTGATGTGAATGTCACAGTAGAAAGGTTCTGCGTGATAGCTTGGAGTTCAGAATTTATTGTGCGTTGTTTGCTACATCTTTTCTAAGAAAGCCCAAAAAGCTTTGAAACAAGGATGTTGAATCTGTTCGTCAAATTTTACGATTAAGTAGCGTTGTTTGGGTTGGTGGTCAGCCTGGTCAGAGTTTCGAGGCCAGAGTGCAGATATTGCAAATGGAGATACAGGAAAATTTATATTGATAAAAATCTGAGGAAACACATAAAGGAAATTTGCTTTAATAAAAACGGGGATTATAAGAAAAAGAGCAGGTACCTGAAAGTTTTATTCTTGGGTTTTTTGATTAACAGAAAAAATAGAAACACCCTGGATTGTGTACATTATACTCTTCCATCATGGCAGAAACTGTGGTTAAAAAATAGAAACACCCTGGATTGTGTGTAGATTATACTCTTCCATCATGGCAGAAGCTTTGGTTAAAATTGATAATATGTGTAGTGATAAAAAGTATATCTATGATTTTAATCTCTCTCCAAGTTAAACATTGGATGGTGGGAATTAAAGGGAGGACAATTATGGCACATATTACCATTTTTCAATTTCAAATTTTCTATTCAATTCCACATGTTTTTAATTTAAAATTTTATTACTACAAATTTAATTATGTTAAAGGTTGGTGTGGTTTAAGCTAGGTGTGATTTTAAGGTGATTTTGATATTTTCTTAATAAAAAACTTATCCCACAAGTTAAGGTTACGGACAAACTAACCACCATAAAAAAACGGAAATATCTAACATAAATATCCATGCCCTTCAAAAAAAACTCCTTTCTAATTTCCAATATATAAATTTAATCACTATCTACCATACTATAAATAGAAATCTATCTAATTAAAGCATGCATTGATTATTTCTCCCAGAAATATAAAATAAAATAAAAATTAAAGTAAAATTGAGGTAAAATAGTCGTGGTTAGTTATTTTTTGGGATCCAAGCTTTCACAACAGATGGTTTTTTGAAGCATTATATTACAATTATATATATATATATATATATATATATATATATATATATATATATATATATATATATATATATTTCAAAAGTTATCGTGGATCCCAAAAACCATCAACCGTAAATTGGTTATTTGACCTCAATTACTAACATGGATTTATTTTAAGTTGAGATCTACAAAGTGCATAGAGATCGAATCTTTTTAGGTACAAATCTCTTCTAGAGAGAAAGGAGATTTGATCTCCCAAAACATTTAATAAATATTGATTGGTTTATATTACACTTTAAATAAAGATTTAATTTGTAATTTTACTTGATATTTTAAAAATTAATTATAATTATTGTTTAAAAAAATATTTCCATTTTGAATTGTGACTTTTCAAATAGATAAAAAGAATATACCATGATATTTATGAATAATTCATATATTTATAAAAAATTAAATACAATTTTTAAATTAAAAATTACACTGCACAATGCCCAATATCAAATTATCTAATAATATTATAAATAATTATAATGAGGTAATTAGTTTTTTAATTAAAGGGATTTCATACTGTAAATTATTAAAGCATTATCTTAAAATTGTAATAGTTGTTAAAACCCATTCCCATCTAAATCTATATCTTGATTTGCTTAATACCTACATATCAACTTAATTACTATCAGTGTAATATATATAGAAATCTATCTAATTGAAATTTCATTATTTCCTTTGCTCTTTTTTTGAATTTCCATAATTTTATTGAAATCTATCTAGTTGAAATTTCATTATTTTATTTGTCTCTTTTTTTTTGAATTTCCAAAACTAAATTTTCATTATTTCAATTGATTTTTTTGTGGGACTAATAGTTGAGAGCGAGTGTTTCCTCTTTAGAGGTCGGAGGTTCAAAACCGAGAGGGGGTGAGAAACGTATGCTTTCCTAGACTTAGGAGTCAAGTCGTTACATGGAGGTGGGTCCCTTGTCCCACAAACAAGGGGTTCTCATACACCAATTTGGTGTGTGGCTTAGTGATGACCTTAAATTGGACAATAATAATAATAATAATAATAATTTCAATGTATATACTTTTGTTAATGTCAAATTATTTTGCATTTTTATATTTAAAAATAATAAATAATATGGAAATTAATTTTAGTTAAAATTATTTGAGTTATATTTTAAATTAAATTAAATAATTAAGTCTTAAGACTGGAAACACTCCCCATATTGTCATCCTACATAGTTGGAAACGCGTTCAATCAATTCGATTGATTGTTAGAAGAAGTATTTTTAGCGGTTTGATCCCTCCCCCAAGTCGCTACTTAACTATCCAGTCGACTCCATCCATATGATGTGAATTGTGTTGATCGATTGTTAGAGGATTGAAATATTTTTGGCATTTCAATCCCTCCACCAACTCCTACTTAACTATGAAGCGACTCCATCGGATGTGAATTATGTTCGGCTAGCTAGTTTTTCCATGTGCTAAAATTTTCTTCTTCCAATTTTTTTCGGTGTTTGCTACATTGTTCACATTATGTAGAATTTGCTAGTTATCTCAAAGGTTTTCTTGCTTTTTGGATACTTTACCTAGTGCCTTTTGGGTTTTCTAGTTTATTTGGGAGGTTGTAGCTGATATTTGCGTAATTTGATAGTTTTCTTCGGGTTTCTACTTGTATTTTTAGGGCTTTTGTTATACTTGAAAGGTTATTTGATTTTTGTTGTTTATCGTGGATTCTTTGATATTTTAGATATTATTTCACCAAATTTGTTGGTTTCTTGGATTCTTTCAGTTGCTTTAATACCAATTTGCTAGTTTCCTCTTGGCATGGAGATAAGATTTTCCATATTTGCTAGTGTTATGGTTACTTCATATTTTTTGTGTCTTTTTTGGTTTTCTTAGGGTTTTCATAGGGGCTTATTAGGGTTTCACTTGACATGCCTATATTTGCGGTCTCATAGAAAAAATGTCGAGAAACAAGACCATTGGCGATGGAGATGATGCATTCAACACTTTTTTAGTGAGACATGTGTCGGTAAGCATTTCTCTGTGTTATTTTTCTAGATCTAAAGCTTCCCTTTAGGGACGGAAAAAATTCGGATTCTCTAAATACGGAGATCACTTGGACACTAAAAAATTCGGGTTGTTTGGTGAGAGAAGGGGACCACAACACCAATGTTTTCAGCATTTCTCCAATGGAAGGAAAAATCGAGAACATAATTTGGCAAATAAACTCAAAGGGGGGATGAGACTGTCTGCTCCCAAAACTATTATATCCGGTGAAGCCATAACATATTTTTTTCAGTATTTATAAGCACGAGGGGATGGTGTTAGTATTCCGGACCGGTTAAGGTAGTAGAGTAGATACCCTCTGTATGTTTAATGAGAAATTTAATGTTGCATTGAACAAGCCGGACACAAAGGATGAACTTACGGAGGTCACGAAATCCTTTGCCAACGACGAAAGCCCGGGCCCGGATGGATGGCTTATTGAGATGTACATTCACTTATTTGATTTAATGGTGGATAATTTTTCTCATGGTGGTGGAGGAATCAAAAATTCGGAAATTTCGGATCTCGGGGGACATAAACTCTACTTTCCTCACACACATCCCCAAATCGTCTCACCTGCTGATTTCTCAGATTTTTCGGCCGCCATTTCATTATGAAATGTTATTTATAAGGTCATCTCCAAAATTATCACTCACGGCATCACTACCTCACTCTCCTCCACATTTCCGTGAAAGCAGGTCAGTGTCCTCGTTGACAGGCTTATCCATGATGTTGTGGCCACTACATAAGAGGTTTTGCACTCATCCCATCTTAAAAATATGGATGCTGCCATTATGAATATCGATTTTTTAAAAGCCTACGACTTTACTGATTGGTATTTTATCTGCCTTGTCTTGTACAAAATCGACCTCTCCCCACCTAATGTCCAATGGATCATGTCGTGCATCTCCCCTGTCTGGTTTTCAGCGTTGATCAATGGTTTTTTGACTGATTTATTTCGAGTTGGTCATGGCCTTCGCTGAGGCTGCTCCTTCTCACCACTAATATTTATTTTGGTCATGGATCATATGAGCTTGCACATTAAGGAGGCCCATAGGCATGGATTGTTTGATGGCATACGAATGGCCCCTGGTATTTATATTACCCACTCATTTTTTCGTGGATGGCATCCTTATTTTCGGTATCATTTCCTGTGCACAATGGGTTGCTCTACATTGTATATTCCTCTATTTCGGTGCAGCCTTAGATCTAGTTATCAGCAGTGGAAAATCTATTTTGATATCGGCCTCTCGGAACAATGTGGATGCGGATATAATTGTTGGACTCTATTAGGTAAACATTACCCCCATCACTTTGGTGGTTTAAAATATCTTGGTTTCAACTCAAGCCATGTGCATACAAAAAACGAGGATTGTTCTTGGCTTACGGGAAAAATACAAAAAGAGATTAAATAATTTGTCACACAAATGGCTCTCTCTTGGTGGATGCTTCATCCTTGCATCGGCTATCCTCCAACAACATATTTTTTTATTGGGCACGTCTCTTTCACATCCCCAATAGGTATTGTGGACTCCATCAAGGCCATCATCTCAAATTTCATTTGGTCGGTCGCAAAGGGTTACCGAAAATTTTCATTATGAAACATGGAGTTGATTATGCACCCTAAAAGTTTGGGGGGCTTGGGGGTATTTTAACATATCTCTTTCCTCTCAGGTCCCTCCTTATCAAATCACTCTAGTGAGTTGTTTTGGGAATAGTTAATTTTCCTTGCCTTTTTTAGGAAAAATATAACATTTGTCACAATCTAGTTTTCCTTTTTCAGGCCCGGTCTTTCCCTCCTCGTCGAGGGTCTATAATATGGAGGATATTATAGAAGGTATTTTGTTTTTTTGTGAGCCGCCTTGTCTAGGATTTTGGTGATGGACAACATATCTACTTGGCCACTGCGAAATGGTATGGGGGTTGACCCCCACTTCCACTTGACCCCCGCTTGGAACATGTCGTTTGGCATATAAGTGTCTCTTCTTCATTTGATATTTCATCTCCCATTGGAATCAAAGTTTCCATATATGAAAAACTACTCAACAGCGAATTTAGAGGTGTGGTGTTGGGGTTGGGAGGCGACGGTTCCACTTCTTAGATGCGGGGGTTTCTTTTTTTGTTAGGCAGGGTGATATAATCACATGGCATGAGTAAAATACTTCAATCCTCACTTGTTTTCAAGGATATTTATGATATCTCTTTGGGCCTCTCCATCCTTGGGAGAAGTCCCTCTTCTACTTGAAATTATGGAATCACAACATATCTACCAAGATAATTCTTTTTGTCTGGTTGGTAATGAGGAACAGGGAGTTCTAACTTGGGACAACTTTCGGTGAAGAGGGGCTTCAATGGCTACGGGATTCGTCTCTTTGCAAGTTGGAGTCGAACACTCGTTCAACTACATATTTTCCTTTTGGCCTTTTGTACTGAAAATATTGTACCATTTCAAACATTGCATGTAGATCCAGGACTAGAGGCCTGCCAAATTCTAGCAGTCCATTGAATCATGGGGATCCTTGGCTTCCAGTGCTCGATCTTTACCTTTATTTCTCTATTGGGAGGTGTGGCTTGCCAGAAATAGGTACAATTTCGAGGATCATCAAATTTTGCATCACTTCATACATCTAATAATTCTTAAGTGGATTGATTTAGTCCCCTTGGTGTGAAAAAGGGCTGGATATATCTCTTTCTATCTTCATCCGCATGAAGTCTTCATCCCGTTGGGCTTTTTGAACAGGACACGGTAGCAGGGCTAATGTGGGTGTGGGACATGGATTAACCTTGGGCATTGTGAGTTTTACTGCATCTCTTTGGAATGTTGGACCTAGCTCTAACATGCGGGCTGAGATCCTTTCCCTTTGGAGCCTTCTATGGGTGGAATACATCTTACAAGTGGAAAATATCCACATTTATGGGGATGCCAACAACGTGATCGATGGTATCACTTGGTCGCTTTCACTTCGACCTCCTGCCCTCCTCCCCTAGTTTCACGGGATTCGATATCTTCATGGACACCTTCTTAACCCACCCATCCAACTTATTTTTCGCGAGGATAATATGAAGGCGGATACTCTCTCTAAGCAGGGACTACTTCTTCCTTTTGGCTTTGTTCATGTTCAACATTTCAAGGGTTCTCATACTGGTCTCCTCTACTCTACATCCGCTCCCCTAGGAGAGGCTCTATCTATTTTGATGTTCTTCAGATATCTCTACTTTGTATTTGAATGGTGTCCTCTCTACCTGTTTATATTCCAACTTGCTATAAAATTTGCATGATCTCGCTTGGTATTTTTTTACGGGCATTTGTGGTTTTATCTGTTCTTTTTGTTTTGACAACACATATATCCCTCTACCTTTTGTTCCTATCATGTTTCAATTTCCTGTCATATGCAATATTATGTTTCGACTCCAACACCCTTGTGATATCGTTGATATATGTATTATTTGTTTACCCATAATAGAATCAGTGTTTTTTTCTTTTTGAAAAAAATAAATTCGAACCAACGCATATCATCTCTCATTCTTGGGTTTTATATAAAATTCTATGGGGGAATGGTAAATTATATTCCTGCAATAAAATTTGAATGCATATATTTATATTATGTTATCTGATATGTTATTCTTGTTTTGTAATAACATCTCACCAAATGACGACTGCACTATTGGGTTTCATTATAATATTTTATGGTAACTATACTTGAATCACCGTAGTGTTACATTTAATGAGCTTGAATCCAACTTTCATGTTTCTCATTATTTGAAAATACAAATGGGGTTTTTCATAAATCTCACTAATAATTATGCAAACTAGGAAGTGTATTTTCATCATCTCTTCATGATTCATCTGGTTGTTATAGATCATATACATGAAGTATTAACCTTCTGTATTTTACAATTACGTATTACCATAATATAGTATTATTCTACTCTAAAGGGTCCACCTACGGAGATTTTTTTGAAATTAATCCCAACCACCATGTTAAGTAAACTGGCATCATCCATACCATGAATTAATTCTTTTTGTAGGTTGTGGATAGAGTTTGCATAGAAGGAAAAGCTCCAAGAATAGTAAGTGTGTATGGGAAAACATTTAAATATGCAAGCCTATTTACTTCATGCAACTTTCGTAATGTTCAAAAAATTATGTATACCCATCACTATGTATTAAATATTTCCTGCCACCTCACCTACATCTTGATCGCACTGCACACCTCGCAATTTTTATCATTTTCTCATAACACAAAATCTAAATCCTACAAACTTCATGATGTGATATAGTGGGACCCATTTAACATATATTCCATACGTGATATCATTTCTGCAATAAACCCTTCAATTTTCCCGCTTTACCTTTAACCTTGCCTCTTCGCATCATCAACCGCTCAGCACGTCACACATCGTGCTTTGCAGGTTTTAGTACTTACCCCATTTTCCCCGGCACCAAACCTTGCGATATTGCAATGTGATATTGTCATCGCCCTATCACAAATTGTCGATTCATGAATTTATGGTTAAGATATCTCAGTTAAATGTTGTAAGTAGCGATATGGGTGCATATGCAATGTGGTTCAAAGCTAAAAGCTAAAGGATTTCAAGTCTGGGCATATGAGGTTTGTGCGATGTTTTATGAAGAAAGATCTAACATGATATAAGGACGGTTTGTGCGAGTACCTATCCGGTCGAGCATTGAATTGGAATTAAATTTTCAAGCTCCACCACTCTATATTTAAAAATATTTTTTTCATATGATTAAGTAGAAGAAGCAAAAGAATGCAAAAAAACCCTTCTCTCATTTTTATCTCTATGTGTGGGGCTCTGTAAAAAAAATTTCTTAACTGTGCTGTCTTTGTTTAAAGTAATTTCATAAATTACGTGTGAGCATTCGTGTGTTGAGGGAGAATCATTTCCCATGTTCCTTAAATTTTCAACATGCTATTAGAGTGGTTTTAATCTCTCAGTGAAGGAAGGTGTTTTTACTAAGGAGTTGAAAGTTGTTTTGAGTAGCATATTCTCTAGCAGTGTGAAAGTTTTTACACAGTTAGAAAGTTTTTGTTTACACGGTGAAAATGGTAGCAACAAGAAAAATCTTGAATAATCTAGAAATACCACAATTTATTGGCAAGAATTATGATTATTGAGCTATTACAATGAAGGCTATGTTTTCTTCTCAAGATATTTCAGAACTGGTGGAGAATGGATTCCAAGAACCAGTAGATGCAGCAGCATACAATGCTTTGACACAAGTAGAAATATATTTGTTGAGGGACAGCAAGAAGAAGGAATCCAAAGCCTTCTTCTATATTTTTCAAGCAATTCATGAAAGTATTTTCCCAAGGGTTGCAGTAGCAAAGAAGTCTAAGAAAGCATGGGATACCCTCCCAGGACAGCCTACCAAGGCATGGAAAAAGTGAAGAAAAGAAACTACAAATGCGAGAAGAGATTTTGAAACATTATGTATGAAAGAGTTTGAGAATACGGACTCATTATTTACACATGCGATTGGGTTTGTTACCCAAATCGAGGTCTCATGGTGAGACACTTAAGGAAAGGAGAATAGTTGAGAAAGTTTTGAGAAGTATGCCATCAAGGTTTAATTCCATAGTTGTAGCCATAGAGGAGACAAAGGATCTCGGGAGAGTTTTCGATGGATGAACTTCATGCATCACGATGTCTCATGAGCATAGAATGAACAAAGCAACAAACTCATCATTGGAGCATGCATTCAAGACACAAGTTTATTTTTTTCAAGGTAGAGGTCGAGGAAGACCAAACTACGGGAGCAAGAGGAAGAAGCCCACACGAGAGGTGGAAGAAGAGGCCCTTCAAGCTCAAGTGGAAGGGGCAGCAATCAAAATCAAGTCGAGGCCCAAGACAAAATCAAGCACGAGGTCGGAGGTATGATAAATCTCAAGTTCAATGTCATTATTGTAAGAAGCATGGTCATTATGCAAATGAATGTAGAAAGAAGCAATATGACATGGGTAGCAAACCAAGTGAAAATTTCATCAAGGAAAATCAAAACCATGATAGCATGTTTTTTAGCTTGTAATGTAGCACAAGAAAAACAAGGGGATGTATTGTTCGTAGATTTAGGGTGTAGCAACTACATGACTTTGTAAACATAGAAATGTTTTCAAATCTAGATGAAAGTGTGAAATGAGAAGTAACATTGAGGGACTGATAGCAAGGTCTCTGTCATGGGAAAAGGAAGAGTAGACATACTAACAAATAAAGGGAAAGAATAAGTTCATGTCGGATGTTCATTTTTTTCCCTGGTTTTGAAACATAACCTCTAAGAATTGGACAACTCATAAAAAGGGCTACAATGTATTTTAAAGATGATGTATGCACAATCTTGGATAAGCATCCAAGTAGACAACTCATTGAAAAAAGTTCATACTGACAAAAAAATAGAATTTTTCCTCTCAAGCTAAGATCGGACTTGAAGGAAGAAGGTGTTGTAGTAGTTTTCACACAAGAAAACTTTCAAGAAGAAGTCAAAGATGAAAATTGGTTATGGCACTTGATATTTGGTCATCTCAACTTCAGAGGTTTGAATTTGTTACACAAGAAAGGTATGGTGAAGGGATTTCCACTCATAGAAAAACCGGACGACCTATGTGAAGGGTGCATCTTTGGGAAAACAACATAGAGAATCATTTCCAACAGGAAAGTCAATAAGGGCAAAGGCACCATTGGAGATTGTCCATTCATATTTATGTGGAAAAATGCAGACACCATCAATTTGGGGAAGTTATTATATTTTGACTGTCATAAATGACTACACAACGAATACATGGGTCTACTACATAAAAGAAAAAAGTGAAGTGTTTGACCGCTTCCGCCAATACAAGGCTCTTTTTGAGAAGCAAAGTGGACACTACATCAAAATGTTGAGGACTGACAGAGGTGGCGAATACATCACAAATGGATTCCTACGTTTTTTTGGGGAGCATGGAATTCACAACTAGTTTACAACAAGGTACACACCTTAGAAAAATGGTGTCATGGAAAGGAAGAATAGGACCATTATGTAGATGGCAAGGAGTATGTTGAAGGAAAAGTATTTTCCAAATGATTATTAGGATGAAGATATTTCTTGTGCATCATATATCATTCATAGGTGTCCAACCAAAACCGTCAGGAACATAGTTCCTAAAGAGGCATGGAGTGGAAGAAAACATAGTGTCACTCACATGAGAGTGTTTTGGAGTGTGGCATATGCACATGTCCCGGATGAGTTAAGGAAGAAGTTGGACAACAAGGGGGAGAAATGTATATTTTTTGGATACAATGATGAATCCAAGGCATACAAGCTCTACAATCCATCAATCAAGAAGGTAATAATCAATAGATATGTTCGGTTCATAGAAGAGGAAGCATGGGATGGAAGTTCAGAGAAGATGGTCACTGTGAAGACATGTATACCACATGAAGACAAAGGGGAATTGACAACAACAAGTTTTACCTCAATGTTGACTCCTCCTTGAGCTACAAAAGCGCAACAAAGAAGTCAACATATGACACTGCAAAAAAACAATAGGACAACGTTGCGCAACCAAGAAAGTGCTTCTTCAAGCACACCACATAGATCCGCAATGCCATCTATTTTAAGCACAACACCAAATGAAATGTCAATCCCATCTTCCGCAAGCATAGGAAGACCAAAATTCATAAATTTAAGTGAAATTTATGATGAAAATGAA
Organism: Pinus albicaulis; assembly: GCA_034641835.2. NCBI lineage: Eukaryota > Viridiplantae > Streptophyta > Pinopsida > Pinales > Pinaceae > Pinus > Pinus albicaulis. The sequence goes on from CM076577.1 coordinate 818,280,016, forward strand.
GTTGATAGTAGCGTTGGTCTAAATTATTTATTTTCAGTATTTTTTCATGTAGATGACCCAATACACTTTGAATATGCAGTCAAAGAAGAGAAATGGGTTGCGGAAATGGATGAAGAAATAGGAGCAATAGAAAGGAATGACACATGGGGGTTAGTGGACCTTCTGAAAAAAAAAGCTCATTGGAGTGAAGTGGGTCTATAAGACCAAGAGTAACATTGAAGGCAAGATTGACAGGCATAAAGCTAGGCTAGTTGTAAAATGATACAATCAGCAACATGGAAGAGACTATATAGAGACATTTATGCAAGTTGCGAGGATGGAGACAGTGCATACAGTGTTATCGATTGCCATGCAACATAAATGGAAAGTGTATCAAATGGACGTAAAATCAACGTTCTTGAATGGAGTGCTGAAAGAGGAGGTATATGTTACGAAACCACCTGGTTATGAGGTAGAAGGATAAGAAGAGAAGGTGTGTAGGTTGTGGAAAGCTCTCTATGGGCTGAAGCAAGCACCGTGTGCATGGTATAACAAGATAGATGCTTACTTGATGGAAAATTGGTTCGAAAAATGTGACGGTGAACCTACTCTCTACATCAAAGAAAGTGACGGTGAGATTCTTATTATCGTTTTGTATGTAGATGATTTGATTTTTATAGGGATTGATGATTTCCTCATCGCATATTTCAAACCAGTCATGAAACGTGAGTTTTCAATGACTGACTTAGGGTTGTTAAGATATTTGTTTGGCATATAAGTGAATCAAATACAAAATGGAATTCTTATCTCTCAAGAAAAGTATGTTGCAAACATTTTAGAAAGGTATAATATGCAGAACAAAAGGTCAACACCAAATCCAATAGTCATGGGGTTGAAGTTGAGCAAGGAATATTGTAGAAGAAATTTCAATTTGACATTATACAAAATCATGGTGGGAAACCTAATGTATTTGACCACAACTAGCCCTGATATAATGTATGCAGTGAGTTTGGTGTCGAGGTTCATGGAGACACATTGGAAAGAAGCGAAAACAAATTTAAAGTATGTCATTGGGACAAAGGAGTATGGCATTTTGTACACCGCAACAAATAATTTTAAGCTATTTGGTTACACTGACAGTGACTCGACAAGAAGTTTTGATGACATAAAGAGCATGTCAGGATATGTTTTTCATTTGGGTTCGGGATCCATTTCATGGGCCTCCAAGAAGTGGTTGATAATTTCATTGTCAACATCAAAAGCTAAATATGTCATTACAACATTAGCAACGTGTCAAGAAGTTTGGATGAGAAGAATGTTGAGGGATTTATGCCATGAACAAGATGGAACAACAGCTATTTTCTGCAACAACAGTTCAACAATTGCACTATCAAAGAATTAAGCACTTCACAGGAGGACAAAGCACATTGATGCTAAATATCATTTCATAAGAGAATTAGTTAACAATGGTGAGATCAAGTTGCAGCACTGCGGGTTAGAGGAAAAATTTGCAAACATCTTCAAAAATTCATTGGCACGTGGAAATTTGTTTATCTCAAATTTTTTTTGAGAATGGTCAATGGCGGCAGTTGCAATTAAATGGGAGTGTTGGAAAATTAATCTCAACCATCATGTTTAATTCTCTGACATTAACCATATGGATTGAGATTGCAGGGAAGGACATCGCATAAATGGAGTTCTGAACAGGAGGACAATTACCCATTCCACAACATATTAAATAATTAAATTCAAATGATAATTTAATGAAGGGTTGGAATAAATGTATGGTTAAACATTTAATCCGCAAGTGTTATTTATTTCACGCAACCTTTGTAAAGTTCAGAAAAAATCATGTTTGCCCATCCTGTGTATTAAATTTTCTCTACCATGTATTAATGTCTTAGATATTTATGTTTTGAATTAACATGCAAGAATAGGTTGAATGAAGTGTGGTGGATGTAAGTCTCAAAAGTTTGTGGAGAAAATCGTGGAGAAAATTTTGGTGGCAACGTGGAAACAACAGTTACAGGTTTTACTGTGTGTTAATTCCGCAACCCTGGTGAATGTAAATATCAGTAAGAACTCTTGTTTTACTGGTGAAGGAGTTGCAACCTCCATATGTGAATGTATTTCCTGTTTTAAAGTTATAATATAAAGTTTGGTTATTCACGATATGGTTCTGGAAATTTCACATTTCGTTCTTACCACAACCACTGTGTTTTACTCTGTTTCACCATGAGTTAAATTTTTTTATTTTATTTGCTCCACTATAGTTGTCAATTTAATCTCCGCCACTTTGTATCACAAGGAAGTCTATTATGATTTTATTTCCGCAACTATGTTGTCACGTTTAAAGAAATTTCCATAATTCTGTTTGAACTGTGTGTGTTGAGGAAGCATCCTCGGTCTATATTTAAATTTTGAACAACTAAATGTATTTTGAACAGCTAAATGTTGCCCTTTATCGGGTGGGGTATAATGGGATTCAACCTGCGCCATCGGTCTTGCAATGTTCTTTGCATTGGTTCAAATTGAATCACCACATGTTCCGCCTCAATCTTAAGACTGCATACTTGCTAGGAAGCGCGGGCTTCTTTTGAGATCAACTCAGATCCACACTGAGCAGTTCAGTTGGATTTCAATTTTAATTGTGTAGATTCATAATCATTCGTTTTATTTTTTTCACAATATGGTTTTATCATCAATGCACATTAAATGTGCCATTACCCATTCCGAGAGAATTATAATAGAACCTAATCGGCTCTAGAAAGATTCCTGTGGTTGATCTCCAGTGGATAGGAGGTATTTGTTCTTCTGCCAAATTCACCCCGGATTTGCATCTGGCCACAACCGCATTAAATGCCAGCTAGCATCAGCTTTGTGACCCACAAGGGTGAGGTTTGTCTCTGAGGTATTTAACTTTGGTGTGGCAAGTATGAATCAGCCAGGCTGTACTAACTAATGAAAACCCTATTGATTAACCATGTGCTTTATTACATTTCAATTTTTCTTAAACCTTTTACTTAATTGAATAGAACCATTCCCCATGTTGATAAGGGAAACCAGGAAGTCTCCTCTACTTACAAAGACAATTTTATTCATTGTTAAACTCAATATAATTTTTTGGTTATTGGTTAGAGTGTAGGTTATGAGTTTTGAGTCATAAAAATTCCCCTCTCTAAAACTTTATGTTCACTTGAGGTATTTTACTCTCTTATACATGTCCATTCCCATGAGAATAGAAATTTTAGCCACCTGGGATGTAGATCCTCTATCTGTCTCTATATACATATGCATGCCTTATTAATTTTTTGATTATTGGGTAGAGAAATGATGATCTTGATTTAATGGGTTTTGGCCCTTTGGGTCGGAGCAATTCCCATCCTGAAAAATTTATTCTTGCCCAAGGTCCCATATGCTCTTATACATGTCCATTTCCATAAGAATGGAGCTATCAACCACCTAGAATGTAGATCTCGTATCTATCTCTATATAGATAAATTTTCCTCTTTATTCAAAAGCCTATGTCTGAAAAAAATAGGCTACCTAACCATCCAAAGACCCTCTTACTGGATTACCTTCATGTGTGAATGCCTTTTTATTGGAGAGGGTATATAACTCCCTTACTATATCAGATTTACAACCAAATCCTGATGACACTCTAAATGTTAACTCGCTCTAAAGATCATGTCAAGATATGCAAAATTCACTCAAGACTTGTGCCTACTCTCATTTGCACAAACATCAATAGCGTGGGGAACCACTATTAATAGCTTTGTCTACATTAGAATGGGAAACCAATATTAACAACTTCTTGGCATGAGCTTAGGGAACACCATTAACATCTCCTCTACATTAGCATGAAGACCCACCAGAGTTGAAAAAATCTCCAATTTATGTTGTTTTGTTCCTTTTTTGAGTTTTTTAGTTCTAGAGTTTTCCCCTCTTTTTCTTGTTTCACCAATCTCCTGAGTTGATATCTCTGTCATATTTTTGCCATCGATAGTTTCTCTACATTAGCATAGGAAACTGCTATTAACAAGTTGTCTACATCATAGCATAAATAGTATTGTCTCATTACCATGATCCACCTCTAAATGATCCAGTCCATTGATTTAACAGAAGGAGCATAACTATCAGGTTTTGAACCTGGTTCATTCTTGTGGCAAGCACTCCAACAGGTTGCTAACCCAAAGCCTGACAGAACTCCTTTCTGTCTCTCCTGTTTGCACGTGCCATACATGTGTAATTCAAAATTCCATAAGAAATTCTTGAGACAAAATTTGACTAAAATTTGGTTTAATTCAAGTTTTAATATTTGAGAATCCATTGTATCGAATAATTTAAGTCTCAAAAGGATGTCTATGTGTACATAAATAACATTTAACTATCCATTCATCCACACATGATACTACTTGATAGTGTGATCCATCTATACACATTGGTCCTCGATAGTTTATATGCTAGACAAGTTTTAATATAAATAGATAGATATCATTTAACTATCCATTCATCCATACATGGTGCTACTTGATGGTACGACCCATCTATACACATTGGTTGTCAATAATGTGTATGGTAGATATATTTTATAAATGTTTTAATTTATAAGATTTATCATATATCCTACGTACTTTATACGGTCGATGAGGATACAACAAATTGTATGCTTTCTAACTCCTTAATGTACAATCGATGGATACAACAAATTCTATACTCTCGAACTCTTTAATTATCATAGTTTCAATTTATAAAATCTATATCATGTATATAACTATCGTAGTAGGGATTTATGTATGCTCTTTAATTATCATAGTTGCAATTTATAAAATCTATATCATGTATAGAACTATCGTAATAGGGATTTATGTACACTCTTTAATTATCATAGCTCCAATATATAAAATCTATATCATGTATAGAACTATTGTAGTAGGGATTTATGTATAATATATATGTTGCAGGTTCATAAAAATGTGCATTGACATCTCTCTTTCTGTAGCATGTGGTATTCATAAGTCATAAGACCTTATTAATATGTTAATTATTTTTATGATAAAGTGTAAGTAAATTTTTATGGTTAAGAACCTTGTTACATAATTTTATATATAGGTGTTTAATTCATTTATTAATTATTTAATAATAATAAAAATTGATCATTTAGTTATTTTTTATGATTTCTTTTTTAATCTAGACAATACAAAAGATATCATGAAGAGTTTTTATGCTAATAATGGATACTAAAAAATTGCACAAATCCATTGCTCTAGCTTATTTTCTTCCATCCCTCTACACTTTTACTTGCACTTATTGGGGATTTTATGAACTCCTTAAAGTATTGTTGAGTACTGGTTGTATCATGAGTCTAAGGTCCCACCAAGATATTATAAATATGAATTTGTAATTCGGATTTCTTAGTTTCTAAAAAAGAAAAATATTTTTATTCTTCTAAAAATTAAATTTTTAAAAAATTCTAAATATATATTGAAGAATTATTTAATAAATTTTTATATATTTTTTAAACATAAATAATAATAAAAAATCAAAAATCAAAAAAAAATTTTAAAAACAAAATAATATAAATAATATAATTTTGTTTTTCAGATTTTAATATATTACATTTTACATTTATCAAAATACAAATCAAATTGTAATATATTACATTTTATTTTTTATATTTATTAAGAAAAGGTTTCTAAAATATTGAATATACTATTTTTTAATATATAGATTAAAACATTTACATTAACTACTTCCAATTTTTTCAAATTATTTTAAATAGAAAACTAAAGACCAAAAACTCAAATATTATTTTAAGAAAATTAATAAATTTATGATTTAACAAAAATATACCAAAGATTATTAATTTTTATCATAGTTTTGAGTTCAAATTGATTAAATTATTATTAATTACGTCGATAGGTGTATCCCCTATGATAAATTAATATGATAACAATTAATAATCTTTGGTATATTTTTACGCCGATAGGCGTATCCCCCTATCGGAAGTAGGGTCTTTTGTGATTATGCTAATTAATCTTTTTGATCTGATGGTCTAGATTGAAGGATGCCGGTATATTCTGGTTGTCGCCACTAAATCAATGGATGAAATTCAAAAAAGTAACTTCCTTGCATATCTAAATCACGTGTTTAAACCATACTTAAATTAATTTTTTACAAAACAAGATTAAAAATTTACTGTGCCATTTGTTGACCGCCACCTATCAAGATTAACCAGTGATGGTTCTAACTAAAATGCCACCAATTTTATTGTTCAAATTCTCAATTAAACGTGGGCCCTCCATCTATAAACGTGGAAACCAGTGCGCCCGCCACCTATAATGCATCTTTCGAGCGTTTAACAGAGTGTAAATTCAATAAACGTGCGCCCGCCATCAATAAATGTGGAAACCAGTGCGCCCGCCACCTATAATGAATCTGCTGAGCGTTTAAAAGAGTGTAAATTCAAAAATCCTTGATCCTGTACCCCACTTGGAGACTGATCCGATTATTTTGGTATGGTGGTGAGTGAGTGGGACGAGAAGCTGAATTCAAGATCGAGCTCATGCACTGTCATGATGATTGAGTTGCCCACTTCGCCAATGCAGTTGGCCTTCTCCTCTTGTGCGTTAGTTAATACAATATCTGAAAGGTTCGCATTGATGCGTCAATGTTGTGGATGTTGTGGATGATTTTTGTTACAGAGTATCATGGGGTGCAGGCTGCGAACAGGAAGAACGGCTCTAGGGTCTGGCTCAAGGGTGACACTCCAGCCCGGCTCCGACTCTCAGTGTGCAAGCGGTTATTATAGGTATGTCTTGAATGTTGTCTTCCTGCATTTTATGTTGAATTCGATGTCTATTTATGTTGTAAGCACAGAAGTATTATGCTTTAAAAGCAACACTACGTTTACTATTAGACTACTGTCCATCGAGAGTCAAAAACTTTATTCGTTCATGCATTTATCCTACGAATTCGCCCTATTATATAGACCTCGTGTTTCGTACGACTTTCCAACTCACTACTGAGAAAATAATACTCGTTAATACAGGAAGGTCGTAGCTTACATTGGAACATTTCCAAGTGCTTTCGTGTAATAGGGCAAATAAAAAGTTGTTGAATCTTATTAATCTGTTCCTGATTATGTTAGTTGATTTAGAGGCCATGAAAATACTTGGATCATAGTTTTATCCATTTGGAAATGATAAAGTTGTAATTTCACCATTAGTATCATTTTTACGATGGAATATAAACCAAACTCATCCGTGAGAAAAACTCGTCTAATACACGAATGGGTTTGGTATATCCATTCAATCGTCTATCTTCTATTAAAAACAAATTGATTGCACCACCGGCAGGGGCTCTACAACGCTAACTCCAAAGGGTTTCATCTGAATCATTAATCAACGAATACAATAAATTTATCTCTTTATGTTGTAAGCACAGAAGTATTATGCTTTAAAAGCAACGCTACGTTTACTATTAGACTATTGTCCATCGAGAGTCAAAAAGTTTATTCGTTCATGCTTTTATCCTACGGATTCACCCTATTATATAGACCTCGTGTTTCATACAACTTTCCAACTCACTACTGAGAAAATAATACTCGTTAATACAGGAAGGCCGTAGCTTACATTGGAACATTTCCAAGTTCTTTCATGTAATAGGGCAAAGAAAAAGCTGTTGAATCTTATTAATCTGTTCCTGATTATGTTAGTTGATTTAGAGGCCATGAAAATACTTGGATCACAATTTTATCCATTTGAAAATGATAAAGTTTTAATTTCACCATTAGTATCATTTTTAAAATGGAATATAAACCAAACTCATCCGTGAGAAAAACTCGTCTAATACACGAATGGGTTTGGTATATCCATTCAATCGTCTGTCTGCTATTAAAAACAAATTGATTGCACCACCGGCAGGGGCTCTACAACGCTAACTCCAAAGGGTTTCATCTGAATCATTAATCAACGAATACAATAAATTTATCTCTTTAGAAAATGGGCATCTTGCAGGTCAGACTACAACCCTAACTCAGAAAGGGTTTTGTTAGGAATTTTTAATCGATAAGATAAATAAAATACATTTATTTCTCTGCAAATTGTACATGTTACCATTTAGACAGGTGAGACTAGAATAATAGAAAAGAAAACAATATCCTCCAAAAGAAAAGAAATTCAAAGACAAATTTGACCAAATGGCTTTTGGACCTGGATACAACGGATCTGCGCAAGTACAGCTAGCGGTGCAAATTAACATAAATTTATCTGTCCCAATTATTACGATTACAATTTAAAAATATGTTATTATTATAATTTGATGGAATTCTTTTAAAATAAAATATATATATGTTTGCTGAAATTTGAAGTTTTTTTAATAATTTGATTATTTATAAAATAATTAATATCAATTTTATTAATTCTAAAAAAATAAAAAAGAGAATAATTATTGATATTACGTTTATTTATTTTTACTAGAAATATTTTTTTATTGTTTTTATTCATTTCTGTACTATAAAAATATGAAGTTCTTATATAATTTGAAATGTATTTATTTTTATTTTTAAAATACTAAATGTAGAATTTCACATTATTTTTTATAAAGATAAAAACAAAGTGAAAGTATGGATTATAGATGGAATTATATGGATGCAACATTGTGATATGCATTTGCATAACTCCACATTTAACATGTATTTTTCCATTTCTACTTTACCTCATACCCATTGTAATCTAATAGAGTGTTATTGGAGGGTGGAAATGTGTATTCAAATTTGCACATCTCATTCTTATTCCTACTTTCTTGAAAGGTGGGTGGAATGTCTCTATGATAGTTTTCTATGTTGATCTTCATTGACACACCTTGTAACCATCACTAGAATAAGGATGTCAAACCACTTTCACCTTTACTCAACCTCAATCCTCACACATGATGTGAGAGATGAAGTGTGCATTTGGATATCAACACTTTATTTTCACATCTAACTTAATTTGAAATGAAAGAAAATTATGTTCTGTATACAATGTCAAACAGAAGAAAAATATTAAATTTGGAATTTATTAAGTTATAAAATTATTATTATTCATTTTAACAAAAACAAATAATTTGATCCATGTTATATTAGATATTTTTTGCACAACCACATTTTCAAATTTTGATCCATGTTATATTAGATATTTTTTGCACTTGAATAAGTTTTTTTGTGTGTTTTTTTTTTTTTCCAACAAACATATTATCAACTACATATAAATGAGATTATTTTATTCATAAATATTTTTTCTGAGTTGAAAATAAGTCATATAAATCATTCATTTTAAAATTTTAAAAGTGTTGCAGAGTAGTATAATTCTCAATCTACAGATTATATGTTTTGAGAGAAAAATATACAAATATTTATAATTTAAGTTAGTCAATGTTAAATTAATAATTATTAATATGAAAATGTAATTTAATAGTTTTGTTTGAGAAGGAAATAAGAAATTTCTATATGAAGTGGACAAATTAATTGATTAATCATAAATACACAACTACTTGCTTAAATGGATAATAAGGGTAAAAATATACAAATATTTATAATTTAAGTTAGTCAATGTTAAATTAATAATTATTAATATGAAAATGTAATTTTATAGTTTTATTTGAGAAGGAAATAAGAAATTGCTATATGAAGTGGACAAATTAATTGATTAATCATAAATACACAACTACTTGCTTAAATGGATAATAAGGGTCTAAAATGATAGGAATTTACCTATTGTGAACAAAAGAATTAATTGATTTCAAGTGATACCAAAAATACAAATCCTAAAAACTAGCTCAAAAGTGAAATGATCTATTATTCTACTTGCTTGTTCACAAGCTTATCATTGTAATGTGTATTCATAGGATTCAAACCATGACACCAACCACTCAAAAACTACTTTTTTAAAAACACTAAACCCTTGTGGATTCAACACACATGGTGATTAACTTAGGTCTATGCCCATGTTTACTATTGTTGACTATGTTTGAGAACAGTAAAATATTGTAATAAAATTTTCAAAATATGACGGCTGGATTGACTATGGTAGATTTTGTTGTCTATATTTAACTATGCTTGACATTTGTTAACTATGCTTGATTCATGTACATATAATTTCCAAAAAATGATGCCTAAGTCGACTATTGTTAACTATAATTGGCTTTTATTGACTATGGTTAACTTTAGTTGACTATGCTTGATTATTGTTGAGTTTTGTTACTTATATTTTGTTGGTTATTTTTTAATATTATAAATATCGTTTCTAAAACATGTTCTCATGTTGACTTTTGTTGGATATGGTTCACTAATCTATTTTTTATTTGGAAAAGATGATGCTCATGTTGACTAGAGTTTAGTTTTCTTTGAATTTGTAAGGGATATAGTAAGGGGGCTGACCTACTATTAATATTAATATTAATATTGATATTGTTAAATATATAATACTAATTTTATTGTTATTATAAAAAATATACTAATATTATTGTATTTCAATTATAATTAATAATACTAATAATAACTAAAATTGCCATAAATGAAATAAATCTATATTAATTATAATATTAAAATAATATTAATAAGTATTTAATAATAAAAAATAATATAAATATAAAAATAATTAAAACAATAAATAATTATTATCATTAGAAAAAATAATAATAGTGATTAATCTATATTATTATAGTTAGTTTATTACTGCAAATATTATTTAATTATTTAGTAATTTTTCCAAGCTCACTATAATTTTGGCATCCTAAAAGGCTAGGAAGGTGACTATTACAACAAATATTATGATTTAAAGATGTAATATTAAACTCATAGTAATAAATATATAATAATAATATTACAAAAATAACTACTTTAATAAATTTTTCTTATTTGAAATTATTTATATTATTATTATTATTTTGCAATAATAGTAGTAGTAGTAGTAGTAGTTATGGTATATTATTTAATTATTTAAGAATTTTTTATTTTAATTGAATAATTTTTAAATTATGGTATATTATTTAATTCAATATATTATTAATTATTATATATTACTATTATTGTTAATTATTTAATAATATTATTAATTGATAATAGCAATAATATTAAATTAATCACCATATTTTTAATATTTTTTGGGAAAAAATAATATAGATTACACCTCCCATCTTGGAGGAGGAACTTGTTGTTCTTGTCGGTCATATCGTTTTATACATTATGTATATGTGCATGTTACTATATTTGTAGATGGAAAATTGCTTTTCTATATTTCTTATTCTATTCAGCATTAATTGAAAGTTGTTTTGTTGATATCACATCTGTTTTCTTTTATGTTAGGTGATTTCCTTGTTTTATCATGGATCCACCTATTTGGAGTTGTATTCCATTTGAAATTCTTGAGATTGTCTTCCTTTGGCTCCCTTTATCGGTTGTGATAAAGTTTAGCACTGTTTGTCAGCAATGGAAGACTGTTTTGCAAAATCCTTGTTTCTTATTGCGTTGCAAGCATATATGTACAAATGAATTTGGATTTATGGTTCCTTTCGTCAATGATGAAGACAATTATTTTGCTGCTGAATACCTTAATCAAAATGGGCGGATATCTCGTTTTCAATTGCGATTCATAGATTCAAGATACAAGGTGGAGTATACTATTGGACCAATGGTGTTTTTATCCTTACCAACTGAATTCTCCC